>CM032233.1:131710000-131830000 GCA_019009955.1 Riptortus pedestris | reverse complement strand
TTATGAAGAAGTGGGACAGGAAGAAACCTATTACCCCCAAAATTTGGAAAACCCAGTCACCATGAACCTTGCTAGACTTGGCGACCTCACATGGGCTTGTCATTGGTAGGGCGTTGCTTTCCGAAACAAAGATACTAGAAGCTTCATGGAAGGCACCATAGGTCTCTATACAAACCAAGTTGACTCTCAGTTAACAAGTCTAATTTGGTAAGCCTGGATGCCGGATATCACTGAGAAAATGCCGCTCACATAAAGCTCAAACAAGATTCATTGTGGATAAGCTTGCTAGCAAATTTACGCCTGATGCACTAAGCTGTGGAAACGGCTGCATTGATATCCTGTGGAGATGTTGCATTTAGACATTGAAACATGCTGCTGAAGAGTTATTGGGATTCCCGTCAAGATCATCCAGAGCTCCATGATTTGATAACGAATGCCTTGAAGCAATTTTTTTTTATATTTTATTTCATTAAGAATATTACAGTCAGCATTTATATGCATTTTGTAATGTGATATGTACAATTCAATCGTCCTCCATCGCTCTCGACAGAAGCTACGCCCCTTCACCACAATGAGAGGAGCAGCCTCTCCCTGCCTGGCAAGGAAGTCAAGAGCTAAGGAGGAATGGCACTTGATAAGAAAATAGCCACTGCTATCACTTCGGTTTACACTTCTATAGGAGATCTCTGGGCCATTTTCTCCTGAGGCGCCGTGGAGGGGAATATGGATGAGTGGTACTGGAAAGGGCTAGCACTTCTGCATTAGGATGATTGAATAGCCTGCTCTGGAATTTTGTGAATACTAGGGGAATTAAGTCCTTTACAAATAGGATATTAAGATTTTTTTGGAGAGTGTGGTTGGTGATATAATATGGAGCATCTACTATGGTGCGCAGGACTTGGGATTGGAAAGTCTGGATGCGGCTGATGTTCGAAGGTTTTGCTGTAGCCCACACTTCTATGGCCATATTGGTTTAAGTAGTAGCTTGTATATTGTTAGTTTGTTTTGGGTAGACAAGTGAGATGTTCTATTTAGCAGTCCATAAAGTTGTCTGAATCGTCTGTTAAGTTCCTGTCTTTTAATTATTGGTGGGGGATTTCCAAGTAAGTCTGGTGTCCAAATATAGTCCAAGGTAGCGTATACAATCTGCTGGTGGTAAAGGAATATTGTTATAATCGGGAGGACAGGAAAGGGACGCCGGAGGGAAAAAATGATACGGTGAGATTTACTTCCGTTGATCTTTATGCGCCAAACATTGCACGGTTTTTCGATCTCGGCCGTCAAGCAAACAACAGCAAAAATAAGGCCTATAATTAAAGTTTCCATCACGTAGGGGCTGCGTTAACTAAGCAGATCTCCCACGCGCGTCACGTATTTGCATTTATCTCAAAAGGTAAAAGTTCAATGAGGACATTATTTGGTATTTGGGCTTCAAATAAAGTGTTCCACAACATAACAGCTTATTGTTAATATGACATGAGTAGGAGTGGGGGTTTACTGAAGGCCGGAAACTCAAAAATGCAAATATCTTCGTTAATACTAAAAGTAGGGAATACATGTAAATAACAAAATTTATAGTAAATTCTATTTACAATAACATTAGTTCAACATAATATTTCGATCAGAACTATAAATGTCGTATTATAACGACATATTTAGAAATTCCCCCCCCCCACGGGTTTGATTTCAGCCATTAACAAACCCGACCTTTAGTTTTCATGAAGCGCTTATATATCGAGTTTGGTTACGATCGAATAAGAATTGTGACTGCTAAGCGGTAACAGGCAGGTATATATTTATATATATAATTTTGAACGGGCCTCATTTTAGCAGATTTCCCTTAAGGGAAATCAGCTATTGAGGTCCAACTAATGACGCGATTTTCGAAATTTTTCTTCAAATGTCCATCTATTCTACCCAGGCGGTGACGAAAACGAGGTCCGTTCAAAACTATATATATATTTGTCTGTTACAGCTCTAGTGGTCACAATTATTGTTTAATCGTTAGGCCAGTTGCACACACAGCAGATTTTTCCGAGCGGACAACCTACCGTTGCTTATGGTCGGATATTCTACCACCGCTTCTGATTGGATATTTTACCGTCGCCAATAGGCGAAAAAATTTACGTCGGTACCAGCAGTTGTAGTTCTGGAACCAATTTCAGTTCAGTTGTGAAGTCCGACATGAACCAAGAGCAGCTCATTGCCTTGTTGTTATTCCGTCGCCGGATGAGAAGGCGAAGAAAAAATCGACTGTTTTGGATTCATCCAATTAATGAACGAAGAAATGAGGCTGGCGCATTCTACACATTGTTTGATGAGTTGAGGCAAGATGACAAGAAATTTTTCAACTATTTCAGGATGTCAATGACTTCCTTTGATGAACTGCATGACTGGTTAAAAGATACCATTCAGCGCAGAAATACAAAAATGAGGAACTGTATTCAACCGGTAGAAATTATTCCTTTCATTTTCTGGCATCTGGTCGAAGTCACTTCGTAATTCCACACACACAGCATGCCAAGCAATTTTCGTAGCATTTCGGTCCTTAAAACTGTCTAAAGTTTTATCCCAAAGCACAGGCTTTGATTCCACTAATGAAATAAGAATTTCATTATCAATTTCCTCACTCATGACAACAAAACACAAGGGGGAGAGGATACGCGGATGCGGAAACAAAACAGTAGGTGCATGCAAGAGAGTTAAACTGCCAAACTTATGTGCGGTAAAATCCGCTGTGTGTGGAAACGTTCATTTGGTTACGTAGGCCACTACTTGGAAGTGACGGTAAAACTTCCGTCGGCTCCAGTGGCACCGGGCGGCTGCACAGCTACCGCCGACGTTAAACTTACCGATCGTTTTTTTCTCCATCGAGTGTGCAAGCTCCAATGTACTACAGTGGACTACTATTGGAACGGCGGCGACGGTAAAACATCCGCTCGGAAAAATCCGCTGTGTGTGCAACTGGCCTTACGAAACTCGATATTTAGTCATTTTATGTAAAAAGAAAGATCGAGTTCGTTAACGCCTGAAACGGACCAGTGGGTGGGGGGTTTAGAAGGGAGGACTTTCGAAAATTCAAAATATCTCCGTTACTATACGTTGGATCGAAAAATTATACAAAATAAATCTTATTGTAAATTAAATGTACTATAATTATTGTTTATTTTCTCTACCTTGCTTTTTATTCTCTATCTTTAATATTAACCGAGATATTTGCATTTTTCAGCCTTCAGCAAACCCCCACTTCTACTCATGTTACATATACAATACTCTATTATATAATAAATCACATTATTCCAAGCTTTAATATCAAATATTGTATTCAAGAGACCTTTATTATTCGAGATACACACAAATATCTTCTGGTGACCCCCCACCCTCGGCTCAAGGTTTCGATTACTAAAATTTGATTTATTGAGATAACAATTATTCTAACTCATAAATTACAGTACTAGATATAGTAAATAATTCTCAATGAAATTAATATGTTATAAAATGATAAATTTCAGTGATTGTTTTTCTTTCCGGTGTGAGGCTGGCAGATCTGTTTGTTTTCATTCCAAACGCTTTCTGTCGGCAGGTTATTGAAATTGACTGAAACACTTCTTATTCCGTTTGTATTTATTCACTTAATATTCACGGTGGTGTGTTAGCAGTGTGTAGATTTATCTATTACTAAATTTCACGTGGGAAATCTGCTTAGTTTACGCCGCCCCTGCGTGACGGACTTTTGTTATTTCATCATCTCGGAGGTAGGATCGAAGGACGTTTGAGGACATTTTACGAAAAACGCGTCATGAGTAGGACCTCAATAGCTAAATCTGGTAAAAGTGATCCACCGGCTCACGCGGATTACAAACGAATAGTACGGGGGCAAAAGACGATTTGAGAAGAAAGCCCACCGAATGAAGAAACTTCCGTCAAGCAGGGGCTGCGAAAACTAAGCAGATTTCCCACGGGAATTTTAGTAATAGATAAACCTACGTACTGCTGACACAACATCACCGTGAATATTAGGTGAATAAATATAAATGGTGAAAAGAAATCTTTCCCCTGCCGGCGGAAAGCGTCTCAAATGTAAACAGGTCTGCCAACGGCTTGCAGTTATTGTTTTTTTTTCCAACACCGGAAAGGAAAACATTAACTGAAACAAATCAGAATATAACATATTAATTTTATTGAAAACTGTGTACTATATCTGGTACTGTAATTTATAATGATTCAGAATAGTTTTTATATCAATCAATGAAATTTTAGTAGTCCAAGAATTTAAGCCCGGGGGGGGGAGGGGGAGGTCACAAGAACATATTTACGTCTGTCTCGCATAATATAGGTCTCTGGAAAACAATATTTGGCATTTAAGATTCGAATAATTTGGTTTATTATATAACGGAGCATTGTTTATGTAACACGACTAGAAGTGGGGATTTACTGATGGCTGAAAACTGAAAACTCCAAATACCCCGGTTAATATTCAAGATAGGGAATAAATGTATATGATAATATTTATAGTAAATTTTATTTGCAATAAGATCGATTTTATACATTTTTCGATCCAATTTATAGTAACGGAGATATTTCGAATATTCAAAATTCTCCCCCTCTAACCCCTCCCCCCCCCTCTAGTCCGAGTTTAGCCTATCTTTCGTTTTGCATTGAACGACTAAATATCGAGTTCGGTAACGATCAAACCAAAATCGCAATCGCTAGAGCGGTAACAGACAAATATATATATATATATATATATATATATATATATATATATATATATATATACAGATTTGAACGGACCTAATTTTCGTAATCCACTAGGTAGGCAGTTCTGGGAAATAAATGAAAGTTGGTAAGTAGCGTAATGAAGTTCTGCAATGATGTACATGGGACCTCCTTCTAGCAGGTATCTCTTAAGGGAAATCAGCTATTGAGGTCGTACTCATGACGCGATTTTTTACATATTTCCTCAAATGTCAATCGATCCTACCCAGGAGATGATGAAAATGAGATACGTTCAAAATTTTAAATATGGATAATTGGACCAAACCTCAAAAAACAAAACAAAAAAAAACACCATATATATATATATATATATATATATATATATATATATATATATATATATATATAAACACACACACACACACCTGTATATATAAGCTCTAACGGTCACAATTTTTGTTTGTTCTTTGCTATACTCGATATTTTATCGTTTTACGTCAAATGGCTGGTTAATGGAAATTGGACAGGTGGGAGGGTAGGGGGGGGGTGTTAGAGGTGAGATTTTCGTAAATTCGATATATCTCCGTTACTATAAGTCGGATCAGAAAAGAATATAGAATGAATCTTATTGCAAATTAAATGTACTATAAACATTGTTAAATATATACATTTATTTTCTATCATGAATATTAACCGAGGTATTTGCATTTTTCAGTTTTCAGCCTGCAGCAAACCCCCACTTCTACTTATGTTGACCTTTATTATATGAGATAGATGCAAATATGTTCTTGTTACCCCCTCCCGTCTTAAATTCTTGGACTACAGAAATTTGACTGATTGAAATAAAAATTAGTCTGATTAAAGTACTAGATATAGTACATAGTTTTCAATGAAATGTTATATTCTGATATGTTTCAGTTATTGTTTTTCGTTCCGGTCGGCCGTTGGCTACCTGATTGTTTACATTTGAGACGCTTCCCGCCGGGAGAGTAAAAATTTCTTATTATCGTTTGTATTTATTCACTTAATGTTCAAGGTGTTATTGTTAGCAGTATGTAGATTTTTCTATTTTTAACATCACGAGGGAAATCCGTTTACGCAGCCAATCCTTGACGAACTTTTGTTTCGAATGTTCCTGAAAAGCTGTGACAGAAGTCCACCTTTTTTTTTAGGCGAAACAATCGTACGATTTTCTGATATTCTCCTTAACTTTATCAGAAATTCCGATAACCGATATTCCTGCACGATTCTATCAAACAAACGATCGTATCTTTCTATTTCCCTCAAGGGAAAATCAGCTACTGAGGTCTTACGCATAACGCGATTTTCGAAATTTTTCTTCTAATGTCCATCTATCATGGATCCTACCAAGGAGATGACGAGAATGAAGTCCGTTCAAAACTATATATATATATATATATATATATATATATATATATATATATATATACATTTATATGCCTATTACCACTTTAGTGGTCGCAATTATTGTTTAATCGTTACAAGAATGATCAAGTTCGTAAAACGGCTGAAATCGACAAGATGAAGGGGGGGGGGGTTAGATGAGAGGATTTTCGAAAAATCGAAATATCTCTTGTTACTATACGTTGGATCGAAAAATTTTTATAGAAACAATCTTATTGCAAATTACATTTACTATATTGTCAATTTAATTTTCTATTAGAATCCCCAGTCGTTGAGCGCAGTCCGATTATTCAGTCACATATTTGAAAGTTGGTTGAAAAATATCATCATTTATTGTGTTTAACTTTTTTGAAAGGGACCAATGTATGAAGAGGGGTTTCCCAGATGCAGTGGAGTAGTCCTATAGTTAGCAGTGAGACCAATGATGGGTTTGACAGTTCTCCGAATTAAACAAACAATGACCTCGTTTCTTAACAAATATTTATTCTTGTGACTCAAGGAGTCCTTGGTTCCAACCGCTTCCCAGTGAAGAACAGGGCGCTGATATGGAGCGTGTACTCCAAAATTTTTCTGTCGCTTAGAATAAATAATTCTGAAGTTAACTGGGGTTTATTTATTGTTACCTGAGATCAGCCTCCTTCATCATACAGCACCTCAAATTGGACATGTCTATTAATTTGGCAACCAATGATTTTCTTGAGAATAAAATTCATTCTCTGGATAGAAATCTGATCTGCTCAGAATTTTTGCTTAATTGGAATATTTTAGTCATTTTACTAAGTAGATCATCAAATGCCACTGAATACGTTAAAACCCTATGGAATAAGGGGCATTGCTCAAGAATGTTTTCGCTCGTACTTTTGTAACCGTAAACAGAAAATAGAAGTTGTTGATATCAGTGGATAAAATTATTTCTGAATGGCAAACAATTACTTTCGGGGCTCCCCAAGGTTCCATTTTTAGTTCATTACTATTTTCAATATATATATATATATATATATATATATATATATATATATATATATATATATATACGTCCTCCTACCTAGCCTTAATCCCATAAAATCTATTCTTTATACTGATGATACCAGTATAATTATAAAAAGTACAGCCCCAGAAAAATGGAAACGTGCTGTAGCTATTAAATCATGATCTGATTGGTTAATTGCTAATAGGCTAGCAATGAATGCTTCAAAAACAAATATTCTAGATTCCAGTTTTTAGGATTGACTTTGGGCAAAAGCCTAGACTGGGTCTGTCAAATGGAAGAATTGAGTAATAAACGAAAATCTCTTCGTTTCTTACTAAAATGTGTAAAGATGTATCTTCCAATGTTAACTCCATTTCTAATATAATATAGTTATTTCCTTATTTGGTTAACGTATGGCGTTACGAATTGGGGTAATTAAAAAAACAATATTTTAATATTTAAATTGCAGAAGAGAGCAATAAGCTTTATATTCCAAAGGAAGTTGGGGGACACCCCCTTCAAACACCCTAGCACAAACATAAATACTCGTATTTTGAGAAAAGCGCATCATCTTCAAGAGTGAAAGAACTCTTTAACGATCTACCCGAATCTTTTAAATAATAATATTTGTTATTAAAAATAAATTAAAGAGCTTCATGCCTGAGAGATGTTTTTATACAAATCATGAATACTATCAGAAATGTTCAATTATTAAATAAAACCGCAAAATATTTGTCATAAAAATCGGTTAAAAAATAACATTTGATTAGATACGTTGTCTGTTTCAGTTTCAAGTTCTTCGTCATTTATGAAGTACGTTATCCTATAATAAATGTTCATTACAATAAATAATGAGGGGTTTAGTGGGTCCATCCGTCTAATTCGAAAATTCAACACGTCGATTGATCGAATTATTAAAAGTCGGATTTCTATAAATGTTTCTATATACGTTTTTTCATTATTAATCGAGAAATTTGCATTTTCTATTTTTCAGACTTCAGTAAAACCCCCATTCCTACTCATGTCGTATTACCGGTAAGCTGTTATGTCATAATGTACATTATTTGAAGGTTAAATTCCAAATATTGTTCTCATTTAACTTTCACTTTTAGATATACATGCAAATACGTGGAAATCTTCTTAGTAAACGCAGCCTCTGCGTGACGGACTTTTTAGTTTTCAGCATTCAAAAAGCCCACACTAAGCGCCCAGTATCCATTTAAAACCCAATGTGCCTTAGTGTTAAATTAAATTAAACGCTCTAACCGTTCAGAATCTTGAGGCGATGAAAGCATTCCAATTTGTCTGTGGGTTTGGTTGCTCACCTGCTCCGGACTCATGAGCCTACCTACCCCCAAGTTGAAGAATGAGCTAGCTTCCTTTACCTGTTTCGGCTCACCTTTCAGCCGCACCCTATCAACAGTATTTTCAGCCAAACACCTGCTATTAACTTCTGTCGACTTCATCACGCCAATTTGTTCCAAGGTTTTGGGTTTCATGCCTCAACTAGTGCTGGAGGTGGTCCCCCCTTACCTGGCTCAGTTCACCTTACAGCCATTCACACCTTATCATTCATTTCCACGGCAACAAATGCTATTTGGCTCTGTTGATTTCGCCACGCCAATTTGTTCACAGGTTAGAGGTTCCATTCCTGTCCTACTGCTCCAGGAGGTCCCTTACCTGGAGCAGCTCACCTTTCAGCCATCCACACCTTTTCACCTAATTCCAGTGTTTCCACACCAACAACTGCCACTAGCTCCTGTTGATTTCGCCACGCCAATTTGTTCACAGGTTAGAGGTTCCATTCCTGTCCTACTGCTCCAGGAGGTCCCTTACCTGGTTCAGCTCACCTTTCAGCAGTCCACACCTTTACACCTAATTCCAGTGTTTCCACACCAACAACTGCCACTAGCTCCTGTTGATTTCGCCACGCCAATTTGTTCACAGGTTAGAGGTTCCATTCCTGTGCTACTGCTCCAGGAGGTCCCTTACCTGGTTCAGCTCACCTTTCAGCAGTCCACACATTTTCACCTAATTCCAGTATTTACACGCCAACTACTATTAGCTTCCTTTGATTTCGCCACGCCAATTTGTTCGCTTGTGTTTGATGTTCCATTCCTGTGCTACTGCTCCAGGAGGTCCCTTACCTGGTTCACTCCCCTTTTCACATAATTCCTGTATTTACACGCCAACTGCTTTTAGCTTCCGTTGATTTCGCCACGCCAATTTGTTCGCAGGTTTGATGTTCTATTCCTGTGTTACTGCTCCAAGAGATCCCTTACCTGGTTCTGCTCACCTTTTCACAAAATTCCAGTATTTACACGCCAACTGCTATTAGCTTCCGTTGATTTCGCCACGCCAATTTGTTCACGACAGTTTCATACCCGCTCCTCATTCATCTTTCAAACTCTACCTTATCTATAGGTTGACTCTCCTACGTCGACACCAACTACAACTTTATACCTCTTTTTGCACTACCTTTTGTTTGGAAGTGTTACATGCTGCTTGGCATCCTCGCCTAGACGCCGTTTTGCTCTCCGTCTCCCTCCTCGCCTTGTCAGACATCGTCCGGCCCACCTCAAGGAAAATATATATATATATATATATATATATATATATATATATATATATATAGTGTTGCGAAAATTAAATACATGAATAATCCTTCAAAGAGAGAGAGTCGCGTATTTGAAAAGTGTGACGTAGATCATCAAACCGACAGAATGTCCTAGGTCCTACCAGTACCTTCCAGCCAGACGTCGACGGGTCCGGAAAATTCCCCTTTGATGTATGCCGACAAGCTATATAAACAAGGGCCTGCCGCAAGCGAGTCAGTTTTATGCTCAGAGATCTTGGTGGTCACATCAGTGCTACAGTGCGACTTAGTGCAGTGTTTTTAGTTGAAGAACAGTGTTGTGCCGTGACTGTAAGTAACAGTTTAGTGCCGTGTTTAAGACAGTGCAGTGCCGCGAAGTAAAGGACAGTGAAGTGCCGCGAAGTCAGGGACAGTGCAGTGCCATCTTCTGTGAATTTCAGTGACCGTGAGTGAATTGTTGGACTGTGTAATCTGAAGAACAGTGACGCTATCAGTGCATACTGTAAGTAGTAATTAAGAATAATTACCAAGTGTATTGTGCATTGTGAAATAAATTTTGCAGTGATAAAAACTGTGAAACTTGCGAGTATTTAATTTTGCAATCCAAAAGAACTCTTATTAAAAACGTTTATTACTGGTTTTGGTAATAAAACGTAACAATATATATATATATATATATATATATATATATATATATATATACACATACAAATCCCTAAGCACGTAGATGCTTACTTTCCAATCCTTCCAGAAAGTTGTTGTTCGGATTGTCAGGCATAAGTCCCTGGCGATGAAGATTCACCCCGAAATACGCACAACACTGGAGCTGGATACTATAGCAGAGGCAAGAAAGTAGCGCCATATCAAGATGTTCCATGCACGGGAGTGCCTGTCCAATCCCAGTCCTCGTGTATCACACCTCCCCCCCCCCCCTACCACTACCTGAAAACTGGATGTGCAGCCTTGGCTGTGGTGTCCCCATCAAGGACGTTCCGGCAATGGCCTCTATACCCACTCCTAAAACATACATCCTATGTTACCTTCAAATCCGTCAAATAAAGAAATAAATAATGAATTATAATACCTCCATCAGTCCCTGATAGGCCTTCCTTTTCCTTCGCTTCACTACCTGCTGTCTCTTATGTCTTAATATTTCGTCTTCTTTCATCAATCTAGAAGGTAACCACCTACCCTATCCACTTCAGCTAATAACAATTACCAACACATAAGATATCACAGCAAGCCCTAAAAATGATATCTCTGATATAGCAAAAGGGGCCTCGACACATAACCAGCTGTTATCAACACAAGCCATTTGTTAGTTTTATTTTATTTTTCGTTATTTTGTAAGGATTCATTGGAATGAGGAGAGGGGGGGGGAGTAAATACACACATACACAACCTCACACGCACATATATTCACGTTCGGGAGTACAGACACACACACACGTGCGTATAAATGTACAAATTCAGAAATATACGCATTCACAAACACACACACACACACACACACACGCACGTATTAAAAAGTTCGAGATTACACACACACACACTCACATACTCACACACACACACACACACACACGTATATACACGTTTGGGAGTACAGACAGATGCACGTGCGTGTATATCTACAGAATTAGTAAATACACACATTCGCAAACACACACGCACTCGTGCACATATATACAAGTTCGAGAGTACAGACACACGCACGCGCGAATATATGTGCAAGTTGGTAAATACACACATTTGCAAACACACACGCACGCGCTCACATATGCATACGTTCGGGAATACACACACTTGAAATGTTGATAGAACTAGAATGTATTTATGGCATTCATAATTATATTAACTATGAAGAAATATATTAACATTGATATTACAGTAGGCATAAAAGAAGGTATTGAGTACCTGATATTATATATATATATATATATATATATATATATATATGAATACATAATATATTTTGGAAAAGAAAATTTCTTTCAGTCTTGTGGCATTTTTCGTCTAAAAGAAGTTCCAAAATATGTTCGAATAAAAATGTGTGTGAATGTGTGATATGGGGAGGGGGGATTCTATCATGACTTCAAGTGACATAACAACAAAAAGTTATGTTGGTTGCTCAAGAATGTCTGTTTATTATTACCCAAGCTACGATAGAATAGCGTACTTCTCTTTCGTAAAAACGTAATTAAAATTCTCAAAATACAAGGATCTATTTTTCATTATTTATTTCCACTTGCCAATACCGTGTTCATCACCAATTGGAATATGAATATTAATATAATTTCCTTTAGCTGACACACATAGAGATGTTATTGATAATATCCACGTCTCATAAAGTTGTTAACTATTTCGGTTAGCCTCAGGTTTCCTGTGCATTTGGAGGGTAAGGGACAGGGCTAGGTAAAGATGAGAGAGCGTTCCCATTTCATTGTTCACAAAATGCTTGGAATTGGTCTGGCAGAGATAAATGGGTGGTCATAAAACACAGTTGGCTAAGCATCTGGTGGGAAGCTCTCTGGTGAGTTGCCCAGCCTGCTTCCAAGCTGGTGGATGGAAAAATAAGCAGATTCCCCACCTGCTCCTATAACACACTAGTGATCTCATATCACAACATATTCCCTATTTCGATGTAAAAAAAGTCCGTCACGCAAGGGGCTGCGTAAACTAAGCAAATTTCCCTTGAAGATCAATAATAGATAAACCTATATACTGCTAACACAACACCACCCTGAATATTAACACGTTCAGTACGAGGTCAATTGACCCCGTAGGTAACTGTCTCCCAGGACGGGTCGGTTTTGAAGATAAATGTTCAAAAAATACTTTGACGGTTTTTGCTTTGTACTAGTAAATATAATTAAAAATAGTACGTTTATGCATTTGAAATCCAAAAAATACGTCGTATATCATTGAAAAATGCACGGGGCTTTATGACTTCGTGTCGGCCTGGAGAGTATTTGGGCTCTAGTCCGGCACGGGCTCATAGAGCTCCATGTTATTTCCCGTTCTTTTCCCTTGAACCGCTTGTTCTGTTATTTACATAGGCTTATGTAAATGACAGAACGCGTCCCTCCCATTTCAGTTTACTTTTTGCTGTCGTTTCGAAACATTAATCTGTATAATGAGCAAATCACGTGGCCGACAATTAGTGGATTTAGCTTTATTAAAAAAGTGTTTAGGGTGTTTAGAAAAATTAAGAAAAACAGTGTCCTCTAAAGAAGCAGACAAAAAAGTTAGAACGAATTGTGAAGAGTGCAACATGAAGTCACTTTGTCTACAATGCTTCAACAACTGCCATAAATCTATGTCCTAACCATTGTGATAATGAAGAATTGTGAATTACAAAATAATTATTTGTTTATTCATATTTTTTCTTTATTATGTATATTTTCCAATTATTTGTTTAAACTAAACTCCTAGTTCCTAGTTTGTTTTTCTTGTTTTGTAATTTTATCTTTATAAACTAATAAATTTTTATTCTAATGTGTCGTAATTTAAAGTTAATTCATATTCACCCATTTTAAGGTATAAAAAAAATTAAAATCCTTTGTTGATCACCAAAATTATCACACAAAGGAGAAAAAAAGTTCCCGACAAGGTGAAAAATGTAAGGTAAATATTCATTTCTAAGTCACGTAACAAAAAATTGATGAAAACACGGCCTGCGACTGCCATATATTTTTTGATGTCCAAAGAGTAAAAAAATGTTTGAATATAGCAATTTAGTTCATTTTTCGAGTGGTAGTAGTCCATTAAAAGGGGACATATGTAAGTACGCGGTCAATTGAGCCCGTGACGTACTTGTGGATAGTCCACATTTTTGAAGTCCGTACTGAACGTGTTAAGTGAAATTCACTGTTTGTATTTATTCACTTAGTGCATAAATACAAATGGTAATAACAAATCTTTCCCTCAGAAGGAATCATATCAAATGTAAAGAAAGAGGTCTGCCAGCGGCTCACAGGAAAAAAAAAAACAATAACTGAAACATATCAGAATATAACATATTATTTTTATTAAAAACTATGTACTATATCTAGTACTGTAATTAATAATGAATCACAATAATTTTTATCTCAATCAATCAAATTTGAGTAGTCCAAGACTTTTAGCCGGGGGGGGGGGGGGGGGGGGCCACAAGAACATATTTGCATCTGTCTCTTATAATATAGGTCTCTGGAAAATAATATTTGGTATTTAAGCTTCCAATAATGTGGTTTATTATATAACAGAGTATTGCTTAGCAACACTAGTAGAAGTGAGAGTTTACTAAATGCTGAAAACTGAAAAATTGAAATATCTCTGTTAAAATTCAAGATAGAGAATAAATGTATATATAAATATTTATAGTACATTTAATTTGCAATATGATTTATTCTATACACTTTTTCGACTTATAGTAAAGGAGATATTTCTAATTTTCATATTTCTCCCCATCTAAACCCTCCCTCCCCTGGTCAGATTTCAGCTGTTAACGAACTTGATCTTTTCTTTTGCATAAAAGGACTAAATATCGAGTTTAACAGTCTGTAACAGACAAATATATATTTACAGTTTTGAACCGACCCCATTTTCGTCATCTACTAAGTAGGATCGATGGACTTCTGAAGAAAAAGTTCGAAAATTGCTTCATGAGTACGACCTCAATAGCTGCTAAAAAACAGATGAAGGAGTGGGGGGGGGGGAAGGTAAATCAACTCTGAAATCAAGGAAGTACGAAAAACTCACTGAATACTTGAGTTACGAAAACAATGAGTATAACAATTGTAGAACATCGATAGTTTTACAAGATCGGGCCTATAACATTTTACGATACGACTATAATATGGAGAATATTTTGAATTCTCTAATCCCCCCATAAGCACCACAAATCCAGATCCGACTCCATCCAATAACAAATATGATCTTTAGTGGTGACTGAAAGGATTAATTATCGAGTATCGTCTAGATCAGAGGTTCCCAAACTTTTTTGTGTCGTAGACCCCTTGCCATGTTTTTCGGTTTTGGGTAGACCCCCTACATACCTGATATTGATTTTTTGTAAATTTCTAACTGTAGTGAAGTTTAGTGTTAAAAACTTAAAGTAAAAACACATGTTAAGTTTTATACATTTATTAATTGAATTTAAATTAAAACTACTCAAAATAAAATCTTGTGTCTGTTATATAAAATATATGTAACATAAAATAAACTATGCAATAAGTAAATGCTTTAGTGAGAAGGATGAACCTGATGCTTTAATAATAAATTATCAACATTTGGCGTCAATTTTGTAAGGTTTAATCTTAAATCTCCTCGGCTAATGATGTCCAGTCTGTTTCTTTTTTTCGTTAGGAGATTGGTAACAGCGCTGAACCCCCTTTCCACTAGGTATGACGATGGAAAGGAAATTAAAAATTTCCTCGCTATATTCCATAATACGGGATAAGTCTCTGGTATGTTGTTTTGCTGCCAGAATTGCTGATATCCGTTTTTAAACTGAACCTTAAGTTCTTCGTTTGTACTTAGTTCAGTCAGTTCCTCTTGTATTATGACATTCGTTTCTTCTATGTCACCATATGGGTTAATTATCCACGGTGGTATTACCATAGTCAAAACATCCTCAAACCTAGTTTCAAAATCTGATTAGAGGGCATTTAAATGTTGAACGTAGGTTGAAACGTTGTCTTCCTGGCAGTTTGTCTGTGACAATTTGGGGAACTGGGAAAATTCGCCCCGTCCAATATTTTGCTTCATTAGTTTAATTCTGGCAAGAAACGCTGATAAGATGGACTTTCTTTTAATCAAATTTAGACTGAGAAGGGGAATGTTATGAATGTTACTTACGGTTTTGACATGATGGAACTTCAAGGAAATTTGAAAGTAACATGACAAAAAATGTTAAAATATTAAACAACGAATAGTAATAACAAATTGTATGAATGTACAATATGTTGATTGTACATAATTATAATACCGATTGCTAAAACTTTGAAAAAGAAACTATTTACGAGGAGTACTCGTGTAATTTAGCATATGATTTGAATATTAAACTACTAATAACTGAAGTCATGATTGACGTAATTTATCTATCTTTGCTAACTACGAGTATAAAACTAAAATTTAACAAAAAATAATGTACTTACTTTTCTCCGGCACACTCAAATAAAATAACACTGATTAACTATAATTTGTGTGATAAACTACCAGTTTATGTTTTTTTTTTTTTAAATATTTTCTTAGCACTTTCCTTTTCAAGATTCAGGAAACGAATAAACGTATTTGTCTCACATTCGTATTTATAGAGTGACGAATTGAACAAGTCAGTGCAAGTTCGCGAAGCTCTGAGACTGCACGTATGCTTGTAACAAGATGATACTGGTATATCATTATGTGCAGGTTTTTACAAGTTGATAATGTATTGCGACCACAAAGCAAATGCCTACATACTACAACTTACACAATTTTATAAACATATATAATACATTTTTTACTTCATAGGTACTTTTATAAATAATGTATATGTCTTTATATTATAAGATAGTATAATGTAAGTAAATAGGTACTATCAGTGTATGTTGAGATCCACTATCGTAGACCCCTATTTTCATTTAATGGACCCCCAAAATTTGTTTTCGCTGACGTAGACCCCTCGCAGGTTGTCATAGACCCCTGGGGGTCGATATAGACCACTTTGGGAATCATAGGTCTAGATCAAATGAACATTATCGAAACAAGAACATAAAATCTTAATTGATGAGGCCATCAAGCAACGCATTTACAGGTATCTGGCATAATAAAGGCTTATCAAAACAATATACGGTATTTCAGTTTAGAATAAAATGGCTCATGATAAAACACCTTTTTGTTAATATGACATGAGTAGGAGGGGGGGGGGTGTATTGAAGGCTGAAAACTAAAAACTCCAAATATCTGAGTTAATCGTTGCGAATATATGTGCATACGAATTAAATCTATCTATATATATATATATAAAATTGTAACCTCTGTCTGTACATTGATTTTTTTCGCGAAATTTCACGATAACTTTTCGTTTCACATGTCATAGACACCATATCTGCATTTTGTTTCTTTGGTGTCTGTTTGTTTGTTTGTTTGTTTGTTTGTTTGTTTGTTTGTTACCTTTTCACGCATAAACGGCTGAACCGAATTTTATGAAACTTAGTATGTATATTACTACTAACCCATCTTAGACTTTAGGCTATATTAATTTTCTCTGAGACGAACAGGAGTGGGGGTTATAAGGGAAGCCTGAAATTAAAAATAGCGATATTTCGTTTTCTATTGGTTTTTCGGCAATTATGCACATAACAAAAGTAGTTTATTTTGTTATTTAGAGTAACTTTTGTTATATACACTTTTGTCGCATACCGAAGTTTAAATGAGTTATACGCTAAAAATTATAGCGGGAGTCAACAATATTATTTGCCAAAAAAGACTCAACCGAACTAAATAAAACTCGGTATGTGTATTAGCAGTGAGGCCTTCATTATAATAAGCCATACCAACATTTCTATGGACGGGCAGGAGTGGGGGTTATAAGGGAAGCCTGAAATTAAAAATAGCGATATTTCGTTTCCTATTGGTTTTTCCGCAAATATAAACATAACAAAAGTTGTTTATTGTGTTATTTGGAGTAACTTTTGTTATATACACTTTTGTCGTATACCTAAGTATAAATGAGTTATACGTTAAAACTTTAGCGGGCACTAACGGCTGAACCGAACTTAACAAAACTCGGTATGTCAATTAGCATTAATTCTTCCATGATTATAAGTTATATTAAAATTTTTAGGTTCGAACGGGAGGGGGGTTAAAAGGGAGGCCTGAAATAAAAATTCATCATATTTACATGTATAACAGACGGGAAATATAAAAATATCGAAGACTGTGAAGCCTTATCGAACAAATAATTCTATTATTAGCAAATCCACGGCAAAGAAGGGTATCAATCCTAAACACTGTGACGGGTAAATGTCAAAATATTGTGCAATGTAAAGCCTGCTAAAAAATACCATCACCATTCAGCCTCAAATGAATTCCCGGGCGAAGCCGGGTATCTGAGCTAGTATATATATAAAATTGTAACCTCTGTCTGTACATTGATTTTTTTCGCGAAATTTCACGATAACTTTTCGTTTCACATGTCATAGACACCAAAACTGCATTTTGTTTCTTTCGTGTATGTTTGTTTGTTTGTTTGTTTGTTTGTTTGTTACCTTTTCACGCATAAACGGCTGAACCGAATTTTATGAAACTTGGTATGTATATTACTACTAGCCCAACTTAGACTTTAGGCTATAATATTATGCTCTAAGACAAACAGGAGTGGGGGTTATAAGGGAGGCCTGAAATTAAAAATAGCGATATTTCGTTTCCTATTGGTTTTTCGGCAAATATGCACATAACAAAAGTTATTTATTTTCTTATTTAGAGTAATTTTTGTTATATACACTTTCCTCGTATACCGAAGTATAAATGAGTTATACGCTAAAAATTATAGCGGGAGTCAACAATTTTATTTGTCACAAAACACTCAACCGAACTAAGTAAAACTCGGTATATCTATTAGCACTAACGTTTTCATTATAACAAGCCATACCAACATTTCTAGGGACGGGCAGGAGTGGGGGTTATAAGGGAAGCCAGAAATTAAAAATAGCGATATTTCGTTTCCTATTGGTTTTTCGGTAAATATGAACATAACAAAAGTTGTTTACTTTGTTATTTAGAGTAACATTTGTTATATACATTTTTTTCGTATACCGAATAATAAACGAGATATACGCTAAAATCTATAGCGGAAGTGAACAATTTTATTTGGGACAATAGACCCAACCGAAATAAATAAAACTCGGTATGTGTATTAGCACTAACGCTTTCATTATAACAAACCATATCAACATTTCTAGGCACGGGCAGGAGTGGGGGTTATAAGGGAAGCCTGAAATTAAATATAGCGATATTTCGTTTCCTACTGGTTTTTCGGCAAATATGAACATGACGATAAACAAGAACATTTCAATTGTATGAAGCATTTTAAAAACAAGTAGCCGTTTCATGAGGAGCAAAGTATATTACTCCCCCCCCCCCTTCCTCTGTCTTTCACTGGAACATTAATTAATCGGAAGTAAGTAATTTCATCCTTTAATGTGTTTAAAACATCAATTAATTCACAAAAAAACGAAAGTATTTAAACATACATAATTAGAATTGAAAATAGAATCTGAATATAAGGTAATGTTAGCGGAATTAGAGTTAGCCGTTAGTCATGTTCTGTTGGTTAACCTGGAGCGTCAGGGAGGGGTGGGGAGACATTCCTGTAATCTAGAACCTTTCTCACTCCCTCTTTTTTTCCTCAGTTGTTTTACACACTTTTTTCGTATACCGTATTATAAACGAGATATACGCTAAAACCTATAGCGGAAGTGTATTTTGTTATTTAGAGTAAATTTTGTTATATCAACTTTTTTAGTATACCGAATTATAAACGAGATATATGCTAAAACCTATAGCGGAAGTGAACAATTTTATTTGGGACAAGAGACCCAGCCGAAATAAATAAAACGCGGTATATGTATTAGCACTAACGCTTTCCTTATAATAAGCCATACTAACATTTCTAGGGACGGGCAGGAGTGGGGGTTATAAGGGAAGCCTGAAATTAATAATGGCGATATTTCGTTTCACCACAATATTTTGTGCTTAATAACTGAGATCTACAGGAGACGGGAAATATGACAATTTGGAGGACAGTGAATACTTACATAAAAAATTAATTTTATTATTAACTAATGCCAACAACGGGTGTTAATCCTAAATAGTGGGACGGGTAAAGGTGAAAATAGTGCAAACTAAAGCCTTGCCAAAAAAATACCTTCACCATTCAGCCTCAAATGAATTCCCGAGCGAAGCCGGGTATCTGAGCTAGTATTATTATATAATTAAAGGGAATTAAATTTTCAATATGATTTGTTGTATACAATTTTTTGATCCAACGTATAATAATAAACGTCCTCACGCAGGGGCTGCGTAAACTAAGCAGATTTTCCACGCGAAGGTTTACAATAGATGAATCTACATACTGGTAACACAACACAACCGTGAATATTAAGTGAATTAATACAAACGGTAATAAGAAATCTCTCAGTAAATTTTAACAATTTCCCATGGAAAGCGTATGAATTGTAAATAAACTGGTCTGCCAACCACTCAGAGCTGAAAAGATAGATAGAAATATTATAGACCGAAATGAAAAACAATTAATGAAATATATCTGAATATATCATATTAATTTACTTGAAATAGTTATTTATTATACAAGTGACGAAAGTAGATCATTTTACAACTCGAGTGAAACGTTTACCCACACAAGCGAAGCGAGTGTGGTAATTTCACGATAGTTGTAAATTCTACTTTCGTCACGAGTGTAATATTAAATTTTTTCTGTAGTCGTGTAATACATGATCAGATCTAACCAGAATATGAACAAAATTAGGATGTTGTGAAGATTATGGTATGTTGTTGGTAGGTTATAAGCATGGTTGTGAAAGGTTATAAGCAAAGTTATAAAACAACTAGTGATGATTGAGAAGTACATAGTGCAGTTATAAACAAGTGCAGGTTATAAACAAGGAAGGTAATTATTATTATATTTAAATTTTAAAATATATTGATTATTTCCACCAATAATTCATTCACATTTCAATTTATTTTGTTAAAATAAATTGTTACAATGTTAAGAAACATTTAAAAGCATTTAATTTCCAACTTCAAATTATTTTTTAATTTATACTTATTACTAATTAAGAAGGCAATTCACATTCTTCACTTAAGAAGAAAGTGATTACTTTCTTCACTCTATTGCAAAATGTTTCACTTTCTTCACTCATTTCAGTTTAGTAATGTAACCATTATTCAACGATTACAGAAAAAATATTTTATGTGACTCAAATTTTAGTAATCCAAGAACTTATGGCGGGGGGGAGGGGGGGGGGTCACCAGAATACATTTGTTTGTATCACGTATTTTAAAGGTTTCTTGACAACAATATTTGGTATTTAAGCTTCGAATAATGTGGTTTCATGTCACAAATTAAAAGTTCAAAGAAAAGAATATTTGGTATTTGTAAAGAATTGCTTCATGATATAACAGCATATTATTAATATGACATGAGTAGGAGTGGCGGTCTACTGAAGGCTGAAAACTAAGGACTCCAAATATCTGAGTTAGCATTCATGATAGAGAAAATATGCAAAGGACAACAGTTATAGATCATTCGATTTGCAAAACGAATGGTTCTATACAATGTTTCGATCCGACGTATAGTAAGGAAGATATTTGGATCTTTCGAAATTTCCCCTTCTAACCCCCCCCCCCCCCATCCTCCTATTATTCCGATGTCAGCAATTAACGAACTTGATTTTTATTTTAACATAATACGGTTAAATATCAAGTTCGTTAACAATCAAACAAAACTTTCGAACGCTAGAGCGTTAACAGGAAAGTATATAAATGTAATTTTCAACGGACTTCATTTTTGTAATCTTCTGAGTAGGATCGATGGATATTTAAAGACATTTTTGGAAAATTGTTTTATTTGCACAAACTCATTAGCTGATTTCCCATAAGATGAAATCTTACGGCTGTTGATTTGCCGCTGATTTTAAATTATAGTAACGGATCTTTGGGTATCAGCTGAAGCATAGAGTACTTGCTTAATTGAATATATTATTTGTGCTAACAGTTTCAGAGCTTCAAATATGAAATTTTAGTTGATAGCAGAATTATTGAGGTCTAGGCCTAGAGCCTGTACTCTAGACAAAGCGTAATTGCTAGAAAAGATTTCTATAGTTGTTCAGCTAGGAAATCTGGGAAGAACCTCCCTTGTTGTCATGGCAGAGATTTATCACCCCTAGGTACCAAACCCCACATGTTTTTACTTAGTGCCCCCCCCCCAGCAGTTCCCTTCAAAATAATGGCTTGTACTATTTGTTTGTGAGCACGTTTTAAAGGAAAAATGGTATTGCCTGGTTGTGTCCCTTCTGCCTTAGTTAAACTCCAGAAACATCGTTTTGGCAAGGGCTGACCGTTAGGTCCCATTAACTTTTCTTTAACTAAAGAATTAGACATCCTTGTCTCGTTCCCAAACATTTAAACAATAGGTTTTAATCTATATCATCGAATTTATAGCAAAATCTTTTAGTATTTATGGTATTAGCAGGTTTCTCTTAACCTACTAATGTTCTCTCTCAAACTTTATTCGTACCCATTCTATTTAGATCTTATATTTATATAATATAATACCATACTTTATATTTTATTCTACCAAAATTGTTCCGCATTTACATAGAAATTGAGAGTGCATGGTGAGAGGAGATCATAAATGTGTTATAACAGCACGAGGGAAATCTGCTTAGTCTACGACGCCCCTGCATGACGGGAATTTATAACACTACGAGAGCATCGTAAGGCGAATCGCCGAGTTATCCTTGGAACATAAAACACTTCGGAACAAATAAAACATATAAAGAAGCCTGGGGCTTGTGACTATGTATGCAGGTTAAGACACTAACACAAACTGACTGTAGTTGTAACTGAGCGTGTGTACAACTCACCATCCATTAACGAACCTAATCTCAAGTATAGAATAAAATGTTTTAATATCGAGTTTGATACAGATTAAACAAATGCGACCGCTAGACATTAACCTTTAAGTGGGTAGGCGGGGTGCTGACAGCACCCCAAGAAAGTTATTTAGTATCATTTATTACTTATAAGTTGATAATACTGCTGACATTTTTTTTAGCTTCTTATTTGTTATCTGTAAGTTGATTCATGTGGCTTTGAACATAAAGCGCGCCTTCTGGGAGTCGGCAGACGTGTCCGAACGTGTCAAAACCTGCCAGGGGTGTCCGCAACACCCCACCTACCCAGTTGTGTTACAGCCTCATTGCTCTCTACACCCCGCGTTTCATCTCAAATAATCCACAAAGTGATGTAGTAAGATCACAGTTTCTGAGAGAAATTGGGTTTGAACTTCTCCAACCTCATTTGAAGAAAAGAGCTTGCGAAACATCATTACCAAAAGAGCTGAAAACAAAACTTTCAAAGATGGTAGGAGTCGAACCTGTACAACCAGTTTCGAGGACACAATCGTCGTCAGGGAGGAAATTTTATTGTTGTAAATGCCAAGAGTTTATGTGCCTAAACCATATGAAAAATATATGTGAGAAATGTGTGGACTCAAGTCAATCAGCTCAGCCATTTTCTTGTGTTAAATAATATTTTTATATACTTTATACATATTTTCTTGTGTTTATAATATAAACAGTATAATTCTATAAATGCATTATTATATGATATGTATTATTATAAATTTGATTGTATTTTTGATAAAATTTATCTATCGGGAATAACGTTTGGATAGACCGTAACTTGTTGTGGATAGAAATTAAATAAATGTAGTCATAAATGTTTTATACATTATTCTTTTTTGTTTTCCCTTCTATATGCTTCCCCTATTAATAGAAAAGGTTTTGCCCATTAAATATAAAATATAGAATGCATTAGTATGACTTTATTGGGGAAAAAATGTTGGGGTGTTCACAGCACCCCACCTACCTAGTAGTGTCTCATCTAGGGACCTACCCAGTTAAAGGTTAAGGTAATTAAACACAATATATATAATTGTGAACTGAACTCATTTTCGTCATCTCCTGGGTAGGATCAATGGAAATTTGAAGACATTTTTCGAAAATCGCGTCAAGAGTAAGACTTCAATAGCTGATTTCTCCTAAAGGGGACCAACTAAAATAAGTACTTCATGTACACATGCATATACATGGGATATACAAAAGCAAATCTCTTCGAGTCAGGATTAGCATTTGCGAAAGTCTGCAAGAGATAAATCTACATACTGGTAACACCACCGTTAATATTAAGTGAATATATACAAACGAAAAAGAGAAATCTTGCAGTCAATTTACAAGTTTCTAAACCGGAAGGTTTCCGTTCTATACAACGGAAAGTGTCTGAATTGTAAACAAACAGGTCAGAGAACCGTTCAGAGCTGAATAGATAGATAGACATATTCTAGACCGGAAAGAAAAACAATTACTGAAATACATCTGAATATAACATATTAATTTTATTGAAAACTATTTATTATAGCTATTGCTGTAATTTATAGTGAATCAGAATCATTTTTACCTCAATCAATCAAGTTTTAGTTGTCCAAGAACTTAAGAGGGAGGAGGGGGGTCACCAGAATGCATTTGTATGTATTACGTATATTAAAGATCTCTTGAAAACAATATTTGGTATTTAGGCTTCGAATAATGTGGTTTATTATATAACAGGGCACTGTTTATGTAACAAGAGTAGATGTGGTGGTTTAGAGGGTATCGAAAGGCTAAACATCGCAGACTTATCCCGAAAACGTAAAACACTTCTGAACAAATAATACTTATAAAGAAGCCTGGTGTTTATGGCTGACAGTATGTGAATATAGACACTAACACTAACTGACTGTAGCTTTAACTGTGCGTGTATAGAACTCAACATCCATTAACGAACCTTATCTCAAGTTTAGAATAAAATGTTTTAATATCGAGGTTGATACAGATTAAACAAATGCGACCGCTAGACATTAAGGTAATTAAACCCAATATATATATAATTGTGAACTGAACTCATTTTCGTCATCTCCTGGGTAGGATCGATGGACATTTGAAGATATTTTTCCTCCTAATAGCTGATTTCCCCTAAGGGCAATCCACTAAAATAAGTACTTCATCTATACATGCATATACATGGGATATACAAAAACAAATCTCCGTGTGCCAGGATTAGCATTGTGGAGTATTGTTTAATTATTAAAAAGAAGTATTAAATAGTTGACATAAAAATAGGTCAAAGAATAATTTGCTAAGGTTTGCAATAGATAAATCTACATACTGGTAACACCATCGTTAATATTAAGTGAATAAATACAAACAGTAATGACAAATCTTTCAATCAATTTACAAGTTAATAACCTTAATCTTTACAACGGAAAGCATCTGAAATGTAAACAATTACTCGCTACTCACGTCAGACAACTGCTCAGAGCTGAATATATAGAT
Organism: Riptortus pedestris; assembly: GCA_019009955.1. Taxonomy (NCBI): domain Eukaryota; kingdom Metazoa; phylum Arthropoda; class Insecta; order Hemiptera; family Alydidae; genus Riptortus; species Riptortus pedestris. Next base: position 131,805,150 of record CM032233.1, on the reverse strand, counting down.
CGAAATATTCTAGACCGGTAAGAAAAATAATTAATAAAACATATCTGACTATAACATATTAATTTTATTGAAAATCATTTACTATAGCTTGTGGAGTAATTCATAAGAAATCAGAATCATTTCTACCTCAATCAATCTAATTTTAGTAGCTCAAGACTTAAGAAGGGGGAGGGGGTTAGAAGGGGAAATTTCGAAACTTCCAAATATCTTCCTTACTATACGTCGGATCGAAACATTGTATAGAACCATTCGTTTTGCAAATCGAATGTTCTATAAATGTTGTCCTTTGCATATTTTCTCTATCGTGAATGCTAACTCAGATATTTGGAGTCCTTAGTTTTCAGCCTTCAGTAGACCGCCACTCCTACTCATGTCATAATAATATGCTGTTATATCATGAACCGATTCTTTACAAACACCAAATACTCTTTTCTTTGAACTTTTAATTTGTGAGATGAAACCACATTATTCGAAGCTTAAATATCAAATATTGTTTTCAAGCAGCCTTTAAAATACGAGATACATACAAATGTATTCTGGTGACCGCCCCCCCCCCGTCTGAAGTTCTTGGATTACTAAAATTTGATTGATTGAGATCAAAATTATTCTGATTCATTATAAATTACAGCACTAGCTATAGAAAATAGTTTTCAAATAAATTAATATGATATATTTCATTAATTGTTTTTCATTTCGGTCTATAATATTTCTATCTACCTTTTCAGCTCTGAGTGGTTAGCAGACCAGTTTATTTACAATTCATACGCTTTCCATCGGATATGGTTAAAATTTACTGAGAGATTTCTTATTACCGTTTATATTTATTCACCTGATATTAACGGTTGTGTTGCGTTACCAGTATGTAGATTTATCTATTGTAAACCTTCGCGTGGAAAATCTGCTTAGTTTACGCAGCCCCTGCGTGAGGACGTTTATTATTATACGTCGAATCAAAAAATTGTGTACAACAAATCGTATTGAAAATTGAATTCCCTTTAAATGTTCCTATGCACACATTTTCTCTACCATTAACTCAGATATTTGGAGTTTTTAGTTTTCAGCCTTCAGTACAACCCCTTCTACTCATGTCATATTAACAATAAGGTGTTTTATCATGAACCCTGAATGAAAATGAATTTTATTCTAAACTTTAATACCGTATATTGTTTTGATAAACCTTTGTTATGCGAGATACATGTAAATGGGTTGCTTGATGGCCTCATCAATTAACCAACAGAACATATTTGCATGTATCTCGTATAATAAAGTTCACTTGAAAACAATTTTTGGCATTTAACCTTTGATAATGTGATTTATTATATAACACAGTATTGTTTATCTAACATGAGTAGAAGTGGGGATTTACTGATGGTTGAAAACTAAAAAATCCAAATATCCCTGTTAATTTTATGACATAGGGAATATGTATGGAAAAGCATTTAAAGGCAATTTAATTTGCAATAAGATTGGTTTTATACAATATTTCAATGCAACTCCTAATAACGGAGATATTTCGAATTTTCGAAAATCTTCCCTTTTAACCCCTCCCCCCACCACCACCTAGTCCGATTTCAGTCATTAATGAACTTAATATTTCTTTTTCCTTAAATTTCAAGTTTAGTAACAATCAAACAAAAATTACGACCGCTAAAGCCTTGACACATTTATATATATATAAATTTTGAAATTACCTCATTTTCTTCATCCCCTGGGTAGGATCGATGGACATTTGAAGAAAAATTTCGAAAATCATGAGTACGACCTCAATACTAACTCAATGTTAAAGTTGGTGAACATGTTATGAAAATTTACCTTCCCGAGCCCAACTTCAAGAGATGATATCTCCTCTAAAAGCTTGCCCACTAAAAGATTGGTGATAAGGATTTTATATTTTTATTTTTTTTCCTTTTCCTCTGCCGCCCTAAGGAGAAATAGTTCTGCTGAGCCCTTGCTGAGTGGTTGCTCGGATTGAAACAAATGGTTGACCAAAGGGAACTAACTGCACTCGGCTTGGGATCCACCGTCTCCTTTAAACCTACATTATATCTCTCTCTCTCTCTCCCTCTCTGTACATATTATATCTAGCCATCTCTACCCTCTCACATACACGCAAATATATATATATATATATATATATATATATATATATATATATTTATTTATTTATTGACAGAAAATATCAGACAGTTAATTTCAAGACTTGAACAAAACAATGTACACATACACTTTTGCTGGATCAAAGAGCATTCTGGAATTTTGGGAAACGATCTGGCTTATTTATCAGCAAAATCAAACTCAAAAGATACCACAATTCCAGAATGCTACAACAAAATCACAATTAAAAACACAATTACTAACTGACCCAATTAACAAATGGCAACAGAAATTGTATACGACTACGAAAAGACAATATCTGACATTATTTACTCCAGACATTAATGAGTATTTAGGGCAAAACTTAACATCAACAGACTATTACTTGACACAATTATTAACAGGGGGCTCGACAACAAATTCTTATTTTAATCGTTTTTGCCTAACAGAACAACCAAACTGTTATTGCGACTTTACAACTGAACAGACTTACAGATATTTCCTCTATGACTGCAGACTGCTAACGGACCTAAGAAAAGAATTTAAAGCAAACGTATAACGCCGAAAAAATATTTTTTCCTATACTGATGTACATTTTGTTATTTATTGCATATTTTTTGTTTTTAGCACTTCAAAATGGCACTGTTTCAATTACTAGAAAATATGTTTTTTAGTGTTTTAAATAATTAATTTAAGTAAAGCAATGTTCATTCTCGTTGTTGTCTGTATGCTAACATAGTTATTTCTATTAACTTATTTCCTATGAAATAATGGAATTGCAAGTTACCCAAATTTACTATTGTGTGTGTATATATATAAAACTAAGGTCAATCTCGGATTGGTTTCTGATAGGAAATATGTACAATTATTGATAACACTTAATTATAATAAATGCTATGCAAGATTATGAATTGAATTATTCACTGTCTGTCAAACAGTGGAGTATATATAATAGGATAAATAGTTACGTAAAGAGCTGTGACGGAAAGTGTAAAAATATTGTGCATTCTTAAGCCAAAGAGTTATTGTGACTCCCCGGGCAACGTCGGGTAATATATATATATATATATATATATATATATATATATATATATATATATATATATATATATATATATATATATTTAAAACTATTTATTCCAGACATTAAACGGTATTTTGGACAAACATTTATATCAACAGGCTATTACTTGACAACAAACAACAACAAACTCTTATTTTAACTGTTTTGGTCAACAGATCAACCAAACTGTTACTGTGACTTTACTACTGAGAAGACATTTAGATACTTGCTCTATGACTGCAGACTACTAACGGACCAAAGAGAAGACATTAAAACCCAATTAAAATGCCGACAAGTTCATTGGCCTGTTGAGGAAAAAGTCCGTCACGCAGGGGCTGCGTAAACTAAGCAGATTTCCCACGTAAAGTTATACAATAGAGAAATCTGCCTAATAATAACAGTAGTAGTAATGAATCTCTAAAGCAATTCACGAGAGACTAACAGTTAGGAGGGAGAACTAGCTTTCGGCGGAAAGTCCAGAATATGGCTGACTTATGCCGAACACTCGCACAATACAAATGCAAATATCTCGGTTAGTATTCAAGATAAAGAATAAATGTATAGAACAATAGTTATAGTAAATTTAATTTGCAATAACATTGATTTAATACAATTTTTCGATCCGAAGCATAATAACTGAGATTTTCGATTTTCAAAAATCCCCCCTCTAAACACCCCCCTCCCACTGGTCCGAGTTCAGCCTTTAACGAACTTGATCTTCCTTTTTGCATAAAACGATTAAATTCCGAGTTTGGATACGATCAAACAAAAATTGCGACTGCTAGAGCTTTAACAGACAAATATATCTATATCTATATATACCTATATAAAAAAGTCCGTCACGTAGGGGCTGCGTAAACTACGCAGATTTCCCACGTGAAGTTTTACAATAGAGAAATTTCACGAGAGCCGAGCAATCAAGGAAACGGCCGAACGAGCTTTTGGCGGGAGAGTCACTCGTCCGTTAGCCATCAATTTAATAAAAATGCACATATCTCAGTTAATATTCAAGATAGAGAATAAATGTATATAATAATATTTATAGTAAATGTAATTTGCAATAAGATTGATTCTGTACAATTTTTCGATCTGACGTATAGTAACGGAGATATTTCGAATTTTCGAAAATCCTCTCCTCTAAACCCCCTCCCACTGGCCCGATTTCAGCCGTTAACGAACTTGATCTTTCTTTTTACATAATACGACTAAATATCGAGTTTGGTAACGATCAAACAAAAATTGCGACCGCTAGAGCGGTAACAGACAAATATATATATATATATATATATATATATATATATATATATATATATATATATATACAGTTTTGAACGGACCTCATTTTCGTCATCTACTAGGTTGGATCGATGGACATTTGAAGAAAAATTTCGAAAATTCCGTCATGAGTACAACCTCAATTGCTTATTTCCCTTAAGGGAAGTCTGCTAAAATAAGTAGTAAAACTGAATTTAGTGTAAAGTTAATCTGCTAAAACCTTAATCTAATAAATACAAAAAACGATTAAAAAAATTTGCTGAAGAAATGTATTACTGCCTGAACTATTTAAAACTGAAAAATTATTAAATTAATTAATTATTCATCATTGATAACTAAATTTGTTTTATTTTTATATTTTCTTTTTCTTTCTGTTGTAAATGATTTTATTTTACAAATATTTAATTTTATTCATTTATTTATTTATTATGTATCAACAATTGTAGTGCGGGACGTGTGGCTAATAAACACCCTTCCTGTAGGCTTACTTCAGGAAGGAAATAAATAATATATATATATATATATATATATATATATTTATATATATGCACACACATTATATAATTGTCCTCAAAAATACAATTGTTTCTATTGAAAAGAGACTAGAGAAAAATATTTAAGAGACCATGGAGTTAGAATAGAGAGTGGAGACCTTTGTTTGAGGTTGCCGTCAAAAGGGTTGTAGATGTTTGAGTGAAAGGTGGATTTTGTGGGGGCGGGGGAAGCGATTACTACACTTTTGTAAGCAATAAAAGGGAAATGGTCGTGGGCCTCGACTCGAAACATAGCGACAAAAGGAGCTTTGAGCTGGACCTCACAAACACCCCTTCACCTACCCTCCTTCTCTCAGACCGAGGAACTTTATATTGTTTTCCGTGTAAAGGAAATAACTTTTGTTTTTGTTTTCGTTTTTTCCCCTCAATAACATTTATTTAGGATTAGAGAAAGGTTTAAGGCAGCGCTTCCTTCACAGGATCAGCTTTCAGCAGACCCCGTGGCGTGATTTTCTAAATCGAATTTCCATTTAGTCTTAAAATTATTGAAGGATGAATAACTTTATAAATTACGAGAAACTTGTCCCACCTCAAAGACAAAAAAGTCCGTCCCGCTGGGGCTGCGTTAACTGAGCAGATTTCCCAAATACGTCACGCATTTACATTTGTCTCAAAGCATAAAAGCTCAATGAAAACATTATTTGGTATTAGGACTTCAAATAAAGTCCTCCGTAATATAACAGCTTATTGTTGACGTGGCAGGAGTAGGAGTGTGAATGAAAATTAAAATATCTCGGTTTATAATCCTAATCGTGCATAAAAACAGGTATAGATCATTACATTTGCAATAAAATTGGTTCAATATAATTTTTCGATCCGACGTATAATGACGGAGATATTTCGAATTTTCGATTTTCTCCCGCTTTAAACCCCCCTTTCCCACTCGTTCGATTTCAGCCATTAACGAAATCGACCTTTAGTTTTGTATGAAACGCTTATATATTGAGTTTGGTTACGACCAAATAAGAATTGCGACCTCTAGAGCGGTAACAGACAAATATATATATATAAATATCATTTGGAACCGACCTCATTATCGTCATCTCTTAGGTAGGATCGATGGACATATGAGGGAATTTTTCGAAAATCGCGTCATGAGTACGACCTCAATAGCTTATTTCCCTTAAGGGAAATCTGCTAAAATGTAAGTTACGATATGCACACGTATATGCGAGTGTACCTAACTTTAAGTAACCTAATTATTAAATTTTATTATGTATGGTCGTAAGGTATTGTTTCGGTTCTAACAAACTACCAGTTATGAGTTACTTATTGGCATGCCACGCAGTTTATTCAGTTGTTATATAAATAGATTACATACGCAAAAGTGAGCGCTTGTTCTTGAAATCTTCAGCTTATTGACTTCACTATTACCACCAACGAGGTAATACACAAATGTTGATCTCTACATTTTTTAGTAAAGTAAATTTTTTTCCCAGTAAATTACATTGCTATTATTTCAGAAATACAATGAGGTCCGTTCGAAATTATATGTACATATCGGGTGGCTCGATAATTAATGTCGTTAAGATTGTTTGAAATGCATATCTCAGGTAGTATTGATTGTGTGGCTTTGTTTATACTATGCTATTTTAAAGATTAGACTTTGTACTATGCCCCGTAAATAACTGAGTCTGATTAGTAAAGAACAAGTTGGTTAAAAATTCAGTTGAAAATGGACAATTAAAGAGAGCGTTATCGGCATATTTTGTTGTTTACTTCCGAAAGGGTAAAAATGCGCTACAAGCTCGGAAAAAATTATGTGAAGTTTATGGTGAGGACTGTGTTACTGATCGCCAATGTCAGCGTTGGTTTGCTCGCTTTCGCTCTGGAAATTTTAATGTGCAAGATGCACGGCATACTGGTCGTCCAACCACTACTGATGACAAAATAAAGGCGTCAATCGAAACCAACCGGCGTATGACAACTCGAGAGATAGCAGAGAAGCTCGACATTTCGAATTCAACCGTTTACATGCACTTTTGGTTACTTAAGCAAACTGGATGTTTGGGTTCCTCACGAATTAAAGGATATCCACCTCACCAAACGCATCAACATATGCGACTCTTTGCTGAATCTTAACGAAAAGGAGCAATTTTTAAAAATAATCATAACGGGTGATGACAAATGGATTTTTAACGATAACGTATTCCGAAGAAGATCATGGACCAAGCAAAATGAGCCCTCACAATCGACATCCAAAGCCGATATTCACCAAAAAAAGATTATGCTTTATGCTATACAAGGGTATAGTGTACTTTGAGTTGCTTCCAAGGAACCAAACTATTTATTCGAATGTCTACTGTCGTAAACTACCGAAACTGAATGAAGAAATCAAGAAAAAACGCCCTGAACGGGCCAATCGCAAAGGCGTCATGTTCCATCATGATAACGCCAGACCACACACCTCTTTGACTACTCGTCAAAAACTAACAAAGCTCAATTGGGAACTGATGCCACATCCACCATATAGCCCTGACTTAGCACCATCAGATTACCATTTGTTTTGCTCTGTTCAAACCCATTTCAATGGTAAAACTTTCGATTCTGATGAGGCGGTTAAAAATGAGTTGGACCAGTTCTTTGCTTCTAAAAACTAAGGCTTCTTCGAACATGGAATTTTTCAACTCACCGAATGATGGCAAAAGGTAATCCAACAAAATGGTCAATATATCATTGATTAATGTTGTAGTTAATATAAAGAAATTCATTTTGAAAAATATGACAAAAAACGACATTAATTATTGAACAACCTATTATATATATAAATATATATATATATATATATATATATATATATATATATATATATATATATACACATATCATTTTGAACGGGCCTCATTTTCGTCAGCTAGGTGGATCAATGGACATTCCAGGGTATTTTTCGAAAATCGTGTTTTGAGTACGAGCTCAATAGCTGAGTTCCCTTATGGGAAATCAGCTTTTATGTTTGATCACAAATTATTCTTTAACTTATTTTTATGTCAAATATTTTAAACTTTTATTTAATAAATGAACATTACCCCACATTGCTAATCCTGACACACAGAGGTGTGTTTTTGTATACCCTATGTATATGTATGTGTACGTGAAGTACTTGTTTTAGCGGATTTCTTTTTGGGGGAAATCAGCTATTGAGGTCGGACGAATTACTGGATTTTTGAAAATGTCTTCAAATGTCCATCGATCCTACCCAGGAGATGACGAAAATGAGTTCCGTTCAAAATTTTACGCATTGTGTCTGATTACCTTAATGTTTAGCGGTCGAATTTGTTTGAGCTTTATCAAACTCGATATTAAAACATTTTATTCTAAACTTGAGATTAGGTTCGTTAATGGATGGTGAGTTGTACATACGCACAGTTACAGCTACAGTCGGTTTGTGTTAGTCTCTTAATCTGCATACTGATAGTCATAAGCTCCAGGCTTCTTTATATGTTTTATTTGTCCCGAAGTGTTTTATGTTCTCGGTATAAGGCGGCAATGTATGACCTTACGATGCTCTCGTAGTGTTATCAATGCCCGCCATCCAGGGGCTGCGTAAACAAAACAGATTTCTCTCGTGCTGGTATAACACATTTATGATCTCCTCTCACCATACACTCTCAATTTCTATGTAAATGCAGAAAAATTTTGGTAGAATAAAATATAAAAGAATCGAATTAAGATCTAAATAGAATGGGTTCGAAAAAAGTTTGAGAGAGAACTTTAGTAGGTTATGATAAATCTGCTAATAGCACAAATACCGAAATAATTTACTATAAATTCGATGATATAGATTAAAACATATTGTTTAAATGTTTGGGAACGAGACAAGGATGTCTAATTCTTTAGTTAAAGAAAAGTTAATGAGACCTAACGGTCAGCACGTGCCGAAACGAAGTTAGTGGAGATTAAAAAAGGCAGAAGGGACACAACCAGGCAATACCATATTTCCTTTAAAACGTGCTCAAACAAATAGTACAAGCCATTATTTTGAAGGGAACTGCTGGGGGGGGGGCACTAAGTAAAAACATGTGGGGTTTGGTACCTAGGGCTGATAAATCTCTGCCATGGCAACAAGGGAGGTTCTTCCCAGATTTCCTTGCTGAACAACTATAGAAATCTTTTCTAGCAAATACGCTTTGTCTAGAGTACAGGCTCTAGGCCCAAACCACAATAATTCTGCTATTTACGATAATTTCATATTTGAAGCTCTGAAACTGATAGCACAAATAATACATTCAATTAAGCAAGTACTCTATGCTTTAGCTGATACCCAAAGATCCGTTACTATAATTTAAAATCAGTGGCAAATCAACAGCCGTAAGATTTCATCTTATGGGAAATCAGCTAATGAGTTTGTGCAAATAAAGCAATTTTCCAAAAATGTCTTTACATGTCCATCGATCCTACTCAGAAGATGACAAAAATGAGGTCCGTTGAAAATTACATTTATATTCTTGCCTGTTAACGCTCTAGCGTTCGAAAGTTTTGTTTGATTGTTACCGAACATGATATTTAACCGTAATATGTTAAAATAATAATCAAGTTCGTTAATTGCTGACATCGGAATAGTAGGAGGGTGGGGAGGGGGGGGGGTTTAGAAGGGGAAATTTCGAAAGTTCCAAATATCTTCATTACTATACGTCGGATCGAAACATTGTATAGAACCATTCGTTTTGCAAATCGAATGATCTATAAATGTTGTCATTTGCATATTTTCAGACCTCAAAAAGTCCGTTATCCACAAAAATTTCATATTTAGAGCTCTGAAGCTGTTATAGAAATAATACATTTGACTTATTAAGTTCTGATTTAGCTAATACCCAAAGACCCTTTACTATAATTTAAAATCAGTGGATAAACAGCAGCCGTAATATGTCATCTTATGGGAAATCGATTATTGAGGTTTTACAAATAACGCAATTTTCGAAAAATGTCTTCAAATTTTCATCGATCCTACTCAGGAGGTGACAAAAATGATGTCCGTTCAAAATATATTTGCCTGTTGCCGCTCTAGCGGTGGCAATATTTGTCATATTGTTGCAGAACTCGATATATATAATCGTTTTATGTGAAAAGAAAGATCAAGGATCAAAGTGGGTGTTTCTGTTACTGCAAGTCGCATCGAAATATTGTGCATAACCAATATTATTGCTTTGTATATTAATATATTTTATATTTATATTATATATAGTTATATTTTAAATATTTACCGTGATATATGCATTTTTCAATTTTTTAGCTTCCAATAACCTTCTTATTTCAAGCTGAAATACCAAATATTGTGTTCAAAAATTCATTTATAGATGAGATACATGACGATCTGATGACCCTCGTCTTTTGTTCTTAGATAACTAAAATTTGAGTGATTGAGATGAAATTATTCTGGTTCATAATAAATTGTAGCACTAGACATAGTAAATACTACTAGATATAATTCATAGTTCATAGTTTTCAAAAAAATTAATAAAAGGTTGGCTGAATTGTTTTTTTACAATTTATACGCTTTCCGTTGTGGAGGTTATTAAAATGTAAATTGACTGAAAAGTTCCTGAAATATTCACGATGGTGATAAGTTTAAATTTATGTTGATTTATCAACTGTTAAACTTCACGTGGGAAATCTGCTTAGTTTACGCACCCCCTGCGTGACGGACTTTTTCCATCCGACTCATAATAAAGGAGTTTTTTTATGAAATTTCAACCCCCCCCCCTATTTCTGTTTCGACTTCAGCCATTAACGAATATGAACATTATAGTTGAATTAAACGATTAAAATATTTAGTATGGTATAGATTATATAAGCATTTTACCGTCATGACCGAAAAGTCTTGATAGCATGTACCCACAGTATAAGTCGATGAGTAAATGAGTTTACAAAAACCTGATCCAAAAAATAAAGTGTGTCACGCAGGGGCTAAGTTAACTAAGCAGATTTCCCACGTGCCCCACGTATTTGTAATTACCTCAAAACCTAAAACAATCAATGAAAACAATATTTGGTATTTATGCTTCAAAGAATGTGCTTCATAATATAACAGCTTATTGTCAATATGACATGAGTAGGAGTTAATAATCAAGATAGAGCAAAAACGTGACAACTTTTATTGAGAATTAGGTTTACAATAAGATTGGTTCTCTACAATTAACGGTCCGGCGTATAGTAACGGAGAAATTTCGAAATTTTGGAAATTCTCCCATAAACTCAAAATTAAACAATAATTGCTACCGCTAGAGTGTTAACAGACAAATATATATAGTTTTGAGCGGTCCACATTTTCGTCTCTCCTGGGTAGCATCGATTGACATTTGAAGAAATGTTTTCCAAAATCGAGTTATGAGCACGACCTCAATAGCTGATTTCCCTTTAGGGGAAACTGCAAAAATGTATAAAAAACTCAGTTAATATTCGAAATATAGAAAAAAATGTATTTACCAATTGCTATTGAAAATTAAAATTTCAAAAGACTTGTTATGCAAAATGTTTCGATTGAGCTTTTTCGAATTTCCACATATTTTCTTACTAAATGCCCCATTCCACTGGCCGATTTCTACCGTTATCTAATATAATCTTTACTCTTGTATAAAAAAATTATATATCGATTGATGTGTTGATTAAATAAAAGTTAATTGATGCCGATTGAAAGATTAAATGCCGACAAGTTAATTGGCCTGTTGAGGAAAAAGTCCGTCACGCAGGGGCTGCGTAAACTAAGCAGATTTCCTACGGGGAAGGTTTACAAGAGATAAATCTACATACTGGTAACACCACCGTGAATGTTATGCGAATAAATACAAACGGAAATAAGACGTTTTCAGTAAATTTCAATAACCTGCCGGCAGGAAGCGTTTGGAATGAAAACAAACAGGTCTGCCAGCCTCACACCGGAAAGAAAAACAATTACTGAAATTTATCATTTTATAACATATTAATTTCATTGAGAATTATTTACTATATCTAGTACTGTAATTTATGAGTTAGAATAATTTTTATCTCAATCAATCAAATTTTAGTAATCGAAACCTTAAGACCGGGGGGGGGGGTCACCAGAAGATATTTACGTGTATCTCGAATAATAAAGGTCTCTTTAATACGATATTTGATATTTAAGCTTGGAGTAATGTGATTTATTATATAATAGAGTATTGTTTATGTAACATGATTAGAAGTGGGGGTTTGCTGAAGGTAAGAAGAAATCTTTCAGTCAATTTACAAGTCAATAATATCTACATCAGAAAGCGTCGGAATTGTAAACAAGCAGGGCAGCCAACATCGCAACGCTGAATAGATAGAATCTAAGAATCTAGACCGGAAAGAAGAACAATTACCGAAATATATCTGAATATAACATATTAATTTTATTGAAAAATATTTACTATATCTAACACTGTATATTATAATGAATCAGAATAATTTTTATATCAATCAACCAAATATTAGTAGTCCAAAAACTTAAGGACCTCATTTTCGTCATCAAGGTAGGATCAATGGACTTCAAATGTCTGGTCTCACTCAAATCGCTCTTTTCCTGAGCCTTTCAAGAACACTTTTATAAAACACTTGGTTGACAGTTTGCCCTCGTGAAACGAATTCTTTGTGAACGGTACTCTTACTGTCAAAAAAACATATCAGACTTCCAGCGCTGCTACCAACAAAAGGACCAACGACTCAAAATCAGTCTCCTTACTTTTCTCACAGACTCCGTATGATATGTCTAGCAATGGACCCACGGAATTAACACGGGCCTAGATTTATTTAATTAACCAGGCAGTACATTAATTTTGCCAGTTATCTACCTGCAATTCATCAATAGACATTGTTGGAACTTTTGCGGACAATTGGCTCACAATATATTTATAAGCACGGATGCGCATTAAGGTAAATCTACATTGTGGCATCTCCTTCACCCGTACATCCCACATCTGGGATCCAAGCATCTTTTTGAGCGCTTAGCGGCAGAGTAGCATTACTATAGATTGGTCCTACGCTCTAATGGTAAATTTCAATCATTTTTAATTACAATTGTTCATATTTATTTTAATCATATTGAGAGATTTTACGAATTGTGCTGAAAACTAATAAAATTAAAAAGTAAATTGTTAAATATATGATAATTAAAGCCTCTCGTATCTAAATATTGTATTCTATTTTAATGTTAAATATGATGTTGTTAAATATTTCGTTTTTAAATATGATATTGTAAATTCTATTCTATTGTTGACATCTGGGTTGTTTTAATAATATTTTTTATTCATGTTCTAGTCATTCATATTTTTAACTTTACACTAAATTCAGTTTTACTACTTATTTTAGCAGACTTCCCTTAAGGGAAATAAGCAATTGAGGTTGTACCCATGAAGCGATTTTTGAAATTTTTCTTCAAATGTCCATCGATCCTACCCAGGAGATGACAAAAATGAGGTCCATTCAAAACTGTATATATATATATATATATATATATATATATATATATAGAGAGAGAGAGAGAGAGAGAGATCTATATATTTGTTTGTTATTACCGCTCTAGCGGTCGCAATTATTGTTTAATCGTTACCAAACTCGATATTTTGTTGTTTTATGTAAAAAGAAAGATCAAGTTCGTTACCGGTTGAAATCGGACCAGGGGGAGGGGGGGGTTTAAAGGGGAGGATTTTCGAAGATTCGAAATATCTCCGTTGCCATATGTATAAAACCAATCTTATTGCGAATTAAATTTACTATAAATATTGTTATATACACTTATTCAATATCTTGAATATTAACCGAGATATTTGCATTTTTCAGTTTTCAGCCATCAGCAAACCGCCAGTTCTACTCATGTTACATAAACAATACTCTGCTACATAATAAATCACATTATTCGAAGTTTAAATACCAAAAATTGTATTGAAGAGACCTTTATTGCACGAGATACATGCAAATATGTTCTGGTGACCCCCTCCCCCGTCTTATGGTTTTGTACTATTAAACATGGATGAAACATTTCTTATTTCCGTTTGTATTTATATTCACGGTGGTGTTGTGTTAGCAGTATGTACATATATTTATCTATTACAAAACTTCATGAGGGAAATCTGCTTAGTTTACGCAGCCCCTGCTTGACGGACTTTTATTACTTTTTTGTAGTTTTTATTGTCTGTTTCTCTGATGATGACAGTGTAAGTGTGCTAAAAGTCCTAAGCATTTTTAAATACATTGTGAGGAGCCTCGAAATTGTGTGATTTGAAATCTAATTTGTATAATACCAAATATTCTATCTAATTTAAATACCAAATACTATTTTTAAAGGACCTTTACAATGAGTGATACAAGCGGATAGGTTGTTTGATGACGTCGTCAATCTTATCTCATGATCTTAACTCGTAAATATTTATTTAATATATGTCATACTTGACATTTAACCATTTCACTTAACACCCTTAAACCCCAACTCCTACCCAATGGATTTTTACCTGCGATTAGAAAACATATTGTATGATCAGTCCATTAGTATGTATCATACCTGCATGGGTTACTTACATTTTTTGTTTCAAAAAAAAACATTTGGTGCTGAACCGTTCGTTCGCCATGTTCTGGATCTACCTAAACAGTTTATAGTTGCTTGAGTCATTTATTTCATTGATTTCGGTGATCTTTACAAACCTAGATCCATTTTAGTTAATCTTGGCTTTGATACAGGAGGGGGTTTACTGAAGCCCAAAAACAAAAAATGCAAATAACATGGTTATTATTCAAGATAGGGAAAAATATCAATAAGTCTTAAAGTTGCAACACGTTTGGGTTTATATTTATTTTCCGATTCGACGTATATTAACGGAGTTATTTTCAGTTTTCAATGTTCTCTAATTCACCCCTCCTATTGGTGCTATTTCAGTCATTAACGATGTCGGTCGTTAGTTTTAGATAAATCGTTTAACTATTGAGTTTAGTAAAAATCTCCTGAGGGTTTATTAACTGATATGCAGGTGTATTAGTGCAGTTAGAAAAAAAATTAGAGAACGGGAGGCGGAAGAGTCCAGTCATAGTTGACACGAAGGAGTCAGTGTGATATACGGCACTTCCTTTCCCACGAGTGGTCATCCAAAGAAAAAATAGGGTTCCTAGAGAAGTCGTTAAGGAGGGAAGCTGCATGACAAAGGTACCACATGTGTCCTTCCCCTGACCGCTTGAGGGTGGGCCTCTCCTAAAGATGTTAGCTAGGGGATGCAGCCCCTAATTAGGCACGGTTATTTTCGACTGGAAGTGAGAACGTCTGCCAAGCAGGTGCTGCGAGAACTAAGCAGATTTCCCTCCCGATGAACTACTTACAGGTAATCTCATAATCTCCATGTATTCTCTTTGTCTGAGTAAAAACCTGAGGAGTAACATTGGTGTTACAAAGTAGGCTGCAAACAAGAAAGTTTGAATAAATTGTGAAGTATTTGAGTTACTAAAAAATGCAACTTTCTACTTGAACAAGAAGCCTTGGATTAGAGAAGACACCGCACAGAGGTGACTATGTCACCCCCAGCAACCTCAAGACACCTATCACTTCCTCCCTGTTCCTCCCATTCTCCGGCTGCTGCAGCCTTGGATTAGAGCTGGCACCGCACACAGGTGACTGTGTAAGCTGCAGCAACCTGAAGACACCTATCACTTCCTCCCTGTTCCTCCCATTCTCCGCCTGCTGCAGCCTTGGATTAGAGCTGGCACCGCACACAGGTGACTGTGTAAGCTGCAGCAACCTCAAGACACCTATCACTTCCTCCCTGTTCCTCCCATTCTCCGCCTGCTGCAGCCTTGGATTAGAGCTGGCACCGCACACAGGTGACTGTGTAAGCTGCAGCAACCTCAAGACACCTATCACTTCCTCCCTGTTCCTCCCATTCTCAGGCTGCTGCAGCCTTGGATTAGAGCTGGCACCGCACACAGGTGACTGTGTAAGCTGCAGCAACCTGAAGACACCTATCACTTCCTCCCTGTTCCTCCCATTCTCCGTTTGCTGCAGCCTTGGATTAGAGCTGGCACCGCACACAGGTGACTGTGTAAGCTGCAGCAACCTCAAGACACCTATCACTTCCTCCCTGTTCCTCCCATTCTCCGGCTGCTGCAGCCTTGGATTAGAGCTGGCACCGCACACAGGTGACTGTGTAAGCTGCAGCAACCTGAAGACACCTATCACTTCCTCCCTGTTCCTCCCATTCTTCGCCTGCTGCAGCATTTGCTCCAATTACTCTCAGCAGGGATCAAGTAATAGCCATCTTGAGTGGAAGAGATTACATTAACTTGTATAAATATCTGAAGAGCCCTGGAGCAGGATCGTTTGTTTAGAGTTTAATTTATTGATTCAGTTATTGTTCTATGATCTCATATAACAGAAACCCTTCTAGTGTTGTTATTATTATTTTATTTTCAACATCAATAATAAGTAGTATCATTACATCTTTTTATTATAATCGTATTTAAATATTTATATGGCATAGTATTTAAGATGAGAAAAATCTATGGAAAATTGGGATCTTATACAAATGAAAAAATCTGAGCGTTATCACAAAAATTAAAACACAGTCACAAAGCCAACAGCTATAATTGCCAGTCAGACCATTAAACTCAATATACACATAAAGAGCACAGAACGGAAAATCATCTGAAAAATCCTCTGTCCGAAACTAGCAAAAGAAGGTTGTTTAATGTATACTCAGACTCAGGATCGGGCACACATAGACACTTAATGACAAGGACTGATAACCCACCAAATACTGCAGCAAACACCTTACGATAAAAGTCCGTCACGCAGGGGCTGCGTAAACTAAGCAGATTTCCCGACAGGGGCTGACGTAAACTAAGCAGATTTCCCACGTGAAGTTGTACAATAGAGAAAATTTCGCGAGAGCCGAGCAGTTATGAACGGCCGAAACTAGCTTTTGGCGGGAAAGTCACTTCGTCCGTTAGCTGCTCAGATTTAATAAAAATTGCAAATTACATCACTAATATTCAAGATGAGAATAACTGTAATATTAAGCATTATTTTATAGTAAATTTAATATTATAATAAGATTGATTCTGTAACAATTTTTCGATCGACGTATATGTAACGGAGATATTTTGAATTACGAAACGTCCCTCTAAACCCCCCCCCATGGTCCGATTTTAGCCTTTAACGAAATTGTTCTTACTTTTTATATAAAACGACTAAATTATTGGTATCGATTATACACAGAAAATTGCGACCGCTGAGCGGTAACAGAAAAATATATATTTATATATTTTATATATATATAATACTATATTATATATATATTTATATATATTTTATTACAAGTTTCGAATAGAACTCATTTTCGTCATATACTAGGTTGGATCGATGGATAATTTGAGAAAAATTTCGGAAAAATTCCGTCATGAGTACAACCCTCAATAAGCTGATTTACACTAGGGGAAATCTGCTAAAACAATTACTGACAGACTGCATCCAACGAAAAAAAACCTTTCACATACCCCAACGATATGACAGAAACTATTAATTGACAGCAGCCAATATATTCCACAAATACTAACATATCTAAAGCAACATCAACATTTTAACAAAAACATATAATACAAAATAGAATAGGGTCTACAGCATACCCTAAAAAGATTTTTAAAAGGGTTAACTTTTATTATATTTCTTTAGACGAAAGCACGGATATGTAGGACAAGAACTCAGATATTAAAGAAATATTTATCCATAATATAAAAGTACAAAAAAAGTTAAGCACATGAAGGAGTATGCCAATATTTCGAGAATTATCATTTCTTTTCTTCAGGGCAAGACTATAATTACGTAACTACTATGGCACATTAACTACATCGGATTACTGAGGTTATAAATCTCGGCCCCAACCTCATTTGTTGTTTATTTTCGCAAGAAAATAACATCACTATTTATTTCCAATAGAAATGTGAACTGTAAGAGGATTTTATATATTTGATTTTTAGAATATACATATTTTTTTTCATGCTGAATGTGTTCAGAGTCTAACAGCGGTAGTTCGGGGGAATGTAATTCTTTAATTTTGGTATATATTATCTTATTTTCTCCGATATGTTGACACTATTGAAATAACTATGTACTATCTGTAACTATTAAACGTTAATTAATAATATAATTATGATAAAATACATTATGCATTTAAGCTCAATATGACTGTTCAAAGTGTTATTCAGGCCGCATGGCTACGATCTCTTCCCCTCGTCACTTTTCGATATAATTTAAATGATTTTTACGCTACAACTGTTATTTATTTTCACCAGGTATATAAATTATTGGAACATTGGAAGCATTTAATATTTCGAATAAATAATTTAAGTAATACAATGTTCATAATTCTCAAATGGGATCGAAACTGAGATTAACATTGTTGTGGTAACTTATTTCATGTTTCTTGTCTTATTGGAATTACATTCAACTCATGCTTACTATAATGTCGTGTAGTGGAAATCATTTCACGATGTGTTAACTCAATTAACTTTTTTGCCAAGGTCCATATTTTTCTTAAAATATTGATTTGAAGTATTATTTTAATGTGTCTACCATGATGTTAAATAATTGTATTATTCAACACGGGGTTTCCCATAAACGTTGGGAGATGGATTGATTAGGTACTCACTTTAGTTTTTTAAATCTATCAAAACTTTTATTTTTATTCCAATTAGTATACTTCCGTTACCCGACACTTATGATATATGCCCGATATGGGAAGGAGTAATGCCTTATTGACATCAATAAGCAGAAATACCCCTTTAATGGAATTCTGCCAAATGAGGTCGTTAACTCCCGCTATAATTTTCGCGATTTTCGAAATTATTCTTCAAATATCCATCGATCCTATCTAGGAGTAACGAAAATAAGGTCCGTTCAAAATTGTGTGGGTGTGTGTGTGTGTGTGTGTGTGTATATATATATATATATATATATATATATATATATATATATATATATATATATATTGTCTGGTACCACTCTAGTAGCCAAAGTCGATATTTAGTCGTTTTATGTAAAAAGAAATATCAAATTCGTGAACGGCTGAAATCGGAAGAGGGGAAGGGGGGGGGGTTAGGGGAGGAGATTAATACTCAGTTATGTAATAAACCACATTATTCAAAGATTCAATACCAAATATAGTTTTCGAGAGACCTTTCCTATAGGAGATACAATACAATAAATACATGCAAAAATGTTCTGGTGACCGCCCCCCCCCCTCAAGTTTTTGGAATACTTAAATTTGATTAATTGAGATAAAAATTATTCTGATCCATTATAAATTACAATACTAAATATAGTAAATATTATTCAATCAACTTGATATGTTATATTCTGATATATTGCAGCAATTGTTTTATCTTTCCGGTGAGAAG
The DNA here is from genome assembly GCA_019009955.1 of Riptortus pedestris. Lineage (NCBI taxonomy): Eukaryota > Metazoa > Arthropoda > Insecta > Hemiptera > Alydidae > Riptortus > Riptortus pedestris. The sequence goes on along the minus strand of CM032233.1, from coordinate 131,785,800 downwards.
TTGGAAGAACTGATTGTTTACATTTCAGATGCTTTATGTCGGGAGGTTTCTTATTGTCGTTTGTATTAATTCACTTAATATTGACGGTGGTGTAGTGTTACCAGTATGTAGATTTATTTATTGTTAAACTTCACAAGGGAAATATATCTAGTTTACGCAGTCCCTGTGTGACGGACTTTTATTTGTACACATTGAAGCCTTGCTGTAAAAATCCCATATTATTCACTCATTTTTGCTTTGTCCGAGCAACGCCAAACACCTTAGCTAGTATATATATATATATATATATATATATATATATATATATATATATGTGTGTGTATCGATTGCTTTTTCATCATTGGTGGATGGACGAAAAATATTTTGAGTAAAGCACTCCTTGCTGTTTTCCCCCAAGGGATAACTTCTGAAATGGTAAGAGCCAGCAGTTTCTGACTGTATAAGCAGGGCCCCGGAAATGAATGCTCTTGTTATGGAATATTTGCCGTCAGTAAACTGGAGTCTGTTTGAATGGAAGGAGGATAAGGGAGAGAGTTATGCTCGTGCTTTCTACCCACGGCTGTCGACGAGGGAGGAAAAAATGTTTATGTTCACGAGCCGAGTTGAGCCGGGCTTGGGAGTGAGAGTCGCTAACTCCCTCTAGCTGGTCCCGGGGAAGGCTCACACACTCTTGTAAATAATCTCTTCAGATTGTCTGTAATGGCTCTTTATTAAAAACTCCGCCACGCAGGGTCTGCGTTAACTAACCAGATTTCCCACCTGCGTAACGTATATGCATTTATCTTAAAACGTAAAAGTTCAATGAGTACAATAGTTGCCATTTAGGCTTCAAATAACGTGCTTCCTAATACAACAGCTTATTGTTAATATGACATGAGTAGGAGTGGGGGTTTACTGAAGACCGAAAACTAAAAAAAAATGCAAATCGCTCGGTTAATATTCAAGATGTTGAATAAACGCACATAAAACTTTTATAGAACATTTCATTTGCTATAAGATTTGTTCTATACACTTTTTTGATCAGACTTCAAGTATACGGAGATATTTTGAATTCTCGAAATCCCCCCTCTAAACCCCCAACCAGAATATTTCAATTTTAACAAACTCCCGACGGGTAGCGTTTGAAATTTAAACAAACAGGTCGGCCAGCCTCTCACCGGAAAGAAAAATAATTACTCATATATAACAGAAGATAACATATATTATTGGAAACTATTTACAATATCAAGTACAGTTATTTATAATGAATCAGAACAATTTTTATCCCAATCAATCTAATTTTAGTAGTCCAAGAACTTAAAACGGGGAGGGGGTGGTAGTAAGAATTTAGTGAACCATATCCTTTAACTAATTGTGTAATGTAGGACTCTGTTTGTATCTATTTGTTGTAGAAATATATGATTTATATATGTAGGTCTGTGAAACGCTCTAGTGGTCGCAATTTTTGTTTATCGTTACCAAACTCTATATTTACATATTTTATGTAAATTTAAACATCAAATTCTCAAAATTCTTAATTTCTCCGTTACTATGCGTCGGATCGAAAAATTGTATAGAACCAATCTTATTGCAAATGTTGTTAAGTATGTTTTTCATTATATTTATTAACAATCCAGATGTTTGCATTTTTTTTTTAGTTTTCGGCCTGCAGTAAAACCCCCATTCCTACTCATATCACATACAATAATCTTTTATATTATGAAGCACATTATTTGAGGTCCAAATACCAAGAATTGTTCTCGTTGAACCTTTTCTTTTGAGGTAAATGCAAATACGTGTCGTACGTGGGAAAGCTTCTCAGTTAACACAGCCCTGCGTTGCGGACGTTTTCGTCATCACCCAGATACCATCGATGGACATTGGTAGAATGTTCTAAAATCGCGTCTTTAGCACAAATTCCATAGCTGATATATTTTAGTGGAAATCTGAGGAAATGCAGAAGTATTATTACAATAAGCGAAAATTTTAGAAGGGGGATAGTTCAGACATATTTGACATGAAGGCGCCCGTGTGATATACGGCACTTCCTTTCCCACGAGTGGTCACTCAAAGAAGAAATAGGATTCCTAGAGAAGTCGTTAAGGAGGGAAGCTGCAAGACAATGGTACCACATGTGTCCTGCCTCTGACCATTTAGGGCTGGGCCTCTACCTACGGTGGTAGCTAAGAAATGTAGCCCCTAATTAGTCATGGTTATTGTGGACAGGAAGTGAAAACGTCCGTCAAGCAGGTGTTAAGCAAACTAAGAAGATTTCCCACCTGATGGAAGACTCGCTGGTAATCTCATCTCTCTGTGAATTCTCGTTGTCTAATTAAAAATCTGAGGGGAAACGTTGTTACAAAGTAGGCTGAAAACATGAAAGTTCGAATGACTCGCTTAGTATTTGAGTTACTGAAAAATGCAACTCTCAACTTGGATTAGAGCAGGCACCGCACACAGGTGACTGTGTAAGCTGCAGCAACCTGAAGACACCTATCACTTCCTCCCTGTTCCTCCCATTCTCAGGCTGCTGCAGCCTTGGATTAGAGCTGGCACCGCACACAGGTGACTGTGTAAGCTGCAGCAACCTGAAGACACCTATCACTTCCTCCCTGTTCCTCCCATTCTCCGGCTGCTGCAGCCTTGGATTAGAGATGGCACCGCACACAGGTGACTGTGTAAGCTGCAGCAACCTGAAGACACCTATCACTTCCTCCCTGTTCCTCCCATTCTCCGCCTGCTGCAGCCTTGGATTAGAGCTGGCACCGCACACAGGTGACTGTGTAAGCTGCAGCAACCTGAAGACACCTATCACTTCCTCCCTGTTCCTCCCATTCTCCAACTGCTGCAGCATTTGCTCCAATTGCTCTCGGCGGGGATCAAGTAATAGCCATCCTGAGTGGAGGAGGTCGCGTTAACTCGTATAAATATCCGAAGAGCGTCTGGAAGATATCGTAGGCTATTTTGATAAGAGTTTAATTTATAGCTTCAGTTTTTGATTTATGATCTTATATAACGGAAACACTTCTACTGTTGTTATTTTTATTTTATTTTCAACATCAGTTTCATGTAATATCATTACAAATTTTTATTATAATCTTATTTAAATATTTATATTAAATAATCATTTATTATGAACTGTATCATACGCCACTCGTGTTAATGGTTAATACCAAACACTTAGTAAATTATGTATTTCTTAAATAATTGTAATGTAATTTACTGGAAAATAAATTTACTTTTCTTAGCTTAGTTACTAAAAAATGTAGAGATCAACATTTGTAGTGTATTACCTCATTGGTTGTAATAGTGAAGTCAATAAGCTGAAGATTTCAAGAACAAGCGCTCACTTTTGCGTATGTAATCTATTTATATGACAACTGAATGAACCGCGTGCCATGACAATAAGTAACTGATAACGACCATGCGTAATAAAATTTACTAATTAGGTTGCTTAAATTTAGGTACACTTGCGTATAGGTTGGCATATCGCCACTCCCATTTTAAAGGAAAAAAGCTATTAAGGCTGTACTCATGGCGCGATTGTCAAAAGACATCTTCAAATTCCTATCGATGGCGAAAATGAGGTCCGTTCAAAATTATATCTATATATATATATATATATATATATATATATATATATTATACTACATACTCCAAATTAGGAAGATGAAGAGAGATTTGTGAATTTAGCAGTACTTATAGCTGCGAACAGTTCTTTTCAATGATGAAAGTTAATAAATCAAAACATCGTACAAGACTTACTGACGATAATTTGGATAATTCTTTTCGTCTTTGTATCAGTGGAATAAATCCAAACACCGATGGACTAGTTTCCCAAATTCAAACTCATTGATTGTACCATGTTGTACCTATTTTTTTCATTTCATTTTGTTATTTTAATAAATGGTATTATAATTACATTGTCGTTATAATTTTATGTCTGATATCTATCGTTAAAAATGATGAACACTACTTTAAAATGCACTACTTTTAAAAGCGGCCAGCGAACGTATTTGCTCACTATAGTTTGGCGCGCAGGATGTCAAAGGTTGCCCATACCTGATCTATACATTATTCCTAACTCCTTTATTAAGAGAGATATTTGCATTTTCTTGTTTTCAGCTTTCAGTAAATCACACTTCTTCATTACGTATTTCTACTTAAAAAAAGTGAATGGTGAGATGAGATTAATCGAGTGTCATACCACCAAGTGAAAAATCAGCTTAGTTTAAACAGAACCTGCGTGACAGACTTTTTTTACTTTGCAGGATATATCTTTTGTGGTTTCATAGACTTATTCACTGGGCTGGAATTTCTTCTTCTCCAAACCTGTACTCTGCTCTAGCGGTCTGCTCGGCAAGCTTCGTTAAGCTAATTTTCGGTAGCTCAACGACTAAATGGACGACCTATTAAGCTCCCGGACTGCGACCCATCCGGATAGATTATACTGGTGATGTATAGCCTGAAGGTTGAACTTGATCTTTCTTTTGACATAATACAATTATGTATCATGTTTGGTAATGATTTGACAATTGTTTCGACCGCTTGAATAGGACAGTATATATAAAAATATATACACACACTCCTGTATATATATATCATTTTGAATGCACATAATTTTCGCCATCGATAGGAATTTGAGATATCTTGAAAAATCGCCTAATGAGTTGCTTATTTCCCATAGGGGAAATCTGCTAAAATGTAAGTTGCGATATGCACACGTATATTCGATTCTACCTAACTTTAATTTACCTAATTATTAAATTTGATTATGTATGGTCGTAAGTTGTTGTATCAGTTCTACTACTATACTACTAGTTATAACGTATGATACTGTTCTTAATAAAACATTCTGCCATATAAATATTTAAATAAGATTATAATAACAATTCGTATTCATATTACATAATACTGATGTTGAAAGTAAAATAAAAATAACAACAGTAAAGTATTATCCAGTGTAATAGAATCAAGTAGTAAATACACTGTAAATTTTAATGGAACCTTCCCGAAATGTTGAACGTCCGTATTGCAGTTAAGGCTTTTATTTTAAAAAGTGCACCACGCTGGGGCTGCTTAAAGTAAGCAGATTTCCCTCGTGAAGTTTAATAATAGATAATTCTACATACTGGTATCACAACACAACCGTGAATAAATACATACGATAACAAGAAATCCGTCCCTTCCCAACGGGAAGCATCAGAAATGTAAACAAACAGGTCTGCTAACCGGTCACCGGAATGAAGGTCAATAACTGAAAAATATCAGAATATAATACACCAATTTTATTGAAAACTGTTTACAACATCTAGTTCTGTAATTTATGAAGAATCAGAATTTAGAATAATTTAAGAGACGCCATCAGTAACAACCTCCACAGACAGCAATGACAGTACCATACAAAATTAAGAAAACTACCCCTACCAAGTGAAGAAAGAAAAGTCCAGAAGAAGAAATGATTGCTTTACGAACATGACAGCTTCAGCCTGCTGGCTTTAAACAGGAGCTAGCTAGCAGTATTATAGGCTTGGTGGTAAGCTCCAAGAATGCAGGTGATGAGGGCGAAGAGGAGGGAGGCTAGATCCCTGGACTGGCAGAATTCTGATAATCCAAGGTGGCTTTCATCTATTTATTTATGTATAAATATATATATATATATATATATATATATATATAAATGCAGTAAGTGTATGTATGAGTAAGTGTGTGATAAAATGATTTAAATTAAATGAAAAATAAATAAATAAAAAAAAAAACTGAAAAAAAGTACATACAGTGTGAGTCATTTAATTGTAATATTAGCTAATTGTAATACCAGTAGAAAATAAGTACTTTTAAGAAAGAAAACTTAGATTTAGTTAATAAATAATTATATAAAAATTAGTAACTTAAATACCCTTAGGATATGGTAAGAGCATATACAATCTATTAGATAATATTATTTACAACATAAAGTATACAGACACTTGCAAACAGCATCATACTAATTTAAAGGGCATAATAACCTAGCTGTTGATTGCCCGAACCACATTAACCCTAATCCTAATCCTAGAATAATTTATATCTCAATGAATCAAATTTTAGAAGTCCAAGAACTTATGACGGGGGGGGGGGGGTCACGAGAACATATTTGCAACATACACTTTTTCGATCCGACGTATAATAACGAAGATATTTCGAATTTCCGAAAATCCTCCTCTCTAATCCACCCTCCCCTCCGACTAGTCCTATTTCAGCCATTAACAAACTTGATCTTTCTTTTAACATAAAACCATTAAATATAGAGTTTGATAACAATTAAACAAAATTTGCGACTGCTAGAGCGTTAATAGACAAATATATATATATATATATATATATATATATATATATATATATATATATATATACAGAATTTGGAAGGGACCTCATTTTCGTTATCTCCTAGGTACGATCGATGGACATTTCAGGACATTTTTCAAAAGTCGCGTCATGAATATAACCTCAATAGCTGATTTCCCTTAATGGAAACCTGCTAAAGCCAGCGGCTATCTAACTTCCTGCAGATTACAAATTAATCTAGTTCACGAACGTGAAAATTGTTTGTATTCTAAAAAATGTATTTCGTTATTCCTTTTATGAGAGCTTTTATCCAACCGAATGGCTCTGATAATGAAAGATGTTGGTAAAAATAAAAATGAGGGGAGAAAGTATTTGGTCGTTAAGGGAAGACTTTTTTTTTCACGGTAGGGGAGTGTTGGGCGCTAATAGGCTGAATCTCATCTAGAGCTTATTGCATGAAAAACCTCAGGATGGGCCGCAGAGGCTAAAGAAAGCAATAAAAATAAATATATAAAGGAGACAAAATGATGCGGCAAGCCAGAAAGATGTTTTATTTTTTTTTCCCCACTCCAACCTCACAGCATGCATTTCCTCTCTTTTCCCAACTTCATTAATTACAAGAAAAATCCGCTGGGGCTGCCTAAATGAAGCCGGAATCATAGCCATATAATGTCATATAGGCATTCTAATTTCCAGTTCTCCCTCAGAAAGTAAAGTAGCTCTTCCAGTGAAGCTGGGTGGTATAGGAACGCTCTTTAGCAGATATCCCTTCGGGGACATCACCTATTGAGTGATCTCCATCTATCCTCCCTAGGAGATGTCTAAAATGAGGTGCGTTAAAAACTGTATGTGTGTTTATATATATATATATATATATATATATATAATATATATATATATATATATATATATATATATATGTGTGTGTGTGTGTGTGTGTGTGTCTGCTACCACTCTAGCGGACGCTATTATTGCTTCATCGTTACCAAACTCAATATTTAGTCGTTTAATGTAAAAAGAAAGATCAAGTTCGTTACCGGCAAAAATCTGATCAGGTGAGGCGAGGGGAGGAATTTCGAAAATTAAATCTTATTGCAAATTTAAATTTACTATAAATATTGCTCTATATATATATTTTCCGTATAATGAGTATTAACCAAGATATTTGGATTTTATAGTTTTACTCTCACTACTCCTAATGGTGCTATATTAATAATAACCTGTTAGATCAAGAAACACTTCACTACAAGGTTAAAGACCAAATATGTTTTTCAACAAACCTTCATTATACGAGATACCTACAAATACGTTCCGTTGGCCCTGAAAATCTGAGTGATTGAGATAGAAATTATCCCGATTCATTTCAAATTAGCTATAGTAAATATTTTTCAATAAAATTGACATGCTATATTCAGATATATTTCATTAATTGTTCATCTATCCATTCTAGAATAATTCTACCTATTCAGCGCTTCGAAGTTGGCCGCCCTGCTTGTTTACAATTCAGACGCTTTCCGTTGTAGATATTAGAAACTTGCAAATTGACTCTTTTTACCTTTCTTTTTTTTTTTCCCACCTCTGCCCGCCGCTGTACCTTGTTGGGTTTCCCCATACCAGCGGGTCCCTCCCATTTCAATAAGAGATTATAAAATTTTGAATAGATAAAATTGGGCCAGGGTTGAAACTTCAGGCCTAACTCACCGAAGCACGGCCTAAGCATTAAAGTGCAAACACTTTGGGAGATTTAGAGTCCGAATTGGTCCTGGTGGTAAACCCGCAAGCAGGCTTGCGACTTTTGTCCTTTGCCTCTGTTCAAAGAAGTGGCAGCAAGAGCCTAACTAACTAATGTCTACGTACCTAAAGGCCTAAATACTAGGCCTAAACTCACATAAAACTATACATATAAATTTTTACAAATAAATTCAATTTTACTTGTCTCTTTCAAACACACTCTTGGGGCATATCTGTCCCTGAAGCCTGATAATCTATCAGCGTCGATTTACCAAACAAGTCGTTGCTCTCAGAGGAGGCCAGTTCAGCATATTAAGAAAGTCTCCTTCTAATTAGCCGAATACGGCTTGGTCGTTGAAAACGCGGACAATTGGAGGATAACGTGGTCAGCCGTATCCAAACTCGCCACAGGAGCACAATGGGGAAACCTTTCGTTTGGAGAAATAGTAGTTTTAGTTATTAAAGTACCCGTTACCACTTGATAAGTTAGGGCTGGAAGGAAGAAATCTGGGTACAGTACCAATGTCTATCTTAGGTTTTTTTTTTTCTATCGGTCCTGACAATCTGGGAAAAATTTTGTAGGTCATCCTATCCTTTGCTGTGTCTCTAATGATTTCTTTATTACTGTTTGTTATTTTATTTATTCCCTTAACATTCACGGTGGTGTTAGCAGTATGTAGATTTATCTGTTGTGAACCTTCCCGTAGGAAATCTGCTTAGTTTAGGCAGCCCCTGCGTGGCGGACTTTTGTTGTTTTTTGAAAAGTAGTTCAGTCTTAAATTACATCTGTTTTTGTCAATTGACTGCTAAGTTGTATGCTTTTAAGTGGTGACTGGTTTTCTGTTATATTTATTTATATTTTTAGTTGTATTTATTCTACCTTTAACTTTTATTTTGATTAATTTTTATTTCTTGCTTAGGCTAGGGTTTTAAATAATAAAAATAACACAGGGTGAATTTTTTTATTTTATTTTTTTTTCAATCTCACATCCATAAAGGCAAGTCATAATTTTCTTAGATTCTGGTTCTATGGAACCTTTAAAATTGTACCGCTCAGTCAATATAACACTAATAAATCTCCACAGAATTTAAAACTCCTCTATTCAATCAGCCTTACTAAGTGGTAATTTGTCAAATAATATCTAATCTCTTAACAGGTAGGTTCAGTAACCGTTATTAGTGCTATGTCATTATTAATGGTGCTCATAAATATATAACAATAATAAAATCCTAGATTATATTAACCAATTACAAATCAATAAAGTTAAGAATTAAAATCTTAATAGTTATTTAAAATTATCACAGCCAGAAACAATTTAAATCCGACTTTCTGAAATAATAACTGTGTATCCTCCACTAAACTATATTTTAACCTTTATTTTCCAGAATTTTTTTAAATTTTTCTTGAGCATAATAGGTATTTAAATTCTTTAAAATATACCACATTCTCCAGGTCATTGGAAATGTACATTGCTTCTAGAATTTTCGGAGAGTCAGGTGTTTCGTGCTGAGTGTATAGACAAGTGAAATTTTGGTGCTTCTGTATTTATTCTAGTCTTGTTCAATATAATATGATAGTGGATTATGTCCCGAAAAAAATAGTTGTGAAATCTGGCCGAGGTTTATCTCCTTCTTTTCGTTAATATAGAAAGGAGTTGAAGCCGGACCGCCCGTACAGAAGGAGGTAAGAGAAGAATCCGTTACGAAAATCATTAACGAAGCTAACCTCAGCGATGAAGTAAAACAGAAGGACGTGCCATGCGCAACCTCTAGCTACTGCAGCGAGTTCCCAGAACTGGCCAAACCTCTCTCAACCAGATTCCAAGAACAGCAACGTGTCCACCGGAGAGAATGAATCTAACCTCTTTCATTGAACACCAATACAATAAGACGAAACGCAGGTACAGCCTCTGGTAAACCAGATGTTAATTTTATAATTTCATACCCAAACGCCATAACAAACAAACAATAGCTTCCTCTCACCATTAATTAGACATGGACAAACACGAAAATAATGGACTAAACCCGGACATAATTTAACAGAACGGCAATCCAAAGAACTTTAAAATTATTACCACCTATATTCTTACTGGAAGCAGATTAACTTCCAACATATTACTCGCAAGACATTAAAACCCATTGCCAAAATTCTGATTTCATATTACAACAATGACTTCAAAATAATAAAAGTAACCCTAATTACATCAACTGACGGACTTCCGTTAGATGTGACCAAATTTTATGACGAAAACGAATGTTAAATATTCAACACATTTCGAAACCCCAGCAGACAGTATAAATTATCTGTAATCATAAGAGGTGTCCCTTATAGGCATATCTGAGCAAGAGGTATTGACACGAAAACTTGCTGTACAGTAACCCAGTCGCCAAAAGTGACTAGATTACTAAAATAGAGTAACCGAAAACCCAACCCCACTCATGGCTTGGTTTAGAAAACTGTGAGGACAATAGCTAAGGGCCAAAGAAATATTTAATTTAAAAGCCCTTTTCAATGCTGTTGTGAATCGGTTGAGCCCAAGGACGGAAAATCCCAACAAAGGGTGTCTCAGTGCAGCGAATTGCCTTCGTGTAGGGAACACTCTCCCAGAAGAACTATTGCCACTTAGCACATCAGGTGGTTTTAGTAAATGGCTCTGGTCGATCACAATTACACCGCTTGTCCCCCACTCGAAATGCCATAAGATTCCCATCTGGTGCCAAACTGTTGTGAAACCCACCAAAGCAAACTACAGGGGCTGTCTAAAGCATTCAAAATTTTTTACAATCTCTATCTATCTATCAAAAATAAGTTCCCCAAATAAAGACACCTTGTTCCCCTTCCGCCAAGCCACCACCACCCCACCCACGCATCTCCACCGACCCACCAACATCAACTTCAGACCCTGATTCCCTCGAACAACAGCCGCCCTAGACCCGAATGCCTGGACGAACTAGGCCCACGACAAAACCAACAGCACTACAACACCTAAAAACCCAGTGGACGGGCCACCAATACACTCTGGATGATCAATTGACAGACATACTACTTAGTTTAAATATAAACCCTGCATCCCTAAAATTTAAAATCCTTTCTAAACCAGCTTCTATCCGAACCTATCTCTTTCCCTCAGTATAATATTCAATGGCAGTGATTAATATAAGAAATCTTTCTCTGCTCAAACTGGAATGGCCCAAACGGCCTAAAGAATTAGGCAAAACGTATTAACCAATTTCCTGAATAGACATGACATATTGGACAATGCGCTTGCATAACTGAGGACAAACACCTCATAAACATACCGACAAATACCGAACTCCCCAGATACAATAAAATACGCAAGAACGGGACCAAGTAACACGACGTGGAGGAGTTGCATTAATTAGTAATAAAACGTTCCATTTCTCACCATAATTTATTGCATTCCAACCCTAGATCATCTCGAGGCTGTTGGGGGTTGGGGTTGGGATCATCACGGATAAACAGTTTCCTAAGAATAATATCACAGCTTTCAACCGCTCCTGGGCACGAGGCCTTATTCAAACAGTATTTCGCAAAAATATTTACCCGGATGATTCCCACTATTTTTGGTTTAGAGAGACCTCAATAGTAAGCTATGTCTCCTGGGGATGTAGAAAACAAAATAACAAATGGGGCACAACTCATGACTATTTCCGAATACTTAGGACTCATTATTACTGCAAAAACCAGACGAAAACCCCACTTTTAAATCCAGCAGCAAACGGACGATATCACAACCGGACATTCTAGTATCCATAACATTAATACAATAATTACCACTCACCTATATTACCATGACCACACCTGACAGAACTGGAACTCTGACCACCGTTCCAGTAATAATAACATTCCAGGAAAGACCAAACACAAGTACCAACCACCTACAAGACTCTTTACTGGACCAGTTGATTGGACAAATAAAATTCAAGACCGATATGCACGACAAATACCGTATCATCCCAAATTCTTAAACCAAACCAATCACGACATAGACACAGCAATTTCGTGACTTTAAACAAAACAATATTTATTACAGTCTATTCAAAATTCAACCCTTAAAGGCCACGTCCAACAATACGCCAGGGCGGCGCATACTATTACGCCCCCAAATATTCTGGACGCTTATTCATAAAAAGAATATTCTTCGCAAGCGGGTGGCAACGAACAAGGGAGCCAGAAAATTAGAACGCCGATGAGGTCACTTTTTTATTCTCGGAAATTTAGGGCTTGAACTGAGGACACATCGACAGAATCGATAAATATCAAAACATTCTCTTGTCTCACATGAATACAGGTGGACCCAATGCTAATGGCGAGAGACTAAACTGGACTACTCAAGACCACCTTGGGTTACTGACGAAATACCTTCACTGATCTTATGGAGACAACTTACAGCCTTAACCGACGAGGACAAATCTAAATTACTAGCAGACTTCATAGAAAAATAAATGCCAAAATCTAACTATACTGACACCAGAAAACAGACGCAACAGTTTTTCCTCATCCTTCATACATACTAGGACTGACGAAATCCACGCCATTGATTCTTTTACATAGTCCCCCAAAGAGATAGGCCTCACTTATTTCACTAGCTTCCCCTCATAAAAATCTCCTGGGTGATTGAAGATGCAAATGAAGCAATGCAGTTTTTGAAAGAAGATGCTCCACCCGCAAATGTCATTGCCCATCCCTCACCAAGCATCTTTAACGCCTGCCTCAGACGAGCATACTTATCCCGGGGAAGTGGAAACACGCTGCATGTCATATTCTTCAACAAAGCCAGGAAAACCCCGAGGAAACCCCAGCAAATTACCGCCCCAAATAAGTCCTCCTTAACACGACGGGGAAGCTTCCTAGAACGGACCCTGCTTAATTGAATAGACACTTATAAGGCATCCATTACGGACCTTAATCCCTCACCCATTCAATTTGCCTATCTAAAACCCCATCATCACTCTAGCCGGTCCAAACAAGACTCCAAAAGGGTATCGGAAGTCATTACAAAATGGGTTCGAGCAAAAAGCGTTATACAACCGGGTGCTCTTCCTCGATGTTTTCAAATGCCTTCGACTCGGTATGGCACGAAAGGATTGCTGCACAAACTCATATTACAAACACTCCAGCCTACCTCTCTATAGTATTATTACATCCTTCTTACCAAGGAAGAAACATTTGAAAGTGAAAGTAAACAACAATTCTCAGCAACGAAACCGGCAATATCAGCAAGCTGGCGGTTACCGCAACGGATCTATACTTAGCGCCTTTGCTGAACATCCTCTACAGCAAGTTGTGATCATTCCCGCAGGCGGGAAAAATTCTGTCTTAGCCTAAATTCGCAGACGATTACACTCCTCCTCTACTCAAGACCGAATCAGTAAACTCCTCACAAACTCCGACCTCCAAACAGCAGCCAACTCAGGTCTCAAGGATGGTTCAAGAATTGGAAGCTTTCGTTTAAACCCTGTATAAAACGCCGTGCCAAGATTTTTTGCTCTTTCCGTCGTTTCAAGAACGAAGATCTTCCTGAACTGATAATAGGGCATCCACTCAATTCCTTGGACACCGATGGACCAGAGCATCTCCGACTATCTCGGAGTACATTTGGACACACGAACTTTAACAATGGCGGCATCATAATCAACATTATAAACTGCAACAAGCACTAAACACAACTTACACAAATATACCCTTTTAATGAACAAAATACACCAACCACTGAAAACTGACCTGCCGCCAAACACTACTTTACAAAAACACTTATACTCCCTTATTATTAAACATACGCATGGCCCAGTCTGGGCTGGGCATCAGCAACACACACAAAAGGAGTACTAACAGGTCCTTCCAGAGCAAAGTACTTCGAAATAGCGGGCGAATGCTTCCTTGGATTGTTAGGAACAGCCAAATCCAACAGGGGAATTGGAGGTTGCTCCTATTTCAGTACATCTTCAACAACTGGTAAGGAAGTATCATAGCCAGCCTCCCAATGTCAAGTGGGAGCAACTCATTATAATTTAGTTGCTATTCTGAAGGGCGACTACGTCCTTAAATTTGTACCATAAAATCTTCTTAAAATCTTTGTATAGCAAATCTTGTATAAAAACATCCATTTGTGTGTTTTAATACTTATGTTAATTGGTCCAAATTAAAATTTTTCTTTCCTCTTATCTCTAGAATTTTCCTTCCTCCTCGACTTTGGTTCCTTGTGGAATACGTTCACATTGTCAAATCTAAAATTGTGTTCTGCAACATAATAGTGCTGCACCAAGGCAGTTTTATTGTTATTTTTGGCCTTGTTTTTTACATCATTCTTGTGTTGATAAATCCTTTTTTCAACATACCTGTTAAGATATTAGATATTATTCGACAAATTACCACTTAGTAAAGCTGATTGAATTAAGGAGTTATTTATTCTGCGGAGATTTATTAGTACTATATTGGACTAGAGGAATAATTTTAAAGGTTTGTTAGACCACTATGTATCCAAGAAAATTATGAATTGCCTTTATGGATGTGAGATAAAAAAAAAACCAATTACCCTGTATGTTTTCAGCATTGCTAATGCCCAGAAGGACGAAACGTCTGCTTTGTAAGGTAAGAGAATAAAGATAGCTTGTTTGAGACGTAAAGATACTTTGTCCTGAAATACAGTAATTGGTCTCAGCAAGGATTAGATGCAATTATATTTTAAAAAATATTGATTTCATGTTTTTTCATTTCGTGTTGTGCATGTCTCCAGGCACTGAAGACGGAGCTGTTGCTCTGAATGTCCACTTTCAGTGGATAAAAGTCCGTCACGCAGGGGCTGCGTAAACTAAGCAGATTTCCCATGTGACGTTATACAATAGAGAAATCTGCATACTGGCAACACAATACCACCGTGATTAAATACAAACGGTAATGAGAAATCTCATCAGTTAATTAAAATAAATTCCCAACTGAAACGGCTTCTGAATTGTAAGAATAATTTATATTTTAATAACTCAAATTTTATTAGTCCAAGAACTAAAGAAGGGGGGGGGGCGGATGAACAGAACGTATTTGCATAAATCTCACAAAGTAACGAAGTTAAGGTAAGGTTAAAAACGACAGGTAAGGTTAGAAGAATACTGGCGGAAATGGCCGAACTATACCCGACCACAGACTTCATGAAAATGCAAATATCTCGGTTAATATTCAAGGTATAGAATAAATGTATATAACAATATTTATAGTAAAATTAATTTGCAATAAGATTGATTCTGTACAATTTTTCGATCCGACGTATAGTAACGGAGATATTTCGAAAATCCTCCCCTCTAAACCCCCCCTCCCACTGGTCCGATTTCAGCCGTTAACGAACTTGATCTTTCTTTTTACATAAAACGACTAAATATCGAGTTTGGTACCGATCAAACAAAAATTGAGACCGCTAGAGCGGTAACAGACAAATATATATATATATATATATATATATATATATATATATATATATATACAGGTTTTGATCCGGACTTCATTTTCGTCATCTACTAGGTAGGATCGATGGACATTTGAAGAAAAATTCCGTCATGAGTACAACCTTAATAGCTTATGGGAAATCAGCTAAAACGCATTGTAGAGGAAAACAGACCTACTGTGTACATCCAAATAGTAATTGTAGCGTTCACAGATATGTATAATACATGCTTCTAAATAAATGAGTACAATTGGTAGAGGCCTCATGTTCGACATGCCCACACAGGTATAGGGAGCACACAGAAAGATGGGGAAGGGGCGGCTGAGAACACATGGCGTGTGGAGGGGCGAAGAGGCGCGGCCACTATAATCAACAATGATAGATGAAATAGAAATGTCCGTCCCCCCACGAGTCCCACGTATTTGCATTTATCTCACTAAGTAAAAATTCAATGAGAACGAGATTTGGTATGTCAGCTTCAAATAATGCGCTTCATAATATAACCACTTATTGGTAAATCAACTAAAGGGTTGGAACCACCAGTAGAGATGATACTCTAGTCTTTTCTGTCGGTGCATAACGTCGTCACTGGCTGATGGTCGAGTAGAGTTGGTATTGTACTTTCGATGCAAAGGCACCATCTTCAAGACGTGTAGAGTTGTTGAGTACAACTCTACCTCCAGCCAATGGCGACGGTATGCACCGACACATATATGACTACAGTAACCACTTATTGGTAGTATGACATTTGTAGCAGGAGGGTGGGTTACTCAAGGCCGAAAACTATAAAATGTAAATATCTCGCTCAATAATTATGATACTGTGAAATAAAGAATATTACATTTGCAATAAGACTGCGTCTATACAATTTTTCGATCCGACGCATAATAATGGAGATATTAAGAATTTTCTAAATTCCTCCCCTCTAAACTCCCCACCCTTCCCACTGGTTTCACCCATTAACGAACTTGATCTTTCTTTTTGCATAAAGCTATTAAATATTGAGTTTGGTAACGATTAAACTAAGATTTCACACACACACACACACACATATATATATATATATATATATATATATATATATATATATATACATAAATAAATTTGATTGACTGAGATTAAAATTATTCTGACTCATTATTAATTATAGCACTTGATATAGTAAATAGTTTTCAACAAAATTGATATCTTATACTCTGATATATTTCAGTAATAGTTTTTCTTTCCGGTGGGACGTTAGCAGACCCAATTTTTACATTTCAGACGCTTCCCATTTGTATTTTTTCAACTAATATTGACGGTGGTGTTGTGTTGCCAGTATGTTGATTTATTTATTGTAAACTTCACGAGGGAAATCGGCTTAGTATACGCACCCCTGCGTGACGGACTTTTTTTTTACATGCATTCTTGTGATGAGCTGTATATATCATTTCTATGAATAGTCTTTTTGTTTTATTGCGTTCTATATCTCGTATTTGTGTTTCATGATATGTAAATTGGTGATATCTAATATATATATATATATATATATAGTTTTGAATGGACCTCTTTTTCGTCATCTCCTGAGTAGTCTCGATGGAAATTTGAAGGCAATTTTCGAAAGTCCCTTCATGAGTACAACTTCAATAGCTTATTCCCCTTGAGGGAATTCTGCTAACGTGGTAGGTTTTAGGTAGCCAATTGCGGTGGCTTCAACAGTTGGTAGAACTAATTCACCGATAAATTGCTAATTGAAAACATAAATAGGTCGGATGGCGCGGATGTTGTTTATTTTTCTATAAATGTTGTTTTATACTATTTTTCTCAATCTGGAATATTAACCAAGATATTTACATTATTTCCATTAAGGGAAATCAGCTATTGAGATCGTACTCATGGCGCGATTTTCGAAATTTTTCTTCACATGTTCGCCAATCCTACCTAGGAGTTGACGAAAGAAACGTTTCATACAAAATATTATATAATAAGTATATATTATAATAAACTGCTTTATTCAAAGCTTAAAACCAAAGCTCAGATATTGTTTTCAATAGACTTTAGAGATACTTGGATTATCTTCTGCTTAACGCCCCCCCCCCGTCTTATGTTCGTGGGCTACTAAAAAATGATTGATTGAGGTAAAAATTATTATGATTCATTATAAATTAAAGAACTAGATATAGTAAATAGTTTTCACTAAATTCCTTCAGGTGTGGTTGTTTACATTCCAGACGCTTCCCTTCGGGAAATTATTAAAATTAAAAACTGAAATATTTCTTTTAACCGTTGTAATATTAACGGTTGCTTTAGCAGATTTCCCTCAAGGGAAATCAGCTATTGAGGTCGTACTCATGACGGAATTTTCGAAATTTTTCTTCAAATGTCCATCGATCCTACCTAGTAGATGACGAAAATGAGGTCCGTTCAAAACTGTATATATATATATAAGGTCCGGGACAAAAAGATAGCCCACCCTATATTTTTTCTCTTAATCAATAGGGGTTAAGGATTAAAGGATTAAGGATTCATTAAGAATTAAGGTTTCATTAAGGATTAAGGATCCATTAAGGATTAAGGAGGTAGGAAAAACAGCTTGTGAGAATTAATATTATTACTTGATTTGGGGTAAGACAAAAAGATAGCACACCTATTGTTTCTTTACAAAGAAAACCAAATCCCTCTGAGTAGACAAGGCTAATCCAGTTCTGTTTATTCTTTTAAGTTGTTAACATTATTTTAGTGAGATGGGACGAGCAAAATCATTATCACCAGGTGAAAAAAATATCATTCAGCGAATGAAAAATCGAGGGTTTTGTATTTCCGATATTTCAAAAAATACCGGTAGGAGTAGAAAAGTGATTTTAAATTTTTTGAAGTCTCCAGAAAGCTATGGGACGAAGAAATCTCCTGGAAGGCCGCCGGTTTTAACAACACGGCAAAAACGAGCAATTTTAAGGGTTGCATCCAACTCATCATTAACGGCCCGTCAAATTGCGGCTAGAGCTGGTGTAGTGACGAATTTGGAAAACGTCCAGAGGATTATTCGTGCAGCTCCTCACATCAAAAGAAAGAAAATGAAAGGTATGCCACCTCTAAGCATGGCGCATAAAGAATGGCGTAAGGAGTTTGCCCGTGAACATTTCGAATGGAAAAGACGAGTGTAAAGAAAACTTGTTCAACCAGAACGAAAAAAAATTCCAACCTCGACGGTCCTGATGGCCTGGGCTCACTATTACCATGATCCTACGGAAAGAAGAAAACATGTTTTCCCAAGAGGCAAATGGGAGGAGGCCAGCGTCCCATGATATGGGTAGGCATTGGCTATGATCACCAAACTGATATCGGTGCTTATTTCTAGTAGAAATGAACAGTAAGCAATATGTTAAATTGATAGAAAAACCAACTACAAAAATATTTTGAACTTGTTCCTAAAGAGAACGTAATTTTTCAACAAGATAATGCATCCAGTTCATACGGGCCAAAGTTGCAAAAGACGTTTTGTAAAGAAAGGAAGGATCAGACTTAATAGATTGGGCGGCACGTTCCCCGGACTTTAATATCATCGAAAATGTTCGGGGACATCATTCTAGAAGTGATTTCCAGTTGGGAGCCGACAATTTGAGTGCGTTGAAGACTTAAAAAAAAAACAATTCAGGAGGAGTGGCCCAAACAACCTCAATAGTTGATTTGTCGCCATTTTACTACTCACTTTCAAATCGTATGATTGCTGCATTAGAAATAGGTGGTGGGGTATACCAGGATATTTGGGGAAAAAAAAAAATTTCCATTTGTTATTCTTTTAATGTAATTTTTAATAAAGCCATTTACTTATTATTATTGTTCACAGTGCTCTCTTTTTGTCTTACCCCAATTCAAGTAGCTTTAGTTTATTAATTCTTATAAATTATTTTTTTCCGACCTCCAATATAGATTGATCATCGGTTCAAATTTGAGTCAAGAATACCCTACATATTAATAAATAAAAATTATATCAAATAGTTAAAAATGATTAAGAGAAAAAATGTAGGGTGGGCTATCTTTTTGTCCCGGACCTTATATATATATATATATATATATATATATATATATATATATATATATATATATATATATATATATATATATATATATTTGTCTGTTACCACTCTAGCGGTCGCAATCTTTGTTTGATCGTTACTCAACTCGATATTTGGTCGTTTTATGTAAAAAGAAAGATCAAGTTCGTTAACGGCTAAAATCGGACCAGTGGGAGGGGGGGTTAGAGGTGAGGATTGTCGTAAATTCGAAATATCTCCGTTACTATTCATCGGATCGAATAATTGTACAGAATCTGCTTAGTTTTTTTAAAGGGAAGGACTTTCCAAAAGCTAGTTCGGCCTTCTTAACTAAATTTCTTCGGGAAATTTACGCAGCCCCTGCGTGACGGACTTGTATGTAACCAGTATGTAGATCTATATATTGTTAAACTTCGGGAGGGAAATCTGCTTAGTTTACGCAGCCTCCAATCCAACTCAAGCGAATTGTATGTAAATCTATTGCATCAACGTACATGCCATTTATAATTTATATTTTGGCACTTGTCGTCATAGGGCTATTAGAATGGGAGAAGTGTTTGGAATGACTTCATCTGTTTGTACTTCCAGCTCATATGAAGTGAAATGAAATATACTAACTTAATTGTTTACATGACGTAATAGGACGCGTCATACAGTTTTGTTTTGTATAAACTATCTACTAATATTATTCAAATTAATTTGTTTACAAGTTATTCAATAACATTTATATTTATATAATGTATTCGTTATAAAATTACGTCATATTCTATGAATATATATTATAAAATATATCAGTATTAATAATTATTTAAAATAAAAAGAATTCGTTAACAATCTTAATACCACTCTAAATGTATAACATATATTTTAGCAGATTTCCCTTGAGGGAAATCAGCTATTGAGGTCGTACTCATGACGCGATTTTTGAA
This sequence comes from Riptortus pedestris, assembly GCA_019009955.1. Classification (NCBI taxonomy): domain Eukaryota; kingdom Metazoa; phylum Arthropoda; class Insecta; order Hemiptera; family Alydidae; genus Riptortus; species Riptortus pedestris. Next base: position 131,765,346 of record CM032233.1, on the reverse strand, counting down.
AAATGTCCATCGATCCTACCCAGGAGATGACGAAAATGAGGTCCGTTCAAAATTATCTATCTATCTCTGTCTCTCTCTCCCTATATACATATATATAAACACACACCAACACCACACACACACACACACGCACACACACACATACATATTTGTCTGTTAAACGCTCTAGCGGTCGCTATCTTTGTTTTGATCGTTACCAAACTTGATATTTAAACGTTTTATGCAAAAAGACAAGAACGTTCGTTCTTCGTTAGAAGAAAGGGAAGAAAGTTCGTTAATGGCTGAAATCGGACGAGTGGGAGGGGGTTTAGAGGGGGGATTTTCGAAAATTCGAAATATCTCCGTTACGATACGTCGGATCAAAATATTGTATAGAACCACTCTTATTGCAAATTAAATTTACAATAGATATTGTTTTATACATTTATTCTCTATCTTCAATATTAACCGAGATATTTGCATTTTTATAAAACGTGGGCCGATAACGGATGAGTGAGTTTCCCGCCAAAAGCTATTTCTGCTTTTCTGCTATCGTATGGAGATTTATGGAGACCAGAAGATGACGAAAATGAGGTCCGTTGAAAATTATATATACATATATTTGTCTGTCCTGTTAACGCTCTTAGGCGGCATCGCAATTTTTGTTTGATCGTTAGCCAAATACTCGATTATTTAAACGTTTCTATGCAAAAAGACAGCTATCAAGTTATCGTTAATTGGCTGAAATCGGACCAGTGAGTAGGGGGGATCTTTGCGAAAATTGGCAAATATCTCTGGTTAGCCGATAGGTGCGTCGAGATCAAAACATTGTAAAAGAAACCTAATCTTATTGTAAGATTAAATTTAGCTATAAATATTAGTTCCATACATTTATTCTCCATCTTGAATATTAAATAAAAACCGACATAGAGTCGCATTTTTATTAAATGTGGGAGGTAGCGCACGAGTGATTTTCCCGCCAAAAGCTAGGTCGGCCGTTTCCGTAACTGATCGGCTATGGAGATTTCTCTATTGTATAACCACGTGGGAAATCTGCTTAGTTTACGCTGCCCCTGCGTGCCGGATTTTTTAAAATTTATTCACGTGCAAATTTATAAAAGGATGGCAAGCTTTATAAATGATGAGAAACTTGTCCCAGCTTAAAGGGACAACGTACCTCATCACAAAATTTTGACCGATTTTTATGACAAATATTTCGTAGTTTTATTTAATAATTGAACATTTTTGACAGTATCTATTATGTGTATAATCCCAATTAGCCTCAGTTGCAAAAAAGTGGACGTTAATAAATAATAATTATGTGTATAAAAACATTCTTTGCCATTAGGCATTTAATTTATCTCTATAGAAAGAATATTATTCAATAGATTTACTACTTTCGGGCAGAGAATTGAAGAGATTTACCCCTGAAAATGATAATTTTTCACGAAATATGTTAGTTGATTTCCCTAAACAGAAACCAGCTATTCGGGTTGTACTCATGACGCAATTTTTGAAAAATTTCCACAAATATACATTGAACCTTCCTAGGACATGGCGAAAATGAGATTCGATCAAAATTATATATATCTATATATATTATAATAAACCACTTTATTCGAAGCTTAAACTCGACGTATAAACGTTTTAAGTAAAGATCAAGTTCGTTAACGGCTGAAATCGGAATGAGGGAAGGGAGTTTAGAGGGGAGGAATTTCGAAAATTCATAATATATCCGTTATTATACGTTTGATGGAAAAATGGTATAGAACCAATGTTATTGCAAATGTAATTTTCTATAAATGTTGTTGTATATATGTTTCCTCTATATTGAATATTAACTGAGATATTCCCATAATTTAGTTTCCGGCCTTCAGAAAACCCACATTCCTACTCATGTCATATCAACAATAAGCCGTTATATCATAAGCCACTTCATTCCAAAGTAAAATCCCAAATATGGTTTTAATTGAACCATAACTTTGTGAGATACATGCAAATATTATGTGGTGTCTTCAATTGAGATTTTTTGTTCTTTTCTCTTAAACGTATATATTATTATCTATACTAGGGATGAGCAACCTGCAGCCCGCGGGCTGCTTGCGCCCCTTTAAACATGTTTAAGCGGCCCGCCAAGCATTTCTAAAATTGAATTCATATTATCGTCATTCTCCATTAATATATTGTTATCATATATATGTATATACATACATACATATATATATATATATATATATATATATATATATATATATAAAAGTTTTATTCTGTGCGGCCCGCCAAAAATTTTAAAATTTAATTGGGCCTGTTGATTAAACAGATTGCTCACCCCCTGAACTATACCATACTTGATATTTAGTCTTAGCACTAAAGACTGCATTAGCATGATTATCCCTTTTCTCCTTAAGGGAAATCAGGCTATTGATGGTCTGAACTCATGGCGGCGATTTTCGAAACACGTATTCAAATGGCCCATAAGATCCACTCCTGGGAGATGACTGAAATAGAGGTCCGTTCAATAATTATATATAGTATATATGATATATATATTATTTATTTATATATATTTATTATAGATATATATTAAATTTGTCTGTTAAGCGCTCTAGGGGGTCTCAATTTCTTTTTTTTGATTCGTTTACGAAACTCGGTATTGTAAAGGCCGTTTTATGTATAAAGATAGATCGAGTTCGTTAAAGGCTGAAATGGGACCATTGGGAGGGGGGATTTTCTCCGTTATTTTATGCAGCCCCTATGTGATGGACATTTTTTGTTATTTGCTGAAATTGGGCCTGGAATAGTGGTGGCCGCCCTGCTTGTTTACAATTAAGATGCTTTCCGTTGAGGATATTATTAACTTGTAAACAGACTGAATAATTTCTTATTACTGTTTGTATTTATTCCCGTAAGATTCACAGTGGCGTTACCAGTAATCAGATTTGTCTATTGTAAACCTTCCCAAGGGAAACCTGTTTAGTTTATGCAGCCCTGGCGTGACGGACTTTTTTGAGTTGCCCCAATGCATAAGGCCATCAGATAAACTACTTTGGAAATAACTATAGTATATTAGTATTTGAGTTTTCATTGGAAGATATATTTTGACACATTTTAATAAGATACAAAGTGAGGTCATTTTCTTACATAATTCGTCAATATGATGGAACTAGTCAAGGCATTTGTCCGCAGTCAATCCTAAATACTTTATTGTAGGGACTGGTAAAATGTCTCGATTATTCATTGATATCACTCCACAGCAATGTGAGCATTGTTTGCTGAAATCTACAATATTTTTTTTGAGTTGTTCATTGCTAGTTCAATCTGAATACTGAGAACCTTAATATCCATTTTAGTCTAGTGACTAGTTGGGCATTCTCACTACCAGCATTCTCCTGGACCCTTAGGCACAATCTTTTGCTGGAGAGCGTCCGTCTCAAGATCTGGCAACATTGCTTTATGACTTACTGCTTGCCTCTATCCTTCCAATTCCAACGATTTTAAGAACAATAGTAGGGGACCTACTTTCTTCTATACCTGATCTTCTCCCTTGCACTCCAAGATACCCTACCTCCCTCCATCACCCCTACACAACTCCATCACCCTCTCTCTCTCTCTCTCTCTCTCTCTCTCTCTCTCTCTCTCTCTCTCTCTCTTTCTCTCTCTCTATCTCTCTCTCTCTCTCTCTCTCTCACTATCTCTCTCTCCCTCTCACTCCTTCAGTTGCTCTCTCTCTATCTCTCACTCCTTCAGTTGCTCTCTCTCTATCTCTCTCTCCCTCTCTCTCTTCTCTCTCTCTACTCTACTCTCTACTCTTACTCTCTTCTTCTACTCTCTCATCTCTACTTCTCTACTCTACTTTACTCACTCTCCTCTCATCTTATCTCTCTCTCTCATCTCGTCTCTCTCTCTACTATCTTACTTAACTCTCTTCTCTACTTCTTCTGTTTCTCTCTCTCCTCTCTCTCTCTCTTCTCTCTCTCTTCCCTCAGGGGAAATCAGCTATTGAGATTGTACTCATAAGGCGATTTTCGATAAATCTATCCATGAGATGACGAAAATATTATAAACATTATTTTGGATAAATTTTTTCATATAAGCTTCTCTGATAAACAGAAGTTCTAGTTTGTTAGCGGCGGAAAGTAGGACGGTGGGACTTTTTGGTGGGGTTTAATGGTTGGTGAAATGGAAAATTCAAAATACCTCCGTTACAATGAATCAGATTGATTCATAAAAACGAATCAAACTTCTATGGATACCCGCACACTGCGGCATTGCAGGAAATGAGGCTGCCGATATAGCAGCAAAAGAAGCAGCTCATATGGGATGGGTCCCAACTTGATGTCTATGAAGATTGATATGAGCACCTCGCTAAATAGCAAAGTACTTAAAAGCTGGGATTCAATATTGAAGGAAGTTCCCGTCACAAACAAATTACGAAATACAAAAGATTCTCTAGGGATATGGCCTAGAGGCCTAAGAGGTATTAGAAAAGAAAAGGTAGTGACTGCCAGGATGCTCATAGGCCATATAAATCTAACGCACATACACTTAATAACTAAAGATCCCCAGCAACAATGCGAAATATGCCATGCCCCACCCACAATACTTCATCTTATAGATGAATTTCTATATATTATGGTGTGTTGTTCATCTTTTGAAGTTTTGGTCAATTTGGAGAAGAAATCTAGTTTATGCGATATTTCGAGAATCTTTATTTTCTCTCTTCGGGCAGTGAACTATATCGGCATAAACTAAGATTTTTCACCAACATTGACCAAAACTCCAATAGAATAACAACACCATATATAAATATAACCTGGCCGATAACATCAACACAATTATATATATATATATATACATATATATATATATATATATATATATATATATATATATAACTCACTGGTGCGTTACCGCCCACATTTAATAAAAATGCAAATATGTCGGTTAATATTCAAGATAGAGAATAAATGTATTGAACAATATTTATTGTAAATTTAATTTGCAATAAGAGTGGTTTCTTTACAATGTTTTGATCCGTAGTACCGAAGTATGGTAACAGAGATATTTCGAATTTTCGAAAATCCCCCCTCTCACTGGTTCGATTCCAACCATTAACAAACTTGATCTGTCTTTTTGCATAAAACGTTTAAATATCGAGTTTGGTAACGATCGAACAAAAATTGCGACCACTAGAGCGTTAAAAGACAAATATATATATATATATATATATATATATATATATATACAATTTTGAACGGACCTCGTTTTCGTCATCTACTAGATGGATACTTGAAGAACATTTTCGGAAATCGAGACATCGATATTATTACACGTCTGATTGAAAATTTGCATAAATCCAATCTTATTGCCAATTTAATGTGCCAGAAATGTTGTCATTTGCATTATTTCTTTATTACTAATAGGGGTTCAGGTGAGCCATGTGAGTTAAAGCGTTAACCTTAATCTCACATGGTGTACCTAGAGTGCTGAGTTCTATTCCCCCCTGGGCAATAGGAATTTATTTACTGACGAACTCATTAAATTAAATCCTTAGTCCTTCTCTGCCTTGAAAAGGGTGGTAACTTGCAGAAAACCCGTCCCAAATAGCCATAGTAGCATTAAGTGGACGTAAATAAATAAACATTTTTCTTTATCACCTTGTTTTAACCAAGATATATGGATTTTGCAGATTTCAGCCTTTTAAAGTTGACTCTCTGCAATTGTTATTCAATGTGTTTCTCAAATATAAAGATAATTACTCATACTTCAGTCAACCCTCACTTCTATTCATCAAATGTTTGTTAATAAGGGCAGAATTTATGGTGATATGAGATTTGTTGCGTGTCATACCAGCAGGTGGGAAATCCGATTAGTTAGCTCAACCCCCGCGTGACGGACTTTCTTCAGAGATAGGATTAAGTTTATGTAATCTTCTGAGTAGAATCGATGGGTATCGAAATTTTTCGAAAGCCGCGCCATGAGTACAACTTCAATAGCTGATTCTACGGGAATCCTTTTAAAGTGGTGGGTTTTTGGCAGCCATTTGCGGTGGCTCCTACAGTTGGTAGAACTAATTCACCGATAAATTGTATTGTTTGAAAACACAAATAGGTGAGAGAGACAGGTAGACAGGCTGATGGGGATGGGATGGGAGTAGCAGGCAACCATTCATGAGAAATAAGCAGATAGACTTATTATAAAGCCCCAATTTTCAGATTTAGCACATTTCACTTAAGGAAAATCAGCTATTGAGGTTGTACTCACGACGCGATTTACGAAAACTTTCCTCAAATGTTCATCGATCCAGGAGACAGGAGATGTTGAAAATGTGGTCCGTTCAAAATTATGTTCTAATGTATATATATTTCTGTTAAGTTCTAGTTGTCGCAATTTTGGTTTGATCGGCACCAAACTCGATATTTAATCGTTTTTTTTGTGAAAAGAAAGATCAAGTTCATTAAGGGCAGAAATCGGGCAAGTTGGAGGGGGGGGGTTTAGAGGGGAATTTTGAAAATCTAAAATATCTCCGTTAGTAGAAGTCTGTTCGAAAAATTGTATACAACCAATCTTATTGCAAATTAAATTACCAGTAAATGTTGTTATATACATTCATTCTATATCAGCAATATTATCCCAGATTTATTCATGTTTTTAATTTTCAGCCTTAACCCTTCACAGGCAAGGCTGGGTCGCCGGTGACCCAGAGGTTGGTAAAAATAATATTCTGACTAAAGTAAGGGAAGGAGGGGAGGGGGAGTGCACGGTACCCTTCCCCTCCTTCCAAGAGTTGATGAAAAAGAAATTGAGAATCAGCCTGGACCCAGCACTTCAAGACGTCGGTGTGCTTTTTGTGAAAAATCAAGAGTAAGGGTACATCAAACTGCGCTCATTGTAATCGCAGCCTATGTGCTGAGCATAGGCTAAGTATTTGTTCTCGATGCATTACCAGAGTCTCACCTGAAGAAGATGAAGAAATAGAAGATTGTTAGATTGTTCTGAGTTTGAAGTATTAGTGAACTTTCATTACTAAGAGTTTATTCCCTTTTTTTGATTTTTTATCCCTCATATTTTCTTATTCTTTTTTCCGTAGAGTATTTTTTTATATATATTTTTTCTGTAAGAGTTTAAACTATTTATTTTGATCTGGAAAGTTTTTGACTGTTCAGAGTAGGAAAAATTATTGCTGGACTGCCGGATGAAATGGAAGACTGATAACTTACTGAAAAGTATTTAATCACTAAGATTTTATTAAATTTTCTCGTCTTTTATAGCTGGAAATTTCTTATTTTTTCCCTTCTAGGAGTTTACTCGTTTAATTTTTATCTTTTATCCTATACGGATACCAAAGGTCTGAAACTCTACGTTCCTACTAATTTAAGTATAGTTCCTACTAATGTAAGCTTTTGTATTTTTATAATATTATGTATATTGCTAAATAAAATAAATTTGTCCAACTATACTTTCTTTTTTTATATAAAAAAAACAACAACAACTGGAATATTTTTGTTAAAGTGAAAAAAAAAATGTGCTATAAATATGACTGGGTCACCCGTGACCCAGCTTGCCTGCACTGTAATTTTCATATTCCTTGTCTGTGAAGGGTTAAATAATCCCATCCTTGTCATTGCGCGTTATGAATAAGCCATCATTTCATGAACCGTCTTATTTTAAACTGAAATACCAAATACAGTGGAGCGTCGATTATCCGAACGTCAATTATCCGAACGTTCGATTATCGGAACCAGTTTTTTTTTAAATTTTTTTTTTAATGTGTACTTTTAATTAATGTGATCATTTAATTTACTTATTGGTATGTTATAATTATTGTTACTTTGATTAAAATTAAACAAAAATAAAATTATTTTTCTGAGAACGTCTATAACGGAAGCCATCATTAATTATTTCTCAGAAACTGATTCGTTACATATTTGTATCTGGTTCAATGTGTGTTCAATGAAATTAGACGTTGAATAGCATTGGTTTACTTAGAACTGTATACACTACCTAATTTGTTCATTGCATTGAATGAATGAATGAATGAATGAATGAATATTTTTATTGCTTATAAAAATTTAACAATTTTATAGCAAGGGTTCAACCCTCTTCCTTTTTTCATATAAACATAAACAGAGAATTCTTTTTTTAAATAATAACAAAAAACAAAAACTATATACACTAATTACTGTATAAAAAAAACATAAGACATTAATTTTATTTTAATTATTATATTGTCTGTGTTTTTTTCCCTCTGAGGTAAAGACCTTTACGTATGAAATCATATAAGCAGTTTATTTTATTATTGTCCATAAGGTCAAACAAATTTTCCATGGATATCTGTGGAATGTTGAAACTTTTCAGGAGGTGGTTTCTTCTCTCTGCTAAAACGGGGCATGTAAGGATGAAGTGCGAAACGGTGTCTTGGCTATCTTCGCAAAGGGGGCATGGCTTTTCTGGGTTGAATATGTAAATTGTCCTACCAACTATTAATCTTTGATTTTTTGTACCTAATAAACGGATTTGAGATATCAATTTGGTCATAAAAAATGGCACATTTTGGTACAGGTACTCCTCGCCTATGCCAAGAGAGGTAATTCTTCTAAAGTGCTGGCTATATGTGCTGTTTAAGACTCTTTCCATATCTACCGAGATTAAATGGTTCTCGAGAGCCTCTAAACATGTCTTTATTTTTTCATTAATATTTTCCGCCATTTCCAATTCCTCCAAGCTCCCTCCTATGCACCCAAGATACCCTTCCAGTTCATTTACCCAATTAAATGGCATTGAATAATTGGCAGATAACTCCTTTATATAACACAGTCTTGATAGATCATCTGCCGACTTCTCTTGTAGAGCCTTCCACCAATTCAACATCCTCTTAAAAATTTTCAGTCGGGTGTGTGTGCGGTTAAATTCTACTCTAATGTAAGCATTAGGAGTGTTTTTAGGGAGACACATAAGCCATTTAAAGAAGTTTAATTGAGCTTTCTCAATCACAGCCGAATAACCAGGGCTCCATATTTCTGATACATACAGGAGTACACTTTCACTAAGTGCATCGAACAGCATACATTTGGTTGCCCAAGTTTCAGCTTTGCTTTTATTAAGTATCCGTAAGATGGCAGCATTGGCAGAGCAACCTTTTGCCAAGAAGTGAGTACTGGCTTGACAGAATTTTCCTGAGGATGAGAAAGGTACCCCCAGATATGTAAATGAATTTGTAAGCTGGATTGGGTTATTATTATAAAATATGGTTTTACTTTTCCCAAGTCGACCTCCTTTGTGAAATGGTAATATCATTGTTTTCTGAGTGTTCACTGAGAGTAACATTGCGTCACAGTATTTCTTTAATATATTTAATTTACGTTGCGTATCAGGCCATGATATAGAGAGTAAAACTAGGTCATCAGCATACATCAATAAAATTAAGTCTTTTCTTGTACTTATCTGTATACCCTCTGCCCCATTCTCTTCAAAAAAGTGGACTATGTCTGATATATATAGCAAGAACAGAAGAGGGCTTAAGTTTTCTCCTTGTAGAACACCTTCAGATATTTCAATGTCATGTGAGTACTGATTTCCTTCTTCAATAATAAACGATGCTTGGTCATACAGACATTTAATCACTCTTAAAATTTTTCCTCCAATTCCTAGCCTATATAGTTTTTCCCATAATTTTGAATGGTTTATAGAGTCAAACGCTCTTTTGAAGTCTACAAAGGTAGCAAATAATTTCCTCCTCTTTAATCTGAGTGCTATATTTACAGCTGCTGACGAACAAAATATGCTATCCCTACATCCTTTACCTTTTCGGAAACCCATTTGTTCGTCCGGGATAATTTTCCTGTCTTCAACCCATGTAAGCAATCTTTGACTAAGGATGGAAGTGAAAAGCTTTAGAATTGAGTTGAGAATGGCGATGCCTCTGTAATTGTTTGGGTCTTTTTTATCTCCTTTCTTATGGATGAGCCTCATTCTTATTTTCGTCCAAGATGATGGTATCGTTTCTTCACTCCAAACTTTATTAAAGATGTGTACAAGGTAGTTAGTCCAACTTTCATTCATTAATTTATAACATTCGTTGGGAATTAAATCTAATCCCGGAGATTTATTGTTTTTTGCGCGTTTTAGACTTTCTACTGTTTCTACGAGTGTAATTTCTCCATCTAGTTCTGAGTCATAATAATGAAAATAAATTGTGTCATCAATAATTTTTTGAGGTAAAGAACTTTTATAGAAATTCTCCCACTGAGTAATGTTTATTTCATTTTCTGGGAATGGTTTAAATTTAAATTTTTTTAAAGCTGGCCAAAATTCCGCAGAATTCTTTGTTTTGCTTAATCTAACTCTTAATTTTGTAAAGTACTGCTCCTTAGTTTTTTTAATTAATGATTTGTAACATTTCTTGGAATGCAGAAAATTAGTAGTTGATTCATCTTTAAATGAAGCTTTACAACATCTCTTGTATGCAGAGGTAAGATGTTTTTTTGCTAGAATACATTTTTGGTCAAACCAAGATTTGTTTGGAATCTGTTTTGATGAGCTAACTCTAAGCATGGAAGCTTCCTTCATTAGATCAGTGACCCTTTTATTAAAATCTTCAGTTAGCGTACTGAGGCTTACGTTATAATTGAAATCGATGTCTAAAGTACGTAAGATTATTTTGAACATTTCGAGGTTCTCAGCACTACGATTTATGATTAATTTCCTCCCTAAGTATAGTTTATTAGAGTGTTTTCCCAAGAGAGATATAATACATAAATTGTGGTCAGAATATGCTGGAGTTGGTTTTACCTCGTAATCATAAACGCTATCAATGGTAGTAGTAGATAGCCACACAGAATCACAAATACTAAACCCGTTTTCTCCACAAAAAGTAAATTTTGCAGGGAAATCACTAATAGATCTTCCACTGCTAGTAATCATACCAAAGCTCTCCATTACTTCAACTAGCAATTCCCCTCTTTTATTTATTTCAGGATCTAGGGTTTCTCTATGGTTGGTGAGATTGGTGTAATCGAAAATATCACCATCTAATATGTTTAGGGATCCAAATCTCGCATTCCAGTCCCCTCCAAAAACTATTTTTGTGTTGTTATACTTTAGATAAATATCATAGAGTATATCGGAGATGAATTCAATATATTTGTCATATTCTTTTCCAGGTCTCCAATATATTACAGCTACGATAAAATATTAATTTTCATGTTTTAAACGAATACATAATCTCTCTCATTGCATTAGATTCTGTGAAACCCTTTCCGTTCATATAACTGGCTGTGGATAGCTTACTTTCAGTTTCAAACCGTTCTTTGTGAGGTGTACACTGTATTTGTATTGTACGTGTAGCTCAATTCGACAACTTATACATATGTATGTATGTATTTCATAACACTCGTTTCTTCACTATGCTCATACATACTATGTTTAAATAAATAAACAAACTTGTTTTTTTTACGAAGTTATTTTAAATCTCCCTTTTCCTTATTATTTATAAGAAAATAAATAAACACAAAATAAATAAAAATTTTGATTATCCGAACCACGTCTGACAATATTAGTTCGGATAATCGACGCTCTACTTATTGTTTTCAAAAAATCGTTTCTAGATGAGATACATGCAATTATGTTCTGATGACCCCCCCCCCATTTGTTCTTGGATTACCAAGATTAGAGTGATTGAGAAAAAAAATTATTCTAGTTCATTATAAATCACAGGACTACATGTAGTAAATATGTTTCAATAACATTAATATATTATATTCAGATATATTTCAGTAATTGTTTTTCTTTCCGGTCGGAGAGGTTGACTTTTCGTTGTGGGGCTATTATTAAAATGTAAAATTACTTAAAGATTTCTCTTAATATTCACGGTAGTGTTAAGCGTACGAGTATGTATTTCTATTTATTGTAAAAGTTCACATGGGAAACCTGCTTAGTTTACGCAGCCCCTGCATGACGGACTTTTTTTAGTATTGTACTATTATGTAACAATCCAGTTTGAAGGTAAGTTTGGAAAGTACTAAAGTAAAAAATTAGATGTTACTATCTGGGAAATCCAGTTGAATTCTACGGTTTTCTCCTAATTATCTAAAACAGGTATGGGCAACCTTTGACATGTTGCGGGCCAAACTTTAGTGTGCATATTCGTTCGCGGGCCGCTTTTAAAAGTAGTGCATTTTAAAGTAGTGTTCACAATTTTTAACGATAGATACCAGACATAAAATTATAACGACTATGTAATTATAATACAATTTATTAAAATAACAAAATGAAATTAAAAAAATAGGTACAACATTATAATTAAATCTTAAAATTTGGTATTATTACAAACAACGAAAGTGAAATAGCGACACCGAAATCAATGAGCTTGAATTTGGGAAACTAATCTATCTATGTTTGGATTTTCGACTGATACAAAGATGTAAATAATTTTCTAAATTATCGTCAGTCAGCCTTGTACGATGTTTTGATCTTTTAACTTTCAACCACTAACCCTACTACTACTAACCCTAGTAATTTTTCTTATTATTATTTGAACCCTAATAATTTTTCTTATTATTACTTGAACCCTAGTAATTTTTCTTATTATTACTTGAACCCTAGTAATTTTTCTTATTATTACTTGAACCCTAGTAATTTTTCTTATTATTACTTGAACCCTAGTAATTTTTCTTATTATTACTTGAACCCTAGTAATTTTTCTTATTATTACTTGAACCCTAGTAATTTTTCTTATTATTACTTGAACCCTAGTAATTTTTCTTATTATTACTTGAACCCTAGTAATTTTTCTTATTAATACTTGAACCGTAGTAATTTTTTCTTATTATTACTTGAACCCTAGTAATTTTTCTTATTATTACTTGAACCCTAGTAATTTTTCTTATTATTACTTGAACCCTAGTAATTTTTCTTATTATTACTTGAACCCTAGTAATTTTTCTTATTATTACTTGAACCCTAGTAATTTTTCTTATTATTACTTGAACCCTAGTCCTAGTGCAATAACCATGTGTAATAGTTTGTAGGTATCTTTAGTCTTGGTAAGTAATAATAAGAAAAAACACCCTTTTTCAATAATGTGTAATATATATATATATATATATATATATATATATATATATATATATATATATATATATATATATATATATATATATATTTATATATTTATATTTATATTAAAACCATTTTAAATTGTCACCTTTAATACTACTTTAATGTAATATTTGTAGTCTAGTATAATATTGGATGTCTTTATTACTTGCATTTAATGTTTATTTATCGTGTTTAATTTTTTTTATTGTTGATACAGTTTTCGTTATTTTTTTTTATTATATTGATGTGAATGCATTGTTAAATTTTGAGACAAATCGCCTAGTTGTGGGTGCTCCTGTATAAATAATTGAAATGTGTAAAACAATTAATAGACTTGCGTTCATCATTGAGTTGCTTCTTCTCTCGACCCCATAGCTACAATGGGGACAGGTTAAGACTGAAGCAGAACAGAAGGCAGTACTATGAATAAATCTGGAGCACTTTCTGAAATGAAGTCCACATCTGAACATATTGTTTCGAAAAGTTTCATTCTTGCCTCAGGAAAATATTCCAAGCTCTTGGGGATACTTCAAGTACTGCATGTTTAATAGTCATAAAATTGCTTTTTCTTCCCACGACGAAGATTGTAGGAATGTCATCCATGATTAAACAGAGGCCTTCATTGTGCGGTTATATAGTTCGAGAGAGTCTGTCTTTGGTGGCATATCTTTATTAAACCGCAAGAATTGTTCAGGTGTATTGTATCATTGTGATAGATGTCATGGAGTTCTAATTCATGATCGACTCACATCTAAAAAAGTCCGTCACACAGGGGCTGCGTAAACTAAGCAGATTTCCCACGTGAAGTTTTACAATAGAGAAATTTCACGAGAGCCGAGCAGTTAATGAAACGTCCGAAATAGCTTTTGGCGGGAAAGTCACTTCGTCCGTTAGTCGCCCAGATTTATTAAAAATGCAAATATCTCGGTTAATATTCAAGATAGAGAATAAATGTATATAACAATATTTATTGTAAATTTAATTTTCTATAAGATTGATCTTGTACAATTTTTCGATCCGACGTATACTAACGAAGATATTTTGAATTTTCGAAAATCCTCCCCACTAAATCCCCCCTCTCACTGGTCCGATTTCAGCCGTTAACGAACTTGATCTTTCTTTTTACATAAAACGACTAAATATCGAGTTTGGTAACGATCAAACAAAAATTGCGACCGCAAGAGCGGTAACAGACAAATATATATATATATATATATATATATATATATATATATGTACAGTTTTGAATGGACCTCATTTTCGTCATCTCCTGGTTAGGGTCAATGGACATTTGAAGAAAACTTTCGAAAATTCCGTCACGAGTACAACCTCCCTTAAGGGAAATCTGCTAAAAAACTGCGTGAAACACTCACTGAAGCAGTTGAGGCTGTTAAGAAATATCTACTTCTAATGTCTTTATATTGAAAAGTTTATTATATTACATATACTACATTATTATAATATCAAAATAATTTTAACGCAAATAAATGAAAACTAACGAAAATAATATGTAAATTCCTTTTTATATTTTCCCCAGTCAAATGAAATTAAATAATACTTTTAAACTTTAAAATTTAAACAAATTAGCCATTAAAATTACTCTTAACTCAGAATTTTCGTCAGACGGGCTATTTGATTTTGGGGCGTTTGCAATCATGGCAAAAGAAAATAATTGCTCTACTGCTCCGCTCCGAAAAATAAGGAGTTTTCGTCCTCACTATCACTATCACTGCCACTCATTGTAATTTGTTTCAAAAATCATTCCATCGCCGAGGACTGGCAACGGATATAGAAAACAGACTAGAGTGCACTGCACTAGAGTGACAGGAGAAGAGGCGATCGGCGGAACAACTGAGTGTGCAGATAGGCACCTTCAGTTATTCTGTGCATCAATTGAGCATGGCTCATCTCAGATGACATAACATTTTCCTTCAGGTGAAAATTAAGATAAACATATAAATAAACCTATATAGAACAATTTTCTGAAAGTATAAGTCTTTAACATCAAAGAACAACGGACAAAAATTATATTCAGTGATATTAATTAATTACATTTCAAAAATAATACATTATTTAACTTTGCACTGCTTCTAATATTTAAATTATAATCTCAAAAAAAAAGAAAAGAATTGAAAAGAAAAAGTTTATCCTTGTTTCCAACGAAATATGCTTGTAGCTATTGTTGTTGGTGAGTGTGAAGAATAACATTAGATCAATGTAGAATTCCAAATTTGGTATTAAAACTACATCTTTTGCCCACTTGCATATTTCATCTGACTTGATGATCTGAGGCGAATTTATTTATATAAATTTGAGATATTAATCAATGATATATGCGCCGTTTTGATCGATGACCTTTTTCCATTTTTTCAGCAAAACCATTATACCTTCACTATAGATGCTCTGTGATTTCTGGGCGAAAAACTGAACCAAGTGATTTTCACAAGCCTCTTTTGATTCCAGCTTTACACCGTTAAGAGAGTTCTGAAGAGAACTAAACAAGTGGTAGTCAGATGGCGCAAGGTCCGGACTGTATGGTGGATGCATCAAAACTTCCCAGCCAAACTCTCGTAATTTTTGCCGAGTCACCAAATATGTGTGACCTAGCATTGTCGTGATGGAATACAACACCTTTCCTATTGATCAATACTGGCCGTTTTTCTTGAATTTTCTGCTTCAACCGTATTAGTTGTTGGCAGTAGAGAGTCGAATCAATGGTTTGGCCAGGTTTGAGCAGCTCATGATGAACAATGCCTTTCCAATCCCACCAAACACTCAGCATCACCTTCCTTAGTGTCAATCCAGGCTTTGCCACTGTTTGTGAAGTTTTTCCGGTTTCGACCACGATCTTTTTCGCACATTATTGTCTTACGTGATCCACTTTTCATCTCCTGTACTCATTCTTTTCAAAAATGGCTCGATTTCATTTCGTTTCACCAGCGATTCACAAATGGAAACTGTCCATCAAATGTTTTACAGTTCATTCGTGTGGAACCCATATATCGAGCTTCTTTTGGTATCCATTCTTATGTAAATGAGTCAAAACTGTTTTATGGCCGATGTTTAGCTCCATAGCGATGTCACGAGATGAAATGTGTCGGTCTACCTCAATTATTTGAAGAATTTCATAGACTTGTTCAACAATTGGCCTGCCAGGGCGAGGTTCATCATTAAGGTCAACCTTTCCGGAACGAAATCGAGCAAACCAGTTCTGACGTTCACTTAAACAGACATCGCCATAAACACCACACAATTTTCGATGAGCCCTAGCTGCATTTATCCCTTTTCGGAAGTAAAAAAGTAATATATGACGAAAATGGCCTTTTTCCATTTTCAAAGCGCAATAAAGTTCGACTGAGTAAATGAATGAAACTGTAGAGATATTTGGAATATTCTATGGACTATGACCTTTCAAACGTGGTATAGTAAGGCTTCACTGAATAAGGATTACAAGATATAAGCGACTTTGATACGCGACTATTGGGATAAACCGAAATTACTTTTTCCCCAACCCTATATTTCGCGTATTTATGTTAACTTATAATAATTCTCTGCTCATGCCTTATGATTCTATGTCTATACCACATATGAAAATAGACTATTATAACAGCTAACATGCCAACGATTTTAATGGCTGACACATTTTTATTCGTTCTTTAATGATGGAGGTGTCACCTCGCCTGAAGGATGTCCCTAAACCAACTAAAATATGTTGCTCCTTAGACAATTATTTACATCAAGAAATAAGGTCTGGTTCATTGTGGTTGGCTATTTCAAGGTTTTGCGTATAACTATAAAACTTCAAATTGACATGGAAGTAAAAATGGTGCACCACTGAACTTCACTTCCTTCATTCATGCTTATTTATTCATACAATAATTGCATTTCGCGACTGGGGCGATTTAGCGACGAATCAGTTATTTAACATATATAATCACTTCATTATATTTACGTATGCCCATTTCTGCAAATATTTTCAGTATTGTTCAACATTTTTTATTTTTATTTTTTTTGCAGCTC
This sequence comes from Riptortus pedestris, assembly GCA_019009955.1. NCBI lineage: Eukaryota > Metazoa > Arthropoda > Insecta > Hemiptera > Alydidae > Riptortus > Riptortus pedestris. Next base: position 131,748,249 of record CM032233.1, on the reverse strand, counting down.
TAACTTTGTTGTTATTTTAATGGCTGTGATTTTTTTTTTCGCAATGAGCTTTAAGTTTAACGCTGTCATTTAATAGTTAATTAGAAACGTAGTCCATAGGTTTAGTGTAATTGCTAATATCATACTAATTCTTCCATTAATTCATCTTGGTGTTTATTTAAATAGCTTGGTTGAAAATTTATTCTGTCTCAATGAGTTGAAATGGCTTCTGAGATACCGCTACGTAGGTTTAAAGGCATACGGCCGAGAACCCCCCCCCCTCCTTAAATATGAAGTTAAAAAAAGAATAAATAAATAAATAATTAAAAAAATAGGAGAAAAAAATATATGTATATTTATATATAAAAGTCGGCCAAGCGTGCGTGTGCCTGGGACTTCACGTGACTGGGTAACTCAAATACGGTCTGAAGAGTGTTGGGCATTGATAACTGCGAAGTTTTTTGCCCAAAATCAAACAAACAGCATTGTCCTACATTATAATTTTTTGAAAATGTTATGTTTCAAGTAGTGTAATACGCGGTCTATATACTGGCTACAGTCATGTAGTAAATCAGTCAAAGTGTATGGTAGGTGTATGCTAGTCCTTAAATAGCAGTCAGTAAGTATATGTTTTATAGTATGTCTACAGTTACAGTGTTGGCAGTAATTCTCAACCTCGTTAAAACTACGTCTTTGTTCAGACAAATATGAAGGCTGCTTAAAAAAATATCAAGCATATAGATTGCCTATTTTAGATAAGCACATGGTGAATTTTGTGAATAATTTTAAGCCCAGCATTACGGGTAAATCCCAATGGGGAAAATATTAAGTCCTAGGCAATATAATAGCTTTCAGACGTATTTTAATTATTTTGAGCGGCGAATCAGAACTCCGCGATCTGAACCCCTCCAGACCTTTGTTTAACTAAAGAAATTCAGACATTATTAACTGTTTAGCAATCATTTTGGAATTCATTGTTTACTATAAAGTATACGCTTCGGGCCCGTGAAAAATTATTTTTAAAAGACAGTGGTATTAAAGAGAATTTATTTTTTATAATTGCCACCTTAGTTTTTATGACTGGGTTTGACCTTTTTTTCAAGAGAGCCATATTCATCAATTCAAAGTTAATCACAGTTTCTTATTCAGCTAACTGCACTACTTAATTCAATATTGGTATCAGCTCCTTCTATTTCGTTAGTAGGTTTTGTGCTTACTTTAGACGTAGGGTTTTGAAGCTTTGAGGAAGTTTCTATTTTGGTTTTATTGACGTCATGTAAATACAATGTTATTCATTTTTTGTTTTCATGGATTTGAAGGTGATACATGTTAGGTGCTTCTTTACTTAGTGGCGTGATTGTGTAGCAAGCATATTTTAAAGTCGATAATTAGAATCAGCCAGTCGTCTGCTATTAATATAAAAACGTCCGTCACCCAGGGGCAGAGTAAACTAAGCAGATTTCCCGCATGAAGTTTTACAATAGAGAAATCTGCATGCCGGTAACACAACACCACCGTCAATATTAAGTGAATAAATACAAACAATAATAGGAAACCTGCCGACGGAAAGTATCTGAAACGTAAACCGACAGTTCTGCCAACCACTTACCGGAAAGAAAAATAACTACTATAATTTATCTGAATATAACGTATTAATTTGATTGGAAACTGTTAACTGTATCTAGGACTGTAATTTATACTGAATCAGAATAAATTTCATCTCAATCAATCAAATTTAAGTAGTCCAAAAACATTAGAAGGGGGGGGGGTCACCAGAACGTATTTGCGTGTATCTCGTATAATAAATGTCTCTTGAAAACAATATTTGGTATTTAAGCTTGAATGATGTGGTTTATTACGTAACCGAGTATCGTTTATGTAACTTGAGTAGAAGTGGGGGTTTGTTGAAGGCTAAAAACTGAAAAATGCAAATATCTCAGTTAATATCCAAGATAGAGAATAAATGTATATAACAATATTTATAGTACATTTAATTTTCTATAAGATTGATCCTATACATTTTTTTCGATCCGACGTATAGTAACGGAAATATTTCGAATTTTCAAAATTCTACACCTCTAAACCCCCCCTTCCCTTGATCCGATTTTAGCCGTTAACGAATTTGATCTTCCTTTTTACATAAAACGACTAAATATCGAGTTTGCTTAAACAATAATTGCAACCGCTAGAGCGGTTATATATATATATATATATATATATATATATATATATATATGTATATGAACGGACCCCATTTTCGTCATCTCCTAGGTAGGATCGATGGACATTTGAAAATGAGGTCATAGGTACGACCTCAATAGTTGATTTCCCTTCAGGGAAATCTGCTAATAATTTCACAATATAACGTATTGATGTTGTACTCCTTTGATCTAGCAGGAATTCTAGAAACGGGTAAATAATTTGGCAGGCAAGGTGGGAGATAAAATTATTTCCATTAACCATTCTCCAACACATAATGCTGAATTATTTTTAATAATTAATAACTAATAATATTTGAATTTAAGTCAATATGTCGGAGTGCACTTTTTATACAGTATCTCATTATTCGTTTTATTCTTTTGGATTCAATTTTCTAGAAATCCCCTTATCTTATCATCCGAGAACAACAGGCTCCCTGAACATCATAAGTTTACATTTGTGTCTATGTTACGTTATCTTACTTTATTTATTAAAGTCCAATTACTGCTGCTTAGGCTTTCTTAAAGAAATTCCTGTGCTCGAAGCGTTGAGATAAGATGTTATCTTATCGCCAGAGAGATTAGGGAAAGTAAAATACTTATTGATAACTCCCTCCAATCTAATCTCTATTCACAGCCATTCATATTATTTATTAGTCCACTTAGTTGTTTATTGTCATATGTGTTGAGAGGCATTTTGTAGGGTCGACTATCCTAGATGACAACTGTATTTATTTCCAGTAAATGTTAACATAGCATAGTAGGACATGCCAAGCAGTTTTGTTTTCTATAACAAATTTTCTAATATTATCTAAATTAATATTAAGCATATTATTGAAAAGCATTTATACTTAAATAATTATTCCGTTGTAAAATTAGCTCAAATTCCACGAATATATTTTATAAAATCCATCCATATAAATATTTGTATACAATAAATTAATTTCGTTACCGATCTTAATACCACTCTAAGTATGTGGTATAAGCTTTTTATCATATTTCCCTTGAGGGAAATCAGCTATTGAGGTCGTTCTCATGACGCGATTTTCGAAAATTTTCTTCAAATGTCCATCGATCCTACCCAGGAGATGACAAAAATGAGGTCCGTTGAAAATTATATATATATATATATATATATATATATATATATATATATATATTTCTCTGTTAACGCTCTAGCGGTCGCAATTTTTGTTTGATCGTTACGAAACTCGATATTTAACCGTTTTATGTAAAAAGACAGATCAAGTTCGTTAATGGCTGAAATCGGACCAGAGGGAGGGGGGATTTTCGAAAATTCAAAATATCTCCGTTATTATGCATCAAATAGAAAAAGTGTATAAAACCAATCTTATTGCAAATTAAATTTACTATAAATTATGTTATATACATTTATTCTCTATCTTGAATATTAACCGAGATATTTGCATTTTTATGAAGTCTGTGGTCGGGTATAGTTCGGATTACGTCGGCCATCTTCGTCTTTTCTCGGCTTCTAGGCGGAAGTTTCTTCTAACCTGGCGTTTCTAACCTTACCTTACCTTCTTTACTTTGTGAGATTTATGCAAATACGTTCTGTTCATCCCCCCCCCCTTCTTTAGTTCTTGGACTACTAAAATTTGAGTTATTAAAATATAAATTATTCTTAAAATTCAGAAGCCGTTTCAGTTGGGTATTTATTTTAATTAACTGAATGATTTCTTATTATCTAATCACGGTGGTATTGTGTTACCAGTATGCAGATTTCTCTATTGTAAAACTTCACAGGGGAAATCTGCTGCGTGACGGACTTTTTTTTTAAATGCTGCCAAACTCGATACATAAGCGCTACATGAGAAAGAAAGATCAAGTTCGTTATCGGCTAAAATCGGACCTGGGGAAGGGCCCAAATTCAGTTGAGGTCATATGAAAAAATCGCTTTCAGTTAATTTTTTTGTGTGCCAATCTATCAAATAATGTATAATATTCATGACGTCATTACACATCGAATTTTCATGTATCTCGCATTATAATGGCCTCTTGAAAACAATATTTGGTATTTAAGCTTTGATTAAAGTGGTTCGTGAATAACAGCGTATGGTTATTCTGACATGAGTAGGAGTGAGGGTTTACTTAGCTGCTGAAAGGAATAAGCAAATCGTGTTCACTTTTTGAATGTCCTCGATGTGAAGAATATTTTCCAGGACCATTAAGTCATCACTTGTGGCAATATACTTCTTCAAGTATTGCTTTCTATGATAGGTGTATTGTGAGCATTCCGATAATAAATGTTTTAATCGGCCCGATATAAATTCATCCCAGCATTCACAAATTTCTCCGGATTTTATTAATTTCACTTTTTTTATTGTGATATAGCTTCAAGTAAGCGTTCTTTGAAATTCTCAGTTGGCTAACTAATCTTACTTTTTTCATATTCACTTTTAGATAATCTTCGTGTTGGGGACTGGTATAATGACAGACACTTCTATAAAAAGGGTTGTATGATGAACTATATAGTCTACTGATGTCGGTGGATAATATGTGACTTGTTCTGAAATATTATATATGTTAAATATATATATATATATAAGTGTGTGTGCGTCTGTGTCAATTACCGCTCTAGGGGTCGCAATTTTTGTTTATCCGCTCCCAAACTCGATATATAAGCGCTTCATGAAAAAGAAAGATAAAGTTCGTCATCGGCTAAAATCGGACCAATTCTCGGGGAAGGGACCAAATTCAGTTGAGGTCATATAAAAAAATCGCTTTCAGTTAATTTTTTTGTGTGCCAATCTATCAAATAATAATCATGAAGTCATTACACATCGAATTTTCATGTATCTCGCATTATAATGGCCTCTTGAAAACAATATTTGGTATTTAAGCTTTGATTAAAGTGGTTCGTGAATAACAGCGTATGGTTATTCTGACATGAGTAGGAGTGAGGGTTTACTGAAGGCTAGGAACTACACGAAATGATTGTATGGTATAGACCAAATAAATATTTTCGAGTTCAGAAATCCTAAATACTGACCTCATCACACATCATAATTGCATGTACCATGCATGCAGAAATGCTAAATGAAAACAATACTTGTTATTGAAACTACTAATATGACATTAGTAGGTGTGGAGTTTACTGAAGCCCCAAAACCGAAATACTTCCGTTAATATAGAGAACAAAATTTACACAACATATATTAGATATTAAATTTTCAATAAGATTGATTCTAATAAAGGAGATATTTCAAATTACTAAAATTTTCCTTTTAAACCGCCCACCCCTTTTCGATTGCAGCCGTTAACGAAATTTATCTTTATGTTTGCATAAAATACTTATATAGATAGATTGATTTTATTGGCATATATATACATATTTTAGCTGAGTCGGACCCATTTAGTGTTAGTAATCTTACTAATAATATACAAAAAAAATAATATATAAGAACTAATGACATCATATTAACCTACAATATACATAAAATAATACATTCATTTTTTTAAGTAGTACTCAAACTTTTAAAATACTTAACTTAATCTGATTAGTACTATTTAAACATCACATGTATTTACATTTATTTATTTGAATACTGTGTCGTGTAAATTGACTTCGCTGGACCTTTCTTTATTATAGTATTTAATTATCTCCTTAATCTTCCCTTATAAACCATCCCTTTTCGATTCCAGCCGTTATACGAACTTTATCTTTATGTTTGCATAAAATGCTTATATAGATAGATTGATTTTATTGGCATATATATACATATTTTAGCTGAGTCTGACCCATTTAGTGTTAATAATCTTACTAATAATATACAAAAAAAATAATATATAAGAACTAATGACATCATATTAACCTACAATATACATAAAATAATACATTCATTTTTTTAAGTAGTACTCAAACTTTTAAAATACTTAACTTAATCTGATTAGTACTATTTAAACATCACATGTATTTACATTTATTTATTTGAATACTGTGTCGTGTAAATTGACTTCGCTGGACCTTTCTTTATTATAGTATTTAATTATTTCCTTAATCTTCCCTTATAAACCATCCCTTTTCGATTCCAGCCGTTATACGAACTTTATCTTTATGTTTGCATAAAATGCTTATATAGATAGATTGATTCTATTGGCTAATATATACATATTTTAGCCTGAGTCTGGCCAATTTACTGTTAGTAATATCAGTAATAATATATAAAAAAAATAATATATAAGAACTAATGACATTATACTAACCTACAATATACATAAAATAATACATTCATTTTTTGAAATAAATGTTTTCAAGTAGTACTCAAACTTTTAAAATACATAACTTAATCTGATTAGTACTATTTAAACATCACATGTATTTACATTTATTTATTTGAATACTGTGTCGTGTAAATTGACTTCGCTGGACCTTTCTTTATTATAGTATTTAATTATCAAGATAATTGTATATTCTATGTCGTTGCCTAGTTGCAAGCTACTGAAAGGAATAAATAAATAATGTTCAGTTTATGAAAGCCCTCAATGTGAAGAATATTTTCCAGGCACATTAAATCATCACTTGTGGCTATAAAAGTCTTCGAGTATTGCTCTCTATGATAGCTGTATTTATGAGCATTGCAATAATAAATGTTTTAATCCGTCCGATATAAATTCCTGACAGCATTTCTACGGATTTTATTATTTCCATTTTTTTATTATCATTCAGATTCAAGTAAGCGTTATTTGAACTTCTCAGTTGGCTATATAATCTTACTTTCTTCATATTCATTTTGAATTTCAGATTATCTTCGACTTGGGGACTGGTATGATGACAGACGCTTCTATAAAAATTATAGTATGATGAACTATATACTCTATTGATGTCGGTGGATAACATGTGACTTTTTGCTTGTTCTAAAATTTTGTTTTTATTTGCTAAGAAATTTGTTCCACGCGAGTTATCACTAAAGCACACTATTGAAAATTGGGATAGCTTTTAATTGTGAGACCCAATTATAGTTTATGTCATGACTACTGGCAACCAGTGCTAGTAGTAAACTGAAACATTTTCTTTCATTTCTATTTTCAGAGAGTGAGAATATTTTTATGCAGAAATTAAGGATTTTTTTTCAACTCCTGAACTGTTACGTGGCTCCGCCAAGTTTCCAGACTAGCCATATAGTTTGGTGTGCATTTTGGCCAAAAATATAAAGATTTGAAAAATGCAAGTTTGCCCGATTCCAGTTGATCCAAATAATTCATGCTCCAAATTTCAATCTATCTATCTTATATATCGGGTTCGGTAGTGATTAAACGAAACTTGCGACAGCTAAAGCCATTACAGATAAATATATATACTTCTGAGATGGCCTAATTTTCGTCATCTACTACATAGGATAGATGGACATTTGAGGAAATTGTGCGAAAATCCTGTTATGAGTTCAACCTCAAAGGCTGATTTCCATTTAGCGAAAACTGCTAAAACGTGGAATTTGAAAGTGAAGACAAGAGAATAAAACACAGTTAAAACGAATGTCCATTATTGGTTAAGTAAATAAATTCTTTATGGGGTGAGCCGCAGCGTCTCTACCTTTGTACTGTATCAAAGCCCTCGCGACTTCACCTCTTTTACACCCTATTGGAGTTGGAAACAGGAACGCTTTTCTAGAATAAACTCAGTTTTTATATCCTAAGCTAATATTTACTTTCACGCTTCACATTTCCGTTCCATCTTACTTTGTAAAGGCCGAGTATGTGTCCGTTGAAAATGGCTGGTTATATATATATGTATATCATTCGTATGTTGCTGGATGTGGAAGTGTAGATCTGGGTAAACGGTTTTAATAACAGAGAGTCTTCCCACCAATTTCTGTATTATAGCACTATTGTACTGAGCAAGATACGTAGATGTCATACTGGTCGTTTTTAGGGGCTCTAAATACGAATTACAGGAATTATGAAAATATAATACTTATCATCGAACCATTCCTTTCACGCTGGAAATAGAAGAGGACGCTAAGATTAATTATCTGGATTTAGTAATAACGAGATATAATAGCCACAAGTTTTCGAGTTTCCAACACCAAGCGATATAGCAATACCTAATTCTTGTTTCCACCACTATAAGCCAAAATTAGCAATGTTCCACTCATACGCAAATCGATTGCTGGATATACCATTGAGGAAAGAGGAATACTCTAGAGAGTTAAAATTTATATATTTATTTAGGTATTATCTGATTTTAACTATATTTTAAATTAATTAACTTGCGAATAATTAGTTTTACTTGGTTGGCTGTGATTTTAATATTTATTAAGCAATGGCAATTTGTAAAACTGATTTTGAACATTTTATTTAGGTCAAAACATTGCAAATGTAATTTTTTGATACATGTCATACCCTCACAAATGTTCCTCTTGTGTTCTGTTGTTAGCACCTGATGATGGCACGTTAGAGCCGAAAGGCCTTGTGCTTTAATAAAGAAACTGGTGGGAAGACTCCTGTTATTAAAACCTGTTTCCCAGATATATATATATATATATATATATATATATATATATATATATATATATATATATATATATAGAGAGAGAGAGAGAGAGAGAGAGAGAGAGAGAGAGAGAGAGCAATACTGTTTATATTCAACAGAAATTCGGGAGACTCTTATCGGCCACTATTTAGGAGTAAAATACGCTGGTTTTTCCTTCAATAAATATTTACCAAACAATATTGTCAGTGAACTAAACATGGTCGTCATTTAGAGATTTGATGTTGGGAAATAAAATTAGGCAAAGAATGATTATGGCAACATTTATTTATAATTTAATTTTTAATAAGAATGGTTTTATTAAATTATTCCACCCTACTTATAATAACGAAGATATTTCTAGTTATCGAGTTACACGTCCCCCCCCCCCCACTTTGAACTGGTCCGATTTCTGCCATTATTTGAACTTTCTTATCAATTGATATTATCAAATATCCAGTAAGGTAACGATCAAACAAAAATGGAGGCAGCTAGAGTGTTAAGAAACATATGTATGTATACATATAGTTTTGGGAGGACCTCATTTTCGCCATCTCCTGGGTAAAAGCAATGGATGTTGGAGAAATGTTTTCAAAAATCACGTCATGAGTATGACATCAATAGCTGATTTCCCTTACGGGAATCAATGAATTATCATTGAGTTTTTAAGAAATTAATGTTAACCCCGCGTGACGGGCTTTTAAGAGTTTTCAGCCTTCGTTAAACCCCACATAAACAATACTCTGTAATATAAGGAAACATTTCATTCGAAGCGTAAATACCAAATATTGGTTTCAATATAAATTTAAACTGTTGACATATTTACAAATACGTTGTGTGATGGTGCTATCAATTAAGATTTGTACGCACATGACTGGATAATGTTTATTTTATATTAGCTGTACCCTGCTCTCATTGCTACGCCACAAACTAAAATACTAAATTACGATAAAGATTTATATAAGAAAAATTGCTATAAATGTCAAATAAAACATCTTTTGTCATGTGCAGGTTCGCCAAAAAAATTATATGGAAACGAAATATGACGATTGTAAAACTTTATGTGGGAAATCTGCATAGCTTAGGCAGCCCTTGCTTGACGGACTTCTTATAGTTTTCAGCCTTCGGTAAACCCCCACATTAAGAATACTCTGTGATATAAGGAACCATTTTATTCGAAGCGTAAATACCAAATACATATTGGTTTCAAAATATATTTAAATTGATGACGATGGTGTCATCAATTAAGATATTACGAACTTGACTGGAAAATGTTATTTTATTAGCAGATTTCCCTTAAGGGAAATCAGCTATTGAGGTCGTACTCATGGCGCGATTTTCGAAATTTTTCTTGAAATGTCCATCGATCCTACCCATGAGATGACGAAAATGAGGTCCGTTCAAAACTATATATATATATATATATATATATATATATATATATATATATATATATATAGTATATTTGTCTGTTACCACTCTAGCGGTCGCAATTTTTGTTGTGTCGTTTCCAAACTTCATATAATCGTTTTATACAAAAATAAAGATCAAGTTCGTTAACGGCAAAAATCGGACCAGGGAGAGGGGAGTTTAGAGGGGGGAGAATTTCTAAAAGTCTTAATATCTCCGTTATTATGCTTCGGATCGAAGAATTATACAGAACCAATCTTATTACAAATGTAATGTTCTTTAAATGTCCTTATGCAATTGTTTTCATTATCTTGATCAATAACTGAGATATTTGAATTTTTTAGTTTCAGTCTTCAGTAAAGCCACACTCCTACTCATCTCATATTAACAACATTCTATTATGTTTTGAAGAACTTTATTAGAAGCTTAAATACCAAATATTGTTCTCATTGAACTTTTAAGTTTTGAGATAAATGCAAATACGTGACGCACGTAGGAAACCTGCTTAGTTAACGCAGCCCCTGCGTGACGGACTTTCTATACCTCTCTCTTTATTTGACGTTTTGATTCGTCACTGATATCATGATATCACTTCAGAAGTATGTGAGCAATGTTTACTGAAATCTAGAATATTTGTTTTCGTCTCGTTCATAGCTTGCATACTTTAGTCCACTGACTAGTTTGACATTTTCCTTGCTAACTTTAGGCATGATCTGTTTTTGGAGAGCGTCGAATTACAGTCAGCCAATTCCATTTCCTATATTTGCGTCCTGAAAGAGTTTAGGCTTCAAATAAAGTGCTTTATAATATATTGGGTTATTGTAATATGGAGTGAGTAGGAGGGAGAGTTTACTGGGGGCCGAAAACTATAAAATGGAAATATCTCGGTTAATAATCATTATAGTGAAAATACATAGTATATAGCAACATTTACAAAACACTGCATTCGCAATACGATTGGTTCTATATCATTTTTTGATCCGACGCAGAATAAAGGAGGTATTAAAAAAATTTCGAAAACCTTCCCCTCTAACCCCCCCCCCCTCCCAACTGATCGGATTTCAGCCATTAACAAACCTTAATCTTTTTTTTTTACATGAAACGATTAAATATCGAGTTTGGTAACGGTTGCACCAAAATTGCGACGGCTTGAGTAGTAACAGCCACACACACACACACACACACATACATATATATATATATATATATATATATATATATATATATATATATATATATATATATATATATATATACGTATATTGTTGTTTCCAACCAGGATATATATACATATATAGGGTCTTGTTGTTTTTTGGAGTTTTGGTCAGTGTTGTTGAAAAAATCTTAGTTCATTCCAATATTTCCAGAATATAAAAGAAATATTTTTAGCACTGAAGAAGAGAAAATAAATATTCTCGAAATATTGGAATGAACTAAGATTTTTTCAACAACACTGATCAAAACTAAAAAAAAAACAACACCATATATATATACAAATTTTGAATGAACCTCATTTTCATCATCTACTAGGTAGGATCGATGGACATTTTTCAAAACTCGAATCATTACTACAACCTCAACAGCTGATTTCCCTCAAGGGAAATATGCTAAAAGCTTTAATTTAAGTAGTGTTATTTTTCCTCTCCCATAATACAATAAATTCAGATGAAGGTGTTATTTGTTTCACAGTTCAATTCAGGTTTTTCATTCAAATGTTAGAAAAATATCTCAACAAAAAGAAACGATTTAAAACAAAATTGTAAAAAAAAATAGTCAATCAATTGTATTGTTAGCCGTTATTATAATAATTCAAAGTAGAAGGTAATAGTTGGGTTTCGGCTAATAAAGGTTTCTAAATTCTTTTCCTAAAAACAATCCTCTAAAAGAAGACTTTAGAAAACTTTATTAGCCGAAACCCAACTATTACCTACTACTTTGAATTAAAAAAAAATAGTTAAGATTCACAGAATTGTTTTCCTTGGCACGACGTTCATTTGCACGTATTAAAAAAGAGAATTAATAGAAAACAAAATTATTCCACCAACATAAACATGTATTGGTTGCAATGTTCAAACTAAATCATTAAGTGTTTTGCTATTTCTGAGGAAATAAATGGAAAAAACATTTTAGCGTTAGTGGGATAGCATAATTAGCCCCCAGCGTGTATAGTTGTGAGTTGCCGGTCAGACTTCAGCTGAGGTCGTACAAAAAATCGCTTTCAGGTAATTTTCTTTTTGCCAATCTATTAAATAATGTATAATATGCATGACGTCATCACACATCGAATTTTCATGATCTCGCATTATAAAGTTCTCTGGAAAACTGTATTTGGCATTTAAGCTTTGATTAAAGCGGTTCATGGATAAAAGCGTATGGATATTCTGACATGAGTAGGAGTGAGGGTTTACTGAAGGATAGGAACTACACGAAATGGTTGTATGGTATAGACCAAATAAATATTTTAGAGTTCAGAAATCCTAAATACTGACCTCATCACACATCATAATTGCATGTACCATGCATGCAGAACAGCTAAATGAAAACAATACTTGTTATTGAAGCTACTAATATGACATTAGTAGGTGTGGAGTTTATTGAAGTCCGAAAACCGAAATACTTCGGTTAATATTGAGAAAATCATTTACACAGCAACATACATTGGACCTTAAATTTTCAATAACTAAATAGTTTGGTAACGATCTAACCAAAATTGTGACTGCTATAGGAGTAAAAGAAAAGTATTTATATAATATTGAACGGACAACATTCTTGACGTCTACTAGGTAGGATCGATAGACAATTGATGACATATGTCGAATATTGCGTCAGAAACATGAACTCAATAGATGATTTCCCTTAAGGGAAAGGCAGGTCCATGGAGGAGACAGAAAGTACGTTGGAAAGGGGTGTCTAGACGAGGCAGGTAAGGAGCTGTCGATGGCAGACAATACTTCCAAACAAAAGATAATGGAGAAAGGGGTATTATGAGTTGGTGTCTACAAGGGAGATTAAATTTGCAGATAAGGTGGAGTTTGAAAGGTGGATGAGACGCAGGTACGAAACAGTGAGCTTATTGTGGCAACAGGCAGGTGAGAGACCACCTAGAATGAGGCTTTGGAAGCAAGCTAGGTAGCAATTGCACAGGCAAGGTAACACAAACCTGTGAACCAATTGCCGTGACAAAATCAACAGAAGCTAATAGCACTTGTTGAAGTGGAAATACTGGAAATGAATGATAAACTGTGATGATAGAGAATAAATGTATATAACAATATTTATAGTACATTTAATTTTAAATAAGATTGTTTCTATACAATTTTCGATCCGACGTATAGTAATAGAGATATTTAGAATTTCCAAAAATCCCCCCTCTAAACCCCCCTTACGACTAATCCAATTTCCGCCATTTTCCGATGAAATTTCGAGATTGGTAACGATCAAACAATAATTGTGACCGCTAGAGCGGTAACAGATAAAAATATATATGTATATTTGCATCTAATCTAATTTGCAGTAAGATTAGATCTTTACAATATTTCGATCCGACGTCTTTATCTTTATTAATTTATCGATCTTGATTTTTACATAAAACGTTTAAATAACCATGGAACAAAAATTGCAACTGCTAGAGCATTAACAGAATATATATATATATATATATATATATATATATATATATATATATATATATATATATGGTGTTCTTGTTTTTTTTTTTTTTTATTTTTTTGAAAGAGAAAATAAATATTCTCGAATGTAGGTAGGATGAAAAAATGTAGGCTACGCTTCCACTATAATTATTATAGTGGAAGCGTAGCCTACATTTTTTCATCCTACCTACATTTGAAGTCACTTCCACCTGCCAGAATACCAACTCAAAATATTCTCGAAATATTGGAATGAACAAACTTAGTTCATTCCAATATTCACCAGCACTGACCAAGACTCCAAAAAACAACAACACCATATATACATATATATAATCTGGTCGAAAACAACAACACTAATATATATATATATATATATATATATATATATATATATATGTGTGTGTGTGTGTGTGTGTGTGTATATGAAAAGTTCAATGAAATCAATTTTTGGTATTTACACTTAGATTTATGTAATTCATGATATAATAGCTTATTGTTAATATGGCAGGAGTTCATTGTTAATACTAAAGATAGAGAATAAATATAGAGATATAATTTGTAGTACATTTTATTTGCAATGAGATCCTGTACAGTTTTTCGATTCAATGTATAATATCGGAGATGTGCAGCGATCCTACTCAGGATATATATATATATATATATATATATATATATATATATATATATATATATATATGTATATATGCAAAGTTCAATGAAAACAATTTTTGGTATTTACACTTAGATTTATGTAATTCATGATATAATAGCTTATTGTTAATATGGCAGGAGTTCATTGCTAATACTAAAGATAGAGAATAAATATAGAGATATAATTTGTAGTACATTTTATTTGCAATGAGATCCTGTACAGTTTTTCGATTCAATGTACAATATCGGAGATGTGAAGCGATCCTACTCAGGATATATATATATATATATATATATATATATATATATATATATATATATATATGTATATATGCAAAGTTCAATGAAAACAATTTTTGGTATATACACTTAGATTTATGTAATTCATGATATAATAGCTTATTGTTAATATGGCAGGAGTTCATTGCTAATACTAAAGATAGAGAATAAATATAGAGATATAATTTGTAGTACATTTTATTTGCAATGAGATCCTGTACAGTTTTTCGATTCAATGTACAATATCGGAGATGTGCAGCGATCCTACTCAGGATATATATGTAGATATATATATGTGTGTGTGTGTTGTTGTAGTTGTTTTTTGGAGTTTTGGTCAATGTTGGTGAAAAAAATCTTAGTTTATGGAAATATTTCGAAAATATTTATCTTCTCTTCTTCAGGGTACTACTTTAGTACAGGTACTACTTTATATATATATATATATATATATATATATATATATATATATATATATTGCACATTTTTATTAGACTAGAGTGTAACAGATAGTGTCTGTTTTAATTCTACTTAGCGAGACTAAAGATACTTAAAAACTATTGTACATAACTTCTGTTTACATTAGGAGTACTGATTATGACAATAGCTTTTAAGTATCTTCAGTCTTGGTAAGTAGAATTAACACAAACACTATCTGTTACACTCTAACAACAATGTGCAATATGTATATATACTCAAAAAAAAACCGACAGTTCTTTTGTCGTATGAAAAGCAAATAAATATTCTTTATGTGGGCATTCTAGTTATTACAGAGTTTAGAGTCTAAATCCATTGACCAAATCCAAAAAACAATTAGATAAAACTCACATATATATTTATTTCTCTTAATGCTCTAGTGTTTGTAAGAAGTTTTTCCATATTTAAACATTTTTAATTATTATCCAAGCATTTTCTTTAATTAATGTTTTATTTTTACGGTCCAGAATTTTTCAAACTTAGATAAAGGCCGGATTACTTTAAAACTATTGTAGCGAAGTCTACCATTCACTGTAATAAAAATGAAGAATAATTTTTTTTTTTAAATGTGTTAATTTATCTTTTTTTTGTAAGTAAATAATCAACAAAAATTACTCACTTTTGGCAGATTTTGTTTAAATAACCTATAGATAACCAATTATTTTAATTAAAAAGATTAATATATATATATATATATATATATATATATATATATATATATATATTATATATATATAAAGTAGTAACTGTACTTTTTAGCCCTGAAGAAGAGAAAATAAATATTTTCGAAATATTGGCATAAACTAAGTTTTTTTTCACCAACATTGACCAAAACTCCAAAAAACAACTACAACAACACACACACATATATATATATATATATATATATATATATATATACATATATATCGTGAGTAGGATCGCTGCACATCTCCGATATTATACATTGAATCGAAAAGCTGTACAGGATCTCATTGCAAATAAAATGTACTACAAATTATACCTCTATCTTTAGTATTAGCAATGAACTCCTGCCATATTAACAATAAGCTGTTATATCATGAATTACATAAATCTAAGCGTAAATACCAAAAATGGTTTTCATTGAACTTTTCATGTATATATATATACACACACACACACACACAATAGTGTTGTTTTTTCGACCAGATTATATATATGTTGTTGTTGTTTTTTGGAGTCTTGGTGAATATTGGAATGGACTAAGTTTGTTCATTCCAATATTTCGAGAATATTTATTTTCTCTTTTTCAAGGCAAGACTAAAGATATTTAAAAACTATTGTACATACATCATTGTTGCACCTCTATTTACATTAGGAGTACTAAGTATAACCTTCCCAAGAGAGAGAAAATAAGTATTCTCGAAATATTGATATGAACTAAGATTTGTTCACCAACTCTGACCCAGACTCCAAAAAACAACAACACCATATATATATATATATACAGTTTTTAATGAACCTAATGTTCGTCATCTCCAGGGTAGTATCGTTGGACATTTGAGGAAATTATTCGAAAAGCGTGTCATGAGTACGGCCTCAATAGCTGATTTCCCTTAAGGCGTATCTCCTCAAATGTTAATATGAAATATTTTAAAACCACTGCACTCAGCCTTAAGGCATTTACAATAAGTCAAGTCCGACATCTTTATTGCTAAGCGTGGAAGAAGGGCCAGCCTGTCCCTCAGCCCCCATATCCCATTGCATCAGCACCCTAATTGGGCTTGGGTGTGACCCTCCCAGGCTATACCTCTGCGTCCTCTGTCAAATCTATTTTATGACTTCCCTTTTACCACGTGCATCCAGTTCCAAGGATTTGGAATATGGGAGGGGGATGTGCTCTGCACTATACCTGCCCTTGTCCCTAAGGGTCTGAATGCACAGCAGGTCTGTGGGAACAAGTGAAAAAATGTTGCACATTTATCAAAGCAGTAGAGGATAGTTGGGTAAAAAAGTTCTCTTAATTCTTCTTGTAGAGAATTTTATTTGCTTACAGTTTCGGGCAACCGTTGGTTCCATTCTTCAGAGCTGAACAATGAAACGAAAAAAATATAGATTAGCAATTTGTGTACAATAATGGAATAAACGGAGCATATTATTATCTTTTAAGCGTACAATGGCCGTAAATCTTAAGTTGCAGATGAATATAAAGCAAAGTAGGGTGGGCGTGGGTGTAAACATCTTCATTTTTAATATATAAATGATGATGGATAATTTTTATTCATGATTTCAGAACAAGTGTGGATAAATTCATCAGACCATCGTTTGATAGTCCTTGTTCTATTAGTATCTTCGCAGTTTTTTGATGGAGGACTCCTCTTGAGCCAAACAGTAGCCCCATAACTGTCCAGTCTTGGATTTCGTATTTCTTTATGAAATAGGGGCAACAAGGTTCATATATGCTTTTCTTCTCCTGGTCCACCTCGTTTGCTTGCTTTTTGTTAATCTCAAAACGGACAGTAGGATCCAGAATCCCCTCTGAGGAATTGCCAGCCACCTCTTCAAATATATATATATATATATACATCTATATATATATAAAATTGTAACCTCTGTCTGTACATTGATTTTTTTCGCGAAATTTCACGATAACTTTTCGTTTCACATGTCATAGACACCATAACTGCATTTTGTTTCTTTCGTGTCTGTTTGTTTATTTGTTACCTTTTCACGCATAAACGGCTGAACCGAATTTTATGAAACTTAGTATGTATATTACTACTAGCCCGACTTAGACTTTAGGCTATATTAATATTCTCTAAGACGAACAGGAGTGGGGGTTATAAGGGAGGCCTAAAATTAAAAATAGCGATATTTCATTTCCTATTGCTTTTTCAGCAAATGTGCACATAACAAAAGTTGTTTATTTTGTAATTTAGAGTAACTTTTGTTATATGCACTTTTGCCGTATACGGAAGTATAAATGAGTTATACGCTAAAAACTATAGCGGGAGTCCACAATTTTTTTTGGCACAAAAGACTCAACCGAACTAAACCAAATTCGCTATGTGAATTAGTACTAACGTCTTCCTTATAATAAGCCATTCTAACATTTCTAGGGACGGGCAGGAGTGGGGGTTATAAGGGAGGCCTGAAATTAAAAATAGTGATATTTCGTTTCCTATTGGGGTTTTGGCAAATATGCACATAACAAAAGTGGTTTATTTTGTTAATTAGAGAATGTTTTGTCATATAAACTATCGTCGAATACTGAACTATAAAGGCGTTATACGCTAAAAATGATAGCGGGAGTCAACAATTTTATTTGGCACAAAAGACTCAACCGAACTAAACCAAACTGGGTATGTGAATTAGCACTAACGTCTTCCTTATAATAAGCCATACTAACATTTCTAGGGACGGGCAGGAGTGGGGGTTATAAGGGAGGCCTGAAATTAAAAATAGTGATATTTCGTCTCCTATTGGGGTTTCGGCAAATATGCACATAACAAAGTGGTTTATTTTATTATTTAGTGAAATTTGGTCAACAATTCTTTGGAACTACAAGGTACCTCACCGGGAAAAACTAATTCAAATGTATGTTCATATTTTGAGCTTAATAATTCAAATCTATGCATAATGCACAGGAAACGGGAAATATGACAATATGTAGAACAGTGAAGTATTACATAAAAAAATAATTTTATTATTAACAAATCCACAGAAACGACGGGTATTTAAACTAAACACTGGGACGGGTAAATGTCAAAATATTGTGCAAAGTAAAGCCTTGCCAAAAAAAAATACCATCACCATTAAGCCTCATATGAATTCCCGAGCGAAGCCGGGTATCTGAGCTAGTATTTATATATATATATATATATATATATATATATATATATATATATATATATATATATATCAAAGTAGTAGAAGATAGTTGGGTTTCGGCTAAAAAAGTTTTCTTAATTCTTCTTGTAGAGGATATTTATTTGCTTACAGTTTCGGGCAACCGTTGGTTCCCTTCTTCAGAGCTGAACAGTGAAACGAAAATATATATATATATATACAATAATGGAATAAACGGAGCATATTATTATCTTTTAAGTACACAATGGCCGTAAATTTTAAGTTGCAGATGAATATAAAGCAAAGTAGGGTGGGGGTGGCTGTAAACACCATAACATGAAATAAAGAGTACTAAATCTAAAAAATAGAATCAAGGTACATACCAGTTTTTTATGGGGGGAAGAGCAGAGAGCACGAACTGTAAATGGTGGAGACTACATTGTGACTGAAGGAAAAAAAATGGAGGTAGATGGGAAGGGGTTGGGGAAAAACCAAACAGGGAAGGTCAATGAGCCTGAAGTATTTTGAAAATGTGTGGATATTTTGGGGATATTTTTTTGTTTGTCAGTTTTGCAGTTGATGCTGTTGGGGTCTATGTTGATATGAAAGATTTCAGAAATTAGGCGTTTGTGGTGATTTTGTTGTGTATCAAGTATGGATGTGTTGCGAAAGTCAAAAGTGTGGTTGTTTGTTATTGCGTGTTTTGCGAGGGCGGAACTGTCTATTTCTTCTTTATTAATTTTAAATGTATTCCTTCCAAAATTTCATGTTTAAATATATATGAAATTTTGGATGTTGTCTCTTAACGGTCTAGCAGTTGCAACTTTTGTTTGATCGTTACCTAACTCGATATTTAATAGTTCTATGTAAAACGAAAGATCTCTAACTGGAAAATTAAAATTAAATTTAAAACCATTCTCATTGAAAATTAAATTATCCCTATGAGTAAATAGAAATACTCATGTGTACCATTGACTAAAGAGCAACACTCTTGCTTTTTAAGTTTATTCACCACTAGAGTTTTGGCATACCAGAGGTACCTCCGAAGTTGGAAGGTAGTGAGTTTCGTTGTTAGCTCCTGATGGTGGGAGGTTAGTGCCGAAAGGCCTAATGCATTAATAAATAAATTGATCGGAAGACTTCCTATTATTAAGACCTGCTTCCCAGGTCTGCACATCGAGCAACATTACGAATTATATACATATATATAAAACCAGCCAAATTGAACGGACACATTCTCGCCATTTACAAAGTAAGATGGAACGGAAATGTGAAGCGTGAAAGTAAATATTAGCTTAGGATATAAAAACTGAGTTTATTCTAGAAAAGCGTTCCTGTTTCCAAATCCAATAGGGTGTAAAAGAGGTGAAGCCGCTAGAGCTTTGATACAGTACAAAGGTACAGACGCTGTGGCTCACCGCACAAAGAATTTATTTACTTAACCAATAATGGAGATTCGTTTCAAATGTGTTTTATTCTCATGCCTTCACTTTAAAATTCCACGTGTTTTCGCTAAAGGGACATCAGCCTTTGATGTTGAACTCATGACGCGATTTTCGCTAAATTTCCTCAAATGTCCATCTATCCTACCAAATTGATGACGAAAATTAGGCCATCTCAAATAAATAAATAAATAAAAATATATATATATATATATATATATATATATATATATATCTGTAATCACTCTAGCTGTCGCAAGTTAGGTTTAATCACTTTTTTTTAGTCATACCAAATCCGATATATAAGATAGATAGATTGAAATTTGGAGCATGAATTACTTGGATCAACTGGATTTGGCCAAACTTGCATTTTTCAAATCTTTATATTTTTGGCCAAAAAACACACCTATCTATATGGTTAGACTGGAAACTGGACGGAGCCACATAACTATTCAGGTGTTGAAAAAAATCCTTAATTTCTGTATAAAAATATTGTCACTCTCTGAAAATAGAATAGAAAGAAAATGTTTCAGTTGACTATTAGTGCTGGATGCCAGTAGTCATGGCATAAACTATAATTGGGTCTCAAAATTAAAAGCTATAGCAATTTTCATTAGTGTACAAGAGTACTTTAGTAATATCTCGTGTGAAACAAATTTCTTGGCAAATAAAAACAAAATTTTAGAACAAGCAACAAGTCACATGTTATCCACCGACATCAATGGAGTATATAGTTCACCATACAATCCTTTTTATAGAAGCGTCTGTCATTATACCAGCCCCAAACCCGAAGATAACCTGAAATTCCAAGTGAATATGAAGAAAGTAAGACTAGATAGCCAACTGAGAAGTTCAAAGAATGATTACTTGAAGCTGAATCATAATAAAAAAAATGGAAATAATAAAATCCGTAGAAATGCTGTCAGGAATTTATATCGGACGGATTAAAACATTTATTATTGCAATGTTCATGATACAGGTATCATAGAGAGCAATACTCGATGACGTTTATAGCCAGCCCCAAGTGATGACTTAATGTCCCTGGAAAATGGCCTTCATATTGAGGAAATTCATAAACTGAACATTATTTATTTATTCCTTTCAGCAGTACGCAACTAGGCAGCGACATAGAATATACAATTATCTTGATAATTAAATACTACATATAATATAGAAAGGTCCAGCGATGTCAATTTACATGACACAGTATTCAAATAAATAAATGTAAATACATGTGATGTTGAAATAGTACTAATCAGATTAAGTTAAGTACTTTAGAAGTTTAAGTACAACTTGAAAACATTTATTTAATAAACAAATGTATTATTTTATGTATATAGTAGGCTAATATTATGTCATTAGTTCTTATATATATTTTTTCTATATTGTTACTAACACTAAATGGGCCATACTCAGGCTAAAATGTGTATATAAATTCAATCTATCTATATAAGCATTTTATTCAAAAATAAAAATAAAGTACCTTAATAGCTGAAATTGAACAGGGGTGGGCGGTTTAAAAGGAAAATTTTAGAAATTTGAAATATCTCCGTTATTAGAATCAATCTTATTGAATATTTAATGTCTAATATATGTTGTGTAAATTTTGTTCTCAATATTAACCGAAGTATTTCGGTTTTCGGGTTTCAGTAAACTCCACACCTACTAATGTCACTTTAGAACCTTAAATGCCAAGTATTGTTTTCATTTAACGTTTTCTGCATGGATGGGTACATGCATTTTATGTTGTATGATGAGATCATTATTTAGGATTTTACGATATGAAATATTTATTTGATCTATACTATACTTGACAATTAATCATTTCAATCGAGACTAATGTGTATCGTTGTTAATTTCTGAAATCAGGCCAGGAATGGGAGAGAGGGTGGCATGAGGTGGGGACGCGAAAATCATGGTGCATGATATCAACCTGAACACAGTACCTTACCCAGCCATCATGCAAGCCATTGGCCTCAGCCTAGGTCACTCCACCTTAGACCATTGTACTGGCGGTACCTCTGATGTATGATTTAACAGCCCCCTCAGTAAATCCTTGTGTCTATCTTACATGTCTGGATACCTGCACACAGTACCTTACCCAGCCATCATGCAAGCCATTGGCCTCAGCCTAGGTCACTCCACCTTAGACCATTGTACTGGCGGTACCTCTGATGTATGATTTAACAGCCCCCTCAGTAAATCCTTCTGTCTATCGTACATGTCTGGATACCTGCACATAGTACCTTACCCAGTCATCATGCAAGCCATTGGCCTCAGCCTAGGTCACTCCACCTTAGACCATTGTACGTGCGGTACCTCTGATGTATGATTTAACAGCCCCTCAGTATATATATATATATATATATATACTACCTCATTTTCTTCAACTATTAGGATTGATGGACATTTGAGAAAAAAAAATGTTTCGTTAATCCCATCATGGGTACATCCTCAATAGCTGACTTCCCTTAAGGGAAAACTTCTAATAGTCCATCACTCAGGGGCTGCATTATCTCAACTAATTTCCCATGATCTTGATGGCACACTACTGATCTCATCTCTCTATAAATGCTGGAATTTGCGGTAATTATGGAACTCCCCACCCCCTCTCACACCACTAAACCTACACAGCCCTTGTCAATTAATCATTTTTGAAACATGAACGTAAACCCCTTAAATGATGTCATCCCACAAAGAATTAACATGAATCTCGCGTTACAAAGGTCTCTTGAAAAGAGTATTTGGAATTAAAGCTTTGAATAATGCAGTTCACGATATACCAGCTTATTATTAATATAACATGAGTTGGAGTAGGGGTTTACTGAATGCCGAAAAATAAAATATAGATGAATATCAGTTAATTCCCTAATAATGTGAATTTTTAAACATTTCCCCTAATTTACGTCGATCCTACGTACGAGATGACAAAAATTAGGTGTTATAAGCTGTGTGTGTGTGTGTGTGTGTGTGTGTGTGTGTGTGTATGTATATATATATATATATATATATATATATATATGTGTGTGTGTCTATTTACTCTCTAATGGTCGGAATATTATTTTAATCGTTACCAAACTCGTTTTATGTAAAACTCAAAGATCAAGTTTGTTAATTGATGAAAGTGGGAAATTTCGAGAATTCTTAATATCTTCGTTATTAAGCGTCGGATCGTATAATTACAAGACGAACCTTATTGCCAATATAATGTTCTATAATTGTTGTTATGTACGTTTTTCACTACCTTGATTATTAATTGAGTTATTTGCATTTTTTTTTTAGTTTTCGGCCTTCAGTAAAGCCCTACTCCTACTCATCTCATAATAACAATATTCTATTACGTGATGAAGCACTTTATCTGAAGCTCAAATACCAAATATTGCTCTCATTGAACATTTAAGTTTTGAGATAAATGCAAACACGTGGGAAATCTGATTAGTTAACGCAGCTCCTGGGTGAAGGACATTTGTTTTATACCTTTACAATGTATGAAGCAAGTAATTTGTGTAGAAATATTGAAATGCTCAACAATTCCTTCCAATATGAACTATAAGTATTTATGTAATCCACTCCTAATCTGGTTAAATGATGTTTTTATATTATTGAGTACTTTATTGGAAGCCTAAATACCAAATATTGTCGCCGTGGAACTATTAATTTTTTAGATAATCTCAAATATGTGAATCGTGAGAGACACCTCCTTAGTTAACGTAGCCCCTGCGTGACGGACCTTTATATAATATTGAAAGGACCTCATTTTCAAATAAATCTAGGATGGGGGATCGATGGAGGAAGTATTTGGAAAATCACATCATGAGCACGAACTCAATAGCTGATTTTTCTTAAGGGAAGTCTGCTAATACAAATATAATATATAGAGTTGATAGAGGACCATTAAAAGCCCGTAACGTAGGGGCTGCGTTAACTAAGCAGATTTCCCTCTTGATGTTTTGCAATTGATAAATCTACGTACTGGTAACACATCACCGCCGTGATGAGTAATAAGAAATATTTCAGTCATTTTTAATAATCTCCCAACGGAAAGCGTCTAAATTGTAAACATACAGGTCTGCCAACCTTTCACAGCTGAACAGATTCATAAAAATATTTTTCACTGGAAAGAAAAATAATTAGTAATATATATATATCTGAATATAACATATTAATTATATTGAAAACTATTTACTATATCTAGTACTGCCTATCTGCTAAAAAAGTCCGTCACGCAGGGGTTACATAAACCTAGCAGATTTCCCTCGTGAAGCTTAACAATAGATAAATCTACATACTGGAAATACAATATCACCGTGAATATTAAGTGAATAAATACAAACGGTAAGAAGAACTTTAACAATCTCCCGACGGGAAGCGTCTGAAATGTGTACAAACGTAATAAAGGTTTCTTGAAAACAATATTTGGTATTTAAGCTTCGAATAATGTGGTTTATTATATAACAGTGTATTGTTTATGTACCATGAGCAGGAGTGAGGGGTACCTGAAAAGTGAAGTGGTTAATATTCAAGATAGAGAATAAATGTATTTAAAAATCATTATAGTATATTTAATTTGCTATAAGATTGGTTCTATACCTTTTTATCGATCCGACGTATAGTAACTGAGATATTTTGAATTTTTAAAATTCTCCCCCTCTCAACCTCCCCCCTCCCCCGGGTCCCAGTTCAGCCGTTAACGAACTTGATCTTTCTTTTTACATAAAACGATTAAATATCATGTTTGGTAACGATTAAACCAAAGTCGCGACCTCCAGAGCGGTAACACACAAATATATATATATATATATATATATATATATATATATATATATATATATATATATAAATTTGAACGGACATCGTTTTCATCATTTGCTAGGTAGGATCGATGTATATTTGAAGAAATGTTTTGGAAATCGCGTCAAGAGTAAGACCTCAATAGCTGCTTAAGATGAAATCTTACGGCTCTTAGTTAGCCCCTGATTTTAAATGATTGTTAGTATCAGCTAATTCAGTACTCAATTAGTCAAATGTATTTTTTGTGCTAATAGCTTCAGCGCTTCAAATATGAAATTTTAATGGGTAGGCAAATTCTGGAGGTCTGGGCTAGAGCCTGTACTCTACACACAGAGTATTTGCTAGAAAAGATGTCTATAGTTGTTCAGCAAGGAAATCTGGGAAGAACCTCCCTTGTTGCCATGGCAGAGATTTATCACCCCTAGGTACCAAACCCCACATGTTTTTACTTAGTGCCCCCCCCCAGCAGGTCCCTTCAAAATAATGGCTTGTACTATTTGTTTGAGCACGTTTTAAAGGAAATATGGTATTGCCTGGTTGTGTCCCTTCTGCCTTAGTTAAACTCCAATAACATCGTTTCGGCACGTGCTGACCGTTAGATCCCATTAACTTTTCTTTAACTAAAGAATTAGACATCCTTGTCTTGTTCCCAAACATTTAAACAATATGTTTTATTTCATATCAATGAATTTATAGTAAAATATTTCGGTATTTATGCTATTAGCAGATTTCTCTGAACCTACTAATGTTCTCTCTCAAACTTTATTCGAACCCATTCTATTTAGATCTTGATTCGATTCTTTTATCATTACCTTATTTAGCGAGCACTATAAACGTAGCCCCGATTTAAGGAAATCTGCTAAAAGTTGAGTTAAGTCGATGGAGAGAGAGTAGGGAGTAGATGGTAGAAGTGAGTGGGCAACTAGAGGCAAGTAGGAGAATAGCAGTTGGAGGGTGTATTGGGCATAAAGAAGCCTATAAAGGCAGGACTGGATATACTACTAGCTGGCCCGACGACAGCCCACCTCAATAAATAGGCTATCCAATGTTATTTGCTAGCATCAATCCACCCAACCTCCCACCGCTCTACTCACGATCTGAGCCCGAACCTTAAGGACCATCACCTTTGGAGATTCTAATTATCAAGTGATCTTCGTAAAAGATCATCAATGGTTCAGAACCAGAAACAATATGTCTCTATTAAATCATTATCTGATTCGTTAATGGCTAATAAGCTAGCTATCGACGTCTAGGCTTCAGTAAACATTGCTCACGTTCTGCTCGAATTATCTTAAAAGGTTGGCTGTACTTATTGTTTTCAATTCAGACGCCTTCTGTTGTAAATGTTATTAAAATGTAAATTAACTAAAAAATTCATCATGGCCATTTGTATTTGTTCATTTAATACTTACTTGGTGTTAAGTATAAAAGTAGGTATATTTATCTATTTTGAAACTTCACTTGGAAAATCTGCTTAGTTTATGCAGCCCCAGCGTGACAAATTTTTAATAATAGTAACACCCACTCCTAGTCATCTCATATAAAAAAAAAGGTGTTACACCGTGAAGCACTTTATTCGAATTTTAGATACCAATTTTTTTTTTTTTTCAAAGAAATTCATCCGTTTGAGATGACGTAATCTGTCTGAAAAAACTTCATCTGTTAGAGATGGCATCATCATTTGTCGCGATGACGACGTCAATTAAGGTTTATTGTCGTGATTCTGAATTGTTTATTTGATCTATAGGATACTCGATAATTAACCGTTTCATGTATAAATATCTGAAATCGAACGTGGAATAGAGGGGGGGGGGTTGTGTTGCCGATAATTGCATATATCTCAGTTATTATGAGTTGGGTCGAAAAAGAGTATAGAACCAATCCATGTTAAACTATTGATGCACTACAATTGTTGTTCTTTTAAAAATGAAATATTTTATTAAGTGAGTTAGTCTTCGTATCATCGAATTTTAGATGATTTCCCTTGGGGGAAATCAGCTACTGACGTTGTACTCATAACGCGATTTTCGAAACATTTCTTCAAACGTCCATCGATCCTACCTAGTGGATGACGAGAATGAGGTCCGTTCAAAATTGTGTGTG
Source organism: Riptortus pedestris (assembly GCA_019009955.1). NCBI lineage: Eukaryota > Metazoa > Arthropoda > Insecta > Hemiptera > Alydidae > Riptortus > Riptortus pedestris. The sequence continues at coordinate 131,720,972 of CM032233.1, read as the reverse complement.
TGTATATATATATATATATATATATATATATATATAGTGTTTTTGTTATTTCTTGGAGTTTTGGTCAATGTTGGTAAAACAAATTTTTAGTTTATGCGAAATATTTCGATAATATACATTTTCTTTTCTTCAGGGCTGTAAAAATACAGGTACTACTTAATATATATTGCACACGTACATTAATTCTTTATCTTTAAAATATTAACCGAGATATTTTCAGCCTTCAGCAAACCCCCTTCACTCATGTTACATAAGCAATACTCTGTTATGTAACAGGCCACATTGTTCGCAGATTAAATACCAAATATCGTTTTCAGAGCCCTTTATTACACGAGATACATGCTAATATCTTCTGGTGACCCGCCCCCCGTTTCAAGTTCTTGGACAGCTAAAATTTGAATGATTGAGATGTAAATTATTCTGATTCATTATAAATTACAGTACTAGATATAGTAAATAGTTTTCAATAAAATGAATATCTTATATTCTGATATAATTCAGTAATTGTTTTTCTATCCAGTCAGGTTGGCAAACCTGTTTGTGTACATTTCAGACGCTTTCCGTCGGAAGGTTTCTTATGATAGTTTGTATTTATTCACTTAATAATACGGCGGTGTTTGGTACAGTACGTAGATGTACATATTGTTAAACGTCACGTTGGAAATCTGCTTAGTTTACGCAGCCCTTGCGTGACGGACTTTTTAGGATTGACTTTGGGAAAACGTCTAGACTAATTCAGTCATATTGAAGAATTGAGTAATGGATAACACCCATTAGAGCAACTCCGGAAATCAGGTTTTAATATTTAATTTGCAAATGAGAGCAATAAGGTTTATATACATCAGAAATTTGAGAGATTCCTGTCGTTCACTTTTTAAGGAGTCAAAAATAATGACTTTCCCTGGATATATATGTACCAAAGAATATTGTTTTTAAAACCAAACATGAACTTTTTTTTACAAAAATAGCATAGCACATAATCATAAAACAAGAGACAGGAATATGCTCCAAGCCCCCAACCACAAACATAAATATTTCGAGAAAAGAGTATCATTTTCAAGAGTAAAACTCTCTATCGCTCTGCCCGAATGTATCAAATGTATTAAAAAATACTCCTTGTTTAAAAATAAATTAAAGGACTTCTTGAATGACGGATGTTTTTATTCACAAGATGAATACTTTCAAAAATTTTCAATTAGAAAATGAAACCACTAAATATTTGTCATAAATATCGGTCTAAAATAATTTGTGATGAGGTACATTGTCTTATGATGGGGTAAGTTTCTCATCATTTATAAAGCTTGTTATCCTTTAAGCTTTTAAGCCAAGACTAGTAATATTTAAAAACAATGGGACATTAGGTATTGTAATATTTCCAGAAGTGCAATAAGTATTGTACAATAGTTTTTAGGTATTACTAGTCTTGGTAAGTAGAAATAACATAAACACCATCTGTTACACTTTAGTTTAATAACAATAATAATTAAAGCCCTGAAGAAGAGAAAATAAATATTCTCGAAATATTGGCATGAATTAAAAGTTGTTTTCACCAACATTGACCAACACCCCAAGAAACAACACAAACCCCATATATAAATATAACCTGGTCGAAAACATTCACACAAATATATATAATAAGGAATTTCCAAAAATTCTTAATATTTCCGTTATTATGCGTCGGATAATTCGTATAACCAATCTTATTGCAAATGTAGTGTTCTATTAATGTTGTTTATGTAAATATTTTCATTATCTTGATTAATAACCGAGATATTTGCATTTTATAGTTTTTGGCCATCAGTAAACCCCATTCTTACTCATGTCATATTAATTATAAGCTGTTATAATATGAATCATTTTGTAGCACAAATACCAAACATTGTTCAGATTGAACTTTTACTTTTTAAATACGTGGTGCACGTAGGAAATCTGCTTAATTTACGCAGCCTCTGCGTAACCGATGTTTTAGCAGATTTCAATCAATCAGAATTGATAGGAAATCAGCTATTGAGGTTGTACTCATGACGGAATATTCGAAATTTTTCTTCAAATGTCCATCGATCCTACCTATTAGATGAAGAAACTGATGTCCTTTCAAAACTGTATATATATATATATATATATATATATATATATATATATATATATATATATTTGTCTGTTACCGCTCTAGCGGTCGCAATTTTTGTTTAATCGTTACCAAACTCGATATTTAGTCGTTTTATGTAAAAAGAAAGATCAAGTTCGTTAACGGCTGAAATCGGACTAGAGGGAGGGGGGGTTTAAAATTGTTATATACAATTATTCTCTATCTAAAATATTAACCGAGATATTTGCATTTTTATGAAGTCTGTGGTCGGGTATAGTTCGGATTAGATCGGCCATTTTCGTCAGTACTCGGCTCAGGTGGAAGCTTCTTCTAACCTTACCTTACCTTCATTACTTTGTGTGATTTATGCAAATACGGTCTGTTCATCCGCCCCCCCCCTTCTTTAGTTCTTGTACTACTAAAATTTGAGTTATTAAAATATAAATTATTTTTACAATTCAGAAGCCGTTTCAGTTGGGATGTATTAAAATTAACTGAAAGTTTTCTTATTACCGTTTGTATTTATTTCATGGTGGGCTTGTATTACCCCCCCCCATGATGGATGTTATATTCAGATATATATCAGTAATTGTTTTTCTTTTCGGTGAAGAATATGTCTATCTATCTGTTCACCTCTGAGTGGTTGGCAGAGCTATTTGTTTACAATTAGGAAGCCGTTTCCATTGGGAGCTTACTAAAATTAACTGAAAGACTTCTCATTGCCGGTTGTATTTACTCCCGGTGGTGTTAAGTGTTACCAGCATTCAGATTTCTATTGTAAAACTTCAAATGGGAAACCTGCTTAGTTTACGCAGCCCCTGCGTGACGGACTTTTATAGTTTTTGGCCATCAGTAAACGCCCACTCCTACTCATCCCATATTGATTATAATCTGTTATAATATGAATCATTTTGTAGCACAAATACCAAACATTGTTCAGATTGAACTTTTACTTTTTAAATACGTGGTGCACGTAGGAAATCTGCTTAATTTACGCAGCCTCTGCGTAACGGACTTTTTTACTTAGAAATACATAATTTATGGTTTGATGAGATCAATAGTGTGTTATACCACGTAGACAGAATGAAATTTATCAATAACATCTTAAGGGTCAGAATTTATCTTTTTAATATATGGCTTAGGGAAGTTAGATACTATAATTTTGTGAAAAAATGAATGTCGATTTAAATGTTATTCTGATTGGAAATTGAAATTATATTAATTAAAAAGGCCACCCAAACACAAAGGTACAACCACTAAATTATAAAGAAATCAAATTCTCAAAATCAAATTTCAACTTTTGCCGGCTTCCCACCACTGTGCGGCCCTTCATTTTGAAAAACCCAATCAAACAAAAATATTACACTACTAACTCCAAATGAGGAAGATGAGGAGAGATTTGTGAGTTCGGCAGTACTTATAAAGGCGAACGAACAGTTCTTTTCAATGATGAAAGTTAATAAATCAAAACATCGTACAAGCCTGACTGACGATAATTTGAAAAATGCTTTTCGTCTTTGTATCAGTGGAATTAATCCAAACATCGATGGATTAGTTTCCCAAATACAAGCTCAAGTGTCTCATTTATTTCGGTGTCGCTATTTCACTTTCGTTGTTTGTTTTATTTCATTTTGTTATTTTAGTAAATAGTATTATGATTACATTTTCGTATAATTTTATGTCTGTTATCTATCGTTAAAAATTATGAACACTACTTTAATGTGCACTACTTTTAAAAGCGGCCCGCGAACGTATTTGCACACTAAAGTTTGGCCCGCTGCATGTCAAAGGCTGCCCACCTGTACTATAGGATCCACGATCATTTAAATGAAATGTGTTTATTTCCATTAAATGTTATCATAACATAATAGGATACGTCAAATAGTTTGTCTTTTTTGTTTTGTTCCTATAAATAATTTTTTATATTATGTCAATTAAATTCTTTACAAATTATTGAATTACAATTATACGTATGTAATATATTCGTTAAAAAATTAGGTCAAATTCTATGAATACATAGTATAAAATTCACCAATTTAAATAATTATATACAATAAACTAGTTTCATTAACAACCTTAATAAAACTCTAAATATGTACAATTTTTCACAAGTCTAAAACATTCATTATTTTATTTGTTGGCATGTAAATTTATTAAAGGATAGCAAGCTTTATAAATGATAAATGACAAATTAGTACGAATGGAGTTTGTATCTCGTTTAATTGTACATGTATCTCGTGTAATACAGGACTCTGAAAATGATATTTGGCATTTAATCTTCGAACAATGTGGCTTATTACATAACAGAGTATTGCTTATGTAACATGAGTAAGAATGGGGTTTGCTGATGGCCAAAAACTATAAAATGCAAATATCTCGGTTATTAATCAAGATAATGAAAATATGTACATAAACAACATTAATAGAACATTACATTTGCAATAAGATTGGTTATACGAATTATCCGACGCATAATAACGGAAATATTAAGAATTTTTGGAAATTCCTTTTTATATATATTTGTGTGGATGTTTTCGACCAAGTTATATTTATAAGTGGTGTTTGTGTTGTTTCTTAGAGTATTGGTCAATGTTGGTGAAAACAACTTTTAATTCATGCCAATAATTCGAGAATATTTATTTTCTCTTCTTCAGGGCTTTAATTATTATTGTTATTAAACTAAAGTGTAACAGATGGTGTTTACGTCATTTCTACTTTCCAGCTCTAGCAATACTTAAAAACTATTGTACATTATGTATTGCTCTTCTGGATATATTAGGATACAATACCTAATGTCCCATTGTTTTTAAATATTACTAGTCTTGGCTTAAAAGCTTAAAGGATAACAAGCTTTATAAATGATGAGAAACTTACCCCATCATGAGACAATGTACCTCATCACAAATTATTTTAGACCGATATTTTATGACGAATATTTTAGTGTTTTCCATTTTCTAATTGAAAATTTTTGAAAGTATTCTCCTAGTGAATAAAAAAAAACGTCCGTCATTCAAGAAGTCCTTTAATTTATTTTTAAACTAAGAGTATTTTTTAATACATTTGATACATTCGGGCAGAGCGATAGAGAGTTTTACTCTTGAAAATGATACTCTTTTCTCGAAATATTTATGTTTGTGGTTGGGGGCTTGGAGCATATTCCTGTCTCTTGTTTTATGATTATGGGCTATGCTATTTTTGTAAAAAAAAGTTCATGTTTGGTTTTAAAAACAATATTCATTGGTACATATAAAACCAGGGGAAAGTCTTTTTTTTTTGGACTCCTTAAAAAGTGAACGACAGGAATCTCCTCAACTTTCTGATGTATATAAACCTTATTTCTCTGATTTCCAAATTAAATATTTAAAACCTGATTTCCGGAGTTTGCTCTAATGGGTGTTATCCATTACTCAATTCTTCAAAATGACAGAATTGGTCTAGAAGTTTTTTCCCAAAGTAAATCCTAAAAAGTCCGTCACGCAAGGGCTGCGTAAACTAAGCAGATTTCCAACGTGACGTTTAACAATATGTGCATCTACGAACTGTACCAAACACCACCGTATTATTAAGTGAATAAATACAGACCATAATAAGAAACCTCCAGACGGAAAGCGTCTGAAATGCACACAAACCGGTTTGCAAACCTGATCGGATAGAAAAAAATTACTGAATTATACCAAAATATAAGATATTCATTTTATTGAAAACTATCTACTATATCTAGTACTGTAATTTACAATGAATCAGAATAATTTATATCTCAATCATTCAAATTTTAGCTGTCCAAGAACTTGAAACGGGAGGCGGGTCACCATAACATGTTAGCATGTATCTCGTGTAATAAAGGGCTCTGAAAACGATAGTTGGTATTTAATCTGCGAACAATGTGGCCTGTTACATAACAGAGTATTGCTTATGTAACATTAGTAAAGGGGGTTTCCTGAAGGCTGAAAATATCTCCGTTAACATTAAAGATAAAGAATAAATGTACATGTGCAATATATATTAAGTAGTACCTGTATTTTTACAGCCCTGAAGAACAGAAAATATATATTATCGAAATATTTGGCATAAACTAAAAATTTGTTTCACCAACATTGACCAAAACTTCAAGAAACAACAAAAACACTATATATACAATTTTGATCGGACCTCATTCTCGTCATCTACTAGGTAGGATCGATGGACATTAGAAGAAATGTTTCGAAAATCGCGTTATGAGTACAACGTCAATAGCTGATTTCCCCTAAGGGAAATCTGCTAAAATCCGAAGAGAGGAAGACTAACTCACTTAATAAAATATTTCATTTACGATAAAAAGTGTATAGAACAACAATTGTAGTACATCAATAGTTTAACATTATTGGTTCTATACAATTTTTCGATCCAACTCATAATACTTGAGATATATGTAATTATCGGCAACACCACCCCCCCCCCTCTATTCCACGTCCGATTTCAGACGTTTAAACATGAAACGGTTAAATATCGAGCATCGTATAGATCAAATAAACAATTCAGAATCACGACAATAAACCATAATTGACGACATCATCGCGACAAATAATGATTTCATCTCAAATAGATGAAGTTATCTCAAACAGATGACGTCATCTCAAACTGATGAATTTCATTGGAAAAACATATGTGGTATCTAAAATTCAAAGAAAGCGCTTCACGATGTAACACCTTATTTTTTTAATATGACATTACTAGGAGTGGGTGTTTCTGTTATTAAAAGTCCGTCACGCAGGGGCTAAATAAACTAAAGAGATTTGCCAAGTGAAGTTTCACAATAATAAATATACATACTTTTACACTTAACACCAAGTAAGTATTAAATGAACAAATACAAATGGCCATGATGAATTTTTTTGTCAATATACATTTTAATAACATGTACAACAGAAGGCATCTGAATTGAAAAAAATAAGTACAGCCAACCTTTTAAAGCTGAAAGATAGAAAATCCAATGGATATTAATTAAATTGAAAAATATGTACATTATCTAAGGCTGCAATTTACAATGAACCAGAATTAATAATTTTTATCTCAGTCACTCTAATTTTAGTATCCATGAACTAATTTTAATAATCAGAACATACTTGCATGCATCTCATTCAGAAAAGATTTGTTGAACGCTGTATTTGGTATTTCAGCTTGAAATAAGACGGTTCATGATATGTTGGTTTATTCATAACGTGCTATGACAAAGAAGGGAATGCAAATGTCTCGGTTAGTATTTGCGATTGAGAAAGAATTTGTATGAAGACATTTTTTGATAGTTTAATTTTCAATGAGAATGGTTTTATAAAGTTGTTCAACCCGATTTATAATAACGGAAATATTTTAAATTTTTCTCTTATTAATGAACTTGATCTTTCTTTATACATAACACTATCAACTATCAAAGATCGAGTTAGGTAACGATCAAACAAAAATTGCGGCCGCTAGAGCGTTAAGACGCACGCACACACACACACACACACACACACACACACACACACACACATATATATATATATATATATATATATATATATATATATATATATATATATATATATAATTTCGAACGGATTTTGCATTAATGGAGATTTGAGGATATTATTCAAAAAGCACATCATGACTACAATCTCAATAGCTGATTCATTTAAAACAAAAAACATTCTTTGCTTATAAATAAATTAAAGAACTTCATGTTTGATTGATATTTTCATAAACAAGACAACAATAGAGTCACCGCACTACGTGTTTCAATATATCTCAAACAGAAGAAGGTCATTGAAAAAGGTATTTGGTATTTAAAATTCGAATTAAGTGGATCATGATGGAAAACATTATTTTTAATATGAAATGGGTAGGAGTGGCTGCTACTGTTATTAATAGTCCGTGGGACTGCATCAACTAAGCAGATTTCCCAAGTGAAGATTCACAATAGATAAACATACAAACTTTTACACTTAACACCACCGTCAATATGAAATGAACAAATACCAAAGACAATTATCAACGTTTAACTAAATTAGCACCTTAATAACATCTACAGCAGAAAGCATCTGAAAATAACCAGTACAGCCAACCTATCAAAGGTGAAAGATAGAAATACTCATGACCGGAATGAAAATATATTGCTGAAATACATCTGAATATAATATATTAATTACATTGAAAACTATTTACAATATCCATTGTTGCAATTTATAATGAACCAGAATATTGTTTATCTCAGTCACTCTAATTTAAGTAATCCGTGTTCAAAATACGGGTTGTCATCCGAACGAATTTGCATGTATCTATTCCAGAAACGATTTGTTGAACACAGTATTTGGTATTTGAGCTTGAAATAAGACGGTTCATGAAAATGTAGGCTTATTCATAACGAGCGATGACAAAGAAAGGGGGTGGGGGTTATTGAAGGATAAAAATTAAATGTATGTGACAACAGTTATAGATTATTTAATGTTCCACCCGACTTATAATAACAGAGATATTTATAATTTTCGAGTTATCCCCTCTAAACCCCTACCCCATTAAACTATTCCGTTTTTTGCCATTAACGAACTCGATCTTTCTTTTTACATAAAACTATCAAACCAGGTAAGGGTTAGGTAACGATCAAACCAAAATTGCGGCCGCTAGAGCGTTAAGAGACAAATATTGTATATTGTAGAGACATATATATTTATATATCTATATATATATATATATATATATATATATATATTGGACAATTTCAGGTCATGAGTAAGACCTCAATAGCCGATTTCCCTTAAGGGAAATCTGCTAAAATCAATGGATGGTTATAAGTTTTAAAACTCAGTAAATCAGACTAGTAACAAGAATAAAATGAATGAACACATTTTATTACAAAATAGTGAAAAATAAATAAAAGTAAACCTTTATAAAATAAAATTACAAACATACTATTCATTTTATTATCACTCTCAAATATCTAGAAAACTGAAATTGATTTGAAATGGAGTGTGTAACATTGCTTGGAAATATAATAATAAAATTCAGAACAATTTTTGTAGAATTAAATATAAAAGAATGGAATCAAGATCTAAATACAATTGATAAGAATAAAGTTTGAGAGAGATCTTTAGTAGGTTATGAGAAATCTGCAAATGACACAAATACCGTAATATTTTACTATAAATTCCATGGTGTAGATTAAAACGTATTGATTAAATATTTAGGGACAAGACAATTGTATCTAATTCTTTAGTTAAAGAAAATTGAATGGGATCTAACGGTCAGCCCGTGCCATAACGATGTTATTGGAGTTTAAGAAAGACAGAAGGGACACAACCAGGCAATACCATATTTCCTTTAAAACGTGCTCACAAACAAATAGTACTAGCCATTATTTTGAAGGGACCTGCGGGGGGGGGGGCACTAAGTAAAAATATGTGGGGTTTGGTACCTAGGGGTGATAAATCTGCCATGGCAACAAGGGAGGTTCTTCCCAGATTTCCTTGCTGAACAACTATAGAAATCTTTTCTACCAAATATGCTTTGCCTAGAGTACAGGCTCTAGCCCCAGACCTCAACAATTTAACTACACACTACAATTTCATGTTTGAAGCTCTGATGCAATTAGCATAAAAAATGCATCTGACTAAATAAGTACAGCCTTTGCTGATGCCCAACGATCCTTTATTATAATTAAAAATCAGTGGCAAACCAACAGCCGTAAGGTTTCAACTTAAGGGAAATCAGCTATTGAGGTTGTGCAAATAACGCAATTTTCCAGAAATGTCCATCAATCCTACCCAGAAGATGACAAAAATGAGGTCCGTTGAAAATTACATTTATATACTTGCCTGTTAACGAGGCGAAATATCGTAAGATTTCATCTTAAGGAAGATCAGCTATTGAGGATGTACTCCTGAGGCGATTTTCAAAAAGTTTCTTCAAACGTCCATCGATCCTACCCAGGAGAGTTCGAAAATTTAGGTCCGTTCTAAGCTATATATATTTCTTATAGGCCGTCTTTTTACGCTCTACCCGTCGCGATGTTTGTTTGATTATTACAAAACTTGAGATTTTGTTGTTTTATGTAAAACGAACGATTATGCTCGTTAATGGCTGAAGGGAACAGTGCAAGGGGGGGGGGCTTAGAGGGTGGATAATTTAAAACATCGTTTCGGAACGCCTGAACGTTAGATCACATTATTTTTTGTTTTTAACTTTGTCATGACGCGATATTCGAAAACATTCCTCGAAGTCCATCGATCCAACGCAGGAGAGGACGAAAATGAGATTCAGAATTATATACATTGTGCCTGATTACCTGAAAGTCTAGCGGTCGCATTTGCTTGAGCATTATCAAATTCTATACTTAAATATTCCATACAATGCTTGTATAAAGTATAAAGTATATATATATATAAACACACACACACGTCTCGTGCTCGACGAGATTTATCTATATACACACTCGGCTCTTGCGGCCGCAATTTTAGTTAGTTTGTTTTACCTAACTCGATATTTGATAGTTTCATGTAAAAAGAAAGATCAAGCTCGTTAATGGCAGAAATTGGACCAGTTGGAGAGGGGCGAGGGTTAGAGAGGGTAACTTGAAAATTAGAAATATCTCCGTTACTATAAGAAGGGTGGAATAACTTTATAAAACCATTTTTATTGAAAATTACATTATCTATAAATGTTGTCGCAAACATTCTCTATCTCAAATATTAACCGAGACATTTGCGTTATTTTATTTATATCCCCTCTCCTTCTTTCCCATCGCACGTTATGATTAAGCCAACATATCATGAACAGTCTTAATTCAAGCTGAAATACCAAATACTTCGTTCATCAAATCGTTTCTAAATGAGATACATGCAAATTCGTTCTTACGACCCCACCGTCTTTTTG
>CM032233.1:131557500-131705000 GCA_019009955.1 Riptortus pedestris | reverse complement strand
TGATTGTGATCTTGTTGGCTAGCAAAGTTTGTTCGTCTAAAGATTCGAAAAAATATTCTTCAACATAATTATTTCCTGCTATAAATTTTACTTGTGACACCCAATTATATTTCATATCGTTTTTCCTATTGTGCAAACTAAGGAGTTAGTACTAGTAATTTCTGGAGTTATGACTTGCAATATGAGGGAAAATAGCACCTATTTGAATAATGATAAAAATATAATATCTGAAATACATGAGAGAATCGGGCCTTAGACGAACGTTTTTGTTGGAAATTGTGTCTAGAATCATCTCTCAATGCGTGTGCATTAAAGATTTTTTTCCCTTTGCACCGTACTAAAGAAGAAACAGAGTACAGATTGTTTATGTAACACGAGTAGAAGTGAGGGTTTACTGAAGGCTGAAAACTGAAAAACGCAAATATCTTGGTTAATATTCATGATAGAGAATAGTATATTTAATGTGCAATAAGATGTGTTCTATACAATTTTTCGATCCGACTTACAGTAACGGACATATTTCGAATTTTCATAATTCTCAACCTCTAAACCCTCCCCCTCTCTCTTGTCCGATTTCATGGGTTAACGAACTTGATCTTTCTTCTTACATAAAACGACTAAATATCCAGTTTGGTGATGACCGAACAAAAATTGCAGCTAGAGCCGTGCCGTATAGTAGGTTCCGGTATAGGGAACAGACAAATATATATATTGAACAATTTGAGGATATTTTTCAAAAATCACGTCCTGAGAATGACCTCAATTGCCTCAAGTGTCTCATTGATTTCGGTGCCGCTATTTCACTTTTTTGGTTTGTAATAATTCCAAATTTTACGATTTAATTATAAAGTTGTACCTATTTTTTCATTTCATTTACATAGTTATTTTAATAAATTGTATTATAATTACATTGTCGTATAACTTCATGTCTGATATCTATCGTTAAAAATTATAAACAAAACTTTAAAATGCACTACAATTAAAAGCGGCCCGCAAACGTATTTGCACTTTAAAGTTTGGCCTGCAACATGTCAAAGGTAGCCCATACCTGGTCTAAACGAGCCCGCTTTAAAATGATAATTAATAAATATTAGAGAAAAAGGCTATCCTCCCCAACAATGCTTACACTATCCCAGATCACAGCCAGGTATGAATGTCTAATAATAATAGTAATGAAATACTTGTTGGTTCGGAATACTTACAAAGGCTCAATAACGTGGCAAAAATATACCATCAAGCTCATGCGGAGAAATTCGGCATGGTAGACAGAAAGGTCGCTTATTATCGCTATAGTCCTCTTAAATTATTGGAAAAAGATAACGTAAAGATGTATTGGGACGAAGCGATGATAACTGACCATACTGTGCATCATAACAAACCGGATATTCTCATTATTGATATGATCAGTAAGTCTGCTGATATTATTGACATTGCAGTACCCCATGATGAGAATATTCGAAAATCCTATGCCGAAAAAATAAGAAAATATCAAGAATTGGCTATCGAGCTCTAAGAGGTATACAAACTGAAATCTGTCATAGTTACGCCTATTATAGTTAGTTCAAATGGACTCGTGCCAAAAACGACAATAGCAGGCAACAAGAATTTAAATCTGCCAACAACAATTATAAAAGAAGCACAACAAGGGGTACTTCTTGATACTGCAAGAATTGTTCGAAAATTTTTAAATTCCCCATAACATGTCACAATCACAAACTCCATATCGGTTGGACTTTCCCCCGATATGGATTTTATTCCAGTTTTTACTGAGTATAAACCTCCCAAAATAATAATAATAAAGTTACTAGTCTGATTTATTGAGTTTTAAAACTTATAACCATCCATTGCTTTTAGCCGATTTCCCTTAAGGGAAATCAGACTAGTAACAAGAATATGAATGAACACATTTGATTACAAAATAGTGAAAAACAAATAAAAGTATACTTTGATAAAATAAAATTACAAACATACTATTCATTTTATTATCACACACATATATCTAGAAATCTGAAATTGACTGCAAGTGAGGTGTGCAATATTGCTTGGAAATATAATAATAAAATTCAGAAGAAATTTAGTAGAATTAAAGATAAAAGAATCGAATCAAGATCTAAATACAATTGATACGAATAAAGTTTGAGAGAGAACTCATTTTCGTCATCTACTGGGTAGGATCGATGGACATTTGAAGAAACATTTCGAATGTCATGATTACGACCTCAATAGCTGATTTATCTTAAGGGAAATCAGCAAAAAACTACACCTACCAAACCAAGTGAGAATCGGACCATATACGAACGTCTTTGTAGGAAATTGTCTCTTTAATCTTCTCTCAAAGCCTGTGCACTAAAGATTTTTTCTCCCTTACCCTAAAGAAGGAAGTCCAAAAGACAAATCATGTGTAGACGAATGGCGTGCTATGTAAACTAAACTAATGACAAAAGTGCAAAATAAAAACATGTACCTCATGTACACAATCATATACACGAGATATACACATACATACAAATCAAAAATTATGATATTCAGAAAAGGAGGAAAGTTGTCAAAAAAAAGAAAAATTGTATTTTAGGGGCTCAGAAATAGAGGTAGCAAATGAATATTAATATTTAGGTATACTACTCACTACTCGACTGGTAATGAAACATCATTTCAGAGAAAAGATCACTACAGCCAAATTTGGAATTAATTCAACATGGCACACATTTATCACTAATAAAAATATACCACTCGAGTCCAAGTATAGTGTATTTGAATCTACTTCAAGAGCAGTTATGTGCTACGGTGCACAATTCTGGGGCTATGAGAAATATATTGAGGTTGAATTAATTTAAAAATACTTCATTAAAAAGATGTTTGCACTTCCAAAAAACTGTCCAGATTATATATTGTTTTTGGAAACTAATCGTTACCCTCTTTACTTTTTCACCCTTAAATTATTCTTATATTATTTAAGTATATCCTTAAACCTCCCAAGTCATCGTTGGCCCAGAATAATTGCTGAGCATATAATTGAAAAACAGGCTAATTGGTTTAGGAGTATTGAAAATATCAGCCGGGAGTATCTGGGAGTAAATTTTAGCTGGATTAAAGAGCAAGGAAGTATGAATAAGAAAATAGAAATAATATTGGAAAAAATAAGGTTGCAATTTATTGAAGAAATGTTAGGAAAGGCAAATCATTCTAGGGTTCACTCTAATTACAAGAATCTTGATGTAATTTTAGGTAGTAATAGTTATTTGAATAGCAATAATAGTTTACATTTCACAAGCCTTATAATGAAAGCAAGGGGGGATGTTAAATCTGAATTATTCAGTATGTAGAACTGAAGGCCTATGGATATGCGCTTTATGTAATATGAATGAATTAGAAAATACATATAATTTTATAGCAGTATGCCCAGTGCTTAGTGAATTTAGAAAACAGTTCCTTGGCTCATCAAAATTTAGCCAAAATTTATTTTGTTTTTGAACGGCAAAAATTGGCAGGCCCTTTATAAATATCTATGTGTTGCATAGAGATATAGGAAGTTACTTGTAGTTGACTATAATGGATAAGTTTTTCTATTTATTATTTTTTTCCTTTTATTTGTAAATAAATATTAATAATTAGTTCTTATTAAAGATTATTTGGTTTTATTTAGAATATTGTAATATTATGTTAATGTTATGTTTATATATCTATATAGCAAAAATAACTCATGCTGATTAATAATTTAGTAAATAATGGCCGATCTCAACAGACGGACTTATGAGTCCATGTTTATGTAAGTTATATATAGTATAAGGAAAAATATTATTATGATATCTTAATTGTATATTTAACATGTAAATTATTTCAAATTTCAAAATAAACGTACTTTATTATTATTATTTTGGGAGGTTTATACTCAGTAAAACTGGAATAAAATCCATATCGGGGGAAAATCCAACCGATATGGAGTTTGTGATTGTGACATGTTATGGGGAATTTAAAAATTTTCGAACAATTCTGGCAGTATCAAGAAGTATCCTTTGTTGTGCTTCTTTTATAATTGTTGTTGGCAGATTTATTGTCGTTTTTGGCACGAGTCCATTTGAACTAACTATAATAGGCGTAACTATGGCAGGTTTCAGTTTGTATACCTCTTTGAGCTCAATAGCCAATTCTTGATATTTTCTTATTTTTTCGGCATAGGATTTTCGAATATTCTCATCATTGGGTACTGCAATGTCAATAATATCAGCAGTCTTATTGATCTCGTCAATAATGAGAATATCCGGTTTGTTATGATGCACAGTATGGTCAGTTATCATCGCTTCGGCCCAATACATCTTTACGTTATCTTTTTCCAATACTTTTTGAGGACTATAGCGCTAATAAGCGACCATTCTGCCTACCATGCCGAATTTCTTTGCTAGAGCGTCATGGTATATTTTTGCCACGTTATTGTGCCTTTGTAAGTATTCCTACCCAGCAAGTATTTCACAACCAGCCGTGATATGTTGAATGGACTCATAAGCTTTGTTGCATAACCTACATTTGTCTGAGGCACTACTGTCCTTGAGGATATGACGTCTGTATGATTTGGTGGCAATCACTTGGTCTTGGATAGCTGTAATGAAACCTTCTGTTTCTTTATTATTATAATTATTATTATTACACATACACACCTGGCTGTGATGTGGGATAGGGTAAGCATTGTTGGGGAGGATAGCCTTTTTCTCTAATTTTTATTGATTATCATTTTAAAGCGGGCTCGTTTAGAGCAGATGTGAGCAACCTTTGACATGTGGTGGGCGAAACTTTAATGTGCAAATACGTTCGTGGGCCGCTTTTAAAAGTAGTGCAGTTTAAAGTTGTGTTTATAACTTTAAATGATAGATATCAGACATGAAATTATACAACAATGTTATTATAATACAATTTATTTGAATAACAAAATGAAATGAAAAAAAATAGGTACAACATTATAATTAAATCGTAAAATTTGGAATTATTTCAAACAACGTAAGTGAAATAGCGGCACCTAAATCAATGAGACACTTGAGCTTGAAATTGAGAAACTAATCCATCGATGTTTGGATTAATTCCACTGATACAAAGTTCTTCGAACTTTTATATTTTGATATATGCAAATAAGTTCTGCTGACCCCCCCCCATACATATTTCGTTTAATTGTTTGTCTTTACGGTCTATCTATCTATTTAGCGCAATGAGGTTGGCTGGCCTGTTTGCTTACAATTCAGCCTCTTTCCGTTGTAGAGATTATTAACTTGTATTGTAAATTGACTGAAAGATTTTTCATTACCGTTTGTATTTATTCACTTAACATTCAAGGTAGACTTACCTGTATGTATATCTATCTATTGTAAACCTTCGCGTGGGACATCTGCTTAGTTTACGCAGCCCCTGCGTGACGGACTTTTGAAACTGCTGAAGGACAGACAGAAGAAGAATTCTAAAGAGAGGTGTTCCGTATGTTAGTGCTGGACGTAAGACTCCAGTGTATATTTGTTTCTTCACTCCGTGTGTGAGCGTCTGTGATGCGAGTATGTGAGCAAGGGAACTGGATTTGGTCCTCACTTGCTTTAACATCCTTGAGAACTGTGTTCCGAATGTGAGGTATTTCCCTAGCCTGATTCCCGCACCAAATTCTGTTTCATGTTGCATATAAATAATTTGGCCCTTTTTCACCATCTCTTAGGTGGGCTCAATGGACATTCGTGAACTTTTTTTGAAAATCTCGCTAATCTCAATAGCTGATTTCCCCTGAGGGAATAATAAACTTTACAGAATAAATGATCCGAAAAACATCCGGAGAATATCCATCTTAAAATTTACCACCCGGAGGAATTAAATGCTTTCAAAAAATATCTAACACCGTTTTAACCCTAGGCCATTCCCTAAAAGCTATATGCAAACCAGGAAAGAATCCGCATGAAGCTCAGAGCTTCAGGTCCATCAGTCTTCTAAGCACAATTGGAAAAACCATAGAAAAAATAATATTAGCCAGGATAAACAAACACCTTACCAAAAACAACATTATACAAGATGAACAATTTGGTTTCAGAAGTAAACGCAGCACAACTAAACAATTAGGAAGACTAATAGACGCCATTACCGAAGGCTATAATAATAAAAAACATACAGGACTCTTGGTACTAGACATTGAGAAAGCGTTTGATACAGTCTGGCATGAAGGGCTTATATATAAATTAAACGAAATCAAGTTCCCTCTATATTTGATAAAACATGTTTGCTCATATATCAGCAATAGAACATTTTGTGTTAAAATAAATTATTCTTAATCACCAACCAAAAAAATGGAGGCAGGCCTACCTCAAGGATCTGCACTTAGTGCAGTTCTCTTTATTATTTATATCAACGACATTCCTAAAACTAAAAACACTATTTTATCCCTTTTTGTAGTTGTCATTTACGGCAATGTCCAGCGGTGTCTTTAGTGTGGTAGCCTACGATATTTCGCAGGTCTTCCAACCGGCTTCTTCTGGTGGTCATGTCCCTTCTTGCAGACGACACAGGCATATACACGTCTTCCCACAGAATAGATACAATATTAATAGACGTCATATTAGCTTCGACAAATTATTCAAATTTTTTACAAAGTGGAAGATCAAAGTCAATAAAACTAAAAACTCAAGCTATTTTTTTTTAAAAATTCCAGATCAATCAAACTTTGGGAATAATCCTATATCATAGTCAAATGATATTAAATATTTAGGCGTAATTTTAGACAAAGGATTAACATTCACATAGCATATAAATAAAACGTGTGATAAAGCTAACAAAGTGATTCCCCACATTTACCCTTACTTTAATCATAAATCCAAACTTAACGCCTTGTGAATTGTGTATAATCTTCCCTATCATACAAGAATGAGAAAATTACATCAAATTTCCAACTTAACAATGATAAAGACATATCCGTTAGCAAATCAATAAGTTTTTAAAATCTAGTAAACACAAAAATAACTCACTCACCAATGAAATAGGTCATTATAGCAAACAAAGCACTCGAAGTACGACCAAAGACGAATTAAGCACATTTTACTCTATCAAAATAAACAGATTGAATAAATGCCCAACAAGCTAGACTAAAGACAAGTAAACACCTTTATCTTTATACCTATTTCGCCTGCAATCATATTTTCACATATATATATATATATATATATATATATATATATATATATATAAATTCCGCACTTGTTAATATTATTAGCTAGTAAGATCACTCAAATTTGTAAATTTTTAAAATAATTGTAATATTCACTAATTTGCAATATGACAGCCTACTTTTCGTCAATTACACTTATAAGCAATCTTAATTAGAAAATCTTATTTTATGTTTCTTGTTGTAGTGGTAAGAAGGAACACTATGAATTATTTTATAAATTTTTTGTTCCTCAAAAAGGATAATTATAAAACAAAAATAATAAATATAAATTTAAAAGTTGTTATATTCCAGTTGTTGCAAGGACAACCCAGGCACTACGCTTCCTGGATTGCTTTTACCCTCCTTAGCATTGTGTCGGCATACATCAGATATTGACATAACTCTAAATTGGTGTTTTCCATTAGCGACTAAGTAAATATTTGTGAAAATGGTTTGTACCTAGATTGGGGAGGATTACCGAGGGCATAGACACCCGCCACTTCGTTTCCCGGATTGCAGTCCCTACTCAGAATTGTGTCGGTACACCTCAGATGTTGACATTTTAAGACCCACCAATGAAATTCTAAATTGCTTTGTTCCATTAGTGACTTAGTAAATATTTGTGACAATGGTTTGTACCTAGATTGGGGAGGATTACCGAGGGCATAGACACCAAAACACTTCCTTTCCTGGATTGCTTTTAGCCTCCTCAGCATTTTGTCGGCATACCTCAGATATTGACATTTTAAAACCCGCCAATATAGTTCTAAATTGGTATATTCCATTAGTGACTTAGTAAATATTTGTGAAAATAGTTTCTACCTAGTTGGGGGAGGATTACCGAGGACATAGACACCCAGGTACGCCGTGTCCTAGATTGCAGTTACTCACCTCAGCATGGTGTGAGAGGAAACATGCGGAAAACAAAAATTCAAACAACTTTCATATATAAAATTAGTCAATCGGACTCATTGTAACCGAGATATTTCAAATTTTCAATTATTCCCCTCCCGCCCCTCTTGCGATTTTAGCTATTACGGAATATAATATTTTGGTTTTCATCAAACGCTTAAATATTGAGTACGGCAAGGATTGAATAAAAATCAATTAATTTAGAACGTAAAATCTTAAATTATCACATCAAACCAAAAATATTTCCACATATCTCACTCAGTAAAAATCGAATTAAAACGATATTTAAACTTCAAATGAAGTGGCTCGAAATATAACTGGTTATTGTTAATTTGACATGAGTAGAAGTGGTTATATACTAAAGGCTGAAAACTAAAACAATTCCAATATCTTGGTTAATATAGAAGATACCAGAGAAAATATATTTGAATTACATTTTATAGACAATTAAATTATATATAAGATTGGCTTTTATACACTTTTCCGATCTGATGTATCGCAGATATTTCAATTTTCGAAATCCCCCCCCCCCCCAAGAGACGGTCATTCAGCCATTGAAGAACATGATGTTCGATTTTACACGAAACGTATAAATATCGAGTTTAGTAGCGATTAAATTAACATTAATATCAAAATAATTTAGACAATCATCTGTTTTGGGTTTCTTATTATGACTTTCCACGATTCTGAGAGTATGACACAGTTCTACTCTTTTTATTGTATTTGTTCTCTTGTTTATTTCGAGTGTTTCTTGTTCTAATCTTCAACCAAGTTGGTCTTCTCTATGAAGAAGTTTTTTATCCTTGAAATTAATTTGGTGAGAACAAATACTTGTTTGTCTAGCTATGGCGAATATTACTATGGTTTTCCATACTCTCCGAAACGTGGAAAGCTATAATAAGAAATCCAAAACAGATGATTTTATTATGTAGCTAAACAACTTAAAAACACTGCTTGAAGAATATGGAAGTATTTCCATTGAAAATTTGCAAACCTATAAAAATTTGGACTACTAAAATTTGATTGATAGAGATAAAAATTATTCTGATTCTCTTAATTGACAGTACCAGAAATAGTAAATAGTTTTCAAATAAAATTAATATGTTATATTCAGATATGTTTCAGTAATTGTTTTTTTTTCGATCAAGAGTACTTCTTTCTACTATTCAGCTATGAGAGGTTGGCAGACCTGTTTTTTTTTATAATTCAAGAGCTTCATGTTGTGGAGGTTATTAAAATGTAAATTGACTGAATCATTTCTCATTACTGTTTGTTAGTTTAGAAAAGTCCGTGAGGCAGGGGCTGCGTAAAGTAAGCAGATTTCCCTCGTGAAGTTTAGTAATAGATAAATATACATACTGGTAACTCAACAACACCGTGAATAAATACAAACGGAAATAAGAAATGTTTCATCCAATTTCAAGCGTTAGGTTAGAAATGTAAACAAACGGGTCGGCCCGCCCCACACCGGAAAGAAAAACAATTACTGAAATATATCAGAATATAACACATTAATTTTATTGAGAACTATTTACTATATCTAGTACTGTAATTAATAATGAGTCAGAATAATTGTTATCTCAATCAATAAAATTTTAGTAGTCCAAAACATTAAGATGGGGGTGGGGAGTCACCAGGACATATTTGCATGTATCTCGTATAATAAAGGTCTCTTGAATACAATTTTAGGTATTTAAACTTTCAATAATGTGATTTATTTTGTAGCAGAGTATTGTTTACGTAACATGAGTAGAAGTGGCGGTTTGCTAAAAACTGAGAAATGCAAATATCTCGGTTAATATTCAAGATAGAGAATAAACGTATATAACAATATTTATAGTAAATTTAATTTGCAATAAGATTGATAATATAGAATTTTTCGATCCGATGCATAATTACGGAGATATTTTGAATTTTCGAAAATTCCCCCCTCTAGTCCGATTTCAGCCATTAACGAACTTGATCTGTCTTTTTACATAAAACAGTTAAATATCGAGTTTCGTAACGATCAATCAAAATTGCGACTGTTAGAGAGTTAACAGACAAATATGTATATATATATATATATATATATATATATATAATTTTGAACGGACCTCATTTTCGTCATCTCCTGGGTAGGATCGATGGACATTTGAAGAAATGTTCCGAAAATCGCGTCATGAGTACGACCTCAATAGCTGATTTCCCTTAAGGGAAACCTGCTAATAGGTTAAAAGGTTTTAAGGTTAGGTTAGACTAGTATTAGTTCTTTCTATTCAATAAAGCTGTGTATTAGGGGAAAGGAAAACAGAAAAAAAAACATTACTGTTTGTATTTATTCACTTAATGTTCACGATGGCGTTAAGTGTTTGTTATCAGTAACTGCATTTATTCGTTGTAAGACTCCAAGTGGGAAATCTGCTTAGCTTACTCAGCCCATACGTGAGGGACTTTATTTTTCATTAATTTGTTTTGGTTTGTTATTGACCTTTTCTCATTATTTCAAATAGTATTCATATATTTCATTTACCCATGTTTACTATTTTCTAAATGGATTTTATATTCACATGGCCGACTCCACTGTACGTAGTATCGAATGATGGGACGTACAGCTGGAGAAGATCTCATTTCCTATAAACATTCTCATTTCTGGGATACTAGGAATATGTATATAACGTATATTATTCTAAAATAAAATATCTTTAAATAAATGAAATTACGTTTATTTGATTTAATTGCAGTACAACCAAGCAATTCCTGTTGTATCCAAATCAGAACTTTTTTTTGTATTATTACAGTAGCTTATTTTTCTAAGTCGAAAAAAAAGAAAGAAAACTAAAATGAGATCAGTACAACCACGTGCAAAGGTTTATCGTAATGTGGACGAGGGTAGGAAAGAGGAAGCTAAAAAGTATGAACACTGATTTTCTTTTTCTGATAAATCCAAAGATAAGAGCCTGAAAAAGCTGTTAGGAAGCCCCAGCTATAGGCATTAGGATAAGGATGAAATGAGTAGCAATTACCTAGAACAAAGCGGGTAGCCGTTGTATTAGAATAGACGGTTCTATCAAACTAGCCTTTAGACTTTGGGGGTGTAAAGGGGGAAAAAATGAATTGAGTCATTTACATTTTGTTAACAGCTCCTCTTCCTTTATCTTTTAAGCTGTGGAAAAAGTAGAGTCGTAGCGATAAAGTGTTTATTAAGTTGGGAACTGAGGTAGTGATAAAAATAAAGAGGATTAGAGTGGTGTAGGGGTGACTAGGATAGGAGCCCTGTTAATGGGGCTCCAGAGTAAATAAAGACTATCTGCTCCGTTCTCTGTCGACGGCGGCTAACCTCAAGGCGAAGATAACACCTACTAAACCTCACCCATTTCACAACATGGGCTCTAACCCGATTTTCTTGAACCAAGGTCAGCAACCCCTAGCTCCGTGTAAGCTCCATCGTTACCAAACTCGATGTTTAGTCGTTTTATGTAAAAAGATAGATCATGTTGATTAACCCTAGAATGGTAGTGCACGTAAAAATTACGTATGATCTGGTTTGAACTGTTATCAAAGGGCAGTTAACGACCCCACCACCGCCACCCCTCAGCTATGAGCACTCCAGACAGTTCAGCCTTCACCTCCGCCAAGTGCAGCTAAGTGAACCTTCCCACTCGTCCAATACTATTTTTTGAAATAAAAACGACACGTAATATTTACGTATCAATACTAATAACCGCAACTTTTTGGCACGTAAAATTTACGTATCGCTACTAATAACCGGTTTTTATGCCATAACTTAGTTAATATTATTCTCAATTTATTTTTATATTCTAATTTATTTTCTTTTAATGTTTTTAACTTTTATTTTTTAATATAAAAAAGACAAAGATGTATAGAGAGAATATAAATAATAATAATCTGTTTATAGTCTCTGAAAAATGGAGAAAAAATATTCAACGGACGAAGAAATTTGTTGAAAGAACTCTCCGATGGGTCAGATGGGGAAAATGACAATTATGAAATAGATGGATATTGATAATCCGATGATGATCCGGAGTATTCTCCAAGTGATGAGGAGGTTGAGCCTTCGGAAATGATTGCAACATAGAGTAGGCTAGATAGCAATGAGAGTCAACAAATTTTAGAAAACATGAAGGCAATCTTAGAAAGAGAAGAAAAACAGAGGCAAAAAAAAACCTAAAACCTCTCAACCACACAATATAGACAGATCAGTTACAAACAATGTAGAAGGTGGGGTTGTGCTTGATAAGAATGGATATGAATGGAGCACACAACCTCCGGAACGTGTTTGAAACAAAGCGCCTGAAAGGATTGCCGTGCACATTATTAGATATTAACGTAGATATAAGTTAAAGAAAAGTGTATGTTTTAATAAAATAAAAAAATAGTCCCAAACATTAAATAATTTTGAATAATTTCACCAATTATCAGTTCCACACGTAAAATTTACGTATCAATACCATTAAGCGGGAAATAATATCACTACCATTCTAGGGTTAACAGTTGAAATCTGACAAGCGGAGTGTTTAGAGGGGGAGAATTTTGAAAAGTCGAAATATATCCCTTACTATACGTCGGATCGAAAAAGTGTATAGAATCAGTCTTGCAAATTAAATGAACTATAAACATTTTTAATATATATTTATTCACAGTCTTAAATATTAACCGAGATATTTGCATTTTCCAGTTTTCAACCTTCTGCAAACCCCCACTTCAACTCATGTTAAATAAACAATACTGGTTATATTTTTGTTATTATTATTTATTAACGCCCACTTTTTGCAACTAAGGATAATTGTGACGGGTTACCACCCATTTCTAGCCAGGGTGGCACTCAGGATTTTATTCAATGAATTCCATCACCAAATAAATTCCGGGAATCGAACTCGCCACACTAGGTTTACAATGTGAGATTAAAGGCAACACTTTAACTTACATGGCTAACCTGAGCCCCTTATACTCAATTATATAATAAACCACTTTATTCGAAGATTAAATACCAAATATTGTTTTGAAAAGACCAGATGTATACGAGATACACGAAAATATGTTCTGGTGATCCCCGTGGCTTAAGTTCTTAGACTACTAAAATTTGATTGATTGGGATAAGAATTATTCTCAATACAAATATTAAACGAGTTAATAGGATTATAAAAATAAGATTATAATAAAAAATTGTAATGTTATCACATAAAATTGATGTTGAAAATAAAATAATAACAACATTAGAAGTGTTTTTGATATATAAGTTCATAAAACAACTGGAGCTATAAATTAAACTCTAAACAAAGAGACCTGCGATATCTTCCAGGGCTCTACAGATGTTTATACAAGTTAATGTAATCTCCTCCACTCAGGATGGCTATTTCTTGATCCCTGCTGAGAGCAATTGGAGCAAATGCTGCAGCAGGCGGAGAATGGGAGGAACAGGGAGGAAGTGATAGGTGTCTTCAGGTTGCTGCAGCTTACACAGTCACCTGTGTGCGGTGCCAGCTCTAATCCAAGGCTGCAGCAGCCGGAGAATGGGAGGAACAGGGAGGAAGTGATAGGTGTCTTCAGGTTGCTGCAGCTTACACAGTCACCTGTGTGCGGTGCCAGCTCTAATCCAAGGCTGCAGCAGCCGGAGAATGGGAGGAACAGGGAGGAAGTGATAGGTGTCTTCAGGTTGCTGCAGCTTACACAGTCACCTGTGTGTGGTGCCAGCTCTAATCCAAGGCTGCAGCAGCCTGAGAATGGGAGGAACAGGGAGGAAGTGATAGGTGTCTTCAGGTTGCTGCAGCTTACACAGTCACCTGTGTGCGGTGCCAGCTCTAATCCAAGGCTCCAGCAGCCGGAGAATGGGAGGAACAGGGAGGAAGTGATAGGTGTCTTCAGGTTGCT
Organism: Riptortus pedestris; assembly: GCA_019009955.1. Classification (NCBI taxonomy): domain Eukaryota; kingdom Metazoa; phylum Arthropoda; class Insecta; order Hemiptera; family Alydidae; genus Riptortus; species Riptortus pedestris. The sequence goes on along the minus strand of CM032233.1, from coordinate 131,691,058 downwards.
GCAGCTTACACAGTCACCTGTGTGCGGTGTCAGCTCTAATCCAAGGCTGCAGCAGCCTGAGAATGGGAGGAACAGGGAGGAAGTGATAGGTGTCTTCAGGTTGCTGCAGCTTACACAGTCACCTGTGTGCGGTGCCAGCTCTAATCCAAGGCTGCAGCAGCCGGAGAATGGGAGGAACAGGGAGGAAGTGATAGGTGTCTTCAGGTTGCTGCAGCTTACACAGTCACCTGTGTGCGGTGCCAGCTCTAATCCAAGGCTGCAGCAGCCGGAGAATGGGAGGAACAGGGAGGAAGTGATAGGTGTCTTCAGGTTGCTGCAGCTTACACAGTCACCTGTGTGCGGTGCCAGCTCTAATCCAAGGCTGCAGCAGCCGGAGAATGGGAGGAACAGGGAGGAAGTGATAGGTGTCTTCAGGTTGCTGCAGCTTACACAGTCACCTGTGTGCGGTGCCAGCTCTAATCCAAGGCTGCAGCAGCCTGAGAATGGGAGGAACAGGGAGGAAGTGATAGGTGTCTTCAGGTTGCTGCAGCTTACACAGTCACCTGTGTGCGGTGCCAGCTCTAATCCAAGGCTGCAGCAGCCGGAGAATGGGAGGAACAGGGAGGAAGTGATAGGTGTCTTCAGGTTGCTGCAGCTTACACAGTCACCTGTGTGCGGTGCCAGCTCTAATCCAAGGCTGCAGCAGCCGGAGAATGGGAGGAACAGGGAGGAAGTGATAGGTGTCTTCAGGTTGCTGCAGCCTACACAGTCACCTGAGTGCGGTGCCAGCTCTAATCCAAGGCTGCAGCAGCCGGAGAATGGGAGGAACAGGGAGGAAGTGATAGGTGTCTTCAGGTTGCTGCAGCCTACACAGTCACCTGAGTGCGGTGCCAGCTCTAATCCAAGGCTGCAGCAGCCGGAGAATGGGAGGAACAGGGAGGAAGTGATAGGTGTCTTCAGGTTGCTGCAGCCTACACAGTCACCTGAGTGCGGTGTCATCTCTAATCCAAGGCTGCAGCAGGCGGAGAATGGGAGGCACAGGGAGGAAGTGATAGGTGTCTTCAGGTTGCTGCAGCCTACACAGTCACCTGAGTGCGGTGCCAGCTCTAATCCAAGGCTTCTTGTTCAAGTTGAAAGTTAAATTTTTAAGTAACTCAAATATTAAGCGAGTTATTCCATTATATCTTGTTTTCAGCCTACTTTGTAACACTATCGTTATTCCTCAGATTTTTAATTAAAAAAGAGAATATATGTAGAGATAAGATTAACAGTGACGGAAAATCTGCTTAGTTTGCTCAGCACCTGTTCGAGGGACGTTCTCACTTCCTGTCCACTATAACCGTGCCTAATTAGGGGCTGCATCCCCTAGCTAACACCCTGGCAGAGGCCCACCCCCAAGCGGTCAGAGGCAGGACACATGTGGTACTATTGTCTTCCAGCTTCCCTTCTTAACGACTTCTTCAGGAATCCTATTTTTTCTTCCAAAGTCCACTCGTGGGAAAGGAAGTGCCATATGTCACACAGGCTCCTTCGTGTCAACTATGTCTGGAATCTTCTCCCCTCCCCCTTAAAATTTCGCTTATTGTAATAATACACCCGCATTTTGCATTTCCGCATGATTTCCCCTTAGGCATATAAGAATTTCTTCAAATATCCCGCCCAGGAGGTGGCGAAAATGAGGTCCGTACAAATATATATATATATATATATATATATATATATATATATATATATACTAGCTCAGATACCCGGCTTCGATCGGGAATTCATTTGAGGCTGAATGGTGATATTTTTGGCAAGGCTTTACTTTACACAATATTTTGACATTTACCCGTTCCAGTGTTTAGGGTTAATACCCGTGGTTGGCATTTGTTAATAATAAAATTATTTTTTTATGTAAGACTTCACTGTCCTGTATATTGTCATATTTCCTGTCTCCTGTGCATTATGCATAGATTTGAATTATTAAGGAAAAAATATTGACATACATTTGAATTAATTTTTTCAGGTGAGGTACCTGGTGCTTCATATTGAAAAGAAGAGTTGAGCAAATTTCTCTAAATAACAAAATAAACAACTTTTGTTATGTGCATATTTGCCGAAACCCCAATAGGAAATCATTATTATTAATTTCAGGCCTTCCATATAACCCCCACTCCTGCCCGTCCCTAGAAATGTTAGTATGGCTAATTATAAGGAAATCGTTAGTATTAGTTCACATAGCGAGTTTGGTTTAGTTCGGTTGAGTCTTTTGTGCCAAATAAAATTGTGGACTCCCGCTATAGTTTTTAGCGTATAACTCATTTATACTTCCATATACGGCAAAATTTCATATAACAAAAGTTACTCTAAATTACAAAATAAACCACTTTTGTTATGTGCATATTTGCTGAAAAAGCAATAGGAAACGAAATATCGCTATTTTTAATTTCAGGCCTACCTTATATCCCCCACTCCTGTTCGTCTTAGAGAATATTAATATAGCCTAAAGTCTAAGTTGGTCTAGTAGTAATATACATACCAAGTTTCATAAAATTCGGTTCAGCCGTTTATGCGTGAAAAGGTAACAAACAAACAAACAAATAAACAAACAGACACGAAAGAAACAAAGTGTAGTTATGGTGTCTATGACATGTGAAACGAAAAGTTATCGTGAAATATCGCGAAAAAAATCAATGTACAGACAGAGGTTACAATTTTTATATCTATATATATATATAAAATTGTAACCTCTGTCTGTACATTGATTTTTTTCGCGAAATTTCACGATAACTTTTCGTTTTACATGTCATAGACACCATAACTGCATTTTGTTTCTTTGGTGTCTGTTTGTTTGTTTGTTTATTTGTTTGTTTGTTTGTTTGTTACCTTTTCACGCATAAACGCATAGCTAGTAAATATAGTTGGCAGGATCGATGGATATTTGGGGAAATGTTTTGAAAATCGCGTCATGAGTACGACCTCAATAGTTGATTTTTTGTAAGGGAAATCTGCTAATAGAAAATCCAGATTGAGAAAGTGCTATTGCTCGCACAGTACTTCTGTTGACATTAAAGCTGAAGTTCTTTCAGAATCATATGCTCCATGCCCTCTCTAAAACATAAAGCCCACTAGGATAAAATACGTAATATGAAGACACGTAAAAATAAAATATGTTCTGGCCCTTATCCATGAACTGTGCTGAGTAAAACTTTATGAGCCTTACCATAAATCACCATGCAAGAGTGCTATTTATTCTGGGTTCTGAATGAAATATTGGTCGTGGGATCTATGTACCAAGACTGATTAAGCGTTCACCAATTTCACGCCACTATGACTTTAAAGCCATTCTTACAGGGTTCTTTTTGACAGAAATGTCTTAAGGGAAGTACATATACGAAAATGTTCCTGAAACGATCATAGGTCCTACACAGATGCCGAAAATCAAGCTCATTAAAAACTATATATGTATATTTAAATCGCAATCTTAGGTAGTTTACAGTACCTAGACAACAAACAACCATCAACATTTACACTGACAGCCACAACTCTTTACAATCACTTCGAAATTATACCATTCATGACCCTTTGACAGGAAAAATAAGGCAATTACTTACAAGTCTTAAACAAAATAATGTATGCATACACTTTTGCTGGATCAAAGGGCATTCTGGAATTTTGGAAAACGATCTCGCTGATTTATCAGCAAATTTAGCCTCAAAAGATACAAAATTCCAAAATGCTAAAACAAAATCACACTTAAAAACACAATTACTTACAGAAACAATTAATAAATGGCAACAGAAAAGGTGTATGACTACAAAAGGACAACATGTAAAACTATTTTTTCCAGACTTTAAAGAGTATTTAGGACAAACATTAACTTCAACAGACTATTACTTGACACAATTATTAACTAGACACGGAACAATAAACTCTTATTTTAATCGTTTTGGCCTAACAGATCAACCAAACTGTTAGTGCGACTTTACTACTGAACAGACATACGGACACTTGCTCTATGACAGCGGACTACTAACGGGTCAAAGAAAAGAATTTAAAACCGAATTAAAATGGCGACAAGATAGTTGGCATGTTGAGGGAAAACTTTTATTTTATATACACAATAACCAACTAAAACAATTTGCTGAAGAAATGCATTACTACTTGAACTATTTAAAACTGAAATATAGTTTAATTAATAAATTACTCATCATTGAAACCTAAATTTGTTTTTTTCTCTTTTTCTTTTTGTTGTAAATAATGTTATTTTACAAATATTTTATTTTATTCATAGTAAATAAAAATGTATGTATCAAGTACACGTTACGCACAAATTGTTGTACGGGGCGAGTGGCTAATAAGCCCCCTTCCTGCAGGGTTACATCAGGGAAGAAATAAATAAAAAAATATATGCGCGCGCACACACACACACACACACACACACATAAATATATATATGATGTTCGAAATGTTTTTTTGATCGCTACAAAACTCGTTGCTTAAAAATTTTATATAAACAAATGTTTTTACAGGGAGGATTTCAAAAATTCAATAGTACGTTAGAATTCGTATTATCGAGAAAAGTATGAAACCAATCTCAATGCAAATTTAAATATTGAATTCAGTAACCACAAAAAAATTTAGATCCCGACAGCATAAACAGACAAATCTCTCTGTTTTTCTTTCACTTTCTCTCATTTATTCTCTCTCTTTATTTTACACACACACACACACACACACACACACACACACATATATATATATATATATATATATATATATATATGTAGATCTGGAGGTGGCTCATTTTCGTCTTTAAAAAAAATTTGGAGAACCTTTTCGAAAATTGTGTTAAGCAAACCTCAAAACCTGATTTCCCTCAATGCCCCTTAGGAATTTATTTAGTGACGAACTCATTAGATAAAAACCTCGATCCCATCCTGACTAGAAATGGGTGGTGGCCTTTAGATAACCCGTCCCCTAGCAGCAAAAAAGTGGACGTTCATAAATAATGATAAGAATAATGAATTATTTTTTTTTACAGTTATTATTGAAGTTTTGTGAATCTGCGTTCTAAGGAATTTTTATGGTTAGCTGTTATTAAGATAAGAAATTACAACCCCTGAATATTCTTTTCCCAGCTAATCAGCTCCCGGGAAATCAGCTATTGAGATTGTACTCATGAAGCTATTTTCTAAACATTCTTGAAATGTACATCGATGGGTAGGCAGGTGATGACGAAAATCAGGCGTGTTCAAAACTATATATAAATATATTTGTCTATTAACGCTCTAGCGGTCGCAGTTATAATTTGATAATTACCAAAATCCATATTTAAAAGTTTTATGTAAAAATTAAGATTTGTTATTTGCTGAAATGGAACCATCGTCCTGGAGAGCGTTTAAAGGGGAGGATTTGAAAATTCAAAGTATTTCTCTTATTACAAGTCTGATCGTAAAATGAACTAATCTTGTTGAACTATTGATGGTCTACAATAGCTGTTTTCTCCATTTTTTCGTGATTATGAGTGGGATTGTATATGTTATATATCATATCTTGTTAAACTGTTGATAGTCTAAAATTGTTGTTCTCATCACCCCCCGTTTTACTCATCAGTTTAGTGTGTTATTTCAACACGTGGGGAATCTGCTTAGTTTACGCAACTCCTGCGTGAAGGAATTTTACATTGTTCCCGTGGCGAAAAATGTTGTCGCCTCATGACTTTCTTTAACTCGTCCATTTCCACTGACTTAAATGAACAAAATATTTTGTTAAATTTTATTTAAAATTCTTTAATTTGAGACAAATACGATATATCAGCTCTAATGCATCGGATCAGAGAATGATTGCAATGTTGAATGCAGGTGGTTAGCATTTCCTTCAAGGTAGAACTTGCCAACCACTAAAACTAATAATTGGTTGTTGGAACATCGACAGATACTGAAAGTTAAATGGATAAATTCCAATAGAAGAAATTGAGCAAATATAGACTGATCTATATTCAAGGGATGGAGTGAATTTGGCCAAGGGCATTAGTTGAGGCAACTACCCGGCGCATATGGGGGTGGAATGCACCCCTAGTAATTCCTCATGACCTCACATCATAATTTATCGCCCTTTTCCCCACTATATTACCCCCTATTTAGTCGAGCAATTCTCATTTAATCAGTACAGGTAGTTATCCCTGCCCACCATTCAATTCCCAATGTAACCGGTATAAGTGATAACTTCATAATTTCAACAGGCTAAATGGATTTCAGCAGATTTATCGGTCAGAAGAATAATAATTTCTTCATTTAAACATTTACTTTTTACCCCCGACGCGTTTGAAGTGTCCACACTCCTTCTCAAGTGTCCATTTAACCATCAACGTGATTTTAAAAATAAATCCTTGTTTTATAATAAATGTAATTAAATAATAAATATTGCCTCTTATAATTGATTTGATTAATAGCGACGTGCTAAAATGTTTGTAGCCAATTATCTTAATGAAGACGACAATATTATATAATACACGGATTATCACATATTATTCTGTAAAATAAAAAAAAAAAAACTCTATTTAATATATAATATAAGACACTCTATTTTAAAAAATAATCCTTATATTATAATATATGATATTATATAATATAGTCGTCGTCATAAATATAATTGATTAAAACATTTTAGCACGCCGCCTTTAATCAAATTAATTATAGTTCAATTGATTGGATTAAAAATGGCGTTCTAAACAGTTTTTGGCCAAATATGACAATGAAGACGACTATATTATATAATGCAAATAATACCATATATTATACTATGTAATATAAGACACTATTTTAAAAAATATTCTTTTTATTATAATATATGATATTACATTATATAAGATAGATGTCGTCATAAATATAAGTGAATAAAACATTTTAGCACGCCGCTGTTAATCAAATGAATTATAGTTCAATTCATTTGATGAAAATGTTTTTAGCCAATTATGTTAATTAAAACGTCTATATTATACATATACATATAATTTGTGCAATATAATATAAGACACCATATTAAAAAAAAAAAACAATCCTAATATTTTTATATACGATCTTAGTTAGTTAGGAAATTTATGTTCTCTGGATTTGATTAAAAACGGCGTTCTAAAATAATATTATATAATTAATACATTATCATATATTATACTATACAAGACACTCTATTTTAAAACATAATCCTTATATTATAATAAAAAATATTATATTATGTAGTCGTCGACATAAATATAATTGACTAAAATACTTTAGCACGCCGCTATTAATTTAATCTATTAAGGCTATTATAGATCAATTAATTTGATTAAAAATGATGTTTGAAATTGATTTTAGACAAATTGATTGAATGACGAAGACTTTATTATATAATATAATATCGTCTATTATAATATAAGTATTAATATTTTTTAAATAGAGTGTCTTATATTATTATAGTATAAATTATGATAATATACGTATAATAGTCGTCTTCATTAACATAATTGGCTAAAAACATTTTTAATCGTCAATTTTTATCAAATCAATTGAACTATAATTGATTAACAGCGGCGTGCTAAAATGTTTTAGCCACTTATAAAATATAATACCACATATATTTTAATATAAGGATTATTTTTTGAAATAGAGTTTATTTTATTATATAGTATAATATATGATAATGTATGCATTATGTTATATTGTTGTCTTCCTTAGTATATGCGAGTAAAAACGTTTTTGAACGTCGTTTTTAATCCAATCAATGAACTATAATTGATTTGATTAATACCTTCGTGCTAAAATGTTTTAGCCAATTATATTTATGATAACTATATTATATAATGTAATATCATATATTATAATATAAACATTATTCTTCAAAAAAGAGTGTCTTATAGTATATAGTATAAATTATGATAGTATATGTATAATATAGTCGTCTTCATTAACATAATTGGCTAAGAACATTTTAAATCGTCAATTATTATTAAATCAAATGAACTATAATTGATTTCATTAACAGGGGCGTGCTAAAATGTTTTAGCCACTTATGTTTATGTCTTATATTATATAGTTTAATATATGATAATGTATGCATTATGTAATGTTCTCGCCTTCCTTAGTATATTTGACTAAAAACTTTTTAGAACACCGTATTTAATCCAATCAATTGAACTATAATTTTTTTGATTAACTGTGGCGTGCTCAAATGTTTTAGCTAATTATATTTATGACGACATCTATATTATATAATGTAAAGTCACATATATTATAATAAAAGGAATATTTTTTGAAAATAGTGTCTTCATTATCATATTTGGCTGAAAACTGTTTAGAACCCACTTTTTAGTCTAATCAATTGATCTATAATTAATTTGATTAAAGGCGGCGTGCTAAAATGTTTTAATCAATTATATTTATGACGACGACTATATTATATAATATCATATATTATAATATAAGGATTATTTTTTTAAAATAGAGTGTCTTATATTATATATTAAATAGTTTTTTTTTTTTTTTTTATATTTTATAGAATAATATGTGATAATGCGTGTATTATATAATATTGTCGTCTTCATTAAGATAATTGGCTAAAAACATTTTAGCACGTCGTTATTAATCAAATCAATTGAGCAATAATTCATTTGATTAATAGCGGCGTGCTAAAATGTTTTAGCCACTTACATTTATGACGACATCTATATTATATAATATAATATCATATACGAGTATTATAATAAAGGGAATATTTTTTAAAATAGTGTATTTTATTACATAGAATAATATATGGTAATATTTGCATTGTATTATATAGTCATCTTCATTGCAATAATTGTCTAAATCAATTTCAAACATCATTTTTAATCAAAATAATTGATCTATAATTGCCTTAATAGATTAAATTAATAGCGGCGGGGTAAAATGTTTTAGTCAATTAAATTTATGACGACGACTATATAATATAATATCATATATTATAATATAAGGATTATGTTTTAAAATAGAGTCTCTTGTATAGTATAATATATGATAATGTATGCATTATATAATATTATTTTAGAACGCCGTTTTAAATCAAATCAAGAGAACTAAAATTTCCTAACTAACTAAGATGGTATATAAAAATATTAGGATTGTTTTTTTTTAATATATTGTATAAATTATATTTATATGTATAGTATAGGCGTCTTGATTAACATAATTGGCTAAAAACATTTTCATCAAATGAATTGAACTATAACTCATTTGATTAACAGCGGCGTGTTAAAATGTTTTAGCCACTTATATTTATGACGACATCTATATTATATTATATAATATAATATATTATAATAAAGGGAATATTTTTTAAAATAGTGTCTTATATTACATATATAATATATGGTAATATTTGCATTATATAATATAGTCGTCTTCATTGTCATATTTAGCCAAAAACGGTGTTTAGAACGCCATTTTTAGTCTAATCAATTAATTATGGCGACGACTAAATTATATAATATCATATATTATCATGTAAGAGTTATTTTTTAAATTGAATGTCTTATATTATATATTAAATAGAGTTTTTTTTTTATATTTTACAGAATAATATGCATGTATTATATAATATTGAAGTCTTCATTAAGATAATTGGCTAAAACATTTTAGCACGTCGTTATTAATCAAATCAATTGAGAAATAACTCCCTTGTCTTCATAATAATTGATAATTTATATGTAATATAAGTCACTCTATTTTATAAGTTATCCTTATATTATAATATATCATATTATATTATAGAATATAATCACTGTTATATATATAATTAGCTAAAAATATTTTAGAACGTCGGTTTTCAAATCAATTGATCTATAATTTCCTGGATTAATTTATCTGATTTATAGTGACGTGCTGAAATATTTTTAACCAAGTATATTTATGACGGCGATTATATTATCTGATATAATATCGTAAATTTAAAGATTATTTTTTTAAATTGACGTCTCATATTTTATAGAATATTATGTGTTAATGTATGTATTGTATAATATTGTCGTCTTCATTAATATAATTGATATGTTATGAAAGCCGCTCTATTTTAAAAGTGACCCATATTTTATAATATATGATGTTATATTATATAATATAATGGCCGTGATAAATAAAATCGACTAATAAAATTTTAGAACGTCGTTTTTAATCAAATCAGTAGAACTATAATTGTCTCGTTTAATTGATTTGATAAAAAGTGGCGTGCTAAAATGTTTTAGCTAATTATATTTAAGACGGCAATTACAATGTATAACATAATATCATATGTTATAATATAAGGATAACTTTTAAAATAGAGTGACTTGTATTAAATAGTATAATATATGATAATGTATGCATTCTATTATTTAGTCCTCTTCATTGCAATAATTGTCTAAAATCAATTTCAAACATCCTTTTTAATTAGATTAATTGATCTATAATTGCTTCGTATAATAGATTAAATTAATATTGGCGTGCTAAAATGTTTTAGTCAATTATATTTATGACGACGACTACATAATATAATATTATATAATATAATATAAGGATTATTTTTTAAAATAGAGTGTCTTGTATAGTATAATATATGATAATGTATGCATTATATAATGTTATTTTAGAACGCCATTTTTAATCAAATCAAGAGAACTAAAATTTTCTATATAACTAAGATCGTATATAAAAATATTAGGATTGTTTTTTTGAATATGGTGTCTTATATTATATTGTATAAATTATATGTATATGTATAATATAGTCGTTTTCATTAACATAATTGGCTAAAAACATTTTTATCAAATGAATTGAACTATAACTCATTTGATTAACAGCGGCGTGCTAAAATAGCCATTTATATTTATTACGACATCTATATTATATAATGTAATATCATATATTATAATAAAAGGAATATTTTTTAAAATAGTGTCTTATATTACATAGTAAAATATATGGTAATATTTTTATTATATAATATTGTCATCTTCATTGTCATATTTGGCTAAAACGGTTTAGAACGCCATTTTTAGTCTAATCAATTGAAGTATAATTAATTTGATTAATAGCGGCGTGCTAAAATATTTTAATCAATTATATTCATGACGACGACTATATTATATAATATCATATATTATAATGTAAGGGTTATTTTTTAAAATAGAGTGTCTTATATTATATATTAAATAGAGTTTTTTTTTATTTTTTATAGAATAATATGTGGTAACGCATGTATTATATAATGTTGTCGTCTTCATTAAGATAATTGGCTAAAAACATTTTAGCACGTCGTTCTTAATCAAATCAATCATTGACCAATAATTCCCTTGTCTTCATAATAATTGTTAATTGATATGCAATATAAGTCACCCTATTTTAAAAGTGACCCATATTTTATAATATATGATATTATATTATATAATATAATGGCCGTCATTAATAAAATCGACTAATAAAATTTTAGAACGTCGTTTTATTCAAATCAGTAGAACTATAATTGTCTCACTTCATTGATCTCATTAAAAGCGGCGTGCTAAAATGTTTTTAGCTAATTATATTTATGACGGCGATTATATTATCTGATATAATATCGTAAATTTAAAGATTAATTTTTTAAATAGACGTCTCATATTTTATAGAATAATTCGTGTTGTGTCTTATATTATATAGTATAATATATGATAATGTTTGTATTATGCAACAATGTCGTCATCATTAACATAATTAACTAAAAACATTTTAGATAGTAATTTTTATCAATATCATATTATATTATGGAATATAATCGCCGTTATATATATAATTGGTTAAAAATATTTTAGAACGTCGGTTTTCAAATCAATTGATCTATAATTTCCTGGATTAATTTATCTGATTTATAGTGACGTATTGAAACATTTTTAACCAATTATATTTATTATGGCGATTATATTATATGATATAATATCGTAAATTTAAAGATTAATTTTTTAAATAGACGTCTCATATATTATATAAAATATTATGTGTTAATGTAAGTATTATATTATATTGTCGTCTTCATTAATATAATTTATATGTTATCTAAGCCACTCTATTTTAAAAGTGACCCATATTTTATAATATATGATATATAATATAATCGACTTATAAAATTTTAGAAGGTCGTTATTAATCAAATAAGTAGAACTGTAATTGTCTCATTTAATTGATCTGATAAAAAGCGGCGTGCTAAAATGTTTTTAGCCAATTATATTTAAGACGGCAATTACAATGTACAACATAATATCATATACTATAATATAAGGATTATTTTTTAAAATAGAGTGTCTTATATTATATAGTATAATATATGATAATGTATGCATTGTATAATATACTCGTCTTCATTAACGTAATTGTCTAAAAACTATTTAAAACATCATTCTTAATCAAATCAATTGATCCATAATTGCCTCGTATAATAGATTTGATTAATAGCTAAAATGTTTTTAGCAAATTATATTTATGACGACGACTATATAATATAAAATCATATATTATAATATAAGGATTATTTTTTAAAATAGAGTGTCTTATATTATACAGTATAATATATGATAATGTATGTATTACGACGGCGTTTTTAATGAAATCACTAGAACTATAATTATCATGTTTAGTTGATTTATTAATAGTGACGGGCTAAATTTTTTTTGGTCAATTATATTTATGACGGCGATTATATTACATAATATAATATCATATATTATAATATAAGGATAACTTTTAAAATATAGTGTCTTCTATAAATATTATTATAATATATGATAATGTATTTATTATATAATAAAGGCGTCTTGATTAACATAATTGGCTAATAACATTTTAGAACTTCGTTTTTAATCAAATCAATTGAACTACAATTAGCTCGTTTAATTGATTATTAATAGCGAAGTGCTAAAATATTTTTAGCCAATCATATTTAAGACGACGCTTATGTTATATACTATAATACCAAATATTATAATATATGTATAATTTTTGAAATAGAGTATTTTATAGTATATAGTATAATATATTATATGTATGTATTATATAATGCAGTCGTCTTGATTACCATAATTGGCTAATAACAGTTTAGGTCGTCATTTTTAATCAAATCAATTGATCTATTATTGCCTCGTATAATTGATTTGATTACGCTCTAGCTTTTCGCATGATCGTTAGCAAACTCGATGTATGAGCATTTTTTGTCAAACTAAAAATCAAGTTCGTTAACAACTGAAATCGAACTGGAAGAGATGAGTTTTAGAAGACGGGATTGGTAAAATTCGAGATATCTTATACTTCTTATCGAAAATATTATAGAACCAAACTTATTACAAATTGAATGTCTTATGAATGTTGTTGTTTTTTATGTAGGCTTTCTCTATATTGTTTATTAATCGGGATATATACATTTTATTAGTTTTCAGCTTTTAGTAAACACCCATTCTAAGTCATATAGTTAGATAAATGGCTGTTATACCATGCATAGTTTTATTCTAGGCTAAAATACAAAATATTGTCTTCATTGAGCTTCTTTTATGTTAGTTCCTTGTATGTAGTGTGATGACGTAATGGTCATATTTGTTAAGTGCTCAAATCGATCCTGGTACAGGAGGGTTTAGAAGGGAGGGTGGTTCCGAAAATGTAATCTCCATTATTATGAGTCGGATCGAAACACTTTATAAAACCAATCTTGTTAAAATATTGATGCTTTACAAATGTCTCTCCATTCATTTATCATAGCTGAATATTAAGCAAGTTATTCTTTTTTCTTCTTTTCAGCCTACAGTAAAACCCCACTCCTACTCATCGAATTTTTACTAAGAAATCACCAGAGATCACCAGCGTGTCATCTGCCACTGTGGGAAATCTGCTAAATTTTCACAGCCTCTTCGTCACAGACGTTCAGAATAACCTCGACGAAAACTCATAATATCTCAATGTGAATGAAAAGGGAAAAATTGAATATTTCCAAAACTGGTGTTATGAATACAACCTCGTAAGCTGATTTGTCGCGAGGGGGAAGGCACATGTTAGGGCTGATCTAGTGCTCAGGAGGAGTGTTTTATAGTTGGGGGTGGGTTGCCGGCCAAATTAATAGTGTTTACGTGCTAAACTGAAAGCTCCTGGAATTTATAAAGGGCCCTAGCCCCACGCACACTTGCTATTGTGCATTAGTCTGCCAGCTAGCGTTCCTTATCAAGTCTATTTACAATTTTTCTGCAATAGAAATAATGAAATGGGATTTTTTTAATTTCCGATCCGTTGGCACTACAAAACCCAGAAACTTCTTTTCATGGCACAACGTATGTAGGCGTTTATACACCTTAGAACTGAGCGATCCGTGTGCTTTTAAGTACGGAGTAATGTGCTCATCTCTGTTAGTATTCAATATGTATCCAACAGCTGAATTATACGTTATAAAAGAGTGAGAGAGAGAGAGAGAGATTTGTCTGTGTACGCTCTAGCTATCTAATTTTTTTTTCCAGACGGTCCTTCTTACAGAAAATAGAAATACAAGCTTATTACTATGCTATTAGCTAGACAATATAGAAATGTTATATGTTATGTAATTGATTAATGCAGACCCTTTTTCTTATTTGTTATATATATATATGTGTGTGTGTGTGTGTGTGTGTGTGTGTGTGTGTGTGTGTGTGTGTGTGTGTGTGTATGGGTTTGAGTATAAACCACTGAAATGGCATCCTAAGGAATTCGTCCATCATTTCGAATAGAGCTTTTTATAACTATTACATATAATCAAAGATTTTTATGTAAAATTTTTACATAATTTGATACATCCCACACTAAAATATTACTTCTAAGTGATTCCAAGATTATTAATATGGGTGAAATGATAAACACATCAATGGCTGCAATTTTAGCAAATTTCCACAAGTGGAAATCAGCTATTGGGGTCGTACTCATGATTTTCCTCGTGACACGATTTTCGAAATATATCCTCATGCCCATCGACCCTCAATAGAAGATGATGAAAATGAGGTCCAAATGGCGAGATTTGTATTTATTCACTTAATTTTTACGGTGGTTATGTGTTACCAGTATGTGGATTTACCGTCCTGAACGTTTTTGATAAGTGGTTAATTCGGAGAAATTCAGACCCTGAAATCCAGTTGTATTATACAACTCTACACGTGGAATACCAGATAGTAGAAAATAAATTAAATGATATCATAGGCTGTAGGACAGTTTGAAATTAAATTAAATTACCATCTAAAAGGCCTATAATGAGCTGTTTTGCTTTGCATTTAGTCGTGCCGCTCCATGGAGTAATGACCACCTAAGAGAGATAAATATATCTTCACTCCTGAATAATTAATAAAGGTAGTGTAAATAATTGGCGTTTTAAAGATTAGCTGCAAACAACTAATGCACCAACTTTTTTTTCTGTTCACAAATTTCAGTAACAACTGTGGATTCATTGAATATATCAGGTATATCTAGAGACTATCCGTTGGCACGAGTGTATTAAAAATAAATAAAAAAGTCCGTCACGCAGGAGCTGCGTAAAATAAGCAGATTTTCCAAATGCTGGATGATTCAATGGTGATCTCATCTCCCATATATTTCGAAATAAAAATCCGTTGAATAGGCGTGGGGGTTTATCCAAGGCTGAAAAAAAAACGGAAATACCAATTAACTCGCTTAACATTTGAGTTACTAGAAAATGTTTCAAAAATAACTGTACAGCAACAATAGTTTCACAAGATTTGGTCTATAATCTCATCATAACCTAGATATTTTCAATTTACGATCCCCTTCCCTCATTTCAGCAGTTAACAAACTTGATCTTTAGATTTACATAAAACCTTATATGTATATATATATATATATATATATATATATATATATATATATATATATAAATAAAATGATAACGATAAACAATAATTGCAGCCACTAGAGCACCTAACAAAGTCTATGTGACCCCATTGTCTCGGTTACTTGTTTCTCTATCCGGCGAACATTATCATGATTAACCAACCTCTTATCATATAAATATAATCGAATATATTATTAACCAAACTATTCAAGCAGCCTATGTGCCCATTAAAATTACCGCATATGGTTATAGCGTTCGGGGGTGATACTTATGTTATATGTTAGGCAAAAAATAACGAAAGTTTTTGCAAAACAACATCCAAATCACAGGATTAAGGGAAGTAAATATTACCTAGTATGATTACTTTGTTACTAATTTTAAAAGATATTACAATCATGTATCGGTTAGACTCTCCTATAGAGTGATATTTTCTGTAATGTTAATTATAGACTTACTAATAAATGTAATGAGGTCCCCGCTTGCCCTACCGCGCTGTTTTGTTCTAACAGCCATACTAGAATATATATATATATATATATATATATATATATATATATATATATATATATATTTGAACGAACCTAATTTTAGTCATCTCCTAGGTATGACCGATGGACATGTTAAGAGAAATTTAGAAAATCGAGTCATGAGTACGACGTCAATAGCTGAGAGGGTGGGAGGATAAAATGATTGTCCATTAACCATTTATATATATATATATATATATATATATATATATATATATATATATATATATATATACAATATTATATACGAGGAAATAGTAATTGTGAATTTTACATAGCTCATAATAATAAAAGGCTATCCACTCTTATGGCATTTATACCCATATTGATTTGAACCGCAAATTGGGATTTAATAGTAACCGCTTGACGTTTTGTCTGACAATCACGGCAATAATTCATAGGTTGTCCATGTTCCCAGAAAGCTCTATAATGTAATAAAAGTAAATATACGAACAGTAAATTTAAATATACAGGGATTATTATAGCCTTGCAATGAATAACATTGGAAGGCACATAATGTACGCCCCGTGACATTTAATACATACTTGGTGGAGGGTCACCACCATTATTCACTATTAAAATGCTTAGTTAATGATAGGCTAGATGTTAAGGTGATTCCTAGACATTTGTATTCAGTCAGTATTTCTATTTTACTACCTTCAAATACCGTATATCATCCTTGGATGTGTCTCCACCGTTCTTAAATACCAGCATCTTCGACTTTTGGAGATAAAACTATAGATTCCCAATCTTGCAGTAAGATTTGAGTCTGTTGATCATTAGCTGCATAGTTCTCCTATCATCGCTGGGCAAGATAATATCATCCGCGCACAAAAAGGAATAAGAATTTTCCTTTGCTAACTTGTCAGCTTGTTCGTTTCCAATATTTCCTGAATGGGCTTTTATTCAGTCTATGTGTATGTGTAAATTTAAATGTATAATTTCTCAGAATATTTTCTCTTTTTGTGACCAGGGCGTGTATAGTTGGGTTGTGTATTGAGCAAATTAGATTCGTGTAGTCTGTTTAAATGATCAATTCAATTTTATAATATATTCAGTAGAATTTAAAACAGCATATTTCTCAGCTTGATTATTGGGGCATCTAGCATAATGTCGCTATTTCTATGTTTGAATATGTCCACTTGTAGTCTCAACAATTAATGCTGCTCCAGGTTTATTTTTGTCAGTTTTGCTTCCGTCAGTAAATATGTGGGATATCATTATGTTTTCAGTCCACGGTTCGTCCAAAGGTGATGTTACTTTCGCAAATAGTTCCGGGTGTAACCTAATTGAGGCTTCAATGTATTTATCTATTGGAATATTCATTATGCCTTTAGTTAGTTTGTTGTTTTTTTTTTATGTTGCACAGTGTCGCCAGTTCTTCTGCTTTATATTCTGCTGGTATTATAGCTTCTAAAACACGGCTGGCCTCGGAAGAAATAGTTCTATAACCTTTCGCAGTTTTAATGGCTATGAGTTGTTGTAGTCTATGAGATCATAAGGTCCCTTTTTCTGCGTAGAGCATAACGCCATACTGAAATACCCTAGAACATATTAGGGACAATTGCACCTACATAAATAGTTTCGAGGCATTCTGATTTCATGCCCCAGGTTGTTCTTGTAGCGATAATTAACGTGTTAATGGGTTTTGAAATTTAATGTATATATATATATATATATATATATATATATATATATATATATATATATATATATATAGTCAGTGTGTCTATTCCAATTTAGTATTCGGTCCATGAGAATCCCTAAGTATTTAATTAAGTCAGTTTGTTCTAGTGAGACGTCGTTCAGCAAAATATTTAGTTGAGGGATGTTCGGCTTTCTAGAAAAAATAATGTATTTTGATTTTTCATTGTTAAATTAAAGTTTGTTCTGTTTTTTTTTTCCAATTGGAAAGTATGCTAAGTAATCTGTTAGCTGTATATTCAAGAAATTAAAACCCTTTATTTTCAATTAATAATACTATATCATCAGAATAAACAAGTATGTAAGTCACAGGAGGTAACGGTAAGTTAAAAGTAGTGTTGATTAAAACTTTTTATTACTTTGTTATTTGACGTTGTAACATTTTTGAATTTTTAGGGGGCAAATGATCTTCGATATGATGTCCATAAATAAATAAATACAAAAAATACCTAGTACTTGAGTTATGAGAGTATGTATAGAACATCAATTGTAGAACATCAATAGTTTAACAAGATTAATTCTTCAGCATTTTAGTAGCGGACTTATAATAACAGAGATATTTTGAATTTTCGAATCATGCCCTCCTCCTCTATTGCCAAAAATAAAATGATCTTTAGTGTTAAGAGAAACGTTTAGACATCGAGTGTGGTAGATCAGAAATTTTCAAGTCACGAACGTAAAGTCTTAGCCTTAGACTGCAGGTAGGGTGAAAAATGGCTACACTTCCGCTGTGGCAATTTATTAAAATGACAGAGCGTTTTCGACGAAGTGCATCTTCATCAGTGTCCAGTTGACACACAAAACAATAATTAGCCTATCTCTATTTAAGTTTTAAAACGATTCGAATAGATAGCATCGTCATAAAACAATAAAAATTATCTTTCCTAAAACTAAATTGCATAAAACCTTTCACACAACAACAGGCAATTTTTTTTCAAAAATAAGAAAATAAAGTCAGAACAATAAAAACATCTAAAAAACTAAACCTCGACTATAAAGACAAAAAAAGCACATTCTTTACTGAACAAAGGTGATGAAGAGAGAGTTAACTTACCGAACGTTGTGGATGTTGACCTGACGGACCTTGGAACCAGACTGACACTACATCCCGGCTAGCTGAGATAAGGAGGCTAATGGCACGAACTTGAGCCAGCAAAAATCTCCTTTGATATTAATATTTTTCCATCCTACCTAGGAGATGACGAAAATAAGGTCCGTTCGAAATTGAATATATATGTGTATATATATACATATTTGTCTGTTATTGCTCTAGTGGTCGCAATTATTGGTTGATCGTTACCGAACTCGACATTTAGTTGTTTTGTGTAAAAATAAAGTTCGTTAGCGGCTGAAATCGGACAATGGGAGGGGGGTGTATAGAGAGGGAAAATTTTAAAAATTCTAAATATCTCCGTTACTATAAGTCGGACCCAAAAATAAATGGGATCAATCTTATTGCAAATTAAATGAACTATAAATGTTTTTATATACATGTATTCCCTATCTTGAATACTAAGCATGATATAAGAATTTTATAGTTTTTGGCCCTCATCAAATCCCCACTTCTACTCATGTTACATAAACAATACTCTGTTATATAATAAACGACTTTATTCTAAGCTTAAATACCTAATATATTTTTCAAGTGACCTTCACTATAGGAGATAAAAGCAAATATGTTCTTGTGGCCCCTCCCCGTCTCATGTTCATGGACTACTAAAATTTGATTGATTGAGATAAAAATTATTCTGATTCATTATAAATTACAGTACTAGTTATAGTAAATAGTTTTCAATAAAATTAATATGTTATATTCTGATATATTTCAGTAATTGTTTTTCTTTCCGGTGAGTAGTTGACTGACCTGTTTGTTTACGCTTCCCGTCGGGAGGTTTCTTATTATCGTTTATATTTATTCACTTAATATTGACGGTGGTATTGTGTTACCATTAATTAGATTAATCTTTTATTAAACTTCACGAGGGAAATCAGATTAGTTTACGCAGCCCCTGAGCGACGGGCTTATGATTATTCCCTTGAGAATTGTTCCTGTCAAGGTGAATACATATAATTCACAGGTATATTTAATTATATCTCAGCGAGCAAGAACCATTGTCATTTTCTATTAATATTGTTGTCTGAGAGATTCCTAGTACGGCAGACCGGATCCTGCCTTAAATGCAAATGAACTTCCCTATTTTATCCCGACTAAAGCTTTTAATACTGTAAATTATTACCTTGGAGAGAGTATTTCTACCAAGGAGGGAAGTTATACTTTGCTCGGGCATTAAGTTATTCAGGAGTTTCTCACATTGAAATTAGTTCTAGGGGAATTATTTAAAAATCGATGAATATACGTTAGCTGTGAAACTTGAGACGGATTAATTATGAATGAGCTGAGAGGGAAACGCTGACACGAGTCTCAGATATGCGCTACTATAAATTATTAAAGGTTTTCAATAGTTACTGAAGGTCAACAAAATTTCACAAAATAAATTGAATATCATTTTGGCTTACGTTAGAAATAAAAAAAATATAAGATGTCAAAAGCTAAGCAGATTTCCACTGTACTTGAATTACAGATACTTACGTTAGGAATGCAATACATGAAAAAGTCCGCCACGCAGGGGCTGCGTAAACTAAGCAGATTTCCCACTTGAAGTTATACAATAGAGAAATCTGCACACTGGTAAAACTTAACACAGTAAATACAAACGGTAATGAGAAATCTTTCAGTTCATTTTAATAAGCTCCCAACGGAAACGGCTTCTGAATTGTAAACGAGTAGGTCTGCCAGCCACTCAGAGCTGAACAGATAGATAGACATATTCTTCACCTGAAAGAAAAACCAATTATTGATATATATCTGAATATAATAAATTAACTATTTACTATATCTAGTACGGTAATTTATAATGAATCAGAATAATTTATATTTTAATAACTCAAATTTTAGTAGTCCAAGAACAAAGAAGTAGAGAATAAATGTTTATAATAATATTTATAGTAAATTTAAATTGGAATAAGATTGGTTCTATACGAGCTGTCGATCCAACTTGTAGTGACGGAAATATTTTGAATTTTCGAAAATCACCCCTTAACCCCCCCCCCTCCTACTGTTCCCATTAACGAACATGATCTTTCTTTATGCATAAAACGAGTAAATATCTAGTTTGATAGCGATCAAACAATAATTGCGATCGCTAGAGCGGTAAAATACAAATATATATATATATATATATATATATATATATATTTGTCTGTTACCGCTCTCGTTTTTGTTTAATCGTTACCAAACTCGATATTTAGTCGTTTTATGTAAAAAGAAATATCAAGTTCGTTAATGGCTGGAATCGGACCATTGGGAGGGGGGGGTTTAGAGGGGGGGATTTTCGAAAATTCGAAATATCTCCGTTACTATACGTCGGATCGAAGAATTGTACAGAATCAATCTTATTGCAAATTAAATTTACTATAAATATTGTTATATACATTTATTCCCTATCTTGAATATTAACCGAGATATTTGCTCTTTTATTAAATTTGGGCCAATAATGGATTTTTGAATTTCCCGCCAAAAGCTAGTTCGGCCCTTTGCCGTAACTGTTCGGCTCTCGTATGGAGATTCCTCTATTGTATAACTTCACGTGGGAA
The DNA here is from genome assembly GCA_019009955.1 of Riptortus pedestris. Classification (NCBI taxonomy): domain Eukaryota; kingdom Metazoa; phylum Arthropoda; class Insecta; order Hemiptera; family Alydidae; genus Riptortus; species Riptortus pedestris. The sequence goes on along the minus strand of CM032233.1, from coordinate 131,669,342 downwards.
ATCTGCTTAGTTTACGCAGCCCCTGCGTGACGGACTTTTTTATGAATACGGATACTTCACGAATATATCTTTGTAATTATGAGTCGGAAAAGGTTATAGAACCAATGTTTACTTTACCTTAATTTTACTTTTAGCAGATTTCCCTTAAGGAGTCGTACTCATGACACCAGTTTGGAAAAATTTCTTCAAATGCCCATCGATCCTCCCAGGAGATGACGAAAACGAGGTCCGTTCAAAATTATATATATATATATATATATATATATATATATATATATATCCGTATCTGTTTGTTAACGCTCTAGCGGTCGCAATTTTTGTTTGATCGTTACCAAACTCAGAATTTAATCGTTTTATGTAAAAAGGAAGATCAAGCTCGTTAATGGCTGAAATCGGACAAGTGGGAGGGGGGGAAGGTTTAGAGTGGGATTTTTGAAAATTTGAAATATCTTTGTTATGCGTCGGATCGAAAAATTGTATAGAATCAATCTTATTGCAAATTACAGTTACTAGAAATATTGTTCTATACATTTATTGTGTATCTTGAATATTAACCGACTTATTTGCATTTGTAATGTGTGAGAGGTCGGCAGAAGACTGGCATATTCGAGACTTTCCGCCGAAAGCTAGTTTGGCCGTTTCCGTAACTGTTCGTCACTCGTGAATTGGTTTAGAGATTCCTTACTACTGCCGTTATTAGTAGGCAGATTTCTCCATTGTAAAACTTCACGTGGGAAATCTGCTTAGCTGCGTTACTCCTGCTTGACGGACTTTTATTATTAGAACGTTGCCATACATCACACTTTTCATCTCCATTTTTACTTTAAAGTGCAGTTAAACCTTTAAATGGACGGAATAGGAATAGAGAGGGAACGAGGCTTACAGACGGGGTAAAATAGAGAGCTGTTATTTTCTTTCGAATCGGAAAATATTGCATAACCAATCTTGTTGTTAAAATAGTATCATACAGTTACTCTTTCATAGAGTATTATTTAGTCGGAATATAAAGGGATTTATTCGTATTTCTGCAGTTTCAGTCTACACTAAACTCACGCTACTACTCACGGGAATATCACCAACCATTCCCTGCCAAGTTCAAAAAGTGCGTAAACTAAACAGATTTCCAACGTGCAGGTAAGCCACATTAGTTATCTCATCTCACTGCCTACTCCGACTTAAAACAAGAAAATATTAATTTCTCGCTTAATATTTGAGTTACTATAAAATGCATAGACCAACAATTGTAGAACATCAATAGTTTAACAAAATTGGTTCTATAACATTTTACGATCATAATTACAGAGAATTTTCGATTTCCCCCCTCATTCCCCCTCATTCTTGGTCAAATTTTATTCAATAAAAAATATGATCTTTATTTATGAATGAAACGGTTTAATATCGAGTATGATATAGATCAAATAAACATTTTCGAGATAAGAACGTAAAATTTTAACTGATAACAGTAAACGAAGTTTCATGTATCTCGCATAATAATGTTAGCTTGAAAACAATATTTCTAATTTATGCTTAGAAATAAGACATTCATAATATAACAACTTATTGTTAATATGACATTAGTGTTAGAGGAGGCTTACTTAAGGATGAATATTAAAAAATCCAGAGAAATTATGTATATTATTTATTTATATTACAATTTTTCGATCCGGCTTCTACTAACGTAAATATTTCAAATTTTCGAAATTCCTCCCTCTCTAAATCCCCCCTCCCACGGAGCCGATTTAAGGTCCGTTCGAAATTGAATATATATATATATATCCGAAAGTCATGGATGTTGACCTGACGGACCTTGGGACCAGACTGACACTACATCCCGGCTAGCTGAGATAAGGAGGCTAATGGCACGAACTTGAGCCAGCAAAAATCTCCTTTGATATTAATATTTTTCCATCCTACCTAGGAGATGACGAAAATAAGGTCCGTTCGAAATTGAATATATATATATATATATATATATATATATATATATATATATATATATATATATGTCTGTTACCGCTCTAGCGGTCGCAATTATTGTTTATTCGTTACCAAACTCGATATTTAGTTGTTTTATGTAAAAAGAAAGGTCGTTAACGGCTGAAATCGGACAAAGGGAGGGGGGGATATAGAGACGGAGAATTTTGAAAAGTCGAAATATCTCCGTTACTATACGTCGGATCGAAAAGTGAATGTAATCAATCTTATTGCAAATTAAACGTACTATAAATAATATATACATTTATTCCCTATCTTGAATATTAAGCGAGGTATTAGAATTTTATAGTTTTTGTCCCTCAGCAAATCCTCACTTCTACTCATGTTACATAAACAATACTCTGTTGTATAATAAACTACTTTATCGGAAGCTTAAATACCAAATATTGTTTTCAAGAGACCATTACTATACGAGATACATGCAAATATGTTCTGGTGACCCCTTCCTACGTCTTAAGTTCTTGGACTACTAAAATTTGTTTGATTGAGATAAAAATTATTCTGGGTCATTATAAATTACAGTACTACTACTATATAGTATAAAGTTTGCAATGAAATTAATATGTTATATTCTGATTTATTTCAGTAGTTGTTCTTCTACTATTATGTAGATTTATCTATTGTTAACCTTGACGAGGGAAATCTGCATAGTAAACGTTGCCCCTGCATGAAGGACTTTTTGAGCTAAGCAGGCTAAAGATACATATGGCCATGCCGCTCAGAGTGTTTGACATTTGTGTATTCAGTCACGCTTTACTGATAGCTACAGAAATGAATACTTTTTTTTTTTGTTTTTGAAATGTAATTTTCATAAATATTTGAAATGGTTACAAACAAAACCAATTTTCTATATAAGCGGCCCCTTGGGATTGGCTCCGTAATCCAGGCCGTTAGTGAGGGAGAAATTGCTTCATTAAGTAAGTTTAGGAATGCGTTGTTTGAAAAGGAAAACTTTTTTCCGGGGCGGAAGTTAATCCCCAGAGGAGAGGGCTAAGTTATTACCTCGGAATGAGTGTAGCTATAACGGCTCTAGGAATAGGGTCATTAGAATGGGTATTTTGTCATTGGCTTTTTGGTAAATGCCTATCTCCTCCCCTTATTTTAGCCAATAATCCTACCTCATGGAAACCTACACCTCCCTCCAACACCTCTCCTTAATCAAGACATTCATTAGGTTAATTTTTACTAATTCTTAAACGAAAGGATTTGGGGATTTATTTTTTTTGAAGTTATATAAGTAAATTTAAATATTTAATTTCTATATTTTTAGCAGATTTCCCTTAAGGGAAATCAGCTATTGAGGTCGTACTCATGACGCGAGTTTTGAAAAATTTCCTCAAATGTCCATCGATGCTACCCAGGAGATGACGAAAATGAGGTCCGTTCAAAATTATATATATATATATATATATATATATATATATATATATATATATATATACATATTTGTCTGTTAACGCTCTAGCGGTCGCAATTTTTGTTTGATCGTTACCAAACTTCATATTTAAGCGTTTATCGTAAAAATAAAGATCAAGTTCGTTAATGGCTGAAATTGGACCAGTGGGAGGGGGGGATTTTTGAAAATTCGAAATATCTCCATTATTATGCGTCGGATGGAAAAAGTATATAAAATTAATCTTATTGCAAATTAAATTTACTGTAAATATTGTTCTATACATTTATTCTGTATCTTGAATATTAACCGAGATATTTTCATTTGTATGCATGTGTGTGGTCGGCAGGAGTCGGCTATGTTCGGGACTCTCCGCCGAGAGCTAGGGCGGGCTGTTTCGGTAACTATTCGTCCCTCGTGAATAGGTTTAGAGATTCCTTACTACTACTGTTGTTATTAGGCGGATTTCTCTATTGTAAAACCACGTGGGAAATCTCCTTAGTTTACGCAGCCCCTGCGTGACGGACTTTTTTTATTTATTTAAACAGAAAGAGCCGCAACTAAGCGATTTGTATGAAAATTTAACAATCTTAAATAAAAACAAAATAATAGAAAAAACACAAAAACTGTATCAAAAAAAGTGAACACTATAAATAAACATTAAATGACAGTAATAAAAACAACATTTATTTATTTATGTACATCACATCAAAAGTGATTTGCCCTTTCAAAAATTGTACAAAGCTAAATAGATAACAACAAGTAACAATAACAAATACCTGAAAAAACAATGACAAATAAAAAAATTGAAATAGATAAACATTTTATAAGTTAACATAAAAAAAAAAAAAAATTAATGACGAGTGCAGTTGGTGGATGATCAATAGTAAATGAACGGCTGAAAATGGTACTTTTGCTAATGATTGTAGTAATTTTCTCCTTCAGGGTAAAAATATACATGTGTACAAACGCATCTAAAACAATTAATGCGTATAATTTGAGATCCTGTTGCACACCACAGACTTAATTTGTATGTTAGGTTTTTTCGTATATTTGAATTTTGTATAGTTATGGGAATATGTTGTTAATGTATGAGCTGCCTTCCGTCAAAAGTTGTTGTAAGTCGTAGGGGATGTCCTGGTGTTGTCTTTTTCGGCATTCTGTCAGTATATGTCTTATCGTCAAGGGAATGTTACAAATTGAGCAAGTAGCTCCGTCAGTCTTTGTCATTAAAACAACAAAGGAAAGGAAATGTAGAAAAGGACACTTCATGAGGGTTATAAAAGATATTTCTTAGAAGATATTTATTTAGATATATTTACACTAAATCTAAAGTCCTACGAATGACCTATTAGAAGCTTAATTTATTGTTTTCATTAAACTTTTTCTGCATGAGAGGTTCGTGCAAATATGTTGTGTGATGAGGTCATCATTAAGCACCTCACCTTCCGTCATCTCCTTGATAAGATCGATGGATATTTCAAGAAGTGTTTAAAGAATCACGTTGATGATGAGTACAACATCAATTGCTGATTTATCTAAAGGGAAATCTGGTAAACCAATAAATTACTCTATTTAATCTATTCTTTCAATTTTTTTTCAGGTTGGTTCCCTTCTTTGTAGCTGAACACAAATCAAGGCTGATAAAACAGTGAGTAACTTATATTTTTTATATACGACATACTATAATTATATATTGAAAACTGAATTTGACGAATTGGAATTTATAGAAATAGCAAACGTTAGTTTAATAATCATTCCATTCCTTTTTGGGGGGTATGAACCGAAACGGCTTGGAAATCAATCAATCATTCAAATAAAATAAAAGTCGCAAGATATAAAATATAAATAATTGCAGATATTCAGAATTGAGGTAGAACTTGAAAAAATAACATTTTTAATCGTATTACTGTAATTAGACTATATTATTGGCAAGACAATGTTCCGTACCATACTCGTTATTTAATTGTGTCATTGAATACTAAAGATCGTATTAATGACTGAAATTGGGCCTGGGATTGGAGAGGTTTAGCTTATTTTTAATTGAAGTATTGTAATCATATTTCCGAGTGGGATGGAAAAATTTACAGAAATTATTGATGGTCTATAATGGTTGTTCTTATTATCTCTCAACTCGAATAATGAGCGAGTTATTAGTACTTTCTTTTTTAGGCGTCCATTCGAATATTGATTCAGAAATAGAGAATATATTGAGATGACATTACGGGTGTGACATACCAGCACGAGGGAACTCTTAGTTTAGGCAGCACCTGCGTGACGGATTTTTTCCGTTTGTAATTGGTGTCGTTAAATCTTCGTTTCTTTGTCTAGAAGGCTGGAGGCTGGGCCCTTTACAATTTGTGGGGGTATGACCTGCCCTGCGAAGGGTTACATGCACATGTCCCGAACTAATTGCTGGCCATCAATTCCACTTTTCTATATGCATTGCCTCGTTAGGTCCTGGCTCTCATTGTCCCGACCTGCCATAAATCCTTCAGGACGACATATGAAGACAAAAGGGGAAAGAGTAAAGACCTCCGAAGAAGGAGGACATCTCCAAGCAAAAAGACACATCCGCCCTTTCATTGTTTCTCATCTACCCCTCGGTCCTTTCTCCTCGAAACGCATAAAAGTATTGCTCTCTTAGTTCTTCACCATGAAATTGGAGAAGTGCTTTCTCTTAAAAGACCTAGAAAATAACACACAAGCCTATGAGTGAGCCATGAAAGGATCAAGAGCCTATACCTGAAGTTGAAAAGTTCCAAACAAAACTAATGTCAGTGTCCTATTTTTTTTTTTCTGGAATTATATAGAATTTTTGGGTCGGCAGAATTCCCGAACAACAAAATATCAACATTGTTTCACGTATAATGATGAATGATCGATTTTGCAGGATCCAGCAATTAGATAAAAAAATGTAGTGTTCCTCTATTAAATGTTTATTTTTGACAACCGGTTTATTCACAGTAGTGTCATATTCAGGTTTTTAGTAAAATGGAAAAGATTCCAGAACTACAGGAATATCACTAGTGAACGAGTTGTAAAGTAGCTAGCAATGTAATCTCAATCAACGTAATACGAGAAAAGTAATTTAGATACTATTGTTGAAATCTGCTGAACGAAAATTTCCGCAATAACAATAATTCCCTCACATCCTACAAGGTTGATATAAAAGTCCGTAGCATATGGGATGCCAAAGAAATTTCCCACGTGCTGGTATAACACGACATACTGTTATTTCTATGCTTAAAATCGATGAATTGAAAAGAGAGTTTAATGAGGACTGAAAACTTTGATTTACCAACCAAACAAAATACATGGAAGAACAATTGGAGCCGATTTCAGTAAATATGAAATACAATTTTTAATTGGCTACTAAAGGTCTTGAAATTAGTATTTAGAATTCAAGCTGAGAATAATATAATTTTCCATATAACAGCATATTGTTAATATCACTTGAGTAGGAGTGTAGGTTTACAGAAGAAAAAAAACTAAAAAAAGTCCAAATCATTTTATGATCGGACTAATTATATCGGTGATATTTTGAATTTACTTATTAGCAGAACTATTCAAAGTCCAATTTTCAGCCAATATCAAACATGATCTTTATTTAATTATTGTGGAGCGTTCGCTGCGAGGCGATATTGCTCATTTAAAAACAACGAAAAGAAACCAAATAGAAAATTAAAACAGTAACAGAAAAAATTGAACATTACAATTAGAACAGAATAAACTAAGAACGCAACCAAAAAACAAAACGCAACCAAAGAGACAAAAAAAGTAGGAAGCAACAAATAAAAAAAATAAACCAAAACGTAACATTAAATTAAAAAACAAAAAAATATATCTTATAAAGAAACACGATAATTAAGAACTATAATGACTAATAAAATTACGAAAAGAATTATATATTTTCAATGATTAAAGTTAAAACTACAAACAAATAAATAAAAAGTCTGTCACGCAGGGGCTGCGTAAACTAAGCAGATTTCCCATGTGATGTTTTACAATAGAGAAATCTGCATACTGGTAACACAACACCATCACGATTAAATACAAATGGTAATGAGAAATCTTTCAGTTAATTAAAATAAATTACCAACTGAAACGGCTTCTGAATTGTAAGAATAATTTATGTGTTAATAACTCAAATTTTAGTAGTCCAAGAACTAAAGAAGGGGAGGGAGCGGATGAACAGAACGTAATTGTATAAATCCGACAAAGTAACAAAGGTAGGGTAAGGTTAGAAACGACAAGTAAGGTTAGAAGAAGCTTCCGCCTGAGCCGAGTACTTACGGAAACGGCCAACCTAATCCGAACTATAACCCGACTACAGACTTCATAAAAATGCAAATATCTCGGTTAATATTCAAGATACAAAATAAATGTATATAACAATATTTATAGTAAATTTAATTTGCAATAAGATTGGTTATATACAATTTTTTGATAATAATAACGGAGATATTTCGAAATACCCTCCTCTAAACCCCCTTCCCTCTGGTCCGATTTCAGCCATTAACGAACTTGATCTGTCTTTTTGCATAGAACGTTTAAATATCGAGTTTGGTAACGATAAAAAAGAAATTGCGACCGCTAGAGCGTTAACAGAGAAATATATATATATATATATATATATATATATATATATATATATATATATATACATATATATATATTTCGTTTCCTATTGGTTTTTCGTCAAATATGAACATAACAAAAGTTGTTTATTTTGTTATTTAGAGTAACTTTTGTTATATACACTTTTTTCATATACCGATTTATAAACGAGATATACGCTAAAACCTACAGCGGAAGTGAACAATTTTATTTGGGACAAAAGACCCAACCGAAATAAATAAAACTCGGTATGTGTATTAACACTTACGCTTTCATGATAACAAGTTACACCAACATTTCTAGGAACGGGCAGGAGTGGGGGTTGTAAGGGAGGCCTAAATTTAAAAATAGCGGTATTTCGATTTCTGTTCATTTTTCGGCAAATATGAACATAACAAGAGTTGTTTATTTTGTTATTTAGAGTAACTTTTGTCATATAAACTTTTTCGTATACCGAATTATAAACGAGATATACGCTAAAACATATAGCGGAAGTGAACAATTTTATTTGGGACAAAAGACCCAACCGATCTAAATAAAACTCGGTATGTGTATTAGCACTAATGTATTCATTATAATAAGCCATACCAACATTTCTAGGGACGGGCAGTAGTGGGGGTTGTAAGAAAGGCCTGAATTTAAAAATAGCGGTATTTCGTTTTCTATTGGTTTTTCTGCAAATATGCACATAACAAAAGATGTTTATTTTGTTATGTAAAGTAACTTTTGTTATATACACTTTTTCGTATACCGAATTATAAACGAGATATACAGTAAAACTAAAGTAATTTGCGTAGAAATATTGATATGCTCAACAATTCTGTCCAATATGAACTACCAGGTACCTCACCCGGAAAAATTAATTCAAATCTATGTTAATATTTTGTCCTTAATAGCTGAAATCTATGCATAATACACAGGAGACGGGAAATATGACAATTTGGAGGACAATGAAGTCTTACAAAAAAAAAAAAAAAAAACGACGGGTATGAACCCTAAACGCTGGGACGGGTAAATGACAAAATATTATGAAAAGTAAAGCCTTGCCAAAAAAATACCATCACCATTCAGCCTCAAATGAATTCCCAGGCGAAGCCGGGTATCTGAGCTAGTAAATATATATATATATATATATATATATATAATTTTGAATGGACCTCATTTTCGTCATCTACTAGGTAGGATCGATGGACATTTGAAGAAAAATTTCGAAAATTCCGTCATGAGTACAACCTCAATAGCTGATTTCCCTTAAGGGAAATCTGCTAAAATTAATATGTACTTAAATAAAATGAACAGATTAAATTTTCTAATATCTTGAACATTCGCTATCATATGCTCATAGTTTCTCCCTCCCACATACCGACACACACACATATATAGTATAGTCAAAAAAATTAGCTGGAATTAAAAAGATTTCGTTTAAAAAGAATTTTAAAATGTATCACTTCTAAATTTGTGAGTATATGTTAATGTCATGTCAATGCTGGAGTATTATGAGAATGTGTGGGCTACCTTCAGTAAGCAAGTCGTGTAAGTCATGAGGGATCTTTAGATGGTCACGTCTTTTGCAGTCTGTTAGTATGTGTTTTATTGTAAAGCGGAGCATATGTTTTATTACTGTTAGGCATTCTTTTCGTTTCATATAGATAATCATGGGTTAGGAGAGAATAACCTATACACGATCTTCATTTATTTATTGTGGAGAATTCGCTGTGGTGTGATATTGCTCGTAAAAAACAATGAAAATAAACAAATTAGAAAATGAAAAAGTAACAAAAAAATAACCAATACAATTATCAGAGTATAAACTCAGAACGCAACCAAAGAGACAAAAAGTCATTTAAATTTCAGAAGTGGTACATTATATAACAGCTTATAGTTAATATGACTTGAGTAGGAATGAGATTGTAATGAAGGCTGAAAACTAAATAATGTCAATATCACGTTGAAGGAAGAAGATAGTCAAATAAATAGTAAATAACAATAAATATAGCACGCTACATTTTCATTAAAATTAGTATTATACATGTTTTCGATCCTACTTATATAGATATTTTGAATTTATCAAGATTTTTCGTTCTTTACTAGAAAATGTATATCCGAACTGTACAAGTTTCCATATTTAGGCTTTCAATCGTCCCTAAAGATCATGTTTTGAACACACTCATTATCATCATAATTACATAAAATTGGTGTGGCTAACAGAATATTGGAACGGGACTAGTTACTAACAGAGAACAAACTGAGACAAATTAAAGTCCGTCACGCAGGGGCTGCGTAAATTAAGCAGATTTCCCTCGTCAAGTTTAGTAATAGATAAATCAGTAAAAATAAACGGAATAAGAAACGTTTCATCCAATTTCAGTAAACTGTCGACAGGAAGCCTTAGGTTAGAAATGTAAAAAACGGGTCTGCCCGCCTCACACCGGAAAGAAAAACAATTACTGTAATATATCTGAATATAACGTATTAATTTGATTGAAAAATATTTACCATAATTAGTACTGTAATTTATAATGAATCAGAATAATTTTTATCACAAACAATCAAAATTAAAGTAGTCCAAAAACTTAAGAGGGGGGGGGGTCACCAGAATTCAAAAATTAGTTCAGTCATTTCATTGAAGTAGTCAGTAGAGGGGAGAGGTAAACGAATGGGAGCCCCCCCCCCCTCTCCCAAGCATAGTACGAAGGGGGTTGTCTAGTCAGTCCTTTGCCCTTGGTATAGAATTTAACCTTCAAAAAACAAAAATTCCTTTACTTCCTCTTTCTGAAATGTGGGAGATGGTTATATAAAATGTTTTGATTCGGCAGTGCATGATGACAAAACATGTCCTGCTTTAGGACAGATAATACCACATCTGTAAACCCCCACTAGTGGTCAAATTTTGTACTGTACTATGGGGTCATCAACAACAAATTTCCAAGCCTGAAAGCTCTTTCACAATTTTAGTTCCCACCTCCAATGGTGGGTGAGAGGAAATAGGATAGTCACTTTAAGTAATGTTCAACAGATATTAGAGGACTTACTGGAACTACTAAGTAAAATTGATGTAATTTTAAAAAATTATATTATAAAATTTAATGAAAGTAAATCAGAGGTGAGTTAATATATTGAAAAGAGATTATTTGATTTAGTAAGAATTATGCACCAAAGTCTAGCCCTTTATTCTTTTGCTAACTTCCTGAGAATTCCTTTAATAAATATAACTCGTAGCCACAGGGTGATTGTTGGATTAGTCCTTTCTTAATGAAGTAAGACATTGTCTGCCAGACAACGGGTAAGTTGGAGTTAGATGATATATTGAGTTTTTATATATAGGATTTTGAACTGCTTTTTAGGAGATCTCTCTTAAGGGAAATCAGTCATTGAGGTCGTACTCATGACATAATTTTCGAAATTTTTCTACAAATGTCCATCAATCCTACCTAGTGGATGACGAAAATGAGGTCCGTAAAAACTATATATATATTTGTCTGTTACCGCTCTAGCAGTCACAATTTTTGTCTGATCGTTACCATACTCAATATTTATTCATTTTATACAAAAAGAAAGGTCAAGTTCGTTAATGGCTGAAATCGGACCAGTGGGAGGGGGGATTTTTGAAAATTAAAAATATTTCTGTTGCTATACATCGGAAAAATTGTATAGAACCAATCTTGTTGCAAATTAAATTTACTATAACCATACATACATATAGTAAATTTAATTTGCAACAAGATTGGTTCTATACAATTTTTCCGATGTATAGCAACAGAAATATTTTTAATTTTCAAAAATCCCCCTCCCACTGGTCCGATTTCAGCCATTTACGAACTTGACCTTTCTTTTTGTATAAAATGAATAAATATTGAGTATGGTATGGCATGGAGTGATAAATATGAAGCATTTACATGCGAGAGACGAAGGGTTCCTTACTAGACTACGTATAGGTCATTTCTCCTCCTAACCCATGGGCTAACTTCTTACTTGAATAGGACAATAGATTGCCTAACTGCAATGTGTGTAATGACGTCCGTCTTACAATAAAAACCAACATTACTAACGGACTGCAGAAAATGACGTGCACATATCTAATAGATCCTCATGACACTCAAGAATTATATACTGTATGGTTAGCGCCACACATTCCCATGTTAATCTACTCCAACATATACATGACATTCAACATATACCTCACAAATTTAGATTTAAAATTCCTTTTTAATATTTGAAATCTTTTTAAACTCCAGCTAAAATTTTTTTTGACTATATTATAAGATCATAAATATAATATATAATATATAATATTATATCCTATCTATAGAATATATATTGCGTGTGTGTGTGTGTGTGTGTGTGTGTGTGTGTGTGTGTGTCTGTATGTGGAGGACGAGACAGTAAGAGCATTATGAATTGCAGAATGTTCAAGATTTCTTTAGAATAATTTAATTCTGTTGCATTTTATTTTAAAGGAATACCTAATGTTGTATTTATTTGTTTTTAGTTTTTAAGATTTAACCATTGAAACTATAAATAATATATATAAAAATATTATCTATATATATATTCCTATTTTATATATATATATAATATATAATATATATATATAAAACATGCGTAACATAATATTAAATTACTGGTAACCAGTAAACTCTATGCTCTTTAATATGCTATAGTAATTTTTAAGTATATCTTAGTCTTGCCCTGAAGACATAAAATAAAAAACTCGAAATAAATTCTTGAAAATATTGACATAAACTAAGAGTTTTTTCACTTAACATTGTCGAACCAAAACCTCTAAAAGAAAACAAGAGTACCATACATAGTATTCGCCTTTTCTAACAGCTCTAAGAGCGGTGCAGCAATTATTGTTTCGCTCCATTTACCCAAACTCGTATTTAAACGTTTTATTGAAAAAAGATAGTTCATCAAGCTTCGTTAATGTCTGAAAACGGGACCAGTGAGAATGGGGGCTATAGAGGGGCGAGAATTTTCAAATGTTAATTTCAAAATAATCTCCAGTTTCTATACGTCACAGAATCGAAACATTCGTAAAAACCAATCATAGTTGCGCAAATTAAGATGTAACTATAACATGTCATTAAATACATTATATTCTCAATCTTGAATATTCAATCCCTTCATTTTGCCATTCAGCATAAACCCAACCACTTCTGGTCATCTTACTATGAACATTACTCCATTATATAATTAAACCACACCATTCGAAGAGCTTTAAATACCAAAAATTTGAGTTTTGTTAGACAATTAGCCAGTAATTGTATAGATTTATCCTATTGTTAAACTTCATGATGGGATCAATCTGACTTAGTTTATGGCAGCCTCCTGTCCGTGACTGAGACTTTCATCTACTCACTTCTCTAGTGAATATTCCTTGTAGCTTACATAGAATCTTGCTGCCATCTTTACTAAAGGACTTTAAGTATGATCCACATATAATTTGATGAAACCTGTGTTGTCAAAAATAAAAGTTTAATTGACGGATGACTACAATATTGGTATGTAGAATGAAATTAATTTGTTGGCTACCGCTTCCACTATAATAATTATAGTGAAAGCGTAGCCAACCATTTTTTCATCCTACATACATTACAAGTCACTTCCACCTGCCACTCAGAAGACTACATATTTCTATTACCAAATTGCCGGATCCTGCAGCATCGATCCCTTCACATTAGGACACCGAGACCCCTGATTCAGTGCTTGAACTTTGGTTTGTTCGGGGAATCTTCCGCCGACTCCAAACATTCTATATAATCTCCAGAAAAAAATAAAAACAAAATAGGGCACTATGACACATTGGTTTTGTTAGAAAGTCTTTTCCCCACTTCAGGTATAGGATCATTGATCCGTTTTCATTCATGGCTCACTACATATGCTTGAGCTGTTTATTTTTCTAGGTTTCTTTTTAAAGACAGATAAGGTCACTTTCTCGCAATTTTCTCACTGTGTCGGAAGAACTATAGAGGCAACTTGTATGCGCTTCTTGAGGAGCGAAAAGGACCCAAGGGCGTAGTAGAGAAATCACTACATGATAAAGGGGCGGATGTCGCCTTCTTTTTCGCTTGGAGATTGACCCTCCTTACTCTGCAGGTCCTTACTTCTTTCCCACTATTTGTCTTCGTACTTGTCAGTACCCTGAAGTGATTTATATGCGCAAGGGGCAGCACATATGAGAGCCGGGCGCACCCTAACGGCAGGCAAAGCCAATATAGAAAAGTTAGAGTTGAATTGACGGCCAGCAATAATTATGTTCGGGACAACTGTGCACATAGTAACCCTTCACAGGGCAGGTCATACCCCACAAATTGTAAAGAGCACAGCCTCCAGCCTTCTAGACACAGAAACAATGATCCAACGACACCAATTACAAACGAAAAAAAATCGTCATGCAGGTGCTGCCTAAACTAAGATTGCTCTCTTGCTGGTATGTTACACCAGTAATAATCATTTCAATATATTCTCTATTTCCGAGTCAATATTCGATGAGAAGTAGTAGAAGTAGAGGTGTTGTTGTTTTTTGGAGGATTGCTCAGTGTTGGTGAAAAAATCATAGTTCATTCCAATGTTTCGAGAATATTTATTTTCTCTTCTTCAGGGCAAGACTAAATATACTTAAAAACTATTGGGCATTACTCTTGTACCCTTGTTTACATTAGGAGTACTCCTTTATATTAGATTTATATATATATATATATATATATATATATATATATATATATATATATATATATATAATTGTGTGGATGTTTTCGACCAGGTTATATTTATATATGGTGTGTTATTGTTTCTTAAAGTTTTGGTCAATGTTTGAGAACAAAAATGATGTTTCCAATGTACCCTGAAGTGCAATACATAATGTACAATAGTTATTAAGTCTTGTCCTAATGAAGAGGACATAAATATTCTCGAAATATTGGTATAAACGAAAATGTTTTTCACCAACATTGACCAAATCTCCAAGAAACAATAACAACACCTATTTTATATATATATAAGAAATATGTAGTCTTCTGAGTTGGTATTCTGGCAGGTGGAAGTGACTTGTAATGTATGTAGGATGAAAAAATGGTTGGCTACGCTTTCACTATAATTATTATAGTGGAAGCGTAGCCAACAATTATTTCATTCTACATACAATATGTAGTCTTCCTCAATTAAACTTTTATTTTTGACAACAGGTTTCATCAATTTAGTGTCATATTAAAGTCTTTAGTAAAATGGCAAAGATTCTTGAGCTACAAGAATATCACCAGAGAAGGAGTGAAAGTCCGTCACGCAGGGGCTGCATAAACTAAGCAGATTTCCCTCATGAAGTTTAACAATAGATAAATCTTCATACTGGTAATGTAACAAAACAATGTTTGGTATTTACGCTTCGAATGGTGTGGTTTATTATATAATGGAGTAATGTTCATGTAAGATGACCAGAAGTGGGGGTTTGCTGAAGTCTGAAAACTGAAAAATGATATCTCGATTAATATTCAAGATTGAGAATAAATGTATTTAATGACATGTATAGTACATTTAATTTGCACTATGATTGGTTTTTACAATGTTTCGATCTGACGTATAGAAACGGAGATATTTTGAATTTTTGAAAATTCTCCCCTGTATACCCTCATCTCACTGGCCCGTTTTCAGCCATTAACGAACTTGATCTATCTTTTTTCATAAAACGTTTAAATACGAGTTTGGTAATGGAGAAACAATAATTGCGACCGCTAGAGCGTTAACAGGCGAATATATATATATACGAGGGGAGGTCAAAAAGTTCCCGGCCTAACTATGAAGGAGGGAATTAAGATAAAGGACTTTGAGCTTGTCATGTTTACCTAATCCATAGTAATACTCACACAAATTTTTATAATCCTACTATCGCTTGTCTAATATATATATAGTACTTTTATTATCATCAGTTGCCTTCAGCAATTTTTGAACGCCTTAGGAACGTGTATGGGGACTTGTCCCCTAACTATAGTACTGTGAAATATTGGTGTAGTTTATTCAAAATGGGGCGAGAATCCTTAGAAGACGACTCGCAACCAGGAAGGCCTGTGCAAGCAACCACCCCAGACATCATCAACCGCATAGAGGACTTGGTGCTCAATGATGGCCGTCTAAAGAAGAACCAGATCGCGAGGATGGGTTGGTGTATCGGAAACTACCGTGCTAAACATTCTACACACCCACCTCGGCATGTCAAAGGTTAGTGCACGATGGGTTCCCAGAAACCTCTCGTCAGCTCAAAGGAAAGTGAGAATCGATTGCTGCAAAGAATTTTTGTCGCTTTATGGTTCAAATCCCATGAATCTTTTGACACGAATAGTGACTGGGGACGAGTCCTGGGTCCACCACTATGATCTGGAGTCTAAACAGGAGTCAATGCAGTGGCGTAGGAAAGGCGACAAGCCACCTGTCAAGGTCAAGGTCACACCCCCGGCAGGCAAGATTATGGCCACAATTTTTTGGGATTCAGAAGGAATCGTGTTGATTGATTACAAAGACAAAGGTGAAACAATCACAGTAGAGTACTATTGTAATGTTCTGACCCGTCTTAGAGAATCAATCAAGGAGAAGAGGAGGGGAAGTTGAGCCGAGGAATCATGCTGCTTCATGTATATTATATATAAAATTGTTAACCTCTGTCTGTACATTGATTTTTTTCACGAAATTTCACGATAACTTTTCGTTTCACATGTCATAGACACCATAACTGCATTTTGTTTCTTTGGTGTCTTTTTGTTTGTTTGTTACCTTTTCACGCTTAAACGGCTGAACCGAATTTTATGGAACTTGGTATGTATATTACTTCTAACCCAACTTAGACTTATGCTATATTAATATCCTCTGAGACGAACAGGAGTGGGGTTATCTGAGCTAGTATATATATATATATATATATATATATATATATATATATATATATATGTGTGGTGTTGTTTTTTTTAGAGGTTTGGTCAAAGTTAGTGAAAGAAACTTCTTAGTTTATGCCGATATTTCGAGAATTTTATTTTCTCTTCTTCACGGCTGTGAAAATACAGTTGCTACTTTATAATATTGCACATTGTTGTTAAATTAAATCTAGAGTGTTATCCGCTAGAGTGTTATCAAATTAATATATATATATATATATATATATATATATATATATATATATATATATATATAGTTTTGAACGGACCTCATTTTCGTCATCTCCTGGGTAGGATCGATGGACATTTTAAGAAGTTTTTTAAAATGAGTACTACCTCAATAGCTGATTTCCCTAATAGGAATCTGCTAAAAAGGTAAAAAAAAAATATGTATATGTATTTGTAAAGACATATTTCACCAACTACTAAAATACTCGAAACAAACTTAGAATATCCAGTTATTTGAAATCGGTCTGCTTAATATTCAAAGGCTGTACTAGGCGACAGTCACCAAAAGAAGAGAGGATTTTCATCTCTTGAAGCCTTAGTCGCTAATTGGAGTAGTAAGCAGGTTGGAATAATATATTCGTCCTGTCCTGTAGAAGTCTCGTTATTAATACACCGCAGTAATTGGGTAACAAAAGTACGTGCGGGGTAATAGAGGCAGCCCCCAAACTGAGGGCTCTATCAAGGATTGGAGTCACGTAGCCCGGCGAAAACTGGGTCCCGGATATTCTAGATATCTTCTTCTGCCCTCGCAGAAACTCACGCTCCTTTGGGGAAACTCTTATATTCTAACTTTGAACCGCCCCCCCCCCGCCAACAGCGAGCGTTTTTAAAGATCATTCGCCAATCACATTTGACAAGATGGATTGGAGGCGAGCCACAAAATGGGGAAGTCTACCGACTGGACAATGTATAAATTATCATCTAACGTAGAATCACTCTGATGATAAAAAAAAAGTCCGTCACTCAGGGGCTGCGTAAACTAAGCAGATTTCCCACGTAAAGTTATACAATAGAGACATCTCCATACGAGTGCCGAACAGTTACGGAAACGATCAACCTAGCTTTTGGCGGGAACGAATAGAACCACCATTGCTCGTTCGTTACACTTAATAAAAATGCAAATATCTCGGTTAATATTCAATATTGAGAATAAATGCATATAACAATATTTATAATACATTTAATTTCCAATAAGATTGGTTCTATACAATTTTTCGATCCGACGTATAGTAACGGAGATATTTCGAAAATCCCCCCTCTAAACCCTCCCCTCCCACTGGTACCAATTTCAGCCGTGGACGAACTTGATCTTCCTGTTTACATGAAACGATTAAATACCGAGTTTGGTGACGATTAAACAAGAATTGCGACTGTATATACATATGTATATGTATATTTATATGTAGAGAGAGAGAGAGAGAGAGAGATAGTTTTGAACGGACCTCATTTTCGTCATCTCCTGGGTAGGATCGATGTACATTTGAAGAAATTTTTCGAAAACCGCGTCATGAGTACGACCTCAATAGCTGATTTCCCTTAAGGCTGCTAAAAAGGACCTCCCGCTGGGGCTGCGTATACAAAGATATCCCACCTGCTGGTTTAACGAACATGTGATCTCACCTCACCTATTCTCTATTTATACGCA
The DNA here is from genome assembly GCA_019009955.1 of Riptortus pedestris. Taxonomy (NCBI): domain Eukaryota; kingdom Metazoa; phylum Arthropoda; class Insecta; order Hemiptera; family Alydidae; genus Riptortus; species Riptortus pedestris. Next base: position 131,650,759 of record CM032233.1, on the reverse strand, counting down.
AAACGTCCGCCACGCAGGGGCTGCGTTAACAAAACATATTTCCCACGTGCTATTCAACTTAAATGAGCAATAAATGTTGTAATGCACATTTACTGTCTATCTTCGATAGTAACCGAGATATTTGGATTTTTCAGTTATACTCATGTTACATAAACAATACTCTGTATTATAATGAACAACATTATTCGAAGCTTGAATACCAAATATTGTTATCATTGAACTTTTGCATTTTGAGTTAATGCAAATACGTGGGAAAGCTGTTTATTTTTCGTAGCCCATGAGTGGCGGACTTTCTTTTTAATATTTGAGGCACAGAAAAAATGTATTAACATATATAGATAAAAATTAAATATACATCACTAATTTTTATTATTATTAGTCTCATTATATCCTTCTGGTCCTATTTTAGCTATTAATGAACTTGGTCATTACTTTAACCAAAAACTTTTAAATAGCGCGTTTGGTAAAGATCAAACAGAAATTGGAATCAATAGAACTCTCCCACGTGCTACTCAACTTAAATGTGGTATAAATGTTTTAATAAACATTTACTCTTTATCTTAAATAGTAACCGAGATATTTGCATTTTTCAGTTCTCAGCAAACCCCCATTTATGCTAATGTTTAATAAACAATACTCAGTTATACAATGAACCACATTATTCGAAGCTTAAATACCAAATATTTTATTAAAGGACCTTTATTATCCTAGATACATGCAAATATGTTCTGATGACCCCCCCGTCTTAAGTTCTTATACGACTAAAATTTGAATGATTGGGATAAAAAGTATCCTTATTCAATATAAATTACTGTACTAGATACAGTAAATAGTTTGCTATAAAATTAATATGTTTGTTATATTCTGTTTTATTTCAATAATTGTTTTTCTTTCCGGTGAGAGGTTCCCTGACCTATTTTTTTACATTTCAGACGCTTCCCTTCAGGAGTTTGTTAAAATTGACTGAAAGATTTCTTATTACCGTTTGTATTTATTAACTTAATATTATCAGTATGTAGATTTATCTATTGTTAAGCTTCACGAGGGAAATCTGCTTAGTTTACCCACCTCCTGCGTGACGGTGTATTTGTTTAGGTTTTAAATATTTTTAACTATCTTTTTTTTTGTAATGCAATCCTTTTAGTCTTTCGTGCCTTAAAGCTTTCAGAGATCCTTCTTTTCTAATTAGTCACGGAAAATTAGGGGTATCTCTGTCCTTTTCTAGATAAAACAAGTATAAAAAAGGTGCCCCGTTCACTCTTAAGGAGCTGTGAAGAGGGGTTGCTAGGCGAGGGGAGCACTAACCCCTGACTAATTTGCTAGTGATGTTTCACATCTAATTATCTCCGAATATATAGAGGAAATCTTGATTCATCAAAGTTGCGAGTATCTCACAAACCTACCTTTTTCACCCAAGTTTTACTAGTACCTGTTCTTGTATTTACAATATTAAATCTAGTTAAATTAAACAAAACTGACGAACAATGCTCAATGTGAACTAGTGTACTCATCATGTGTACAAAAACAACCGTCATACATGAAGTTCTTTAATTTATTTTTAAACAAAGAATATTTTTAATTTGATACATTCGGGCGGAGAGTTAGATAGTTTTACTCCTTAAAATGATACGTTTTTCTCGAAATATTTATGTTTGTGGTTGGGGGCTTGTGTTATACTATTTTTGCAAAACCAGTTCATGTTTTGTTTCCTAGAGAATATTGTATAGTACATATATATCGAAGAGAATAGTCATTATTATTGACTCCTTAAAAAGTGTGGGACTGTATCTACTGTGGGGGTTGTATATAAATCTTATTCATATCCTTTTCAATTAAAAAATGATTTTTGGAGTTGCCCCAAAGTTACCATAAGTTAACCGAATATGGAAATATCCATAGTATATAAATAGAAGAGTTTCCATTGGAAGATATTTTTTAACACATTTCAATAAGAAACGAAGAGATTTTAGCTTCTTACTCAATTCTTCAGTATGATTGAACCAGTAAAGGCGATTGTTCAAAGACAATCCTAAAAACTTTATCATGGAGACTGGTAAAATCAGTCCTGCAGAATATGAGCAATTTCTACTGAAATATAGAATATTTGTTCTTATAAACAAATTCGGTTCTTCAATTTAGGAACTCAGCCATCTATAAAAAAAGGTAAAGAAAAAATATCAGTATATAAACCATAAGTTCTAGTCACCAGATAATGAATTAAAATGAAAACGTCAACAAAAAGAAAAAACTTTAAATAAATCTTTAAAGGAAGATTCACAGAATTTTTTTCTGTATACAACTTTCTTTTCCATGTATTGAAAAGTCCGTCTGGCAAGGGCTGCGTAAACTAAGCAGATTTCCTACGGGAAGGTTTACAACAGATAAATCTAGATACTGGTAACACCATCGTGAATGTTAAGGGAATAAATACAAACGGTAAGAAGAAATCTTTCAGTCAATTTGCAGGTTAATAATATCTACAACGGAAAACGTCGGAACTGTAAACACACAGGACAGCCAATATCACAGCTCTGAATAGATAGAATCTAGACTAGAAAGAAGAGGAATTAATCAAATATATCTGAATACAAAATATTAATTTTATTGATATCGGTTTACTATATCTAGTACTGTAAATTAAAACGAATCAGAAAATGTTTAATCTCAATCAATCAAATATTAGTAGTCCAAAAACTTAAGACGGAGGGGGGGGGTGTCACCAGAGCATATTTGAATATAAGTATCACATAACTGTATCAAGAAAACAATATTTGGTATTTAAGTTTCGAATAATGTGGTTTATTCTATAACAGGATATTTCTTATGTAACATGAGTAGTAGTGGGGGTTTACTGAAGGCTGAAAAATGCAAATATCTCGGCTAATATTCAATATAGAAAATAAATGTATATTAAAACATCTATAGAACATTACATTTGCAATGAGATTGGCTCTACATAATTTTTTGATCCGACGTTTAGGAACTGAGATATTTTGAATTTTCCAAAATCCCCCTTTAAACCCCCCTCCCACTCGTCCAATTTCAGCCATAACGAACTTGACCATTCTTTTTACAAGAAACGATTAAATATCGAGTTTAGTAATGATGGAGCAATAATTTGATATATATATATATATATATATATATATATATATATATATATATATATATATATATATATACATTTTTCAATGGACCTCATTTTCCTCACCTCGTAGGTAGGATCGACGGACAATTGAAGAAAAAATTCGAAAATCGCGTCATGAGTACGACCTCAATAGCTAAAACGAGAATTGACTTCTAATAGAAAAGAAATTATTGATTTGTTTATTTGTTGCAATGGAATAAACTAAATCATTTACTTTTTTCATATTTCTGAAGAAAAAAGATCGAGAAATGGAAAACATTAGATCCTTAGCGGGTTAGCATAATTATCCCCTAGCGGGTAAACTGTCGAACCTACCTTAGCTGAGCTCGTATAAAACAAATCTCTTTTAAAAAATCCGGTTAATTTTTTTTTTTCGTGCCAATCTATCAAAAAATGTACAATGTAATTATAAAAACGTAAATATAAAATATTTAAAAAACTTTCACCCTGCTGTGAGGTATTTCCAAAAAATCACGTCCGCATCAAGAGTGTTATTACTAAAGGGGTTCATCCACGTCTTGACGTTAATGCAACAGCTATTCAATAATAAGGTGCTGGAAAAACATATAGTGTCACCTGCACTCCAGGATTATTTGTGCTTTGGGAAAACCCACCTTTGACACCTCTCAAAACTAATTAATAATTAACTTTTTCTTACGGCTAATTAAACTTTTCTTTCTTTCAGCTTTCCAAACGATAGAAGTATATAAGAAATATAGAGGCGGCCCGATGACAGTCAGCTCCCAATTTAAGGTTCTTCGCCCTGAACTTGATAAGAACTCGACGAGAGCCTGTAGATTATTGATATCATCCTAAGGTGGCGTTTTGAGAAATTGATTTGCTCCAGGGAGGGCGGTTAAAAAAAATGGGGAAAGAAAAGAAAGAGAGAAAAGAAAAATTGATAATGAAAAGTAAATGAGCTAAAAAATGTGGTACGTATTGAGCTAATGAGTTGAGCTCTGACGGGCTGACGTGAATTAGATTGAAGGAGGAGGCGAAAAAAGGGGAAATTAATGGCTATTATTAAATTCTTAGACGGAATACCTCCCTTAACTCATTTATTGACAGATTCAAGGTATTAGAAACCTATTTAACTCGCTTTAAAGAGAAATAGAATTACTTAGCATTTTCACTCTTTTTCTTTAATCAGTCCAATTTTTTATGAGTAACATTATTTTCACTTCAGAATAGATTTTCACAGTTTTATAGTGTACTATCTAAGATATCCGGCAATTGTTGACCGAATAATAATCTTATTTTTATAGGGAGGCTTCCTGTATAACAATTTCAACAATCATATTGGGTTCAAACACGTATTGTCTTTTGTCAAAATGGCACCACCAAGTAATGTTTAATAGATATTTCAATAACGTCAACATATCGGAGGAAATAAGATAATATATACTGGAATAAAACACATTGATTCCCAAACAACTTCCGCTATCACGCGTTGTGTAAATTCAGCAAGCCTAAATAATGTATTGTAAATAATGAATAACCGAAATGCTCTTATAGTTTACATTTCTAGTAATTTTCAGTGAAAATAAGTAACTAATGCGGTGGGGTAGGGCAGAGTTTATAACCTCACTGACCTGAATCATATTAGAACAATCATATAAGTCTATAAACATAACATCATTTGCCATAATATGACTTTATCTAATAAACTTTACCCTAATAAAATTCTCCTTTGCTATAATAAACTTAGTACTAATAAAACTGGGTTCCTGCAATAGTACTTAGTTTTCATCATGTTTATACATGCACAACAAAAGTGAGTGTAAAAAAGCTACTTTATGTAACAAAATAAACAACTTTTGTGCACTTTTAACGATAAACATCTCTCTCTCTCTCTCTCTCTCTCTCTCTCTCTCTCTCTCTCTCTCTCTCTCTCTCTCTCTCTCTCTCTCTCCCTCTCTCTCTCTCTCTCCTCTCTCTCTCTTCTCTCTCTCTCACTCTCCTCTCTCTCTCTCTCTCCTCTCTCTCTCTCTCTCTCTCTCTCTCTCTCCCCCCCTCTCTCTCTCTCCTCTCTCTCTCTCTCTCTTTTCTCTCTCTCTCTCCCTCTCTCTCTCTCTCGCTCTCCCTCTCTCTCTCTCTCCTCTCCTCTCTCTCTCTCTTCTCTCTCTCTCTCTCTCTCCTCTCCTCTCTCTCTCCTCTCTCTCTCCTCTCTCTCTCTCTCTCTCTCCTCTCTCATCTCTCTCTCTCTCTCTCTCTCTCTCTCTCTCTTCTCTCTCTTCTCTCTCTCTCTCTCTTCTCTCTCTCCCCCCTCCCTCTCTCTCTCTCTCTCTCTCTCTCTCTCTCTCTCTCTCTCTCTCTCTCTCTCTCTCTCTCACACACATACACACACACACACAAACATAGTCACTCATTCTAATCGCATTCAACTGGATAGAATTGTCGAAAATGTGTAGAGAGCGTTCAAAAATCGCACCATGAGCTTTAAATTCTGAGCAAGGATGTTCGGAAAAAGAAGAAGGATTACGAGGAAGGGAGGACCAGAGGATTTTTAGGGGAGAGTCCTAGCAGTTTATTTTCCTTCATTTGTCAATGTCAACGGAAGTACCTCCAGCCCGGCAAACGCTGGCACTTTCATTAAAGTATAAACTCTTCCAACACTCCAGATTGTCTTACGCCCTACTTATAGCGACTAAAAATAAAATAGAATAAAAAAGACTACTCCCCACAGAAAAGTTATACGAGGGCAATACTCATAAAAATACATGAGATAGAAAAAGAGTTACGGCAGATGGATAGAACTTTTATTGTCGTCTTACAGAATTTCGTATTACTTCTTAGATTTAATAAATAACTAGCGCGACCCGGCAGACGTTGTCCTGCATGATATATTCAGTGATTAGGATATTAAATTTAATAATATTATGTTGGAAAAATAAATCTTCTTTTAATTACACAAAAAACATCATTTGTTATGTGCACGTTTTCCTATAAACAAATAGTAAATAAAATATCGCCAAAAATTTGGTACCCAAAAAGATCTCCTCATGAAAACTGAGAGCAGGAAAAGAAGTCGTTTCAGTTCTATGATTTACTGGTAGAATGCGCACTACACGTCCGTAGTTATAGACCAAATTATTGAAATTAAATCATAACCCTCAACAATAACTAAGCAAAATACATAAATTATAAATAAAGGAAAATAAAATAATTGAAACATTCAAATCAAAGTAAAAATAAATTTGGACAATAAATAACACAATGTCTGAAAAGTGAAAACCTCTCGCAGCTGAAAATCATGTATATTTAGATGGCATATCTTAAACTCTTAAGGACATACATAAGATAAACATATTAACATTTCATTACATTTCCAATAACGTCGCCCTTCGACCTTCGGACGGAGACCTGGCTCCATCTGCCTGGCCGATCTGCGGCGCTGAACCAATCCGGAGCTTCACCTTTTACTTTTTTTTAGTGTGTATCTCGCTTAGACGTATTATAAGACAAAATTGAATATGACAAAAGTTACTCCAAATGACTAACATAAAAAACTCCTATCCTGTGCATATTTGCCGAAAAAAACCAAATAGGAAACGGAATACGGGCTATTTTTTAATTTCTGGCCTACTCACGACCCCCACTCCTGACTCCATCTGCCGGGCCGATCTGCGGCGCTAAACCATCCGGGGCGTCACCTGATCGCGTATTTAAAAAATCAATCAAATCGGTCCAGCCACTCTAGGAGTTCATGACTATAACACGTACGCTAGAATTATTATATATATAAAGATATTCAATAGGAATACATACCGACTTGTATAGCATAACTATAGAAAGATAGATAATAATTTATTGGCATAAATAAATAACATTGCCATGGGCTCTGGCCATTTGTTGTTAACTCGTTAGTCCTACAGTCTATTATAACACAACTTCAGTAGAAAATTAAGATAAGCTTATAAATAACAATATATACTATAATTTTATGAAAGTATAACTCGTTCATAGAAGAAGCACCAGACATAGATTATATTAAATGCTATTAATTAATTACTTCTCAAAAAATATTACATTATTTTAACCCTTCACAGGCAAGGCTGGGGTCGCCGGTGACCCAGAGGTTGGTTAAAAATAATATTCTGAGTAAAGTAAGGGATGGAGGGGAGGGGGAGTGCACGGTTACCCCTCCCCTCCTTTCCCGAGAGTTGATTGAAAAAGAAATTGAGAATCAATCTGGACCCAGCACTTCAAGGACGTCGGTGCTGCTTTTTGTGAAAAATCAAGAGATCGTAATGGTACATCAAACTGCGCTCATTGTAAATCGCAAGCTATGTGCTGAGCATAGGCTAAGTATTTGTTTTCGATGCATTACCTGAGTCTCACCTGAAGAAGATGAAGAAATAGAAGATTGTTAGATTGTTCTGAGTTTGAAGTAATTCAAGTGAACTTTCATTACTAAGAGTTTATTCCCTTTTTTTGATTTTTTTATCCCTCATATTTTCTTATTCTTTCTTCCGTAGGGAGTATTTTTTTATATATAATTTTTTCTGTAAGAGTTTAAACTATTTATTTTGATCTGGGAAGTTTTTGACTGTTCAGAGTAGGAACATTTATTTCTGGACTGACGGATGAACATGGAAGACTGATAACTTTACTGAAAATTATTTAATCACTAAGATTTTATTAAATTTTCTCGTCTTTTATAGCTGGAAATTTCTTATTATTTCCCTTCTAGGAGTGTACTCGTTTAATTTTTATCTTTTATCATATACGGATACCAAAGGTCTGGAACTCTTACGTTCCTACTATTGATAAGTTTTTGTATTATGTATATTGCCAAATAAAATAAATTTTTCAAACTATACTTTCTTTTTTTATATAAAAAAAACAACAACAACTGGAATATTTGTGTTAACAATGAAAAAAATGTGCTATAAATATGACTGGGTCCCCCGTGGACCCAGCTTGCATGCAATGTAATTTACATATTCCTTGTCTGTGAAGGGGGTTAACTTTGAAATGCTCTTAATATTTAAAATATATTCTAAAAAAATAAAAAAAAAAGAAAAAAAAAAAAGAAAAGAAAAAGTTCACCACAAAATATGCTTGTAGATATTGCTGTGAGGGAGTTTGAAGACTAACACTAGATCAATGTAGAAGCTTCTATTATCATTAAGACTTTTGGATTAAAAATTATTACCATGAAAAATAAAATAAAAATGTCCACAATTACATAGGTTTTGCAGATTTCCCTTACGGTAAATCAGGAATTTAGGTTGTACTCACGATATTTTCGTAGATTCAAACTGTCTCCGCCACTATACGTCGGATCGAAAAATTGTATAAAACTAATATTACTGCAAATTAAATTGACTATAAATAATGTTATATACATTTATTCTCTATCTCCAATATTATCCAAGATATTTGCATTATTCTGTTTTCAGCAAACCCCCCACGTCTATTCGTGTTACATAAACAATATTCTGTTAATTAATAAACAACATTATTCGAAACTTAAAGACCAAATATTGTTTTCAAAAGACATTTATTATACGAGATACATGCAAATAAAAATTCTAGTGACCCCATCCCCCTCAGCCTTTAGTTTTGGACTACTAAAATTTTATTGATTGAGATAAAAATTATTCTGATTCTTAAAATTTACAATACTAGATATAGTAAATAGTTTTCAATAAAATTCTTATTATTATTATTTATTAACGTCCACTTTTTGCAACTAAGGCTAATTGGGACGGGTTATCTACAGGTTACCACCCTTTTCTAGCCAGGGTGGGATTTTAGAATGTTATTTAATGAATTTCGTCACTAAATAATTTCCTTTGCCCAGGCGAGAATCGAACTCGCCACTCAAGGTTTGCCATTTGAGATAAAGGTCAACGCTTTAACTCGTATGGCTAACCTGAGCCCCTCAATAAAATTAATATATAATATTCCGATATATTTGTTATTGTTTTTCTTCCCGGTGAGACGTTGTCTAATGTTATATTCAGATATATTGCAGTATATGATCTTCTTTCCGGTCTTGATTCTATCTATGTTGCCTTCTCTGTTTGTTAACAATACAAACGCTTGGCTGAATGATTTCTACTTACCGTTTGTATTTATTCACGGTGGTGTTACCAGTATGTAGATTTATATGTTGTAAACCTTCCCGTGGGAAATCTACTTAGTTTACGCAGCCCCTGCGTGACGGACTATTACTCATTCTCTAGTGATATTCCTGTAGTTGAAGAGTGTTGTCAAAAATAAACATTTAATAGAGGAACACTACATTTTTTTTCTCTAATTGCCGGATCCTGCAAAATCGATCATTCATCATTATACTAGAGCCGATGTTGATCTTTTGTTGTTCGGGAATTCCGCCGACCCAAACATTCTATATAATTCCCGAAAACAAAAAAAAGAAAAATAGGACACTCACATTAGTTTCGTTAGGAACTTTTCAACTTCAGGTATAGGCTCTTGATCCTTTCATGGCTCACTCGTAAGCTTGTGTGTTATTTTCTAGGTCTTTTAAAAGAAAGCATGTCTCCAATTCCATGGTGTAGAACCAAAAGAGCAATTCTTGGATGCGTTTCGAGGAGAAAGGACCAAGGGGTATTTGAGAAACAATGAAAGGCCGGATGTGCCTTTTTGCTTGGAGATGTCCTTCTTTGCAGGTCCTTACTCTTTCCCCTTTTGTCTTCGTATATCGTCCTGAAGGATTTATGGCAGGGCTGGACAATGAGAGCCGGGACCTAACGAGGCAATGCATATAGAAAAGTAGAGTTGATGGCCAGCAATTACTTCGGGACATGTGCATGTATCCCTTCGCAGGGCAGGTCATATCCCAAAAATGGTAAAGGGCCTAGCCTCAGGCCTTCTAGACTAAGAAACAATGACACCAATTACAAACGGAAAAAAAAATCCGTCACGCAGGTGCTGCCTAAACTAAGATTTCCCTCGTGCTGGTATGTTACACCAGTAATGTCATCTCAATATATTTTCTATTTCTGAGTCAATATTCGATGAGAAGTAGAGGAGGTTTACTGTATATATGTATATATATATATATATATATATATATATATATATATTTAAAGTTTGGAAAGGACCTCATTTTCGTCATGTCCTGGATAGAATCGATACGCATTTGAAGTAATTTTACGAAAATCGGCTCCTGAGTACGGCCTCTATTCCTTAAGGGAAAACGTTTTAATATCGAGTTCGGTAACGTCCAAACAAAAATTGAGACCTCTGGACCGTAGAACATATATTTTTGTTGTTGTTGAACGAACGTCTATTTCGTTATCATCATCGCTTCGCTTGGGACATTCTTTTCTTTTTTTCTTCTTAATGAATTGCTTTTTATTTATTCCTTGTCATAGCCATTTTTTAGCTCTCCTAACCCTTCTCAAGAGCCCACAACAGTGTCTTGTTTCTTTTGGCTGATATGTTTATTTTACTACGACTAGCTAAGGGCAAGGGCTGAGATATTTATTTCCTAACAATATTTCCTAAAATGCTTACTTTAGGTGATAAACTTTCTCAAGTGGCTCTGTGAGATATTTATGCCTTCCAGACTAAACAGTGTGTGGCCCTTGGATTTAGTCACAGAAAAAACTGTCGTCTCAGCTCGGGTTGCCTAGTTCCTAGATGGAGCCGATGAACAAGGGCACCTCTGTCAGAGGCCTATTTTACGAGCTGCAGGTGTCCCACCCTCCCTTCGGCTAGACATTCGCTATATTTTTGAAAAATGTCGGAAATGTCTGGCCGTCCCTACCCTCGAGATGACAAAAAAATCCGTCAAGTAGGGGCTTTGTAAGCTGAGTAGATTTACTGCGTCTTGGTAAAAACACTTGGTCTTCTTTTGCTTTACCCACACCAGTTACTTATTTCTTAAAGACTGATTTTTCTTACTATTAAATTAATACTAGTGTAGAACAAATGATGAAGGTAATGCATTTAACAACCTTCAAATGTAAACAAAAAGTCCTTCACTCATATTGAGTTTGATCATAATGGCATTACCAAGTAATGTTTAATATTGTAGATATTTCAATAACGTCAACATATGGGAGGAATTAAGATAATATATACCGGAATAAAATAGATTGATTACCCAACAACTTCAGCTGTCACGCGTTGTGTAAATTCAGCATGACTTTGTTTAATAAATAGATTATAAATATTAAATAATTGAAACGCTCTTATAGTTTACATTTCTAGTCATTTCCAGTGAAAATAAATAACAAATGCGGTGGGGGAGTGCAGAGATTTATAACCTCACTAATCCGAATCATATTAGAACAATCATATAAGTCTATAAACATAACATCATTTGCCATAATATGACTTTATCTAATAAACTTTACCCTAATAAAATTCTCCTTTGCTATAATAAACTTAGTACTAATAAAACTGGGTTCATGCAATAGTATTTAGTTTTTATCTACAGATGATAAAAGTATTGTATTTTACGAGCTTCAAATGTAAACAAAAAGTCCGTCACTCTGGATATAATATTTTAAAATATTATTAATTAAATGCATTAGGGTACTAGTGAAAAATGTAAAAAAAAAAAGTTCGTCACGCAGGAACTGCGTAAACTAAGCAGATTTCCCACGTGAAGGTTTACAATAGAGAAATTTCACAAGAGCCGAGCAATCAAGGAAACGGCCGAACGAGCTTTTGGTGGGAAAGTCACTCTCGTCCGTTAGCCGTCGATTTAATAAAAATGCAAATATCTCAGTTAATATTCAAGATAGAGAATACGTGTATATAACAATATTTAATATATATTGTAAACGTAATTTGCAATAAGATTGATTCTGTACAATTTTTCGATCCGACGTATAGTAACGGAGATATTTCGAATTGTCGAAAATCCTCCCTCTAAACCCACCCTCCCACTGGTCCGATTTCAGCCGTTAACGAACTTGATCTTTCTTTTTACATAAAACGACTAAATATCGAGTTTGGTAACGATTAAACGAAAATTGCGACCGCTACGCTAGAGCGGTAAACAGATAATATATATATATATATATATATATATATTATATATTATATATTCTATATATATTGAGAAGCATTATATAAAAGTAGTACATGAATGTTTATCCATTTCTGATGGGAATCTTTAAATGAACCTTTCAAACATTTATTCATGTAGGCTAAAGAAACTTCAGTCTAAATAATGTTGGCATAAACAAAGATTCATTTCACCAACATTGGGAACCAAAGCTCGAACGAACAACACAATACCTCTATATATATATATATATATATATATATAGTATATATATATATATATATATACAGTTTTGAACGGACCTCATTTTCGTCATCTACTAGGTAGGATCGATGGACATTTGAAGAAAAATTTCGAAAATTCCGTCATGAGTACTACCTCAATAGCTGATTTCCCTTAAGGAAAATCTGCTAATAAGTAGATGTACACTTAGATCCTATGACTCGAGGACTAGTAGCAGAGTCAGCATCATACAAGAATCACTGTATATAAACCCCCTCCTTTCCTCCTCCCAAACATTACAGAAAAAGGCAATCCTCACCCAAAATCCTTATCCTATCCTACATCACAGCTCGGTATGTATGTGTATATCCCGTGTATATGCGTGTATACATGAGGTACTTGTTTTAATTTTGCATGCTTGCACGTTATTCTTTCGCTTAGTTTTCTTCACATGCCCTTCTTCTATGCATGATTTTTCTTTTGGTCTTTCTTCTTTAGTCAGGTGTAGGGAACAAAAAAAAAAAAAAAACCTCCCAAGCAATTGTTACCCAACCTCCGTACGATTCACATCTATGTAGTCTTTTATATTACGAATAAAGTATTTTTTTTAAGTTCAAAGCGCGTTGTGAGATTTGATTTACCATATAATAAAACTAAGATAAAATATAACAAATGAGAATTTTAAAAGTTTGTAGGTGTAAACTATAAGAAAGTTTGTATCCAAAAATGTGGCAAAAATAATAATAATGCCCGTCACGCAGGGGCTGCGTTAACTATGCAGATTTCTCACGTGCACCATTATTTTGCATTTACCTCAAAACGTAAATTTTCAATGAGAACAATATTTGGTATTTAGGCTTCAAATAATGTGCTTAATAATATAACACCTTACTATCAATATGACATGAGTATGAGGGGGGAGGGGTTACTGAAAACCTAAAACTAAAAAATGCAAATATCTCGGTTAATAATATAGAGCGAAAACGTACCATACAATATTTATGGAGTATTATACTCGCAATAAGATTGGTTTAATAAAATGTTTCGATCCGAAGTATAATAAAGGAGATATTTCGAATTTTCGAAATTCCCCACCTTTAACCCCCCCCCCTCCTCCCACTGGTCAAATTTCAACCATTAACTTGATCTTTCTTTTTACATAAAACGACTACATACCGAGTTTGGTAACGATTAAACAAAACTTGCGACCGCTAGAGCGTTAACAGATATATATATATCATCTTCTGGGAAGGGTCGATTCACATTTGAAGAAATTTTTGGAAAATCGCGTCATGAGTACGACCTCAATAGCTGATTTTCCTTAAGGGAAATCTGCTAAAATGATAGTTTAATATACCATTCGTCAAATTATTCATTTAGGGAGCCAATGTGCTTTTAATTATTGTGAAATACACTTAAAAATATTCTCGTTCTTGTACCTTCTTCTGTAAACAAATTCACATAGTTATGAGTCTAGAAGTTAATTTCTTAAACTGCGTCTACATGCTGGAGATCGTCTTCGGTGAAAAGCAAGCTTCATAAAGTGTCCTCTTCTACATTCCCGTGTTTTATGCAATATTCCAAACCTTTGCAATGCATTAAATGCTTTTAGCAGATTTCCCTTAAGGTATATCAGCTATTGAGGTCGTACTCATGACGCGAGTTTCGAAACATTTCTTCAAATGTCCGTCGATCCTACCCAGGAGATGACGAAAATGAGGTCCGTTCAAAATTATATATATATATATATATATATATATATATATATATATATGTATATATTTGTCTGTTAACGCTCTAGCGGTCGCAATTTTCGTTTGATCGTTACCATACCATATTTAAAAGTTTTATTTAAAAATAAAGATTAAGTTCGTTAATGGCTGAAATCGGACCAGTGGGAGGGGGTGTAGAGGGGAGGATTTTCGAAAATTCAAAATATCTCCGTTACTATACGTCGGATCGAAAAAGTATATAGAATCAATCTTATTGCAAATTAAATTTACTATAAATAATGTAATTTATTCTGTATCTTGAATATTAACCGAGATATTTGCATTTTTCTGTTTTCAGCTTCTGAGATGAGATCGGCTAACTTCGGGTCTAGTCGTGAGTTTCCGTCAAGAGTTAGTTCGGGCCGTTCCCGTAACTGTTCGACTCTCTATTCTGAAATTTCTCTATTGTATAACTTCACGTGGGAAATCTGCTTAGTTTACGCAGCCCCTGTGTGACGGACATTTTTATATCATGACATGTCTCCGTTGTATCAGATTCATTATTAACAAAAACAACTTCAACGTTTCGTAAAATCTTGCAGGTAATAAGTAGGGAACCTCCTTCATGTATAAGCTTTATCTTTTAAAATAGACATATGTTATTAAATGACGGTATGATAATTTCTTTATTTATTAACGTCCACGTTTTGCTACTGTGGCTAATTGGGGTGGGTTATCTACAGGTTCCCACTCTTTCTAGCCAGGGTGGGACTGAGGATATTATTTAATGAGTTCGTCACTAAATAAATTCTCAATTGCTGGAATCGAACTCGCCACTCCAAGTTTACTATAACCTGTAACATTACTGTAACATCCAACACTTTAACTCACACTAAGCCCCACAGGTTTAACTAACCTGAGCCCCCACTGTATGATAAATCACTAATCAAAAAGTAACTGGCTGGGAAAAAGATAAAAAATCCGTCATGCAGGGGCTGCGTAAACTAGGCATATTTTCCACGTGTGCTATATATTTGCATTTATCTCAAAATGTAAAAGTTCAATTAGAACAATATTTGGTATTTATCCTTCAAATAATGCGCTTCATAATGAGGAACTAGCTCAACCAAAACCCAGTAAAAAATTTCTGATTATAAATATGGATAATCACCTCTATAAACTCAATTATTAATTCCTCATAAAGAGCTCTATTTAGGAATATTTCAAGCTTATCACACGAGGAAGTGTATTTGCCTTCTAGGTGCCATATCAATAAAATTAGAGCAATATCCCAGGTAAGGCTAGCGGGAAAAAAATATTAGGGAATTCTTAACAATTAGAAGTTTGTTCGTAATGATTAAATTCATTTTTATTAGAATATTACTGATTTAAATGTAAATCATACTATGATTTTAGCAGATTTCCCTTAAGGGAAATCAGCTATTGAGGTCGTACTCATGACGCTAGTTTTGAAAAATTTCGTCAAATGTCCATCGATCCAGGAGATGACGAAAATGAGGTCCGCTCAAAATTATATATATATATATATATATATATATATATATATATATATATATATATATATATATATATATATATATATATTTGTCTGCTATCGCTCTAGCGGTCGCAATTTTTGTTTGATCGTTCCCAAACTTCATATTTAAGCGTTTTACGTAATAAGAAGGCCGTTCGTTAATGGCTGAAATCGGACCAGTGGGAGGGTGGGTTTAGAGGGGGGATTTTTGAAAATTCGAAATATCTCCATTATTATGCGTCGGATCGAAAAATTGTATAGAATCAATCTTATTGCAAATTAAATTTACTATAAATATTGTTCTATACATTTATTCTGTATCTTGAATATTAACCGAGATATTTGCATTTGTATGCATGTGTGTGGTCGGCAGGAGTCGGCTATGTTCGGGACTCTCCGCCGAGAGCTAGTGCGGGCCGTTTCGGTAACTATTCGTCCCTCGTGAATAGGTTTAGAGATTCCTTGCTCCTACTGTTGTTATTAGGCGGATTTCTCTATTGTAAAACTTCACGTGGGAAATCTGCTTAGTTTACGCAGCCCCTGCGTGACGGACTTTTATTATTTCCATAATATACTAAACAATATGAAATGTGTACATAATTTGTCATAGTCACAAGCAACACTAGTTTAAGAGTATTTGTGAACCATTTAATTATTACTTGAATATTTATTATATACATTGTTAATTGTTTGAAGTGATTTATGATAATTTTTATATAAAAAATACGTTTATTATTTTTTTTATTTCATGCTAATTCGCAAAAGAAAGTATGTTTTAATATAATTTCTTTAAATATTATTTTTAGTCATTACTGTATTTAAATCAAAGGCCGATCTCCTTGTAATAAAGTGTAACTACACTCAGACAATAAAAAGTCCGTCACGTAGAGCTGCGTAAACTAAGCAGTAGATTTCCCTCTAAAAGTTTAACGTTAACATTTAATATTAAATGAATAAACACAAACGAAATCGTCTGAAAAGTAAACAAACAGGTCAGACAACGTCTCACCGGGAAGAAAAACAATAACAAATATAAACGAATTTAACATATTAATTTTATTGAAAAATATTTACTATATCTAGTGCGGTAATTAATAATGAATCATGGATAATTTTTATCTCAATCAATCAAATTTTAGTAGTCCAAGAACTTATGGCGGGTGAGGGGGGGGGGGTGTCACCAGAACATATTTGCATGAATCTCGTATAATAAAGGTCTCTTGAAAACAATATATTTAGTATTTAAGCTTCGAAAAAAGTGGTTTATTATGTAACAGACTACTGTTTATGTAACATGAGTAGAAGTGGGGGTTTGCTGAAGGCCAACAACTAAAAAAAGTGCAAATATCTCGGTTAATATTCAAGGATAGAGGATAAATGCATATAACAGCATTTATAGTACATTTTAGTTGCAATAAGATTTTTTTCTGTAATCGTTGAATAGTGGTAACATTACTAAACTGAAATGAGTGAAGAAAGTGAAACATTTTGCAATAGAGTGAAGAAAGTAATCACTTTCTTCACTTGTGAAGAAAGTGAATTGCCTTTTTAATTATTAATAAATATAAATTAAAAAATAATTTGAAGTTGGAAATTAAATGCTTTTAAATGTTTCTTAACATTGTAAGAATTTATTTTAACAAAATAAATTGAAATGTGAATGAATTATTGGTGGAAATAATCAATATATTTTAAAATTTAAATATAATAATAATTACCTTCCTTGTTTATAACCTGCACTTGTTTATAACTGCACTACTTCACAATCATCACTAGTTGTTTTATAACTTTGCTTATAACCTTTCACAACCATGCTTATAACCTACCAACAACATACCATAATCTTCACAACATCCTAATTTTGTTCATATTCTGGTTAGATCTGATCATTACACGATTACAGAAAAAAATTTAATATTACACTCGTGACGAAAGTAGAATTTACAACTCTCGTGAAATTACCACACTCGCTTCGCTCGTGTGGGTAAACGTTTCACTCGAGTTGTAAAATGATCTACTTTCGTCACTTGTACAATAAATAACTAATTCCATACTCTTTTTCGGACGTATAGTAACGGAGATATTTCGAATTTTCAAAATACTCCCCCACTAAATCCCCTTTCTCCCTTGTCCGATTCCACCCATTAACGAACTTGATCTTTCTTTTTACTTGAAATGACTAAATATCGAGTTTGGTAACAATTAAAAAATAATTGCGACCGCTAGAGTGCCAACTCCTATGTAGGATCGATGGACATTTGAAGGGTAATCGCGTCATAAGTACTACCTCAATAGCTGATTTCCCTTAAGAGAAATCTGCTAAAATATAATAATAATATATGTCTAAAGGATATATACACTCAACCGCAAAAAAACCGGACACTTCATTTTTGTCGTACTAAAAGCTAATTTTCAGCAATTTTCTTTATGTGGGTATTCTAGTTATTACAGAGAATTTAGAGTCTAAGTCTATTGAACTAATCCCTTCAGGATTAGTAAACAATTAGATAAAACTCAGATTAGATTTATTTGTCGTGAAGTTGATCTATTCTAAACTGTAAGTAGTTTTTCGCACATTTAAACATCTTTAATTATTAACCAAGCATTTTCTTTAATTAATGTTTTATTTTTATTTCGGTCCAGAATAATGGGTCTTTCAAACTTACCCAAGGCCGGAGCTTACGTTACATTGCCGAAACGCTTGGGGTAGCGAAGTCTACCATTCACTGTAATAAAAATGAAGAATAACTTTTTTTTAAAATGTGTTAATTTATCTTTTTATTTTGTATTTTTGTGTAAATAATCAATAAAAATTATTCACTTTTGGCAGATTTTCTTTAAATAACCTATAGATTAACCAATTATTTTAATTAATATACATATATTTTAAGTATTTATCAAAATTATAAGACTAAATCTAAGTGTCCGGTTTTTTTTGCGGTTGAGTGTATATCTATATAGTGTCGTACGTCATATAACCTGATGGCCCGTGGTTATAACCTTCCCTGGTCTGTTACACTGAACAGGTTGACAGCCTTATGTTTGTATATCTTAGTGTAATATGTATTGCTTAGTGTAACAGGCCTGGGAAGGTTATAACCAGTACTCCTAATGTAAACAGAAGTGCAACGCGTTATGTACAATAGTTTTTAAGTGTCTTTAGTCTTGGTAAGTAGAAATAACATAAACACCATCAATTACTCTCTAGTATAATAACAATGTGCAATATGCGTATAAAGTAGTGCCTGTATTTTTATAGCCCTGAAGAAGAGAAAATAAATATTCTCGAAATATAAACAACAATTTTAGAGAATCAATATTTTAACAAGTTTGGTTCTATAGCATTGTTCCAACCGACTCTTAATAAAGGAGATATTAAATCTCAAATGAGATTTAAATATATTAAATGAAATATATGTAAAAAATATAATAAATAAATTATATAAATTTCGAATTTCCCCCCTCCAGCACCCTCCACCTACTCCTAGTAGTAGTATTGACTGAAACGGTTAACTATTGTGAGTTGGTATTTTGGCAGGTCGAAGTGACTTCTAATGTAGGTAGGATGAAAGAATGTAGGCTACACTTCCACTATAATAAATTAATAACACGGCAAAGCGCTTTCGATGATGTGCATCATCGTCAGTGCCCGAAGGTTTTCGATGTTGACCTGTCGGCTCTTGGAGCTAGACGCTTTGCCGTGTTAATAAATTATTATAGTGGAAGCGTAGCCAACAATTTTTTCATCCTACCTACATTAGAAGTCACTTCCACCTGCCAGAATACCAACTCAGAAAAATCAAGTGATGACCGGGCCAGACCATATATGTACTTTTTTGTTGGAAATTGTGTCTAGAATATTCTCTCAAATCCTGTTAAAGTCTGTTTCACCTTGTATATACACAATTTCGAGCTCATTTTTGCTATCTCCTAGGGGGGGGGGATCTATGGACATTTGTAGAAACATCTCGAAAATCGCATCAACCCCAATAGCTGATTTCCCCTAAGGACGTAGTCTCCTATAAAACAAATCATGAAATTAAGAGTGATCAATTTTAAAGAATAAATATAAATTTAAAAGTTGTTACATTTCATTAGTTGCTAAGAAATATTTATTACAATAGTTTATACCTAGATGGGGGTGGATAACCAAGGGTACACTCACAGGTACGTTATGTCCTACATTACGGTACCCATCAGCATTGTGTTGGAATACCTAAAATATTGACATTTTAAGAGCCACCAATAAATTTGGTATATCCATTAGTGTCCAAGAAACTATTTGTGACAATAGTTTCTACCTAGATGGGGGAGGATTACCGAGGGCATAGACACCTAGGCACTTCGTTTCCTGGATTGCTTTTACCCTCCTCAGCATTGTTTAGGTGTACACCTCAAATATTGACAATTTATTGCCCCGCATTGAAATGCTAAATTGGTATATTCCATTAGCCACTGAGTAAATATTTGTGACAATAGTTTCTACCTAGATGGGGGAGGATTACCGAGGGCATAGACACCCAGGTACGCCGTGCCCTAGATTCCAGTTACTCACCTCAGAATGGTGTTAGAGAAAACACGTATATAACGACAAACTTGAAGAATTAAAAGTCTAACAACATTAGATATATAAAATTGGAAAATAGTAATTTAAATCAATTGGACACATAGTGAACCCCAGTATCCCCACCCTCCTTTAAACCCCCCTTCCCCAAGGACAATTTCAGTTATTACATAAAATAATACCTAGCTTTCCTAGAATCAGTTAAATATTAAGTATAGCATGGATCCAATAAAAATTATGTAGTTTAGAATACAAAATTTTAAATGATCACATCAAACCAGGATAGGTTCGCCTACTATCCTACTAAATTAAGAATATTTTCTGAAGTTTTAGTGTTAAAATCTTTTCTTCAGATTGTGGAGCCATAAAAGAAGGATGTTGTCAGAGGGAAACAAATGTTGTTACTTATTCTCATTCAACCCCCATATTCTTTTCTTTGCAATGGCACGTAGTTCTGGTTGGGGCATCGTTTTAAGGACAGATTATTGCTCTTTCGAGTGATAAACTCAGATTTTCTATATTGAAATAATTTCTATGGCTTGTTATATGAGAGGCATCAGCTCCAATTTGAAAAATCACAAAACTATATCTCCAAAACAAGTGAGAATCGGTGAAGACTAACTATGAATTTTTTTGTTCGAAATTGTGTCTAGAATCATCTCCCAAAGTTCATGTTCTATAGTCTGTTACACCCCGTAAATCGAGTTCAGCAACGATAAGAATATAATTGCGACAGCTAGTAGTAACAGCCTCTGTAACAAAAGAGCTTATATATATATATATATATATATATATATATATATATATATATATATATATATATATATATGTGTATGTGTGTGTGTGTGTGTGTGTGTGTGTGTGTGTGTGTGTGTGTGTGTGTACATTGGCAATCTAGCGCCGGACACTCTACCACTCATTTATGAGCGCCTACATCCCGCGAGGGGACAGGGCCTCTTGCAGCTTTGACCACCAGTCATCTCTGTCCTGCGCCGCCATCTTCCAATCCCGAATCCCCAGCATGGATCGGGCATCCTCGGCCACGCCATCTATCCACCGCAACCTTGGCCTCCCTCTCCTTCTTGTGCCATATAGCACCTCTTGCAGCACCTTCTTGGGGATCTCGTCTTCTGACATTCTCGCCACATGTCCAGCCCATCTGAGACGGCTTACCCGGATGAATGTCAGTAAGTTAGCAATAGTTACTAAAATAAATAGTAACCTGAAGACTTGAAACGAGAATTGTAAAAATATTGTGCATATTAAAGGCAAAGGAAAATACAATAATTACTCTGTGTTTTATGATTTCCCGAGCAACACCGGATATCTTACACGAATTATTAGTCATCTCCTCGGTAGGATCCATAGACATTTGAGGAATTTTTCGAAAATCGTGTCATAAGAGGAATTTTCTAAAATTGCGATAATTCGGTTCCCATTGTTTTTTTTGGCCAAGATGCACTTAAAAAAAGTTGTTTATTTGGTTATTTGTTATAATATAACAAAATATTATGCACTTTTGTCATATAACGAAGTATAAACAAGATATTCACTAAACATTATTCCAGGTGACCAATTTTATAAGTAGTCATTAAAGTTTATTTGATATAGGCCTAGTATGACAAATGATGTTATATATTAGACTAATATGATAGTTCTCAGAATGATTTGGATTGGTGTGATTATAAATCTCCGGCCCACCCCTCCTCATTTGTTATTTATTTTCACTAGAAAATAAGTCTGTTATTTATTTCCAATAAAAATGTAAAATATTAGAGTATTTGGATTATTTAATTTTTAGAAGGTATTATTTAAGCAAAGCTATGCTGAATTTGCACAACGTGTGATAGCGGAACTTACACTCTTCATTCTGGTATATATTATCCTATTTCCTCTGATATACGTCATTGAAATAACCATGGATTACTGATAACTACAAAACGTTACATTGTAATTTCATTATTACAAAATGCAACATGGTTTAAACTCAATATGATTCTTGCAGGGACGGGAACGATTTCTTCCCTTCACCTCATTTATTGAATACGAATTAAATCATTTTTGGGTTACCGCAGTTATTTATTTGCACCGAATATATAAATTATTAGAAAACTCGAATTGTTTAATGCTTTGATTAAATAATATAAGTAAAAGAAAGATTGAATAACCTTAGATGGCAGTGGTAGAGAGGGTAGCACAACTAATTTTCTTAACTTACTTCATGTGAAATGTTGGCATCTTGGGAATTATTTCAACTCGCTTTTACTACTATGTATATAATGATATGTATATAACGAATCTTAAACAATGTGTGGTTTTAGCAGATTTCCCTTAAGGGAAATGAGCTATTGAGATTGTACTCATGACGG
This sequence comes from Riptortus pedestris, assembly GCA_019009955.1. Lineage (NCBI taxonomy): Eukaryota > Metazoa > Arthropoda > Insecta > Hemiptera > Alydidae > Riptortus > Riptortus pedestris. The sequence goes on along the minus strand of CM032233.1, from coordinate 131,628,212 downwards.
AATTTTCGAAATTTTTCTTCAAATGTCCATCGATCCTACCCAGGAGATGACGAAAATGAGGTCCGTTCAAAACTGTATATATATATATATATATATATATATCTACACTCAACCACAAAAAAAACCGGACACTTAGATTTAATCATATAATTTTGTTAAAAATCTGCCAAAAGTGAATAATTTTTATTGATTATTTACAAAAAAATACAAAATAAAAAAAAAGAAAAAGATAAATTAACACATTTAAAAAAATATATATATATTCTTCATTTTTATTACAGTGAATGGTAGACTTCGCTACCCCAAGCGTTTCGGCAATGTAACGTAAGCTCCGGCCTTCCATCTAAGTTTGAAAGACCCATTATTCTGGACCGAAATAAAAATAAAACATTAATTAAAGAAATTCTTGGTTAATAATTAAAGATGTTTAAATATGCGAAAAACTAATTACAGTTTAGAATAGATCAACTTCACGACAAATAAATCTAATCTGAGTTTTATCTAATTGTTTACTAATCCTGAAGGCATTAGTTCAGTGGACTTAGACTCTAAATTCTCTGTAATAACTAGAATACCCACATAAAGAAAATTGCTGAAATTAGCTTTTAATACGACAAAAATGAAGTGTCCGGTTCTTTTTGCGGTTGAGTGTGTGTGTGTGTATATATATATATATATATATATATATATATATATATATATATATATATATATATATATATATATATATTTGTCTGTTACTGCTCTAGCGGTCGCAATTTTTGTCTTATCGTTACCAAACTTGATATATAATCGTTTTATACAAAAAGAAAGATCAAGTTCGTTAACGGCTGAAATTGGACCAGGGGGAGGGGGGGGGGGCTAGAGGAGGAGGATTTCGAAAATTCTTAATATCTCATCGGAGTTATTATGCATCGGATCGAAAAATTGTATAAAACTAATCTTATTGCATATTTAATGTTCTATAAATGTTGTTATGTATATTTTTTCACTATCTTAATTATTTACTGAGATATTTGCATTTTTTAGTTTTCGGTTTTCAGTAAAGCCCCCACTCTTACTCATCTCATGTTTTCAATATTCTATTATGCCATGAAGCACTTTATTTGAAGCAAAAATACCAAATATTGTTCTCATTGAACTTTGAAGTTTTGAGATAAATCCAAATATGTGGAGCACGTGGGAAATCTGCTTAGTTAACGCAGCCCCTGCGTGACGGACTTTTTAAATATGTACATTATAGATGGCATTTTATTATAACTAATGCTATCCATGATTACGATTTGAATTATACAGGGTGAGTCAAATAGTGGAGGGGCATTGATTAGGAAATCATTGTCTTTTATTCTCCAAAACTAAAATATCTATTCTATAAGTCTCCTACAGCTGCTTGGCTCTTACCGAAAAATAATACGCCCAGACTGGAAGTGTAATTGTACACATTGAAACCTTCCTATAAAAATACCATCATATTTTGTGATTTCCGAGGAAAGCCTTAGCTAGTATGTATGTATATATTATATCCTCTAAGCCCACCTCTTCCAAATTTGATTACTCCCTTTAAGGAACATGATCTTGAGTGTTGGAAAAAAAACGGTTAAATATTGAGTGAATGGTATTGACCAATTAAATATTATTTCTGAGTCAGGAACGCAAAATTATCGTGATTTATAAGCTTTTTGCTAATATGACGTGAGTAGCAATCGAGTCTGAAAACTAAAAAGTCCGTCATGCAGAGGCTGCGTAAACTAAGCAGATTTCCCATGTGCACTATTACAGTAGACGAATCTTCATTACTGGTAAGACTTAACATCATCTGAAATATTAAGTGAACAAATACAAATGATAATTAGTAAGCTTTCAACCAATTTATTTTTTACTAACCTCTAAAACAAGAAGATACTGAATTGTAAACATCCATGTCAGACAAACTTTCAAAACTGAATAGATAGATAGAAATATTCTTCAACGGAAACAATTGCTGAAATATATCTGAATATAATATATAGATTTTTTTTAAAGCTATATAATATATACATTTTTTTTAAGCTACTACATCTAGTTCTGTAATTTATAAAGAATTAAATAATGTTTACCTGGATCACTTAAATTTTAGTTATCCAAGAACAAAAGACAAAGGGGGAGGGTGTAAGGTAAAACTGGACAATTGTAATTTCAATCATTTCGGCTCATAGTAACCAAGATATTTCGAATTTTCAATTCGATCGCCCCTCCCCCAAGAACGATTTCAGCTATTACCTTACCTAAAACAAGTTAAATATGAAGTAAGGCATGGATTAAATAAAAATCATGTAGTTTAGAATGTACAATTTTAAATCTTCAAATCAAACCAGGAGAGATTCGCTACTAACTTACTACATTTTTAGTGTTAACATCATTTCATCAGGTTGTGGAACAATAAAAGAAGGGTGTTTGCTGGGAAATAAAAATACTTAGTTCATCCTTTACAATGGTACGTGGTTATGCTTGAGGCATCATTTTAAGCGAAAAGTGTTACTCTTTCGAATAGTAAACTCAGATTTTCGATATAGAAAGAAATTCAGGAGTTATGGCTTGTTACTTGGGAAAAATTAGCTCCAATTTGAAAAATTAAATGCAAATTAAAAATCGGTCCAGACTATATAAATAACTTTTTTGTTGGAAATTATGTATAGAACCATTCTTCAATGTTTTTGCACTAAAGTACACCCTGTAAATCGAGTTCGGCAATGAGAAAACATAATTGCGACCGCTAGTATTACATTGCAGCAGATGTTACGAACGAACGAGTATATATATATATATACACACACACACACACACACACACACACACAATCTACGCCATATGCCGGCATCAGCAATGGTGTCTTCTAGGAGTGGCGTGGCCATTTGCAGGCAGCAATGGGGGCACGCGCACAATCTATGCCATATGCCGGCAACAGCAATGGCCGTGCCTAGGAGTGGCGTGGCCATTTGCAGGCAGCAATGGGGGCACGCACACAATCTATGCCATATGCCGGCATCTGCAATGGCCGCGTCTAGGAGTGGCGTGGCTATTTGCAGGCAGCAATGGTGGCACGCACACAATCTACGCCATATGCCGGCATCAGCAATGGTTTCTTCTAGGAGTGGCGTGGCCATTTGCAGACAGCAATAAGGGCACGCACACAATCTAAGCCATATGTCGGCATCAGCAATGACCACGTCTAGGAGTGGCGTGGCCATTTGCAGACAGCAATAAGGGCACGCACACAATCTAAGCCATATGTCGGCATCAGCAATGGCCGCGTCTTTGAGTGGCGTGGCCATTTGTAGCAGCCATGGGGGCACGCACACAATCTATGCCATATGCCGGCATCGGCACTGGTTACGGGTGGAATTGCCCTTTGCAGACGTTAGCAAGGACTTCTCGCTATACCTTAGGGCAGCCTCAAACCAGTTGTTCATCCAAATTATAATCTTTAAATTTTTAATTCGATCTAACAGGTGACCCACATGTACCCTCATAGTGAGTCCTTTTGTGTAGATTTATCTGTTATTAAACTTCAAGAGGGAAATCCGCTTAGTTTACTGAGCCCCTGCGTGATGGACTTTTTTAAATCTTACGCCACATATTCGTGTCAGTGTGTGACGCCTGAACATATGTGTCTGGAATTATTAAAATTCGGCTAGCCTTAGAATGATGAAATACTTGAGATTGTTGTAAGGTTTAGTCGTGCAGCACACTTTAATATATTTTTTGTAATTAGAGAAGGTAGTTTGAGATGGAAGGGGAGTGGAGAGGTGGATAAATGCTGTAATCCCTAGAGTGAGATAGGCCGGCTGGCTAGTTTTGCTAGAAGAGGGGTAGTTGCTCCTAGCCCATCTCCTTGGGGGCTAGATCCGACTGCTTTATAGTCTCCCTTCTCATTTCACCACAGCCTCAGGACAATTCCCCCTTTTTCTTTATCTCTGTCCGGGTTGCAGGGAACCTTCTTCCTCCTCTCTCCTCTCCTCTAAGCCTTACAATTGCCGAGGTCGCTCCTCCTCATTAAGCCACGGGGAAATCAGATAAACACTAACGGATCACATGTATTATAAGATTTGCCTTAAAGGAAATTTCATCAAAAGACCAACGATGAGGCCCAATTCAAAACTATGTATATTTTGATGGTGTGGTGGTTTGTTGAGACTTGTGTTTAATGATTATGAAAGTTTTAGTCATGTCCAGTGTTTTCAACCGCGACCCATTGGTGGGTGGAAAGAGGTTATCAAAGGCTGTGACCCTGCTCAGTGTAAACAGACCTGGGAACTTTATAACCAGTATTCCTCCTAATCTAACCAGAAGTGCAATACATTATGTACAATAGTTTTTAAGTATAGTTTTTTAGTCTTGCTAAGTAGAAATAACATAAACACCACCTGTTACACTCTAGTTTAATAATATTGTGCAATATATATTAAGTAGTACCTGTATTTTTATAGCCCTGATTGAAGAGAAAATAAAAAGTCCGTCACGCAGGGGCTGTGTAAACTAAGCAGATTTCCCACGTGAAGTTATACAATAGAGAAACCTCCATACGAGAGCCGTGCAGTTACGGAAACGGCCGAACTAGCTTTTGGCAGGAAAATCCACCCACATCTAATTAAAATGCAAATATCTCGGTTCAATATTCAAGATAGAGAATAAATGTATATAAAAATATTTATAGTAAATTTAATTTGCAATAAGATTGGTTCTATACAATTTTCTGATCCGAAGTATGGTACGGAGATATTTCGAATTTTCGATAAACCCCTCCTCCCACTGGTCCGATTTCAGCCATTAACGAACTTGATCTGCCTTTTGCACCTTTAAATATCGAGTTTGGTAACGATCAAACAAAATTTTCGACCGCTAGAGCGTTAACAGACAAATATATATATATATATATATATATATATATATATATATATATACATATATGTGTATATATACATCGACCTCAATAGCTGAGAACCCCTTTAGTGACATCTGCTCATATTTTCGAAATATTGGTATCAACTAAATTTTTTTCCACCAATATTGACCGAAACTCCAAGAAACCATAACAACACTGGATAGATATATATATATATATATATATATATATATATATATATATATATATATATATTGATGTTACTAGTGGAATTTTGTGCATTTTGAAAAAAAAAAAATGAACTAGATTGATTCATAAATAGAATTATATCTAGAAACATGTAGCTAAGAGCCTGGCCTAATTAGAGCTAGTTAAAGATGACCTGACTGAGGCGAACCGCATATCAATCTGTAAATCACTCCTAGTCCGGCTTGAACGCGGCCCGTTTCTCAAACGAAACGGGCGATGAAAAGTAGATTACATACGAAAATTTAGTGCGTAGGAGGTCGTAGACAACTGATTACGAGCCGCCGAAGGCCAGCCTACTACCGAAACAGATTTTGCTGTATTCTCCGAGCCTTGCTATATCTGACTACAACCTGTTCACGTCCCTCAAAAACAGCCTCAACGGGAAATCTTGTGCTAATGTAAATACGTATCTCTATGAGTTTTTCGCCTCTAAGCCACAGACGTGTAAACGAGAGTAGTATGAACTTATCAAGCCAAGAATGACATAAATACTACTAATAAAAATAAAACATCTGTTACACCACACCATAACATTGTATTTAACAATACTAATGTGCTATATATATATATATATATATATATATATATACACACCTTTTTACGGGTAGGTAGGAGGTTTTATGGAATGTAAAATTAAGTGTGGTCGTTAATTTGTATCTGGGATTGTTTAAGTATACATATTACAAAGTAATTAAATTATACTAATCTATTTGCTAATTACATGTTAATACATTTATATTTACTTTCTTGGATAGTTCACCTTAAGTATGCTATTCTTGTAGGTCAGCCAGGGCTGACGACTAGTAGCAAATGCACACACACACACACATATATACATATATATATATATATATATATATATATATATATATATATATATATTGTTTTTTTTTAGGTAGATGTTCTCTGACACTTAAGAGATATCAGCTATTGAGGGCGTACTCATAGCGCGATTTTCCAAAATTGTAATCAAACGTCCATTGATCCTACCTTGGAGATGACTAAAATGAGGTCCTTTCAAAATTAAAAATATATACATAAGAATTGGGACCACTAGAGTGGTGTATATATATATATATATATATATAATTGTCTGTTACGCTCTGTATAGGTCAAAATTCTTATTTGATCATAACCAAACTCGATATATAAGCGTTTTATACAAAACTAAATGCCGAGTTCATTAATGGCTGTGAATTGAATCAAACCAGTGAGTTCGAAATATCCCCGTTATTTTATACGTCGGATCGAAAAATTCTATATAACCAATTTTATTGCAAATAAAATGTACTACTACTAATATTATTATGCGTATACATTTATTCTCAACCATTAATATTATCGGATATATTTGCATTTTAGCAGATTTCCCTTAAGGGAAAGGGTCGTACTCATGACGCGATGTTCGAAAATTTTCTTCAAAAGTCCATCGATCCTACCCAGGAGATTACGAAAATTGAGGTCCGTTCAAAATTATATATATATATATATATATATAAATATATATATCTATATATGTATATATATATATATATATATATTTGTATGTTAACACTCTGATCAAGTTTAATGGCTGTTAACGGACCATTGTAGCGGGGATTGGTCGAATTTTATTATTTTGATAGATCGTTACGAAACTCGATATTTAAACGTTTTATGCAAAAAGACAGATTAAGTTCGTTAATGGGTGAAATCGGACCAGTGGGAGTGTGGATTTTCGAAAATTCGAAATATCTCCGTGACCGTACGTCAGATCAAAACGTTGTATAGAACCAATCTTATTGCAAATTAAATTTACTATAAATATTGTTCTATTTATTTATTCTCTATCTTAAATATTAACCAAGATATTTGCAGTTTAATAAATGTAGGGGAATCACAGACGAGTGAGTTTCCCGCCAAAACCTATTTTGGCCGTTTCCGTATCGGTTCGGCTCTCGTATGGAGATTTCTCTATTGTATAACTTCACGTGGGAAATCTGCTTAGTTTACGCAGCGCCTTTTTTAGGACGGACTTTTTTAGTTTTATTCTCCAGTAAACCCTGACTCTGACTCATTTAATATTAGCGATACGCTGTTATATTACAAATCTCTTCATTCCAACCTTAAATAACATATATTGTCTTCACTAAATGTTTACTGTGTGAGATACAAGCAAATGCGTAGCGCGATGAAATTATCAATTACAATTTTGAGGTAGTGAATCGAAAATATTTATTTCTCCTTTACCATACTCAATATTTAACTGATACATTACATTTGTCTGTTAACGCTGTTGCGGTCCTAATTTTTGATAGGTCGTTACCAAATTTGATATTTAAACGTTTTATGCAAAAATAAGGATCGAGTTTGTTAATGGCTGAAATCAGTGAGGGGGGGATTTAGAAGTGAGGAATTTCGATAATTATTATGACTCGGATCAAAAAATGGTATAAAACCAATCTTATTGCAATTAAATGTACTATAAATAGTGATATCTATATTTATTCTCAATCTTAAATATTAACAAAGATCTTAGCGTTTTTTCTGTTTTCAGCATTCAGAAAACCCTTCTACTCATGCCGTTTTAGCAGATTTCCCTTAAGGATTTCCCTTAAGGTCGTACTCAAGACGCGATTTTCGAAATATTTCTTCAAATGTCCATCGATCCTACCCAGGAGATGACGAAAATGAGGTCCGTTCAAAATTTTATATATATATCTATATCTTATTATCTTATATATATATATATATATATATATATATATATATAGCTCAGATACCCGGCTTCGCCCGGGAATTCATTTGAGGCTGAATGGTGATGGTATTTTTTAGCAGGCTTTACATTGCACAATATTTTGACATTTACCCGTCCCAGTGTTTAGGATTGATACCCGTCGTTGCCGTGGATTTGCTAATAATAGAATATTTGTTCGATAAGGCTTCATTGTCTTCGATATTTTTATATTTCCCGTCTCTTATACATGTAAATATGGTGAATTTTTATTTCAGGCCTCCCTTATAACCCCCCTCCCGTTCGAACCTAAAAATTTTAATATAACTTATAATCATGGAAGAATTAATTCTAATTGACATACCGAGCTTTGTTAAGTTCGGTTCTGCCGTTAGTGCCCAATAAAATTGTTGGCTCCCGCTAAAGTTTTAACGTATAACTCATTTATACTTAGGTATACGACAAAAGTGTATATAACAAAAGTTACTCTAAATAACAAAATAAACAACTTTTGTTATGTTTATATTTGCGGAAAAACCAATAGGAAACGAAATATCGCTATTTTTAATTTCAGGCTTCCCTTATAACCCCCACTCCTGCCCGTCCATAGAAATGTTGGTATGGCTTATTATAATAAAGGCTTCACTGCTAATACACATACCGAGTTTTAATTAGTTCGGTTGAGTCTTTTTTGGCAAATAATATTATTGACTCCCGCTATAATTTTTAGCGTATAACGCATTTAAACTTCGGTATACGACAAAAGTGTATATCACAAAAGTTACTCTAAATAACAAAATAAACAACTTTTGTTATGTGCATATTTGCCGAAAAACCAATAGAAAACGAAATATCGCTATTTTTAATTTCAGGCTTCCCTTATAACCCCCACTCCTGTTCGCCTCGGAGAAAATTAATATAGCCTAAAGACTAAGTTGGGTTAGTAGTAATATACATACCAAGTTTCATAAAATTCGGTTCAGCCGTTTATGCGTGAAAAGGTAACAAACAAACAAACAAACATACACGAAAGAAACAAAATGCAGATATGGTGTCTATGACATGTGAAACGAAAAGTTATCGTGAAATTTCACGAAAAAAATCAATGTACAGACAGAGGTTACAATTTTATATATATATATATATATATATATATATATATATATATATATATATATATATATATATATATATGTGTGTGTTAACGCTCTAGCGGTCGCAATTTTTGTTGTTGTTGTCGTTTTGAAACTCGATATTTAACCGTTTTATGTAAAATCAAGTTCGTTAATGACTGAAATCGGACTAGAGGGAGGGGGGGGTTTAGAGGGGGGATTTTCGAAAATTAAAATATCAATAAATAAAATATCTCCGTTATTATGCATCGGATCGAAAAATTGTATAGAACCAATCTTATTGAAAATTACATTTTCTATAAATATTGTTATATACTTTTATTCTGTATCTTGAATATTAACCGAGATATTTGCATTTTTATGAAGTCTGTGGTCGGGTATAGTTCGGATTAGGTCGGCCATTTCCGTCGGCTCAGGTGGGAGGCTTCTTCTAACCTTATCTGTCGTTCCTAACTTTACCTTACCTTTGTTACTTTGTGAGATTTATGCAAATACGTTCTGTTCATCCGCCCCGCCTTCTTTAGTTCTTGGATTACTAAAATTTGATTTATTAAAATATAAATTATTATTACAATTCAGAAGCCGTTTCAGTTGGGAATTTATTTTAATTAACTGAAAGATTTCTCATTTCCTTTTGTATTTAATCACAGTTGTATTGTGTTACCAGAATGCAGATTTCTCTATTGTAAAACTTCACATGGGAAATCTGCTTAGTTTACGCAGCCCTTGCGTGACGGACTTTTATTAATAATAAGCTGTTATATCAAGAACCAATTCATTCCAACGTTAAATACCAAATATTGCCTTCATTGAACTTTTACATTGTGAGGTATATGCAAATACGTTACAAGATCCCCCTCCCATCATCTGTTCCTAACTACTAAAATTTGATTGATTGAGATAAAATTTATTCTGATTCATTATAAATTACATTTCTAGTTATAGTAAGTAGGAGTAGTTTTCTCTAAATTTAATATATTACGACTATATTCCGATATATTTCAGTAATTGTTTTTCTTTGAAGAATATTTCTGTCTATCTTTTCAGCTCTGATCAGTTGGAAGACTTTTTTGTTTACAATTCTAGGGCTTTCTTTTATTAAAATTAACTGAAAGATTTCTCGTTACCGTTTTATTTATTCACTTAATATTAGGGTGTCAAGAGCTACCAATATGTATATTTATCTATTGTAAAATTTCACGTGGGAAACCTGCTACGTTTACGCAGCCCCTTCTTCACGGGCTTTTTTTCACAATCATTACAATTAACTTGATATACTATATATGTTTGGTTATCAATTTTTATCTTATTTTTGTGATAATCAAAGTGTTCATTATCTTTTTATTATTATAAAGGCCTAATAAAAAAAAAGTCTGTCACTCGAGGCTGCGTTAACTAAGCAGGTATCCCATGTGCATCACCTATTTGCATTTATCTCAATGAGATAAATATTTGGTGTTTAGGCTTCAAATAAAATGCTTCATAATACAACAGCTTATTGTTAATACGACATGATTAGGATAGCAATAGACCGAAAACTAAAAAATACAACTGACTCGGCTAATAATCAAGATAATGAAAAATCATTTTTCAATCCAACGCATAACAACGGAGATATTTCGAATTTTCGAAATTCTCCTCGAAACCATCCCTCCCAATGATCTAATTTTAGCCGTTAACGAACATGATCTTCCTTTTTACATAAAACGTTTAATCTTCGAGTTTGGTTACGATCAGACAAAAATTACGACCACTAGAGAGTTAACTATATATATATATATATATATATATATATATATATATATATATATACAGGTTTGAACGGACCTCATTTTCGTCATCTCCGGGGTAGGATCGATGGACATTTGAACACATTTTTTTTTTAAAATCCCATCATGAGTACAACCTCAATAGCTGTGTTCCCCTAAGGGAAATCTGCTAATTAAATTGGAGTGGAGAGCTGTATACTTCTTTTTTTCTTGTATCTAAATGTATATATTTTGATCAGACCTCATTTTGATTTGGTTAGAATCGATAAGATTTTTTTTGAAAATTGTGGCATGAGTTCTTGTTTTGTGTAAACATTTATCAAAAGTATTAAAAATGCTGGAGGCTCTAAAGTAATCTCAGCCCCTTGAAAAGCTCAAAAGGGGCCTGAGCTAAAATATAAAAATATAATTAAATTATATCTCATTTTGAGTGAGAGGTGAGAATGAGAGTGAGGGGGGGGGGGCGATGAGAAGAGTCATCAGTCAGATTAGAATTCCGGCTCCGGAGAGCATAATGTAGTTTGGTGTCAGGAGAATTTATCTGCTCGGCAGAATCTTGCTTGAGAATGGCCTGCTTTTGGTCTGGCTTTTAGTACTACAGCTCCTCCAAATGCCGCCTCAGCCTTAATGGAAATACTCCGCCGAAAATTCTGTAGGATTGGAACAAGCCCCGGGACAGGGTTGAGTATGCTTTCCTCCTAGCTTGCCAGCCAGTTTAAGCCTTGTTTTAAGAGATTTCCCCTTAAAGGAAATCGGCTGTTGAAGTTATATTTGTGACTCCATTTTAGTAGTATTTGGTACTTATCGATTATCGGGCGGCCACCCATTTAAAGGCGACTATTAAATCACAATTAAAAGAAAATCGCTTTATTATTTAAAATAACACTTCTAGAATTTATAAATGGCAAAATGGTTGACAGAAGGCAACTCATTATTTACAGATAACCAAGTTCGTCACGCAGGTTTTCAACGTGCGTCACGTATTTTCATTTATATCAAGACATAAAAGTACAATGGGAACACAATTTGCTATTTACGCTTCAAAGAAAGTGCTTCATGATATATCATCTTTTTGTTAAAATGACATTAGTAGAAGTGGGGATTTACTGAGTGCCGAAAATTAAAATATGGAAATATCTCGGTAAATATTAAATTTAGAGAAAAAAAATGTATATAACAACATTTATAGAACATGACATGTGCAATACGATTGATTCTATACAATGTTTCGATCCGACGTATAACACCTTAGCTACATCGCATTTTCACATATAACATTTAATTGTCGAGTTTGGTAACGATCAGACAAATATTGCGACCGCTAGAGCTGTATCAGACGAATATATATATATATATATACACACACACACACACACACACACACACAGGTTGGAGAGTTAATTTTCTTCATCTCCTAGGTTGGATCGATGGATATTTTTTATGAATACGACCTCAATGGCTGATTTCCCATAGGGGAAACCAGCTAATATTTACTGGTTCAGAACGGCTTATCGGTATTAAATGGCAATGGTGTACATGGTGGTTCATAGGATATCTTAGTCATTCAGTGTCTTTTGTTATAATAAAATGAGTGATCGTTTATTAACATTATTTGGTGTTTATTACACCACTTGGGCAGGGAGATTGCAGAGTTCATGTGCCAGACGACGGCCAGCGACAGCGAGCAGTTTTGGGCTAACTCTTATTTATAATTACATTTTGTCATACATTTTGTTATTCAAATAAATTCTTCTAAAGTTTTATTTTAAATAATAAAGTGTTTTTTTTTCTTTTAATAAGGTTTAATAATCGTCTTTAAATGGGTGGCCTCCCGATAATCCTTGAATACCAAGACTTCTTCAAATATCCACCAGTCCACGGGAACATTAATTACATTCAAAATTTTAAGTGTAATTATTTTTGTTCATCGCACTCCCTTGACATACTTCTCTTAGAAAATGTCCCTAAAGGGATCAAAAAATGATATAGAAACAATCATATTGCAAATTTAATTGCAAATGAATGTTGATATATATATATATATATATATATATATATATATATATATATATATAAATTGTCTATAATATGAATATTAACTGAGATCCTTGGATTTTTAGTTTTTAGCTTTCAGCAAACCCCCACTCTACTCACGCCACATAAAAAATACTCTGTTTTATAATAAATACTTTAATGAAGCTTCATACCAAATATTATTTTCACGAGACTTGTATTATACGAGATACATGCAAATATTTTCTGGTGACCCACCCCCTGTATTTGTTCTTGGGCTACTACAATTCGATTGATTGAGATAAAAACTATACTGATTCATTATAATTTACAGTACTACATATAATAAATAGTTTCCAATAAACTTAATATGTTATATTCAGATATATTTTATTAATAGTTCTTCTTTCCGGACTAGATTGTATCTATTCAATAGTGCGATTTTGGCTGCCCTCTTTGTTTACTATTCGGACGCTTTCCGTTGTAGATATTATTAACTTGTAAATTGACTGACTGGTTTTTTATTAGTTTGTTTATATTCGCTTAACATTCACGGTAGTGTTACCAGTATGTAGATTTATCTGTTGTAAGCCTTCAAGAGGGAAATCTGCTTAGTTTAGACACCTCCTGCGTGAAGGTGTTTTTTTTTTTTAAGTTTTTAATATTTTTAACTCTATTTTTTTTTTAATGTAATCCTTTTAGTCGGTCGTGCCTCAAAGCTTTCTGAGATCCTTCTTTACTAATTAGTCACAGAAAATTATGGGTATCTCTCCCCTTTTCTAGATAACAATAAAAACTACCCCGTTCACTCTCAAGAAGCTGTGAAGAGGGTTTGCCAGGCGAGGGGAGCGTTAACAAATTTGCTAGCGATGTTTCACATCTAATGATCTCCGAATAAATAGAGGAAATCTTGATTCATCAAAGTTGCGAGTATCTCAAAAACCTACCTTTTCACCCAAGTTTTACTTGTGCCTATTCTTGTACTTACAATATTAAATCTAGTTAAATTAAACAAAACTGACGAACAATGCTCAATGTGAACTAGTGTACTCACCTTGTGTATTAAAACAACCGTCATACATGAAGTTCTTTAATTTATATTTAAACAAAGAGTATTTTTTAATAGATTTGATACATTTGGGCAGAGCGTTAGATTGTTTTATTCCTTAAAATGATACGCTATTCTCGGAATATGGCGCTTGTGGTTGGGGGCTTGAAGCATATTCTTCAAGCAGAGGATATCTGCTTAGTTTACGCAACCACTGCGTGGAGGACTTTTTTTGTATAAACGTAAGTTAACAATTCTGATGGACGCATTTAGTGTTCTTATTTTTCTTCTTCTATTTTTCACTTTTCGGCCTCCAGTAACCCCCACTCCTGCTCATGTCATATTAACAATAAGCTGATGCAACATGAACCACTTTATTCGAAGCTTAAATGCCAAATATTGTTTTCATGAGGCCTTTATTACGCATGCAAATTCGTTGTGTAATGAGGTCATCAATTAAAATTTTACGTTCTCGAAAATGTTTATGCAATCAAAATTAAACTCGATATTCAGCCGTTTCAGTTATCACTAATGATGGCATTTGTTATTAGCAGAAATCGATCCAGAATCAGGGGGGTTTAAAGGAGGGAATGGGGAATTCAAATGATCTGCGTATGTGTCAGATCGTAAAATGTTATAAACCAAATCTTGTTAAAATATTGATGCACTAAAATTCTTGTGGTTTTCATTTTCTCGAAACTCAAATGTTAAGCGAGTAATTCCTACTTTCTGGTTTTTCAGTCAGAAAATGTTTCGAGACGAGATCATTAGTGAAACATAACGGGACGGGGGAATCTACTTAGTTCACGCAGCCCCTCCGTGACGGACTTTTTTGGTTGATATTTGATGAAGGAAAGTTATTGCCGAATAGCCTTGTGTTTTAATAAACATCTTGGTTGGAAGACTTCCCGTTTAGAAAATGTGATTCCCAAATACTCATTCCAATATTGGCGCCATCGTCAAACCATGTTGAAAAAATGATATTTTTGAATGAGCAGTAAAATCATTAATCTCTTGTGACAGAGATATCGCAGATTCAAATAGCGGGGCAAATAAAAATGTATTAACCCTCCGATAGGCGGGCATATCTTCTATCAGATATGATCCCAACAAGATTTTCTTTAGCCTCCTTTACTTGTAAGAGAAATCCATCCATTTTTCTCCCCCTCTCCTTTCGATACAACCCCCTTCAGTTCTTATCTCGTCTTTCCCCAGTAAACAGGGTGCCACAAAAACGTGTTTTTTTTTTTAGCAGATTTCTCTTAAGGGAATTAATTATTGAGTTGTGTTCATACCCGATTTTCCTCAAATCAAAATTGCATTATTTAGTCAATTTACTTTATTGTGGAAAGAATTAGTATATAAAAATAATAATTTTCTGAGTATAAACCTCCCCCATAATAATGTAATATATCCTTCCGCTGGTAACAATATTTAGACAACTTTGAAAGGTAACATGGGGTGACGAGTCACCCCAAGGGATTATTTAATCAATAAAGGAGATTAAGATTTACACAATGATTTATTTACATTTTGACATTTATATTAAAGTATTATTAATACAATCGATAACTGAAAAATGAAAAATATATTGAAAAATCACTACTTGAAGCAGTTGCTACACACTTACTTGCGATGCTCGCTGCACGTAGGTTTTTCGCATTTCCTGCAGGCAGTTTTCACTTTTTGTCATTTGCTCGTGTGCATAGATGTAATTTTCACGACGAATACATATTTCCAGGTTAGTAAATTGAACAGTAAGTTTAGGGCATCAAGTTCAGATGTGATGTTTGAATAGGGAGGGATTTTGACAATATTATGGGATTGTGTTGTGGTTGGTTTAGGTGGTTTCAATGACCATTTATACCTTTTACAGTGTCCGAAGACGATGAAGTTTATTCCTCCACTTCTGAAGATTATACTTCTATTATGTCATCAACATCACTTTCTTTCTGAAGGATATGTTCTTCACCACTTGAATCACTACCAGAATTTACATTGCTTTCATCCTCTAGACACTCTTTCACAAATGCAGCAAAATTTGGGTTATTAACATTGCAGGAATCCGCTTTATGCAAATAAATGTTGGAAAAATTCGGCAACCGGGAAAGGTAACAGGGGTTACTAGTCACCCCAAGCACGTGATAAATCATGTAAACATGCTCTGACATGGGGGCCAACACTCTCAATCGAACAGTACTAACGCGAAGTGAGATTAGCAAGTTTGCCCTACCACGTCAACCAACAAAACATAAAAAAAATAAATCTACGTGGGGTGACGCATCACCCCTGTTACTATCGAAAGGATATATATACATATATTTTATTGATTTCCTTCCTGAAGTAACCCTACAGGAAGGGAGTTTATTAGCCTCACGTCCCGTACAATAATTAGTACATAACGTGTGCTTGATACATAACATTTTTTTAAAATTATAAATAAAATAACATATTTGTACAATAAAATTATGTACAACAGAAAGAAAAAGAAAAGAAAAACAAAAACAAATTTTGGATTCAATGATAAATAATTAATTAATTTAACTGTATTTCAGTTTTAAATAGTTCAGGTACTTTTATACATTTCTTAAGCAAATTGTTTTAATTGTTTATCGTGTTTATAAAATAAATGTTTTTCCTCAACAGACCAATTATCTTATTGGCATTTTAATTGGGTTTTAAAGTATTTTCTTTGGTCCGTTAGTAGTCTGCAGTCATAGAGCGTGTGACATACAGAGTTTCTGTTCAGTAGTTAAGTCGCAGTAACAGTTTGATTGATCTGTAAGGCAAAAACGATTAAATAAGAATTTGTTGTCCCGTGTACAGTTAATAATTGTGTCAAGTAAAAGTCTGTTGATATTAATTTTTGTCCTAAGTACTCTTTAATGCCTGGAATAAATAGTTTTAGATGTTATCCTTTCGTGGTCGTATACCATTTCTGTTGCTATGTGTTAATTGTGTCAGTAAGTAATTGTGTTTTTAGTTATATACTTAATATATATATATATATATATATATATATATATATACTTATTTCCTCCTGGTAGTAACCCTACGAGAAGGTAGTTTATTTTCTACATGTACCGTGCAATGCCTGTGTAGAACATGCACTTGTTATATTTAATATAAGTATTTAAAAGTTGTTAAAATAATTTCAATATTTTTAAAAACCATTGGAAAACAAAATAAATAACAAATAAGAAAAAAATAGAATAAAAGGAATCGTACCATGGTGAAGAAGTCTGTGATCCTGAGAAATTGCTCCATTATGGCAGACATGATTTTGGCAAACAGCAAGCGATCTTCAAATACTTACGTTTTTTTCAATTCGTTTACAAAGTTCAACATTCTGAAGGAGTCGACAAGTTGGTGACCAAATCTCATTTGGCACTAGCGGTCTCAAATTTGTTCGAGCGTTACCAAACTCGATATTTAACGGTTTATGCAAAAAGACAGATCAAGTTCGTTAATGGGTGAAATCGGACCAGTGGGAGGGGGGATTTTCGAAATTCGAACTATCTCCCTTACTATATGTCGGATCGAAATATTGTATAGAATCAATCTCATTTCAAATTAACTTTACTATAAATATTGTTATATACATTTTTCCAGTATTCAACCAAGATATTTGCATTTTTTAGTTTTCGGTCTACAGGAAACCCCCCTCTCCTACTCATGTCACAGAAACAATACTCTGTTATTTAATAAACCACTGAAGCTCAAATACTAAATATTGTTTTCCAGAGATCATTATTATGCGAGATACATACCTCTGTGTAGATTTATCTTTTGTAAACCTTTACGTGTGAAATCTGCTATGTTTACGCACCCCCTGCGTGACGGACTTATATTATATATTGTGTTGATGTTTTCGACCAGGTTATATTTATATATGGTGTTGTTATTCTTTTTGGAGTTTTGGACAATGTTGGTGAAAAAATCATAGTTTATGCCGATATTTCGAGAATCTATATTTTTTCTTCTTCAGGGCTGTAAAATTACAGGTACTACTTTATAATATTGCACATTGATATTAAACTAGAGTGTAAAAGGGGTGTTTTTTATATTATTACTTGCCAAGACTAAATATACTTAAAAACTATTACACATAACTATTGCACTTAGGACTAGGGTTTGGTATATTTATAGTATATTGTCTTTTTTTTGTTGAACTATATTATAATTATTATACTGCAGTTGTTATATTATGTTATAACTATTGTTATGTGTTTTTACAATTATTGTTATATTTTTTTTTATTAAAGCTATTTTCATGTTGTATGAAAGTTTTTGTGTTATTGTTATTTTATTATGTTACAGCTGTTATTGTTATGTGTTATTACAATTATTGCTATATTTTGTTAAAGCTATCTTCATGTTGTTTTAAGACTATTATGTTATTGCCACTTATATTATGTTACAACAAATATTGTTATGTACTATTACAATTATTGTTATATTATATTAAAGCTATTTTATATATATATATATATATATATATATATATATATATATATATATATATGATATATATATATATATACACTGATGGACAAAATTAACGCACCACCTATATTTTTAACACTAAAAAAATTTATATAGATAAAATTAGTCATTTAAAAACAAAATTTTATTTTACATTC
Organism: Riptortus pedestris; assembly: GCA_019009955.1. Classification (NCBI taxonomy): domain Eukaryota; kingdom Metazoa; phylum Arthropoda; class Insecta; order Hemiptera; family Alydidae; genus Riptortus; species Riptortus pedestris. The sequence continues at coordinate 131,609,762 of CM032233.1, read as the reverse complement.
AGAAAATATGGTACACATTTTAAAAGAAAAAAAAAAGAAAAATATTCTTCCAAAAATGAAAATTAAAACTCACTTTTTCGTAAAGTCAATAACGGGTATTGCCACCCCTGGCACGAATAACATCCCTTAAACGCCTTTCCATTGATTTAAAAAGAGTCACTATCAAGTCCTGAGGAATGTCCCATTCTTCGAGAACAGCTGTTTCCAGTTCCGCAAGGGTGCTAGGACTCGGATTCAGACTTCGTACCCGTTTCTTAAGGTGGTCCCAGACATGTTCGATCGGGTTTAAGTCAGGACTCCGCGGTGGCCACACCATGCGCTCAATCCCAACCTCTCTCAGGTAATCATCCACCATTTGTGATCTGTGTGGTCTGGCATTGTCGTCCATAAACAGGAATCCCTCTCCAATGTACGGTGCAAATGGCACAACTTGCTCTTCAATTATGTCGTACAAGTACCTCTGTGACGTCAGTGACCTTCCTCGCACCACAACCAACTCTGTACGCGCATCGAACGAAATGCCTCCCCAGAACATAAGTGAGCCACCACGAAATGCCACCTGGGGAGCCATGCAGCATGGGGCGTACCTTTCTCCTGGGCGTCTCCATGTGTATACACGACCATCTGAAGATTTGAGACCTACTCTCACTTCATCTGAGAAGAGAACTCTCTTCCAATCTTCCGAAGTCCAATTCACATGGTCTTGAGCGAAACGAAGTCTGGCCATTTTGTGAGCTGTGGTAAGCAGAGGGACACGGGCAGGATGTCGAGCCCTCAGGTTACCTTCATTGAGCCTTCTCCTAACAGTCCTGCTGGAGATCGTCAAATTTCGGGTTTGCCTAATGAGATTTCCAATTTCATTTCCAGTAATACTGCGGTTTCGCAGAGCCTGTAGCCTTATGTACCTATCGTCTATTGCTTCTGTACACCTAGGCCGACCCTGGTCTTCTCTTCTAGCATGTTGTCTAGTTTCTCTAAAACGCTTTAGAGCTCTTCCGATTGTTGTATGATGAACTCCTGGCTGTATCCTTCCTCTATCAATGTCACTGCCCTAACACAGTCAAACTCACTTAAATACTTACTCCGGCCATTAAGAGGGGGGAAAAATGAGTAGCAACCTAGGTTGCTGAGAAAGAACTAACGAGAACAAGTTTATGAAGGGAAGATATTATCAGTCTAAACCTACTGTCTGTAGAAATCAGGATTAAAATAATCCTCAAGAGTAAACAAAGCATTATTTATGGTTTATATTCACTCTGTAATCCCCTATATACCAATAGATAAAGAACACAGAAGCTGGACACAACCAGTTTCATTATAACTTGAAATATTATAGTGGTGCGTTAATTTTGTCCATCAGTGTATATTGTTTAAAGAATTCATAGAGGTATATGAGGATAAGTTTTTCCATAATGCTCCCTTTTTTCTTACTTGGTGGTTTTTGGCAGAAAGTATATGTGAATGCGGTTCCTAATGCCAGCATCAAAATGTGCTTTCGTTTCGATGCAAATCCATGGTAAATATTTATTCTGTCTGAGATTTCCCCAAGACATCTGGCGAGGGGGTGGAGAGGTGGCTTCCTAGGGCTAGAGCTGGCCTAATGTAAATCTTGGCATTTACATGTAAATTCGATGTAAATAGCTTTTAGAAGCCCCCCGGGGAGGGGGGGCCCTGGGAATCGCTACTTGTGACTTCACTAGATGACTTTCATTAAGCCGAGTCCATTACTGAAAACTCAAGAAACGAACCCCGGGCGGCTGCATATTGAGCGATATAATTTCAATTTAGATGGGGGATTGAAGTTTGAGGAATTAGCAGGTAGCTCGGTGCATAATTCAAGTAAGCTTGGAAGGCGCTCGTCTGAAATAGTCCTTCACGCAGCACAGCGTTTCCTTTGGCTAGGCTGTCAAAATTATTTTTCCGAATTTTTTTTACATTAGTTTCAACCAATTAAGTAATGCAATTATTAAAAACATTGCCTGAAGAATGACTAGAAAAATTAAAAGTCCGTCACGCAGGGGCTGCGTAAACTAAGCAGACTTCCCACATGAAGTTTTACAACAGACAAATTTCACGAGAGCCGAAAAGTTAAGGAAACGGCTAGCTTTTGGCGGGAAAGTTACAACTCTCATATCCGTTTAACCACCCTAGATTTAGATAAACAAAGAACAAATAATCTCGGTTAATAATTCAAGTTAGAGACATCTAAATGTAATATACGGACAATATTCATGTCATAGTAACTTTAATTTACAATAAAATTGATTCTATACAATTTTTCTATCCGACGTATTAGTAACTGAAATATTACGAATTTTTCAAAACTCCTCCCTTCTAAACCCCTCCCACCCACTGATCACAATTCAGCCGTTAACGAACTTGATCTTTCTTTTAACATATAACGACTAAAGATCGAGCAATGTTAACTATCAAACATAATATTGCGAGACCTGCTAGATCCTTAACAGACAAATATATATATAAAACTATATATATATATATATATATATAAATATAGATGGGGGGGGGGGGAGAGAGAGAAGTAGAGTAGAGACTAGTAGAGGAGGAGAGCCAGACTCATCTTGAACGGACATCAATTTCGAGTGCGTTTCATGCTCCATTTGTAGATATCCTAAGTGACAATTTGAAGAAAAATTTTGAAAATTCCGTCATGAGTACAACCTCAATAAGCTTATTTATCCACTGAATGGAAATCACCTACCCAAAATGGTAGACTAAAAATAAATACAATATATACAATGAATGATCTGGATAGAAAAGTTAAAAATGCCTCAAAATACCAGTAACCAATCAATAATCGAGAGGGTAAAATAGTACAGTAAATCATAAACAAGTATATTCCGTCTAAAAGGCAGGAGGCAATAAACGTTTAAACTAAGCAGATTATTCCACTTAGCGCGGTCTGACGATTATTGGCATTTATCTCATGACAGGTAAAATTCAGTTAAATGAGAACAAATATTTGTAATTTGACTTACGTAATAAGATAATTCAAATAAATAACAAAGCGCATACCGCGATGATTATGGCAATTATGTAAGTAAGTGGGGATTTAACTAATGGTCAGAAAACTAAAAAGGTCCGTCACGACAGGAGGCTGCGTAAACTAAGCAGATTTACCCACGTGAAATTTATTACAACTACGAGAAATCTGCCTAATAACAACTAGTAGTAGTAAAAAATCCATATCTAAACCTAACAACATTAATTTAGGGCGTAATAAAACCCAGTAGTTTCTAGATCTCCTAGCAACAGTTAACCTAACCTCTAAATCTATTCACGAGGGACAAATAGTTAAGGAAACGCCCGCCAGAGCTCTCGGCGGAAAGTCCGAACATAGAGCCCAAAAAAATAACGGAGATATTTCGAATTTTCACAACATAGTCTACTGAGGGTCGACCACGAACAGGACATATACTAAAAAATGCTAAAAATACATCGTTTTAACTATTCAAAGATAACATGACAATAAATACTAGAAATCGAAGGATTATTTATAGTACAATGCGCGTAATTTGCAATACAGATTAGATTTAACCTATACAATGTCTTTCGTGATCACCAGACGCGTCATAATAACCTGAGAAATTTTTAGAATTTTCAAAAATCCCCTCCCCCCTCCCACTGGTCCGATTTCAGCCGTTAACGAACTTGATCTTCCTTTTTACATAAAACGATTAAATTCCGAGTTTGGTAACGATCAAACAAAAATTGCGACCGCTAGAGCGTTAACAGACAAATATATATAATTTTGAATGGACCTCATTTTCGTTATCTCCTGGGTAGGATCGATGGACATTTGAAGAAATTTTTCGAAACTCGCATCATGAGTACGACCTCAATAGCTGATAACTAAGGGAAATCTGCTAAAATCGCAAATATCTCGGTTAATATTAAAGATAGTGAAAAAATAATCATATCAACATTTATAGAACATAATATTTTCAATAAGATTAGTTGTAGACAGTTTTTCGAAGCGACATATAATAACGGAGATCTTCAGAATTTTTGAAATTCTTCCCCTCAAACCCACCCCCCTCTCCCACTTGTCCGATTTCAGCAATTAACGAACTTAATCTTTATCTATCCCTAGAGAGGTAACATCCATTTTTCGAAATTCGCATCATGACTACAACCTCAATAAGAGATCTTCCTTAAGGGAAATCTGATAAAATGTTGTAATCGAGTGTTCTGGCTATAATGCCTCTTATTAATAATATTTAAGGTGCAGCTATTAAATATAGAAAATTACGCACGGGTACAAATGTGTACATGTCCGGTACGGGTACAAGGGGGGTACATGGGGAGGGGGAGAGAAAAGGGGGAAACCCCCCCAAAAAAAACCCCCCCTTTTTTTCCCGGGGAAAAAAAAAAAAAAAACCCCTTTTTTTTTAAAAACCGGGGCCAAAAAAATTTTTTTAAAAACCCCCAAAAAAAATACAAAAAAAATTTGGGGGAAAGGGTTTTTTTTAAAAATTTTTAAAAAAATTTAAAAAAAAATTTTTTTCCCCCAAAAAAATATTTTAATTTTTCCCCCCCCCCCCGGGGTGTTTTTTCCCCTTTTTTTTTTTTCCCTTAAAAACCCCCCCCCCCCTTTTTTCCCAAAAAGGTTTAAAAAAATTTTTAAAAGGGGGCCCCCTTTTTTTTTTTAAAAAAAAAAAATTTTTGGGAAAGGATAAAAAAAAAACCCCTGGGGGGGTTTTTAAAAAAAATTTCCTTTTTTATAAAAAAAAAAAAAAAAAAAAAAATTTATTTTTTTGGGGGGGTTTTAAAAAGGGGGGGGGGGGGGGGAAAAAAAAAAAAAAAAAAACCCCCCCCCCCCCCCGGGGGAAAAAAAAAAAAAACCCCCCCTTAAAAAGGGGGAAAAAAAAAAAAAAAAAAAAAGGGGGGGGGGGGGGGGGGGGGAAAAAAAACGGGGGGAAAAGGCAAAATTTTAAAAAAAAGGGGGGGGTTTTTTTAAAAAAAGGGGGGAAAGGGGAAAAGGGGGGGAAAAGGGGGGGGGGGAGAGGGGGGGGGGGGGGGGGGGAGGGAGAGGGGGAAAAAAGGGGAGGGGGGGGGGGGGGGAAAAAGGGGAGGGGAGAAGAGAAAAAGGGGGGGGGGGGAAAAAAAAAAAAAAGGGGGGGGAAAAGAAAGGGGCGGGGGGGGGGAGGGGGGGGGGGGGTGGAGGGGGGGGAAAAAAAAAAAAGGGGAGGGGGGGAGAGAGAGGGAAAAAAAAAAAGGGGGGGGGGGAAAAGAGAAAAAGGGGAGAAAAGGGGGGGGGAGAGAGGGGGTTAAAAGGGGAGGGGAGGGAAAGGGGGGAGGGGAGGGGGGGGGGGGGAGGGGGGAAAAGGGGGGGAGGGGGAAAGAAAAAGGGGAGGGGAAGGGGAGGAGAGAGAGGGGAGGGGGGTTTGGGGGGGGGGGGGTTTTGGGGGGGAATTTTTTTTTTGGGGGGGGGGGGGTTTTTTTCCCGGGGGGGGGGTTTTTGGGGGGGTGGGGGGGGGGGGGGTTTGGGGGGGGGGGGTTTTTTGGGGGGGGGGGTTTTCCCCCCCCCCCCCCGGGGGGGGGGGGGGGGGGGGGGGGGGTGGGGGAAAAAAAAAAGGGGGGGGGGTGGGGGTGTGGGTTTTTTTTTTTTTTTGGGGGGGGGGGGTTGTTTTTTGGGGGGGGGGGCCCCCCCCCCCGGGGGGGGGTTTTTTGGGGGGGGGGGGGGGTTTTTTCTGGGGGGGGTGGGGGGGGGGGGGGGGCCGGCCCCCCCCCCCCCTTTTCTTTTTTTTTTTTTTTTTTTTTTTTTTTTGGGGGGGGTTTTTTAAAAGGGGGGGGGGGGGGGGGGTTTTTTTTTGTTTTGGGGGGGGGGGTTTTGGGGGCCCCCCCCCAAAGGGGGGGGGGGGGGGGGGGGGGGGGTGATCGGGGAAAAAAAAATAATATTTTTTTTTTTTTTTTTTTTTTGGGGGGGGGGGGGGGGGGGGGGGGGGGGGGGGGGGCCCCCCCCCCCCGGGGGGGGGGGGGGGGGGGGGGGGGGGGGGGGGGGGGGTTTTTGGGGGGGGGGTTTTTTTGTTGTTGGGGGGGGGTTTTTTTTTTGGGGGGGGGGGGGTTTTTTTTGGGGGGGGGGGGGGTGGGGGGGGGGGGTGGAAAGGGGGGGGGGGGGGAAAAAACCCCCTTTTTTTGGGGGGGGGGGGGGGGGGGGGGGGGTGGTTTTTTTTTTTTTTTGGGGGGGGGGGGGGTTGGGGGTGGGTGTTTTTTTTTGGGGGGGGGTTTTTCCCCCCGGGGGGGCCCCCCTTTGGGGGGGGGGGGGGGCCCCCCCTTTTTTTTTGGGGGGGGGGTTTTGTTGGGGGGGGGGGGTTTTTTTTTTTTTTTTTTTTCCCCCCCCCCCCCCCCCCTTTTTTTTTTTTTAACCCCCCCCCCCCCCTTTTTCCCCCCGGGGGGGGGCCCCCAAAAAAAACCCCCCCCAAAAAAAAAAAAAGGGGGGAAAAAAAAAAAAAAAAAAAAAAAGGGGGAGAAAAAAAGGGGGAAAAAAAAAGGGGGGGAAAAAGGGAAAAAAAAAATTTTTTAAAAAAAAAAAAAAAAAAAAAATATTGGATAAAAAAAAAAAAAAACCCCAAAAAAAATTTAAAATTTTAAAAAACCCCCCCTTTTAAAAAGTTTAAAAATGGGGGGGTAAATTTTTTTTTTCCCCCCCCCCCCCGCCCATTGGTTTTTTTTCCCCTTCCCCCCCCCCCCCCCAAAAAAAATTTTTTTTCCCAAAAAAAGTTTAAATTTTTTTTAATTCCCCCCCAAAACCCGGGGGGGGAAAAAAAAAATTTTAATAAAATTTTTATTTTGGTTTTTTTTTTCCCCCTTTTTCCCCAAAATTTTTTAAAAAATTTCCTAAAAATTTTTTTTTTTAAAAGTTTTTTTTTTAAATTTTCCCTTTTTTAAAAAATTTTTAAAATTTAAAATTTTTGGAACCTTTTTGGGCCGGTTTTTTTTTTTTTTTCCCCCTTTTTTTTTTTCAAAAAAAACCCCCCCCCAAAAAAATTTTTAAAAAAAAAATTTTTTTTGGGTAAAATTGGTTTCCGGGGGGCCGGTTTTTTTTTTGGGGAAAAAAAAAAAAATATTTTTTTAAAAAAAGTTTTTTTAAAAAATTTTTAAAAAAAAAAGGGGGGAAAATTTTTTTTAATAAAATTTTTTTTTAAATTTTTTTTTTTTTAAAAAAAAAATAAAATTTTAAGAACAAAAAAAATTTTAAAAAAAATTTTTTTCCCCAAAAAAAAACCCAAAAACCGGGGGAAAAAACAAAAAAAATTTTCCCAACAAAAAAAAAAAAATTTTTTTATAAAAAAAATTTTAAAAGGGGGGAAAAAAAAATTTCCCAACAAAAAAAAAAAAATTTTTCCCCGAAAAGTTTTTTAAAAAAAAATTTTTTTTTTTCAAAAGGGGTTTTGGTTTTTTTAAAAATTTAAAAAAAAAAATTTTCCCTTTTTTAAAAAGGGTTTTTAAAAAAAAAAATTTTTTTTTTCTTCGAAAAAAAGTTTTTGGGTAAATTTTTTTTGGGGTTGATTATAATTAAAAAAATTTCGTTTTTTTTTTTTTGGCATTTGAAAATTTTTTTCCTTTCCTTAAAAGAGTAGAGGTTTTTTGAAACGTTTTTTATGTTTTTTCTTTTTTTTAATTTTTATTCCCAAAAAAAAAAATTTCCCCAAAACGTCAACATTTATTTAAATTTAAAAAAGCATTTTGAAATAGTTTCAAATTTAAATTTAGGTTTTTTTTTTTCCGCTTTTTGGGCTTTTGGGGCCACGGCCCCCAAGGCCCCCCCTTTAAAAACCCGGGTCCGGGGGCATCCCTTTTTCCAAACCAAAAAAAACCCCCCCTTCCCCCCCCTTAAACATTTTAAAAAAAAATTTTAATTTCATTTACTTATGCTTTTTTAAAATGCGGAAAAACGGGGATATTTTTTTTGTCAATTCCCGTGGGGTATATTTTCTTTTTTTCTAAGCCCGCGTGAAGGTTTTAAAAAAAAAAAAAAAAGGCCTAAAAATTTAAAAATTTTGTTAGTAAAATTTAAAAGGGAATTTTCTAAGGAGGGTTTTTAAAATAAAGGAGCTTTTAAAAAAGGGGGGGTTTGGGGGCTAAAGGGATCCACCAAAAAAATACCCCCCAAACCTTGACAAAGGGCTCCTTTAAAAAAGAGCCCCCGGCGTCACAAATTTTAAAGGGGGGTTTGGCCCCCCTTTTAGTCTACTTAACACATCTTTCCCTTTTAAATTTTAAAAAACCTTTTTAAAGGTTTTTGGGGTTTTTTTTAAATTAAACCCAAAGTCCCTTTTTAAAAACCATGGATTAACCCAATTTACCGTCTTTTCCCCCCCCCAAAATTATTGAAATTTTGCTAGTACCTTTAAAACGTTCCCTTTTTGGGGAAAAATTTTTCCCTTAAAAAGGGGAAACCCGGGGTTTTTAGGTCGCCCCCCAAATTTTTGAAATTTTTTCTTCAAATGTCCATCGATCCACTTTAGGAGATAAAAGAAAAGAGGCCTTTCAAAAAAAACAAATATTAAATATTTTTATAATTAAAATATATAAAATATTATATATATATATATTAAATATTAAATAGGGCCCCTTTTTTTTTTTTTTTTGGATTTTTTTGGTCATGGGGGGGCAAAAAACCCTTGTTCTTTCCAATTTTTTTAAAAATTTTTTTCTTTCTTCAGGCTAAAAAAAACCCCAAACCAATATATATAAATTTCCCTTTTTTAAGTCTAAAAGCAACCGGGGAAAGTCCTTGGGGGGAAAAGGGGGTTTTTAAATGGGGGGGGGAATTGGAAATTAAAATACCCCCGGGTTATAGGGGGCCAATTAAAAAAAAAAATTAAAAAAACCAAAGTTTTTGGGGCTTTTAATTTTAAAAAAAATTTTCTCTCCCCACCGGGGTGAGGGGGAAAAAAAAAGCAATCTAGGAAAAAAAACCCCGGGGGGGTTTTCCGGGCCCCATCCTTCGGTAATCCCCCCCAAAAACCAGAAAAACCCCCTTGCCAAAATTTTTTCCATGGCTAAGGGAAATTTAAAAACCAATTTAAAAAATTTTTAGGGGGGTTTTAAAATTAAATTTTTTAAGTTACCGAACAATGCGGGGAGGGTACGGGGAAAACCAAAAAACGAGTTTCCTGGGTGTCTATGCCCTCCCCCCGGGGAACCCCCCTTTTCTAAGTGCAAACCTTGTCACAAATATTTTCCAAAAGGGCCCTAAGGAATGCACCTTTTTAAAAAATTTATTGGGGGAAATTAAAATGTCAATATTTTAGGTATACCCCCAAAAAATTTTTGAGTTTTGGGTTAAAAACCGTAATTTTCCGGACATTAAAATACCCCGTGTTTTTGTAAAACCCTTTTGTCCCAAAACCCATCTAGGTAAAAAAACTTTGTTAAAAAAAATTGTTATAAATAATGAAATTTTAAAACCTTTAAAAATTTAAATTTATTTTTAAAAATTTTCATGTTTTAAATTTTATGTTTTCTTAAATCCCCCCTCGCTTAGGGGAAATTTTGGGGATTGGGGACGGGATTTTTGAGGTTTCCACAAAATTTCCCCCCCCTTTTTAAACCCCCCCCCCCCCCCCTAGGAGATAGCATAAAATGTGCTCGAAATTGCTTGTTATATACAAGTTGATGATGAAAACTGAACTTATAGCTGCACAAGCTAATGAAGAGAATATTCTTTCTAGACTACAATTTCAAATCAAAAAACCCCGTCAAAAGCCGGCCAGCGTTAAAATAAAAGCAGATTTCTCCCTCGTGAAGTTTGACTGTAGTAATAAATTTTACATACCTGGGTGACACAAACTCCAACCGTGATATTTAGGTTAGAAATAAATAGAACGATAATAAGCTTCCTCTAATGTTAACAAAATAGGTCTGACAACGGCTCACAATCAGGGAAGAACAAACAAATAATAAACAATCAGAGAATATATTAACAAATTCAGTTATTATTGAAAAAACTATTGTAGTTATACCTAGTGCTGTTTAAAAAAAATTCATAATGAATACAGAATAATCATTATTAGAGTTCCCCCATCAATCAAGTTTTAGATAGTTCTCATAAATTTTAAGACGGAGAAGAGGGGGGGGTGAGAGGAACAAGAACATCACCAAGAAGAACATATTGCATAGACTAATCTCGTTTAAATGAAAGTTCCTAAATGGAAGAGAAAAACATTATTTGGTAACTCAATTTACGCTATTCGAAAAAAAATGTGGGGTTATTATTATAACAGAGATGTATTTGTTTATGTAATACATGCGTAGATAAGTGGGAGGTTTTATTGAAGAATGATACTTCTGCAAATATCTTCGGTTAATATAACAAGTTAAAGAATAATGTATATTATAACATATATTTTATAGTAAATTTAATATTGCAATAAGAGTTATTAAAAATTATACACTTTTTACTTGATACGACTTATAGTAAGGGAGATATTTCGAATCGTCAAATTTTCTCCCCCTCTAAACCCCCCCCTCAACTTGTCCTCGATTTCCCCAAACCGGGGTTCAACGGAAGACTGGTGTAACAGACAGAACAATCGGTTGTAAAAAATATAGTGTTGTTAAAAAGACTAATATATATATATATATATATATACTTTATTTTTCCCCAATTTTTCCCTTTAATAAAAAAATTTCATTTAGTTATTTGAATGTATTTTCCCATCTAGATTTTAACCTTATCAATATTAGATTGGTATTAGAATCTGTTTATATTGGCAAAGCTAATGTCTTCCGTATTCGTCTGGGGGTAAGCAAAACGAACTTACTAAGATGAGTATTTTTGGGCATTTAGACCACATTCCATAATATTTGGCATTTATCAGATGTTAGTATTATTGACTAAAACCTGTAACAAATGGCATCTTGCCCCCTTCTATTCCCCCTCTTCGGGTATAAAATTATTAAACATATTTCACAAAGTATAGAGTCTTCCACGTTGACTCTTACAATGAAGTCAACCCAATGATGAAGTTGGCTCATTCTGGCATTGTCTGAATTTATGAAATATTTTAAATGTTTTGAAGTAGGGTAATACTAAACATACTTATCATTTACCTTCTTGACATGCAGCTTGAGGGGGGATGGGGTTCTTGACTTCAACAGATAGTGGTGGTTTTCTCATCTTGAACCATAGTATTGATTGATTCGATTTGTCCGTTTTCTCGGCTACTGTTTTAAAAACCCCACAATGAACATGAATTTTTAGCACAGGGCCCCTTTTTTTCGGTGTTATTACTTTTGGGCAACCAATATCACTTAAATGAAAAATAATATATATATATAGTATAAAATTTTATTATAGAAATATTATATATATATATGCATAAAAATAAATTTTTTGCAAATAAAACCGGAGGATATATAATAATGAATTCTTTTCATAAAGTTCTTGTTTTGTCCCTTTCAACCTTATTGAATGCTATTAGGGATGAGGAAAGGCAATAGTCAAGATAATGCATGTGGGAGAAAAAAAACTAGAAATATTGCTATACTTCTCGAAATGATTTGTATAGTTCATCTCAACCTTATTGCATGCTATGAGGGATGAATGGCAATAGTCATGATATAGCATATAGGAGGAAACAAAGTGCAATATACTGGCGAGTAATACTTGCAGGCGGAAGTATAGACGATACTGCCCCTAAGCTCTTGTATAGTCCATTTCAACCTTATTGCATGCTATTAGGGATGGAGAAAAGATATATACATGTAGGACCTCATTTTCGTCATCTTCTGTGTAGGATTGATGGAAATTTGAGAAAATTTTTCGAAAATCGCTTCATGAGTACACCTCAATAGCTCATTCCCTTAAGGGAAATCTGCTATCAATTGGATTCGTGGGAATAAATGAAATCATATTTAATAAAATAAAGTAAGCGTGTTCAATTGAATGAAAATGTGGGGGGGGGCAAAGCCAAAAGAAAATAGGATTTCTATTAGTTAGTTTATCAATTTTGAGCATGATTAATTTATGGCTAGTTCATTTAAATTTTGCTGCTGACTTGAGGTTATCTGGTTTTGCCGTGTTGATATGAAATTGAAGAAGTTTATGAAACTCCATTTAATTTAAGGCAAAAAAAGTGTACTCACAGAGAAGAGTAAAGCCCAATACTAATTCCCACTTGGAATCTCTGGATGCGGATGGTGCTTGTTCCTGGTCCTCATCGAATACTCCATTGGTTTTCCATTGATCGGCCGATCATTCGTCCCTCGCAGCTCCTCCTCTATCTGGGGAACTCGCGAAATCACTCTTCCAAGACTTGGTACGTTAAAGATTTAGAAAACACACAATTGCATATGTGAGGGCGAGTGTTACGCGAGAATTTCAAATCCTGTTCATTGAATATGTGAGGCCTCGACCGAGTCCCACGACATGCCGATAGAGCGTAGCACTAGTCGAGCACCGCTGAGCCCAGAACGTAAATGCTGAACTGGTTATTTAACCATTTGGTTAATTGAACATGGTAAGAGGTTTAACTTATATAGGTCTTGTTTTTTTTTTTTTTGGTTTGATCTATACCAAACTTGATATTTAATCATTTTATGAAAAAATAAATGTCAAGTTCGTTAATGGCTGAAATCGGACCAGTGGGGGGGTGGGTTAAGAGCAGGGGATTTTTGAAATATCTCTGTTGCTATACGTCGTCTCAAAAACGTGTATAGGAACAATCTTGTTACAAGTTAAATTTACTATAAATATTTGTATATACATTTATTCTCTTTCTTGAATATTAACCGAGATATTTGAATTTTTCATTTTGTGCTATTGTCGGTCTGTTCGTGCGATTCCACTTATAGTTAGTTCGTCCATTTCCGTAACTGTTCGGGCCTCATGAAATTGGTGGAGAGACTTGTGCTAGCTTCTGCATTGGGAGATATATGCAAATACGTTCTGTTGACCCCCATCCCTTCTTTAGTTCATGGACTATTAAAATTTGAGTTATTGAGATAAATATTATTCTGGTTCATTAAAAATTACAGTAGTAGATATAATAACTACTTTTCAATGAAATTAGTATGTTATATTTAGATATATTTCAGTAATTGTTTTTCTTTCCGGTGAAGAATATCTCTATCTATCTCTTCAGCTCTGAGTGTTTGGGAGAGCTGTTTGTTTACAATTCAGACGCTTTCCGTTGTGAGCTTAGTAAAATTAGAAGAAAGATTTCTGATTATCGTTTTTATTTGTGATGTTGTATTGTGGTGGTGTTAAGTGCAGATTTCTGAATTGTAAAACTTCACGTGAGAAATTTGCTTAGCTTCTGCAGCATCTGCGTGACGGACTTTATTTTCATGTGAGAACCTTGCAATGGCCATTTATCCTCTATTATCTGATTTCGTTATTATGAACAAGAAGGATTTCCACAGAAACAATCCAGGACTAATTATTTACAGTCCTTGTGCAAAAATTGCTAGAGTCCTATCCCTCAGCAGACCGTAGCCAATGCAACTGTCTAATAATAGGAGGTATTAAGCTGTAAGTAAATTATAAAATCAATACACTCAAATTTTCTTCCACTGATGGATTTCCTGAGAAATCGCACAGTCCGGCATCTCACTCTTAAGCACGAGATCAGAAAAAAGGAGCATTTCAAGTAGCAAACATGTTAATGCAGATGATAAACAAATCCGTCACGCAAGAGCTGCGTAAACTTAGCAGATTTCCCACGAGCTCGTATAACTCACATGTGATCTCATCAAACGACATATTCTTTATTTCTATGTAAATAAACCGACGAGTAGAAGGGGCTCTTAGAACCAATTATTCCAGGTCCTATTGCAGTCAACAACATAAACGACCTTTAGTGTTGACTGTAACTGTTAAGTATCGAGTATTGTATAGATCAAATAAACATTTTCGAGACAAGAACGCATGATGTTAATTGAAGACGTCAACGCGCAACGAGGTTGCATGTATCTCTTAGAATAAAGGTTCCTTGAAAACATTATTTCGTATTTAAGCTTCGAATCAAGTAGTTCATTTTATAACAGAGTAGTGTATATGTGAAATTTGTAGGAGTTATCCTATGTTAATATTACAGATAGAATATATATATATATATATATATATATATATATATATATATATATATAAAACAACATTTACAGTAACTTTTATTGCTAATAAGATTAGTTTTATACAATTTTTCGATCCGACATATAATATTTGAATTTTCGAAATTCTCCTTACGATCCTACCCTGGAGATGATGAAAAAGAGGTCCGTTCTAAGATATATACATATAGAACCACATTTTCGTCATCTGTGTAGGACTGATGGACGTTTGAGAACAATCATGTCATGCGTACAACCCCAATAGCTGATTTCCCTTAGGGGAATCTTCTATCGTTTGGATTCTTGGAAATAATTGAAATCATAATTAATAAAATAAAGTAAGCATGTTCTCTTGAGAGAAAATAGGGGGCAAAGTCAAAAGATATTGCAATTTCTGTTAGTGTGTGTTAGCTAATAAGTTTTGAGTTTAATAGGTTGATAATGATTGAATAATGCATGCTGATGAGGTGAATGATATGCTGGCTGATATGGGCTAGAAGATGTTTATAAAGCTCCTGACAAGAGTTGATCTGCTTTGCAGTGTTGATGAAGCTCCAATTTGGAATTTCTGGCTGCGGATGTTGTTTGCTCCTGGTTCTCATTGATTACTCCATTAGTTTTCCATTGATCGGCCGATCACTCGTCTCTAGCAGCTCCTCCTCGATCTGGGTAACTCGCGAAATTACTATTCCATGACTTGGTGAGTCAAAGATTTAGAAGAGACAAAATTGCATATGAGAGGGCGAGTGTTAGTAGTAGAGAATTTCAAATCCTGTTCATTCAGTTTGTGAGGCCTCGACAGAGTCCCACGACTCGCCGATAGAGCGTAGCACTAGTCGGCCACCACTGAGCAACACTAATGCAATATTACATTTAAATAAAAGGTTATTTTACCATTTGGTTAATTGAACATGGTAACGGGTTTAGCTTGAATTTATTTGTGTGGATAAGGGAGACCCTAATTAGCCGACAGGGAAATCAGCTATTGAGGTAGTACTCATCAAGCGTAAAAATGTATTTAAACATAATCATATATGTAATATTCCATGTGGCAAGGGAATTCAAATAAATAATTCCTCATTGGGTTACTATGAGGAGAGAGAAAAAAGGGGAATATAAAGGAGTTAGAAGCAGTGAAGAGCAATAGGGAAATAAAACTGTGAGCAGTATTTGTTTTAATTGGCGACGGGATTGGAGCAAATGGCCAATTGAACTATATTTTTGATACATACAGAATTCGTTTGTTGGGAATTTCCCCAGCCTGTTGTTTAGCCAACTAACGGTTACAAAAATTCACAAGGTTTGATTAAACAGTATTTACCTGCAGTGGCGTTAACACAACTAGAAAGTCCGTCAGGCAGGGGCACACTGGAGCGATCCTTCAGTAATGTTGGACATTGGGGAAAAAATAAAAGTTTTAATTTGGGATTTTGATTGTATTGTTAGTACAACATAAACCCTTTTAAATTTAAGCAGATTGATTTTAGCCATATTATTGCAATGGTTTTTACATAATGCCTGGTTATAATTGCTATGTTAAAAAAAGCCTTGGCTTATTAAATTCGTCGTGAACTCTTATTTCATTTTATAAATTGTTGTTATTTCCAGTACACATTAAGGGTATTATAAAAAATCAGAAACTGGAACAAAAGGTTTTTAAAATTCCTCTAATTTTTTTTTTTTTTTTTTACATCGAGCTGAAAATAATTTTATTTAATTGAATTCTCAAATCGCTTGTATTTGCTTGAAAAAATACCACTTGGCATGCTTTTAGGAGTATATTGTCTTATTTACAACGTCGTCAGATCTTGCCTAAACTTGCCTATTCAAGTTAATTAATACTTTTAGTGTTAACACTTTCGGTGCGGAAGACGTATTATACCTCCCGCGGACCTTTCCCAACTACGTACGGTGTATCACATTTAAGGCCAACACTTAACAACGATAGCGATCGCTTAGAAACAATATCTTCGGAAGTAAAAGAACTTCTAATTGAAAAATAAAAAACATTTGAAATTTTAGAAATGTTAGATATTCTTCCAGCTTACAAATTCTCATTATTAAATTAAATACATAGATTTTTTTTTTAAATTTTTATTCTAGATATATTTTTGTTTACAATTTTAGTATTGCGTTTGTGAACTTCAATTTATTAAAAAAATAAAAATTTATAAAACATATGTTGATATTATGTGTCTACAAATCACAATTCTCTACTTAGTAAGCGATACATAATCTGTATGTACTCATTTAAAATTCATCCTACCGTTATATCGCATCTGGCAAAATTGCTTAAAAAATCAAGTAGTTGAATAGAGTATTGGATGTGCTTTAAAATGACACCAGAATCAATATTCTAGGAGCAGTAGAAACGGAGATATTAATGAATGTCCTGCTTACCCTATCACTCGCTCCAGTGTGCGGGCGGGGCTGCGTAAACTAGGCGGATTTCCCTCATGAAGATTAATAATTGATAAACCTACATACTGCTAACACAACACCACCCTGAATATTAAGTGAATAAGAAATCTTTCCCCTGCCGGCGTGAAGCATCTCAAATTTTAACAAACAGGTCTGCCAACGGCTCAGCGGAATGAAAGACAATAACATAATAATATCAGAATATAACATATTCATTTTATTGAAAACTATGTAGTATACCTAGTGCTGTAACTTATTCTGAATCAGAATAATTATTATCTATATCAATCAAGTTTTAGTAGTACAAGAATTTAAGACGGGGATGGGGAGGGGCACAAGAACATATTTGCATCTATCTCGTATAATAAAGGTCTCTGGAAAAGAAATATTTGGTATTTAAGTTTCGAACAATGTGGTTTATTATATAACAGAGTATTGTTTATGTAACATGCGTAGAAGTTGGGGTTTACTCAGGCTGAAAAATGCAAATATCTCGGTTAATATTCAAGTTAGAGAATAAATATATATAACAATAATTATAGAGCATTTAATTTGCAATAAGATTTATTGTTACACTTTCTCGATCCGACTTATAGTAATGGAGATATTTCTTCAAATTTCTCCCCTCTAAACTCCTCTCCCCCCCCCCGTTCCGATTTCAACCGTTAACGAACTTGATCTTTATTTTTGCATCAAACGACTAAATATCGAGTTTGGTAACGATCAAACATAAATTGCGATTGCTAGAGCGGTAACAGACTAATATATAGATAGATAGATCTATGTACTCACACACATATATATATATATATATATATATATATATATATATATATATATATATATATATAGAGAGAGAGAGAGAGAGAGAGAGAGAGAGAGAGTGAGTGACAGAAAGAGAGAGATACAGTTTTGAACGGACCTCATTTTTAGCAGATTTCCCTTAAGGTAAATCAGCTATTGAGGTGGTACTCATGACGCGATTTTCTAACATCCTTAATATCTCCGTTAATATGCGTCTGATTGAAAAATTGTATAGAACCAATCTTATGGCAAATGTAATGGTCTATAAATGTTGTTATAATATTTCTTCAATATTTTGATTATTAATTGAGATATTTGCATTTTTTTAGTTTTCGGTATTCAGTAAACCCCCACTCCTACTCACCTCAAATTAACAATATTCTATTACGTTATGAAGCACTTTATTTGAAGCTTAAATACCAAATATTGTTCTCATTGAACTTTTAAGTTTTGAAATAAATGTAAATACATGGCTCGTGGGAAATCTGCTTAGTTAACGCAGCCCCTGCGCGACGGACTTTTTTGTCATCTACTAGGTAGGAGCAATGGGCATTTGAAGAAAAACTTCGAAAATTGAGTCATGAGTACGACCTTAATCTTTAGGTAAATCTGCTAAAACATGCATTAGACTGTAGATGATGATGATGAACTGTTTTGCTTTGCGGTGTATTGATAATTCATCTAGGGGAGAGAATGGGAATGCGTGGAGCATGAGTGATTCCTGGCTTGTAGCTGGTTTATATCATCACGTCTCCCGTTTTCTTTGGCATCTCTTATCTGAAGAAAGGTTTCCTTGAATAAAAATGCCATATCTTTTCCTTCCAGCAGCTCAGCCCTCCCTCCTCCCTCGTGTATTCTCTTCCACTGGAAAGTATCATCTATATTTCCACCTGCAAGTATTACCCCAAGGTATATTGCAATTTGCTTTCTCCCATATGTTATATCATGACTATTGTCATGCTTCATCCTTAATAGCATGCAAAGGACTATGCAAGTACATTAAAATTTGCGTAGCTCCACAAGAGTCAATACTATTGCCATTCTACCACTCACATTCATTGAATAAGTTAAATGAACTATCCAGGTGGTTTAAGAAAAAAATCATGCATAGTTTTTCTTGCAAGTCATTTCTATAGTTACACTTCATCCCTAATAGCATGCAATACGGTTAAAATGGACTATGGACGTAAATTAAAATTTTATTAGGAAAGTAGTTCCAACAGATTAATTACTATTGTCATTCTACAGCTCTAATATCATGCAATAAGGTTAAAATTGGCCATCCAGGTGCTTGAAGAAAAATCTTGCATAGCTTCACTTGCAAGTCACTTCTATAGTTACACTTCCTTCCTAATACTTAGCATGCAATAAGATTGAATTGGACTATGCAAGTAATTTAGGAAAGTATCATCAATGTATTCACTTGTTTCCCCATGTGCGATATCATGACTATTTTCCTTCCTCTCAGCTTATTAGTTAAGAGCATGATATTTCATGCAATAAAGATGACATGGTCAATACACTTGGTTTACTAAAAACATCATCTATATTTCTACCTGCAAGTCATTACTATCGCCACCCTTTGTCGCTAATAGCATGCAATAAGTTTGAAATGGAAAGTGTACGAGCTTCGGGAAACCAACATCAATACTTCCGTCTGCAAATATTACAGGCCGGTATATTGCAATTTGTTTTCTCCTATATGCTATACCATTTCATTCATTCTTAATATGCATGGAATAGGTCGTAATGGATAATACATGTGCTTTTCAAAAAATCATGCATGGTTTCACTTGCAAGTCACACTTCATCCCTAATTACATGCAATATGGTTAAAATGGACTATGCAAGTACGTTATAATTTCTTTAGGAAAGTAGCTACAATAGAGTAATTACTACTGCCATTCTGCAACTCTAATATCATGCAATAAAATTGAAATGGACTATCCAGGTGCTTTAAGAAAAAATCATGCATGGTTTCACTTGCAAGTCACACTTCATCCCTAATTACATGCAATATGTTTAAAATGGACTATGCAAGTACGTTATAATTTCTTTAGGAAAGTAGCTACAATAGAGTAATTACTACTGCCATTCTGCAACTCTAATATCATGCAATAAAATTGAAATGGACTATCCAGGTGCTTTAAGAAAAAAGCATGCATGGTTTCACTTGCAAGTCACACTTCATCCCTAATTACATGCAATATGGTTAAAATGGACTATGCAAGTACGTTATAATTTCTTTAGGAAAGTAGCTACAATTTAATAATTACTACTGCCATTCTGCAACTCTAATATTATGCAATAAAATTGAAATGGACTATCCAGGTGCTTTAAGAAAAAAGCATGCATAGTTCCACTTGCAAGTCACACTTCATCCCTAATTACATGCAATATGGTTAAAATGGACTATGCAAGTACGTTATAATTTCTTTAGGAAAGTAGCTACAATTTAATAATTACTACTGCCATTCTGCAACTCTAATATTATGCAATAAAATTGAAATGGACTATCCAGGTGCTTTAAGAAAAAAGCATGTATGGTTTCACTTGCAAGTCATTTCTATAGTCACCCTTCATCCCTAGTTTTGATTTATTTATTACAAACAATAGAGCTCCGCAACTGTGTCGACTTGGCTCATCTTAAAGGTGGGAAAAACAAAAACAAAAAACCAGTAAACAACATTACAAAAAATGAAACACACAAAATAATATAAACGCAAAACACTAAAAGAAACAATAATATGACTTAGAATTAAAAAAAAAAAAGGGGCTGCGCAAACTAAGCAGATTTCCCACGTGAAGTTATACAATAGAGAAATCCCCATATAAGTGCAGAACAGTCACGGAAACGGCTGAACTAGCTTTTGGCGGGAAATTCATTCGACCTTTAGCCACCCACATTAAATAAAAATGCAAATATCTCGGTTAATATTCAAGATAGAGAATAAAAGTATAGAATAATATTTATAGTAAATTCAATTTGCAATATGATTGGTTCTATACAATCTTTTGATCCGACGTATGGTAACGGAGATATTTCGAAAATCCCCCCTCTACCCCCCCCCCTCCCACTGGTCTGATTTCAACCGTTAACGAACTTGATCTGTCTTTTTGCATAAAACGTTTAAATATCGAGTTTGGTAACGATCAAACAAAAATTGCGACCGCTAGAGCGTTAAAAGACAAATATATATATAATTTTGAACGGACCTCATTTTCGTCATCTCCTGGGTAGGATCGATAGACATTTGAAGAAATTTTTCGAAAATCGCGTCATGAGTACGACCTCAATAGCTGATTTTCCTTAAGGGAAATCTGCTAAAAACTGGTAAATAAATAAGTGTACAAAAAATTTGGTATTTAGAAACAATTCATGAAAACAGGAATATATCATTCAAATTTAAACACATCACACACACATACGCACGCACACACATAACAATTTTAAAATATGTAATTAAATATTCTCAAACTGCCCAATTGTTTCTAAATATGTCAGAACAGTGGCGATATGAGGGCTACCCTCAGCCAGTAGATGTTTCAAGTCATGTAGAATGTTTAAGTAAGTTCGTAATCTGCATTCTGTTAGTAGGTGTTTTACAGTTAGTCCAATGTTGCAATGAGTACAAGTAGGCTTGTCTTTTTTGTTGATTATGTAAGAATGTCTCAAGTATGTATGTCCAATACGTAGTTTTGTGTGCACAACGTGGTCTCTTCTTCAATCTACGCATTGTCTCTTTGACCATCCTGTAACATTGCGTTTTTTTTCCAATAGTTTGTAGTCAGTACGGAACCAGTGTTTTTGCCAGTCTTTGGGTATATTTGTTTGTACTATCTTGTTGAGGTCTGCTGGTGTCAGCGTAGATAAGTCAGTAGTAGTCAGTTTTGTTGCTAATTTTGCATGTTTGTTAATATCAGTCAATTCTGTAATGGTCTTGTGTCCAGATAACCAAAACATTTTAAAATTGCTGAATCCTTAATTGCATTCAATATGCTTTAAATTGACTGTGCAAGTACAGTATAATATTTAAATATGTAATATTTAGAGAAAGAAATATGTAATATTTCTTTAGGAAAGTAGCTTCAAAAGAGTAATTACTATTGCCATTCTTCAACCCCAATACCATGAAATTAAGTTGAAATGGACTATCCAGGTGCTTTAAGAAAAAAGCATGCACGTTTTCACTTGCAAGTCATTCAGGAATGTATTATCTAAATTTCCTTTTGTTATTTCCTATTCGCTATATCATGACTATTGCCATACTTCTTTACTAATAATGCTATAAAGTTTTAATGGTCTATGCACATGGATTATGAAAAAAATTATCTATATTACTAAATGCACGTCATTACTAACGTCATCCTTCGTCCCTAATAGCATGCATAAGGTTGAATAGACTATGCAAGAGCTTCGGGAAAGTAACATTTATACTAACGCCTACAAGTATTATACTACGGTATATTGCAATTGGTTTCCTCCTATATGCTATATCATGTCATTCATCCATAATAGCATGGCATACGTTGAAATGGATAATACAAGTGCTTCGAAAAAGATCATCTACATACTTGCTTGCCTTCTATATTGCCACTAGTCATTACTAATGTCATTCTTTATCCCCAATAGCATGCAATAAGGTTGAAATGGACAATACAAGAGATTTGGGAAAGTATCATCTATACTTCCGCCTGCAATTATTACAAGCCGTTATATTGCAATTTGTTTTCTCCTATATGCTGTAGGTAATAAAATAATAGCATGCAATAGGTCGTAATGTATAATACACGTGTCAAAAAATCGTGCATATTTTCGCTTGCGAGTCACACTTCATCCCTAATAATATGCAATATGGTTAAAATTTACTATGCAAGTACATTAAAGTTTCTTTAGTAAAGTAGCTCCAAAAGATTAATTACTATTGTCATTCTTCAAATCAAATACCATGCAATAAAGTTGAAATGGACGTGCTTTATGAAAAAATAATGGATAGTTTCACTTGCAAGTCATTTCTATAGTTACACTTCCTTCCTAATAGCATGCAATATGGTTAAAACGGACTATGGACGTAAATTAAAATTTCATTAGGAAAGAAGTTCCAATAGAGTAATTACCATTGCCATTCTACAGCTCTAATAGCATGCAATAAGGTTAAACTGGGCCATCCAGGTGCTTTAAGGAAAAATCTTGCATAGCTTCACTTGAAAGTCACTTCTATAGTTACACTTCCTTCCTAATAGCATGCAATAAGATTGAATTGGACTATACAAGTCTTTCAGAAAAGTATCGTCAATATTTTCACTTGTTTCCCCATGTGCGATATCATGACTATTTTCCTTCCTCATAACTTATTAGTTAAGAGCATTATATTTCATGCAATAAAGATGACATGGTCAATAAACGTAGTTTAGGAAAAACATCATCAATATTTCTACCTGCAAGTCATTACTATCGCCACCCTTTGTAACTAATAGCATGCAATAAGTATGAAATGGGAAGTGGAAGAGCTTTGGGAAAGTAACATCAATACTTCCGCCTGCAAGTAGTACTCGCCGGTATATTGCAATTTGTTTCCTCCTATATGCTACTCGTATATCATGACTATTGTCATTCATCCCTAATAGCATGCAATAGGTAGAAATGTATAACACAAGTGCTTTTGAAAAAAAAGATCTATATTTCTACTTGCCTTCTATATTGCTACTAGTCATTAGGAAATCGTTCATACAATATGGTTAAAATTGACTTTGCAAGAACATTAAAATTTCTTTAGGAAAGTACCTACAATAGAGTATGCAATAGGTTGAAATGGATAATACAAGTGCTTTTTTAAAAAAAAAAATCATCAACATTTCTACTTGCCTTCTATATTGCTACTAGACATTATTATTGTCATTCTTTATCCCTAATTACATGTAATAAGGTTGAAATAGACTAAGCATCACCCATTTTTTGCCTGCAAGAAATACATGTCAGCATATTGTAATTTATATTCTCCCATAAGCTATATCTTGACTATTGTCAAGCATCATCCATAATAGCATGCAATATTTT
Organism: Riptortus pedestris; assembly: GCA_019009955.1. Lineage (NCBI taxonomy): Eukaryota > Metazoa > Arthropoda > Insecta > Hemiptera > Alydidae > Riptortus > Riptortus pedestris. The sequence goes on along the minus strand of CM032233.1, from coordinate 131,586,397 downwards.
TGGAACGGACTATGAAACAGTTTTGGGAAAGCACATCTATACTTCTACCTGCAATAAGTTTAAAATCGTGCTTCTTAAAGTGCTTTAAGAAAAAAACATGCAATTTCACTTTCAAGCCATTTCAGTAATCACACAACATCCCTAATAGCATGAAATATGGTCAAAATGGACTATGCTAATACATTTAAATTTCATTAGAAAAGTACCTCCAATAGAGTAATTACTATTGTCATTCCTCAACTCCAATAGCATGCAATAAAGTTGAAATGGACTATCAAGGCGAATTAAGAAAAAATCATGCATAGTTTCTCTTGCAACTCATTTTTACAGACACACTTCATTCCTAATAGCATACAATAAGATTGAATTGGACTATGCAAGTCATTCAGGAATGTATCACCTAAATTTCCTTTTGTTATTTCCCTTATGCTATATCATGACCATTGCCATTCATCTATACTAATAGCATGCCATAAAGTTGAAATGAACTATACTTTGGATTTAGGAAAAAAATCATACATATTTCTACTTGCAAGTCATTACTATCGTCACCCTTTGTTCCTAATTGCGTACAATAAGATTGAAATAGGCTGTGCAAGTGCTTTGGGAAAGTATCTATACTTCCGTCTGCAAGTATTACACGCCGGTATATTGCAAATTGTTTCCTCCTACATGCCATATCATGGCTATTTTTATTCATCCCTAATAGCATTCAATAGGTTGAAATGGATAATACAAGTGCTTTTGAAGAAAAAAAAATCATCTACATTTCTACTTGTCTATTGCTACTATTTATTACGAAAATTGTTCTTAATACCTAATACCATGAGGTAAGGTTAAAACGGACTAAAAAGGTGTTTTAGACAAATGCATGCACACTATCACTTGCAAGTCACTTCTATAGTCACAGTTCATCCCTAATATCCTGCAATGTGCTTAAGAGGAACTATGCAAGTACATTGAAATTTCTTTAGGAAAGTAGCTCCAAAAGAGTATGCAATATGTTGAAATGGATAATACAAGTTCATTTGGAAAAAATCATCTACATTTCTACTTGCCTCCTATATTGCTACTAGTCATAACTAATGTCATTCTTTGCCCCTAATAGCGTGCAATAAGGCTGAAAAGGACTATACAAGAGTTTTAGGAAAGTATCATCAATACTTCCGCCTGCAAGTATACACGCCGGTATATTGCAATTTCCTTCCTTCTATATGCTATATCATCACCATTGTCATTCATCCCTAATAGCATGCAATAGGTTCCAATGGATAAGACAAGTGATTTGGAAAAAAAAATTATCTATATTTCTACTTGCCTTTTGCTACTAGTCATTACAAAAGTCGTTCTTAATACCTAATACCATGCGGTAAGGTTAAAACGGACTAAAATGTGTTTTTAAAAAAAATGCATGCACAATATCACTTGCAAGACACTTCTATAGTCACACTTCACCCCTAATTACATGCAATATGGTTAAAATTGACTATGCAAGTACATTAAAATCTCTTTAGGAAAGTACCTACAATAGAGTATGCAATAGGTTGAATGGACGATACAAGTGCTTTTGAAAAAAATCATTTACATTTCTTTCTTTCTTCTTCTTTATGAAGATGGAGACAATCGTATTCGAAATCGCTTAGCGCCGAAAGAAAAAATTGTGAAAAATTGGACGTCTTTTTCTCTCTCCAAACTCAATAAGAGCTTTTGATTCGTGAAAAAAAGGTATATCCTTTGCATTTGTTAAAGGTAATTGAAGCTGGACCTTCTTTAGTAAACAACCGTTTAATGTTACATTTTAGCAGATATTAAGGGAAATCAGCTATTGAGGTCGTACTCATGACGCGAATTTCGAATTTTTTTTTCAAATGTCCATCCATCCTACCCAGGAGATGACGAAAATGAGGTCCGTTCAAAATTATATATATATATATATATATATATATATATATATATATATGTGTGTGTGTGTGTGTGTGTGTGTGTGTGTGTGTGTGTATTTGTCTGTTAACGCTCTAGCGGTCGCAATTTTCGTTTCATCGTTACCAAACTCGATATTTAAACGTTTTATGCAAAAAGACAGATCAAGTTCGTTAATGGCTGAAATCGGACCAGTGGGAGGGGGTTTAGAGGGGGGATTCTTGAAAATTCGATATATCTCCGTTACCATACGTCGGATCAAACAATTGTATAGAACCAATCTTATTGTAAATTAAATATACTATAAATATTGTACTATACATTTCTTCTCTATTTTGAATATTAACCGAGATATTTGCATTTTTATTAAATTTGGACCGTAACGGACGACTGAGTTTCCCGCCAAAAGCTAGTTCGGCCCTTTGCCGTAACTGTTCGGCTCTCGTATGGAGATTTCTCTATTGTATAACTTCACGTGGGAAATCTGCTTAGTTAACGCAGCCCTTGCGTGACGGACTTATTTTTTAAGTTGGAAATATTAGACCTTTAAAAAATGGTTTATCCTCTTTTATATTTATTCATTTAAAATTGATTTGAAGATATGATAATGGTGCATGGCTATAATCTCATTTTTATATTAATACATGGTTTCGAGGCGCGTATTTGTTACGACTAACCTGTTGCTTTAATTTAAAAACTGCCAATTAATAAGAAACAAGGACTTGTAGACATTGCAACGAAATTGTGACATAAATCACGCATTCAGTAACGACAAGTTTAGAGACGATTTAGACATTATATGTGACGCACTGTTGACTGATTTCAGCAACATAGATACATTCATAAAAACATTTAAACAGCTTTCTATAGACCAAAGACACTCACTTTTCTCCTAAATTTCTTTATTACTTTAGTCGGGTGTATATATCTTTTAGTAGATATATATATATATATATATATATATATATATATATATATATATATATATATTTGTCTTATAAGTTTTGAGTTAAAGGGTTGGGGAAAATGATACATAATGCATGATGAATGTATTGCTGAATGATTGCTGGCTGCAAGGTGGGCTAGACTTATTTAAATTTAGCTCCTGACAAGAGTTGATCTGCTTTTGCAGTGTTGATGAAGTTTATGAAGCTCCGATTTGGAATTTCTGGATGCGGATGGTGTTTGCTCCTGGTTCTCATTGATTACTCCATTGGCTTTCCATTGATCGGCCGATCACTCGTCTCTAGTAGCTCCTCAATTTGGGTAACTTTGGTGAGTCAAAGATTTAGAAGAGGCAAAATTGCATATGCGAGGGCGTGTGTTTGGTGAGAATTTCAAATCCTGTTCATTGAGTATGTGAGGCCTCGACCGAGTCCCACGACTTGCCGATAGAGCGCAGCACTAGTCGGCCACCGCTGAGCCCTGAACTTTAACGCTGATCTGGAAAATTGCTGAAATGAATTGGAGATGACGGAATGAGGTCCGTTCAAAACTATATATATTGTTTTCTGTTACCGCTCTAGCGGTAGCAATTTTTGTTTGATAGTTACCAAACTCCATATTTAATCGTTTTATGTAAAAAGAAGATCAAGTTCGTTAATAGCTGAAATCGGACCAGTTTAGAGGGGGGAGAATTTTGAAAAATGGAAATATCGAAAATCCGTTACTATAAGCCGGATCGAAAAATTGTATAGAACAGATCGTATTGCAAATTAAATGTTCTATAAATATTGTTTTATACATATTTCCAGTATCATGAATATTACCGGTGATATTTGGATTTTATAGTTTTCAGCCTTCAGCATACCCCCACTTCTACTCATGTTAAACTAACAATACTCGGTTATGTAATAAAGCACATAATTCGAACCTTAAATACCAAATATTGTTTTCAAGAGACCTTGACTACATATATTTAATTGATTGAGATAAAAATTATTCTGAAACATTATAAATTACAGTACTAGATATAGTAAATAGTTTTCAATCAAATTAATAAGTTATATTCTGGTATATTTCAGCAATTGTTTTTATTTCTGTTGGGAGTCGGGTTGGCAGACCTGTTTGTTTACAATTCAGACGCTTCCCGCCTGCAGGGGAAAGATTTCTTAATACCGTTTGTATTTATTCACGTAATATTCAAGGTGGTGTTGTGTTAGCAGTATGCAGATTTATCTATTATTAAACTTCACGAGGGAAATCTGCTTAGTTTACGCAGCCCCTGCCTGACGGACTTTTCTCTTTTTGTTTGTTTTTCTTATTTCGAAAGACATTATGAATTAAAAATTCGCTGTCAATGTGGATGGCATTAATAAGACGTATATTCTAATACTAAATGAGAAGGGCTGGCATTTATCTTAGGGTAAACATTAACTAAAGGACTTGTAAATATTACATGGAGGGTGGGTAGTTGCCTCGCTCGGCGGGAACAAATCAATCCGTCCATTGTTCCGATTTGATGGCCTGGAATTTCTACATGGTTGGGATTTTTGAAAGAACATTAGCAGACTCTTTGTCTTCCTTTGTTGATTCTAATCATTTCTCTCTCTCTGCATGTGGACTCACTTATTTGCCTCACTCAGTGGGAAACACCTTTCCACTGCACGGTATTATATCCCTCTCAGGAGAGGTTTATTCAAAATATAAATGCTTTGTTGAAGGTGTTCTTCGTCATATTATTGTCAACGGAGGTGGAATGTGTTCTCTCCCTGGATCAGTTAAATTGTAACCTCAAATCTCTTCCTGCAAACACTTACAAATATTTTATAAAAAACTCAAATTTCCCTCCTGATAAATAATATAATAATAATAATAATTAGATGTCAGCTATTCTTCAACGGCCACGAAGATACAAAAGTCTGTTCGTTTCAGAAGATTTCCCTTAAGGGAAATCAGTTATAGAGGTCCATTCAAAATGGTGTGTGTGTGTGTGTGTGTGTGTGTATATATATATATATATATATATATATATATATATACATAGGGTGTTGTTGTTTCTTGGAGTTTTGGTCAATGTTGGTGAAAAAAATTTTAGTTTATGCCAATATTTCGAGAATATTTATTTTCTCTTCTTCACGGCTAAAAAAATACAGGTACTACATTATATATATATGGTGTTGTTGTTTTGTTTGGGGGTTTGGTCAATGTTGGTGAAAGAAACTTCTTAGTTTAAGCCGATATTTCGAGAATTTTATTTTCACTTCTTCAGGGCTATGAAAATACAGGTGCTACTTTATAATATTGCACATTGCTGTTATATGAGACTGAAACAGGAGGTGATTATGCTGTTTTTACTTACCAAGACTAAGGATACTTGAAAATTACTAGTGAAGAAGAGAAAATAAAATTCTCAAAATATCGGCATAAACTAAGGAGTTTCTTTCACCAACATTGACCAAACCTCAAAAAACAAAACAAAAAACGCCACCATATATAAATATAACCTGGTCGAAAACATCAACACAATTTTATATATATATATATATATATATATATATATATATATATATATATATATATATATATAATTGTGCTGATATTTTCGACCAGGTTGTATTTATATGTGGTGTGTTGTTCTTTTGGGAGCTTTCACCAACATTTAACAAAGCTCCCAAAATAAAAACAAACCCCCCACACATAAATATATATATATATATATATATTTATATTACACATTGTTATTAGACTAGAGTGTAATAGATGGTGTTTATGTTATTTCTACTTACCAAGACAAAAGATACTTAAAAACTATTGTACATAAGTGTAGCACTTCTGGTTACTTTAGGAGTACTGGTTATATAACCTTCCCTGATCTGTTACACTAAGCAGGGTCACAGCCTTATATCTTTGTATATCTATAGTATATTGTCTTTTGTTTGTTGAACTATATTATAATTATCATATTAAGTCGCAACTTCTGTTATATTTTATTAAAGCTATTTTTACGTTGTATGAAGGCTATTGTGTTATTGTTATTTTGTTATGTTACAACTATTATTGTTATGTGTTATTATAATTATTGTTACATTTTATTAAAGCTATTCGTATGTTGTGTTAAAGCTATTATGTTATTGTTATTATGTTACAACTGTTATTGTTGTGTGTTACTAGAATTATTGTTATGTTTTATCAAAGCCACTTTCATGTTGTAATAAAACTATTATGTTATTGTTATTCCACTATGTTACAATTGTTATTGCTATGTGTTACCACAATTATTATTATATTTTATTAAAGGTATTTTTATATTATAATGAAGTTACTATGTTATTATTTTATTATTATGCTACAACTATTATTGTAGTGTGTTATTACAATTATTGTTATATTTTTATTTAAGCTATTCTCATGTTGTACCAAAGATACTATCTTATTGTTGTTTTATTATGTTACAACTATTATTGCTGTGTGTTACTACAATTATTGTTATATATTTTAGTCACCTTCCTGTTGTATTAAAGCTATTATGTTATTATTATTCCACTATGGTACAAATCAATTATATATATATATATATATATATATATATATATATATATATAATTATGTAGATGTTTTCGACTAGGTTGTATTTATATATGGTGTTGTTGTTGTTTCTTGTAGTTTTTGTCAATGTTGGTGAATACGGCACAAATATTAGAAATAGAGCCCAACAAAACAAAAAGAATGTTCAAAGAGATGTTATATATCACCACAAAAACACCACAAAAACACATGAAACAAAAATACAGACATTGACAAACTCAGCACCATATACTGTAACTTAATACCACAAACACACCTCAGTACCATACTCACACCAAATTCATAAACTTATTCACATGCATAACACTCTGGCATCCTCATAACACCACAATATATATATATATATATATATATATATATATATATATAATATTCATGTAATGATTATTATAGATAATGATAGTCATGATATAATAATAGCTTTAATACACTTAAGCCATGTGAGTTAATGCGTTGTCTTTAATCCCACATGGTAAACCTACAGTGGTGAGTTGGATTCCCGCTTGAACAAAGGAATTTATTTAGTGACGGGATTCTTTAAATAAAATCCTGAGTCCCAACCTGGCTAGAAAAGGGTGGTAACCTGTAGATAACCAATTAACCTTAGCTGCAAAAAGTGGACGTTATTAAATTATATAAATGTAATACACTATGATAACAATTATAACAGTAAACAATAATAGTTGTGACATAATAAAATAATAATAACATAATAGCTTGAATACAACAAGAAAATAGCTTTGATAAAATATGACAATAGTTGTAATAACACTTGAAAATAGTTGTAACATAATATAATTGCTGTAGTATAATAACTATAATATAGTTTAACAAACAAAAGATAATAAACTATAGACATAAATAATAGATATACCAAGACATAAGGCTGTGAGCCTGCTCAGTGTAAACAGACGAAGGAAGGTTACAGCCAGTGTTCATAATGTAACCAGAAGTGCAATACATAATGTACAATAGTTTTTAAGTACTTCTAGTCTTGGTAAGTAGAAATAACATAAATACCATCTGTTACACAATATTTTAATAACAATGTGAGACACTACTAGGTAGGTGGGGTGCTGTGAACACCCCAACATTTTTTCCCCAATAAAGTCATACTAATGCATTCTATATTTTATATTTAATGGGCAAAACCTTTTCTATTAATAGGGGAAGCATATAGAAGGGAAAACAAAAAAGATTAATGTATAAAACATTTATGATTACATTTATTTAATTTCTATCCACAAAAAGTTACTTAAACGTTATTCCCGATAGATAAATTTTGTCAAAAATACAATCAAATTTATAATAATACATATCATATAATAATGCATTTATAAAATTATACTGTTTATATTATAAACACAAGAAAATATGTATAAAGTATATAAAAATATTATTTAACACAAGAAAATGGCTGAGCAGATTGACTTGAGTCCACACATTTCTCACATATATTTTTCATATGGTTTAGGCACATAAACTGTTGGCATTTACAACAATAAAATTTTGTTTTTTTTATCATCCTTCCTCGGACAGATTGTACACCTCCCTAACGACGATTGTGTCCTCGAAACTGGTTGTACAGGTTCGACTTCTACCATATTTGAAAGTATTGTTTTCAGCTCTTTTGGTAATGATGTTTCGCAAGCTCTTTTCTTCAAATGAGGTTGGAGATGTTCAAACCCAATTTCTCTCAGAAACTGTGATCTTACTAGACCACTTTGTGGATTATTTGAGATGAAACGCGGGGTGTAGAGAGCAATGAGGCTGTAACACAACTGGGTAGGTGGGGTGTTGCGGGCACCCCTAGCAGGTTTTGACACGTTCGTACACGTCTGCCGACTCCCAGTAGGCGCGCTTTATGTTCAAAGCCACATGAATCAACTTGCAGATAACAAATAAGAAGCTAAAAAAAAATTTCAGCAGTATTATCAACTTATAAGTAATAAATAATACTAAATAACTTTCTTGGGGTGCTGTCAGCACCCCGCCTACCCACTTAAAGGTTAATGTATTAGTACCTGTATTTTTACAGCCCTGAAGAAGAGAAAATAAATATTCTCGAAATATTGGCATAAACTAAAATTTTTTTCACCAACATTGACCAAAACTCCAAGAAACAACAACACCCTATGTATATATATATATATATATATATATATATATATATATATATATATATATATATATATATATGTCATCATTACTAAACTCGATATTTAAATGTTTTATGTAAAACTAAAGATTAAGTTCGTTAATGGTTGAAATCTGACCAGTGGGACGAGGGGTTTAGCGGGGGGGGGATTTCGAAAATTCTTAATATCTCCGTTATTATGCGTCAGATCGAAAAATTGCATAGAGCAGATCTTAATGAAAATTTAATTTTTGATAAATGTTAAGTACGTTTATTCTCTTGATTATTAACCATGATACTAGCATTATTTAGTTTTCAACCTTCAGTAAACCCTCACTTCTACTCATATCATATTGTCCAATTTTGTATAGCTAATATTGTTAGTCTTAAATTCTCCAAGTTTATTGTTATATACATGTTTCCTCTAACACCATGCTGAGGTGAGTAACTGCAATCTAGGACACGGCGTACCTGGGTGTCTATGCCCTCGGTAATCCTCCCCAATCTAGGTACAAACCATTGTCACAAATATTTACTCAGTGGCTAATGGAATATACCAATTTAGAATTATATTGGCTGATCTAAAATGTCAACATCTGAGGTATACCGACACAATTCTGAGGAGGGAACTGCAATCCGGGAAACGAAGTTCCTGGGAGTCTATGCCCTCGGTAATCCTCCCCAATCTAGGTACAAACCATTGTCACAAATATTTTCTTTCCCACTAATGGAATGTAGCAATTTAGAATTTCATTGGAGGGGCTTAAATGTCAATATTTGAAGTATACCGACAAAATGGGACATGGGTATCTAATCGACTTACTCTGTACCCTAGGTTATCCACCCCATCTAGGTATAAACTATTGTCATAAATATTTTCATAGCAACGAATGGAATATAACAACTATTAAATTTATATTTATTCTTTAAAATTGATCACTCTTAATTTTATGTTTTCTTATATTGCAGATTGCCCTTGGGGGAAATCAGCTATTGAGGTTGAGGCGATTTTCGAAACGTTTCCACAAATTTCCATAGATTCCCCTAGGAGATGGCAATAATGAGCTCGAAATTGTGTATATACAGGCTGAAACAGACTTTAGCACACAAGCTATGAGAGAATATTCTAGACAAAATTTCCAACAAAAAATCTCATATATGGTCTGGCCCGGTTATCATTTGTTTTGGTGATGTAGTTCTATTGATTTTTTGTCTAATAGAAGCATTTTTTCCCATTTAACAAGCCATAACTCCCAAAATTGTATAAAAAAAATCAGAGTTTACCATTCGAAAGTGCAACACATTTCCCCTAAAATAATGCTCCTAGCATTACCATTTGCTATTGTAAGGGAAGAACTAAGTGATTTAATTAAAATAAGTAAGAACATTTTCTTTATCTGTAAACTTTCTTCTTTTATTAATCCGCTATCTGATTATAAGATTTTAACACACAAATTTCAGAAAACCTACCTACACTTCTACACTTAGTAAAATCAGTTTAGTTTACTTCGTTTATTTTATAGAACCAACCCGATTGCAATTACAATGTACTATGTACGTGTTTTCTCTATATTGAATATTATGTAAGACATTTCTGTATTTCAGTTTTTGGTACTCCTACTTATGTAATATTGACAATAAGCTGTTATATCATGAACAACTTCATTACAAGGTTAAATTCCAAATATGGTTTTCCTTGGAATTTTACTTTGTGAGATAATTAAGATTTTACGATGTTTACGAGAAAATATTTATTCCATTTTTTTATATTCGATATTTAACCGCTTCAGTCAACACTAGAAATCATATTTTTTTATCGGCGGAAATTGGACATCAAATAGTAAGGCCTTAAAAGGGGGACTCTAAAATATTTCAGTTGTTCTGACCGGGATCGTAAAATGTTATAGAACCCATCTTGTTAAACTATTGATGTTCTAAAATGGTTGTTCTAAGCATTTTTTACTAAACTAAAGTATTAAGCGAGCTGTTCATACTTTATTATTTTCTGCCCTCAGTAACAACCCCTACACTTTCTACTCATAAATTGAGAATATGTGGTGAGATACATTATTTGTGTGCCATACTCGGTGATGGAATATGAGCTGAGCTGGCGGATTTTAGCAGATTTCACGAAGGGGAATCAGCTATTGAGGCCGCATTCAAGACGTGATTTTAGAAAAATGTCTTCAAATGTCCATCGATCCTACCCAGGAGATGATGAAAATGAGGCCCGTTCAAAATTATACACACACACACACACACACATATATAAGTATATATATATATATATATATATATATATATATATATATTACGGTGAAAAACCGAAATCTGGAGAATGTCGACAATCACATACTCTCTTGGTGTATGTCCAAAATATTTGCTAAATACTCTTATTTCTGGCTTTCACCGGTGAATGTCGCCATTCAATATGTACTAATGGTCTGTGATTGTCGACATACACCAGTGAGGGCCCGAATGTACAAGAATGTAATGAAATATTCGATCCTTCACCGAAGTATTTGGTGTTTGTTGACATTCACCGGTGAATGTCGCCATTCAATATGGATTAATGGTCTGTGATTGTCGACATACACCAGTGAGGGCCCGAATGTACAAAAATGTAATGAAATATTCGATACTTCACCGAAGTATTTTTTTTTTGTGGACATTCACCGGTGAATGTCGCCATTCAATATGGATTAATGGTCTGTGATTGTCGACATACACCAGTGAGGGCCCGAATGTACAAAAATGTAATGAAATATTCGATACTTCACCGAAGTATTTGGTGTTTGTTGACATTCACCGGTGAATGTCGCCATTCAATATGGATTAATGGCCTGTGATTTGTGACATACACCAGTGAGGGCCCGAATGTACAAGAATGTAATGAAATATTCGATCCTTCACCGAAGTATTTGGTGTTTGTTGACATTCACCGGTGAATGTCGCCATTCAATATGGATTAATGGCCTGTGATTTGTGACATACACCAGTGAGGGCCCGAATGTACAAGAATGTAATGAAATATTCGATCCTTCACCGAAGTATTTGGTGTTTGTTGACATTCACCGGTGAATGTCGACATTCAATATGTACTAATGGTCTGTGATTGGCGACATACACCAGTGAGGGCCCGAATGTACAAGAATGTAATGAAATATTCGATCCTTCACCGAAGTATTTGGTGTTTGTTGACATTCACCGGTGAATGTCGCCATTCAATATGGACTAATGGCCTGTGATTGTCGACATACACCGGTGAGGGTCCGAATGTACAAGAATGTAATGAAATATTCGATCCTTCACCGAAGTATTTTGTGTTTTTTGACATTCACCGGTGAATGTCGACATTCAATATGGACTAATGGCCTGTGATTGGCGACATACACCAGTGAGGGCTCGAATGTACACGAATGTAATGAAATATTCTATCCTTCACCGAAGTATTTGATGTTTGTTGACATTCACCGGTGAATGTCGACATTCAATATGGACTAATGGCCTGTGATTGGCGACATACACCAGTGAGGGCTCGAATGTACAAGAATGTAATGAAATATTCGATCCTTCACCGAAGTATTTGATGTTTGTTGACATTCACCGGTGAATGTCGCCATTCAATATGGACTAATGGCCTGTGATATTCGACATACACCAGTGTGGGCCCGAATGTACAAGAATGTAATGAAATATTCGATCCTTCACCGAAGTATTTGGTGTTTGTTGACATTCACCGGTGAATGTCGCCATTCAATATGGATTAATGGTCTGTGATTGGTGACATACACCAGTGAGGGTCCGAATGCACAAGAATGTAATGAAATATTCGATCCTTCACCGAAGTATTTGGTGTTTGTTGACATTCACCGGTGAATGTCGCCATTCAATATGGACTAATGGTCTGTGATTGTCGACATACACCAGTGAGGGCCCGAATGTACAAGAATGTAATGAAATATTCGATCCTTCACCGAAGTATTTGGTGTTTGTTGACATTCACCGGTGAATGTCGCCATTCAATATGGACTAATGGTCTGTGATTGTCGACATACACCAGTGAGGGCCCGAATGTACAAGAATGTAATGAAATATTCGATCCTTCACCGAAGTATTTGCTGTTTGTTGACATTCACCGGTGAATGCCGACATTCTCTGATTTCGGTCTTTGACGGTAACACATATATATTTGTCTGTTAACGAAGGGGCTGTTGTTGAATTTTTGTTTGATCGTTACAAAACTCTATGTTCAATCGTTTTATTTGAAAAGAATGATCGTTATTTGCTGATTTCGGACTAAGTGGAGGGTTGGTTTAGAGGGGGATTTTTAAAAAATCGACATGTCTCCGTTACTATACGTCGGATCGAAAAAGTGTTTAGAACCAATCTTATTGCAAAATACATGTACTATAAATGTTGATATATACATTTATTCTCTATCTTGAATATTAACCGAGATATTAGATGTTTTCAACCTTCGGCAAACCCCCACTTCTATTCACGTTACATAAACAACACTCTGTTATGTAATAAACCACATTATTCGAAGCTTAAATATCTTACATTGTTTTCAAGAGACCTTTATTATACGAGATACATGAAAAATATGTTCTGTTATCCCCCCCCCCTGTTTTAAGTCCTTCGACTAATAAAATTTGAGAAGTTACTTTACTAGATATACAGTTTTCAATAAAATTAATATGTTGTATTCTGATGAATTTCAGTAATGATATTTTTTTCCGATGAGAAGTTCTCACCTATTCGTTTACGTCTCAGACGCTTCCCTTCTGGAGGTTTCTTATTATCGTTTGTATTTATTCACTTGATATTGACTGTGCTACGTGTTAGTATTATGTAGATTCATCTATTATTAAACTTCACGAGGTAAGTCTGCTTAGTTTACGCAGCCCCTGCTTGACGGACTTTTTTTTTATTATCATTTATAACAATATTCTCAGATAGATATGAGCTCATATTGAATAGTTATCTAGTCTCCGCCTTTAAGATGAGCGGCAGTACAATAGTGAGAGGAAGGGCCCTATTCTAAGGAGTGGAGGTAGATAAGGAAAATGAAGGTGAAATTAACAGATGAGAAAAGCTCTAAATCTAACTGGAAGCAATTAATAAGGCTTATCTTGGAGTGACCCACCTTCGGGGGAGCCTTGACTATCCAAAGGAAACCACCCCCACCTAGATTCCACTAAGAACATACCTTATAATGTAGAAATTTATTTTGGTACATAACCAAGAACATCCCTTAAATTTCGAGTCTCAAATATTGGGAGGTTTATATATTTCAGTTTATTTTCCTTAAGGGAAATCAGCTATTGAGGACGCTAAGCATTCTAAGAATCGATTTTCGCATATTTCCCTTAAGGATATATATATATATATATATATATATATATATATATATATAAAAAATTGTAACCTCTGTCTGTACATTGATTTCACGATAACTTTTCGTTTCACATGTCATAGACACCATATCTGCATTTTGTTTCTTTCGTGTATGTTTGTTTGTTACCTTTTCACGCGTAAACGGCTGAACCGAATTTTATGAAACTTGGTATGTATATTACTACTAACACAACTTAGACTTTAGGTTATATTAATTTTCTCTGAGACGAATAGGAGTGGGGGTTATAAGGGAAGCCTGAAATTAAAAATAGCGATATTTCGTTTTCTATTGGTTTTTCGGTAAATATGCACATAACAAAAGTTGTTTATTTTGTTATTTAGAGTAACTTTTGCTATTACACTTTTGTCGTATACCGAAGTTTAAATGCGTTATACGCTAAAAATTATAGCGGGAGTCAACAATATTATTTGCCAAAAAAGACTCAACCGAACTAAATAAAACTCGGTATGTGTATTAGCAGTGAGGCCTTCATTATAATAAGTCGTACCAACATTTCTATGGACGGGCAGGAGTGGGGGTTATAAGGAAAGCCTGAAATTAAAAATAGCGATATTTCGTTTCCTATTGGTTTTTCCGCAAATATAAACATAACAAAAGTTGTTTATTTTGTTATTTGGAGTAACTTTTGTAATATACACTTTTGTCGTACACCTAAGTATAAATGAGTTATACGTTAAAACTTTAGCGGGCACTAACGGCTGAACCGAACTTAACAAAACTCGGTATGTCAATTAGCATTAATTCCCCATGATTATAAGTTATATTCAAATTTTTAGGTTCGAGCGGGAGGGGGGTTAAAAGGGAGACCTGAAATAAAAATTCACCATATTTACATGTATAAGAGACGGGAAATATAAAAATATCGAAGACTGTGAAGCCTTATCGAACAAATAATTCTATTATTAGCAAATCCACGACAAAGATGTGCATCAATCCTAAACACGGGGACGGGTAAATGTCAAAATATTGTGCAATGTAAAGCCTGCTAAAAAATACCATCACCATTCAGCCTCAAATGAATTCCCGGGCGAAGCTGGGTATCTGAGCTAGAATATATATATATATATATATATATATATATATATATATATATATATATATATATATATAGTGTTGTTTTTTTGAGGTTTGGTCGATGTTAAACGTCCTAGTTTATGCCGATATTTCGAGAATTTTATTTTCTCTTCTTCAGGGCTGTAAAAATACAGTTTCTACTTTATAATATTGCACATTGTTGTTAAATTAGAGTGTAACAGGAGGTGTTTATGCTATTTTTACTTACCGAGACTAAAGATACTTAAAAAATTACTATACATATCGCACTAGAGTTACTGGTTACAGTAACCTTCCCTGTAACGAAAGTTGTTTATTTTGTTATTTAGAGAAACTTTTGTTATGTACACTTTTTTCGTATACCGAATTATAAACAAGATATACGCTAAAACCTATAGCGGAAGTGAACAATTTTATTGGGTGCAAAAGACAACTTAATTAAAAATAACTCGGTATGTGAATTAGCATCCACTCCTCCATGGAAATTAGCTATGTTTGCATTTCTACCAACGAAGGGGATGGGGGGTATTATCCGGGAAGCCTGTTATCTCCTTCACATTACAGAAGGTTTTTAGTTTGTTATTCAAAATAACTTTTATTATACACACTTTTGTCGATAAACTAAGTATAAATGAAATAAACGCTAAAACTATAGCGGGTGTAACTAATTGTATTAGTACAAGTTAAAATCTATTTTATATAGGCTTAATAATGTTAATTTTTTTAGACTTATATGGTAGTTCTATATATAATTCGGATTAGTGAGGTTATAAATCTCTGCAGCCCCCCCCCTCCCCCACCTCCTTTAATATTTATTTTCACTAGGAAATCACGTTATTTATTTCCAATGGAAATGAAAACTATATGAACATTTTCATTATTCAATTTGCATTACGTAATCCGTTATTTAATTTGTAAATGTTTTATTCAAACAAAGTCACGCTGAATTTACACAAGGAGTGATAGCGGAAGTTGTGGTGAATCAAACTCTTCAATTCGGATTTATAGTAGCTTATTTCCTCCTATATTTTGACGTCTACTTATAACCGACTATTTCTGAAGAATGTGTGCCGGAGCGGGTTTAACAGAAAATATGTGCATTATCGATACTATTTAATTATAATAAATAGTCAATATAATCATAATAAATACTCAATTCATGGCAGAAAACTTGGTTTACCACAACTGATAACAAATTTCGAGAACTGAAACATACACTTGGTAAATGGCCTTCCTCAAAAAGACTAATTAGAAGAGAAGAAGTAGTTTTAACGAGGTTGAGAATTGGCCATTCACGACTAACTCACACTTACCTACTTACTGGAGAAGACGAACCCTACTGCCAACACTGTAACTGTAGACTTACTATAAAACATATACTTACTGACTGCTATCTAAGGACTCACATAGACCTACCATACACTTTGACTGAATTACTACATGACTGGAGCCCATACATAGACCGCGTATTACAATACTTGAAACAAAACAACATTTTCAAAAAATTATAATGTAGGGCAATACTGAAAATATTTGCAGAAATGAGCATACTTACGTAAATATAATAATTATATGTTATAGGTTAAATATGTTATATGTTGAATATGTTATATATTAAATATGTTATAGGTTATATGTTAAATATGTTATAGGTTATATGTTAATAGGTTATATGTTAAATATGTTATAGGTTAATTGTTAAATAGATTATATGTTAAATATGTTATAGGTTATATGTTAAATAGGTTATATGTTAAATATGTTATAGGTTAATTGTTAAATAGATTATATGTTAAATATGTTATAGGTTATATGTTAAATATGTTATAGGTTATATGTTAAATAGGTTATATGTTAAATATGTTATAGGTTATATGTTAAATATGTTATATGTTAAATATGTTATAGGTTATATGTTAAATAGGTTATATGTTAAATATGTTAATTATTATGCTGTATATTAAATAACTGATTCGTCGCTAAATCGCCCCTGTTGCGAAATGCGATTATTGTATGAATAATAATAATAATAATAATAATAATAAATGCCATATATATATATATATATATATATATATATATATATATATATATTTGTCTGTTACCGCTCTAGCGGTCGCAATGTTTGTTTGATCGTTACCAAACTGAGTATTTAGTAGTTTTATGTAAAAAGAAAGATCAATTTAATTTATGGCTGAAATCCGACCAAATGGGAGGGGGCGGGGGTTTAGGGAGGAGGATTTTCGAAAAGTAGAAATATCTCCGTTACTATACGTCGGATCGAAAAATATAGGAGCAATCTTATTACAAATTAAATTTACTATAAATGGTTTTCTATGCATATTTTCCGTATAATGAGTAATAAAATAGATATTTGGATTTGATAGTTTTCTGCTTTCAGTAAACCCCCACTCCTACTAGTGTCATATTAATAATAAGCTGTTATATCATGAGCCACTTCATTACAAGGTTAAATACCAAATATTGTTTTCAACAAACCTTAATTATACGAGAGTCATGGAAATACATTTCCTAACCCCCCCCCCCTCTTATGTTCTTGGATTACTAAAATCTGAGTGATTGAGATAAAAATTATTCTGATTCATTAAAAATTAGCTGAAGTAAATAGTTTTCAGTAAAATTAATATATTATATTCTGATATATTTCATTAATTGTTCTTCTTTCCGATCTAGAATAATTCTATTCTAATCTGGTTTTTAACTACATACTTTCTCTATTTTTGATATTAACCGAGATATTTGCATGTTTTTTTAGTCTTTAGCGTTCAGTAAACCCCCACTCCTACTAATGTCTTATTAAAAATAACCTGCTATATCATGAACCACTTTCTTTGAAAGTTGAATACCAAATATTGGACGATCGATTAGCCCCCTTAGACCCATTACAAAAGGGTGTTTGACGAAGAAGTAAAATGCATCGCCACCTCTTTTTAGAAGATTCCCCATGAAGTTATTGAGGTTTTACTAAGTACCCATTTTTCAAACAATGTCTTCGAATGTCCGTCGATCCTACCCAGATGACGAAAATGAATCCCGCTCAAAACTATGTAAATAAATAAAAACACACACGTGCGTTACGTATTTTCATTTATCAAATGAGAACAATATTAGGTATTTAGGCAATTCAAATATTGTGCTTCATAACATAATAGGATATTGTTAATATGACATGAGTAGGAGTGGGGGTTTACTGAATACCAGAAACTAAAAAATGCAAATATCTCGGTTAATAATCATGATAGTGAAAAAATTTACGTAACAACAGTTATAGAACACTACATTTGCAATTAGATTGGTTTTATACAATGTTTTGATCCGACGCATAATAAGATTATATTAAGAATTTTCGAAATTCTCCCCCCCCCCTTCCCCAGGTCCGATTTCAGCCGTTACGAACTTGATCTTTATTTTTATATACAATGATTATATATTAAGTTTGGTAACGATAAGAAAATAATTACGACCGCTAGACAGACAAATATATAGATAGATAGACCTATATAGAATTCCGTCACGCAGGCGCTGCGTAAACTAAGCAGATTTCCCACGTGAAGTTTTACAATAGAGAAATCTGCCTACTAGTAACAGTAGTAGTAACAAGTGTCTAAACCAATTTCACGGGAGCGGAACAGTTACGGAAACGACCGAACTAGCTTTCGGCAGAGTCCCGAATAGAACCAACATCAGCAGATCTCATCTCGTCCGTTATCCGCAAACACTTATAAAAATGCAAATTTCTCGGGTAATATTCAAGATAGTGAAGAAATGTTTATAAGAATATTTATAGTACATTTAATTTGCAATGAGATTGATTCTATACGTTTTGGATCCGACGTATAGTAACGGAGATATTTGGAATTTTCGGAATTCCGCCCTCCCATCTGTTTACGTGCTTCTTAATTATTGTGATCTTAATGTTTGTTTGATAGTTACGAAACTCGATACTTAAGCGTTTCATGTTAAATTGAACACCAAACTCGTTATTGGCTGAATCCGGACCACTTGGAGGGGATTTCGAAAATTCGAAATATCTGCGATACATCAGATCGGAAAAGTATATAAAAGCAAATCTTATTTCACATTAATTGTCTATAAAATGCAATTTAAATACATTTTCTCTGGTATCTTCTTATTATTATTTATTAACGTCCACTTTTTGCAACTAAGGCTAATTGGGACGGGTTATCTACAGGTTACCACCCTTTTCTAGCCAGGGTGGGATTATAGGACGTTATTTAATGAATTTCGTCACTAAATAATTTCCTTTACCCAGGCAAGAATCGAACTCGCCACTCTAGGTTTACCATGTGAGATAAAGGTCAACGCTTTAACTCGTATGGCTAACCTTAGCCCCTCGTATCTTCTATATTTACCAAGATATTGGCATTTTTTTTAGTTTTCAGCATTTAGTATATAAGCACTCCTACTCATGTAAAATTAACAATAACCGGTTATATTTTGAGCCGCTTCATTTCAAGCTTAAATATTGCTATCATTCGATATTTACTAAGAGAGATATGTGCAAATATTTTCGGTTTGTTGTAATAATTTATGATTTTACCTTCTGAACTACATGATTTTTATTTAATCTATACCATACTCTAAATACTCGTTTATATACTCAATAACCGTTGAAAACCTAACTATTATATTCGGTAATAGCTGAAATCGTCCTTGGGGAAGCGGGGCTTAGAGGGTGTGTAATTGAAAATTCGAAATAGCTCGGTTACTATAATCGGATACACAAATTTTATAAATCAAAGTTGTTTGAATTTTTGTTTTCCACAACTATTATTAAATACATGTTTTTCTCTAACACAATTTTGAAAAGGGCACTGCAATCCGGGAAACGAAGTGCCTGGGTGTCTATGCCCTCGGTAATCCTCCCCCATCTAGGTACAAACCATTTTCACAAATATTTACTTAGTCGCTAATGGAATATACCAATTTAGAATTTGATGGCTGGTCTTAAAATGTCAACATCTGAGGTGTGCCGACTCAATTTTGTGGAGGGTACTGCAATCCAGGAAACGAAGTTCCTGGGAGTCTATGCCCTCGGTAATCCTCCCCCAACTAGGTACAAACCATTTTCACAAATATTTACTTAGTCACTAATGGAATACAGCAATTTAGAATTATATTAGAGGGTCTAAAATGTCAACATCAGAGGCGTACCGACACAGTTCTGTGGAGGGTACTGCAATCCGGGAAACGAAGTTCCTGGTATTCTATGCCCTCGGTAATCCTCCCCCATCTAGGTAAAAACCATTGTTATAAATATTGCCTTAGCAACTGATGGAATATAACAACTTTTAAATATATATTTATTTATTTTAATAACTATCCTTTATTGAGTAACAAGAAATTTACAAATTAATTTATAGTGTTCCTTCTGACCACTATAATATTGCAAAAAGAAACAAAAAATAAGATTTTCTATTTAAGTAGAAGATTGCTTATAAATGCAATTGACTAAAAGCAGTCTGTCATATTGCAACTTAGTCAATATAACTACTATTTTAAAACTTTACAAATTTAAGTGATCTAACGAGCTAATAATATTAACAAGTACAGAATTTGTTTTATATATACGTAAATATGATTGCAGGTAAAATAGGGATTAAGATAAAGGTGTTTACATGTCTTTAGTCTAGCCTGCTGGGCATTTATTCGAACTGTTTCTTATGTTAGAGTAAAATGTGCTTAGTTCGTTTGTGCTCGTACATTGGAGTGCTTTGTTTGCTATAATTAACTATGTCATTGATGAGTGGGTTATTTTTGTGTTCATAAGATTTGAAAAACTTTTTGGTCGGCTTACGGATATATGTCTTTATCATTGGTAAGTTGGAAATTTGATGTAATTTTCTTATTCTTGTATGATAGGGGAGATTATGCACAATTCTCAGACATTTGTTTTGAAATATTTGTAGCTTTCTTAAATTAGTGTTCGAAATATAACTCCATATGGGACAAGCATATGTAAATACTGATCTTATGCATGCTTTGTATACGATTAGTTTATTCACAGGGCTAAGTTTATTCACGCGCTAGTGTCACAGTGCTTATAAGTCAGCGGGAGTTTAACTAGTACATACGTCTGACAGCCCCTCGGGATGACTAACTATTATGAATACCTTCCCGTCTAAATGCAGGCAAACACCGTGAACTGGACCACAGACACACAGGGGAAAATAGGGACTGCCATGTCCGTTAGGTGTCTCCAATAAAAGACAACTCATTCCAAGTCCACCTTGGTTAATAGGGGTTGTACGTCAACTTGATCAATCACTACGTAAACTCTGACCAATAATCCTTCAAGTCTAGCTTGGGGCAGGTAACATCCAATAACATAATTGGAATTATATATATCTAGCTAAGGTTCCCGGCTTCACACGAGAAATCATTTGAGGCTTAATTTTCTTTTGGCTAGGCTTCAATGTTTACAACTACCCTTCCCTTCTGGGCCCATTGTTTTCCCGTGAGGGTCAGGACTTGTAGAGTAGAAATTTTAGTGTTGAAAAATAAATTAAAATAAGTCCCTCTCCACTGTTTGACACACCGTGAATAATTTAAGTCATATCATGGATTCCATTTATTATAATTAAATATCATCTATAATGTACGTATTTCATTTCGAAAAACAATCCGAGTTTACATTATACATAACATTATATAAATAATAGTAAATGTGAGTAGAAAACAAAAGTCAACGTTTCACAGGAAATAAGTTAACACGATTAACTGTGTTAGCCTCCCGACACTTCCTCTTCTGCTTGAGTGTCATCAACATTAGCTAAATAAAATGACTTCTTCAAAACATTAAAAATTTCGAATTTTAATTTGTATTTATATTTTATCCTGGTTTAAATAAATAACAGTGGTGCCCTGAAAATAATTTAATTTATATTGTAAAAGCAGGTGAGGGAAAGAGATTGTAGCAACCCCCCTCCCTTCCAATAACGCATATTTTCTGTTGTTATAATAACATTTCCAAGTAACTTTTAATAGCTATGGATAGTACATAGTCATTTCAATATCGTAAACATATCGGAGGAAATAAGATAATATATACCATAATTTAAGAGTTTCATTCCGCAGAACTTCGGCTATCACACGTTGTGATTATATATATATATATGTGTGTGTGTGTGTTATTTTGATATTATAATACCAACCGAAAATATATAGTTTTGAAAGGATTTCATTTTCAACATCTCTGAGGTAGTATCGATGGACATTTGAAGAATGAGTTGAGTTCAATCTCAACAGCTGATTTCCCCCGAGGGAAATCGCCTAAATCTGATTTAAACTACCAATTCAGCTATAGGTTAAAAAGTTTATAACGACCCAATTGGCGACTGCAATTCATCAGTGCTAAGTAGTTATTAAGGAGAGCTGAGAGTGAGAAATAGCAAGGAGGGCAAAGATTCGGTCCATGGCCTGCTAATTACAGCAAAAAGCTAGAATCACTCTCATGTTGAACCAAGTTTAAGCTTCGAGAAAGGGACATTCCTCTGGATGTTTACAACTAAATACAGCTATTCCTAAATTAAACAAATTTCCCAAGTGCTGGAATGAGACAGTTGATTTCATTTAGTGGTACTTACCTTTTAGCAGTATGAAAACAAAAGCCCGT
The DNA here is from genome assembly GCA_019009955.1 of Riptortus pedestris. Lineage (NCBI taxonomy): Eukaryota > Metazoa > Arthropoda > Insecta > Hemiptera > Alydidae > Riptortus > Riptortus pedestris. The sequence continues at coordinate 131,563,678 of CM032233.1, read as the reverse complement.
CACGCAGGGGCTGCTTTAACTAAGCAGAATTCCCACGCGTGCCACGTATTTGCATTTATCACAAAAAGTAAAAGTTCAGTGAGAACAATATTTGGTATTTATGCATCAAATAATTAGCTTCATAATTCAACAGCTTATTGTTTATATGTCATGAGTAGGAGGGATGGTTTACTGGAGGCCGAAAACTATAAAATGCAAATCTCGGTTAATAATCAAGATAGTGAAAAAACGCACATAACATAACTTTACATTTTCAATAAGATTGGATCTATAGAATTTTTGGATTAAATGCATAATAATGAGATAGTGAGAATTTTCCAAATTTCCCTTTCCCTCCACTCCGATTTCAGCCATTAACGAACTTGATCTTTATTTTTTCATAAAACTTTTTAATCTCAAGTTTGGTAACGATCGAACGAAAATTACGACCGCTAGAGTGTTAACAAACATATATATATATATATATATATATATATATATATATATATATATATATATATATATATATAATCTTTAACGGACCTCATTTTCGCCATCTCCTGGGCAGGATCGATGGACATATGAGGGAATGTTTCGAAAATCGTGTCATGAGTACGACCTCAATAGCTGATTTCCCTTAAGGGAAATCTGCTGAATGCAAAATATATGGGTTAATAACCAACATATTGAATAAGCGTGCAAAACAACATTTATAGAACATTACATATGCAATAAGATTGGCTTCATACAATTTTCGAAGTTCCTCCCCTCTAAACATCCCTTCCCCCTACTGGTCAGAACTTAGCCATTAATGAACTTGATCTTCAGTTTACATTACACTTTTAAATATCGAGTTTGGTAACGATCAAACAAAAATTGCGACCGCTTGAGCGTTAACAGACATATATATATATATATATATATATATATATATATATATATATATATATATATATATATATTTTGAGCAGACCTCTTAGCAGATTTCCCTTAAGGGAAATCAGCTATTGAGGTCGTACTCATCATGACGTGATTTCCGAAAAACACACACACACACACACACACACACACACACACACACACACACACACACACACACACACATATATATATATATATATATATATATATATATTTGTCTGTTGCCGCTCTAGCGGTCGCAATTAATTTTCGATCGTTACTAAACTTGATATTAAGTCGTTTTATGAAAAACAATAGATCAAGTTCGTTAATGGCTGTAACCGGACAATGTGGAGGACGGGGGGGGGTTAGTGGGGGAAAATTTCCAAAATTCGGAATATCTCTGTTTCTATACGTCTGATGGAAAAAGTACATAGGACTACTCTTATTGCATATTAAATGTACTATAATATTGCTATGCACATTTATTCTCTATGTTACATAAATAATACACTGTTATATAATAAACCATATTGTTCTAAACTTAAATACCAAATATTGTTTTCAAGAGACCTTTATTGTACTAAATACATGCAAATATGTCCTGGCGAACCCGTTTTAAGTCCTTGGACTACTAAAATTTGATTAATTGAGATAAAAATTATTCTGATTCATTATAAATTACAGTACTAGATATAGTAGTAGTAGTTTGTTTACACTTAAGCTTCCCGTCAGGAGGTTTTTGATTATCGTTTGTATTGATTCACCTAATATTTACGGTGGTGTTTTGTTACCAGTATGTAGATTTATCTATTGTTAAACGTCTGGTGGGAAATCTGCTTAGTTTACGCAGCTTCTGCGTGACGGACTTTTTCGTCATCTCCTAGGTAGGATCGATGGACTTTTGAGGAAAGTTTAAGAAATTCGCGTCATATCCCTTCCCTTAGGGGAAATTTGCTCAAATGCTATAATTAAAACACCTTCAGTTCATGTCTTCAGTCCCTTGGGATAGTTGGTGACGGAATATCTCTGCGTTTTCCCTCAAATTAAAACATTCTCAACGAAGGCTGACAGATTCTCAAAATAATCCCTGGCCACACGGAGCAATAAACCCTTAAATGAGATTGGTAGAACTGATGACGACCACTGCCGGGGGAAAGAAATCTAATTTCCAGTATTTGTTCTCAGTAATCGAAAAATTATCTCTGATTCCATCTCGGAGTGCCATTATTATTTATAGGTCTTAATACCCATTCAATTTATCACCCCACATTTTTTCTCTCTCCGATACTATATTTTTCATATTTAAATCAAACTTCGAAAGATAATTATTGGACTTGGCACTTCCTATTGCTTTCTTCTCCTTCTTTTATTTTATGTCTTTTTTAGCCTTAATTTCGTATATTCGTAATTCACTGATTCAACATTTGTTCTAGCGAATAACATAATAGTCTGTCACGCAGGAGCTGCGTAAACTAATCAGATTTCCCACGCGGTTGTACAAATCACTAATGTTCCCTTCTTCTTTCTAAAATCCATTACGTAGATGTATATGAGTTACCAATAAATGTATAGACGAACAGTAGTATTTTTAGCAGATTTCTCTTAAGGGAAATCTGGTATTGAGGTCGTACTCAATTCGATTTCCGAATTTTTTCTTCAAATTTCCATTGATCGATCCTACCTAGGGGTGGACGAAATTAGGTCTGTTCGAAATTGTGTGTGTGTGTGTGTGTGTGTGTGTGTATATATATATATATATATATATATATATATATATATACATATATATATATATATATATATATATATATATATATATATAAATATATATAGATATTTGTCTGTTACCACTCTAGAGGTCGCAATTATTGTTTGATTGTTACCAAACTTGATATTTAGTCGTTTTATGTAAAAAGAAAGATCAAGTTCGTTTACGGCTGAAATCAGACCGGGGGAGTGGGGTTTAGAGGGGGAGAATTTTGAAAATTTTCTCCGTTACTTTAGTTTGGATCGAAAAAGTGTATAAATCCAATATTATTGGAAATTAAATTTACTATAAATGGTGTTCTATGCATACTTTCTGTATAATGAGTATTTTTTTTTTTTTTTTTTTTTTTTTCTTTTTTTTTTTCTGAGACTCAGCTATGACAGAAGAAAAGACTAACCTAGTAGACCTACAGACTAAGTAACTAAAAACTAAGACTAATACTAAGCTAACCTAAGACAGAATAGATGACAGTCATGTGCTTCGGCACTTGGTTGAGCGGAGAGACTCCTTTCTCTATATCAGGGATATATTTTAAGGAGAGGATGAGGTAGGGGTTAGGTTTGTTTCATTTTATTTTGTCTGTGAGCTTTGAGGGTAGCTGGTATACCCCGTGGGATTGGAGGGTCAAGGAAAGAAGAGGGAAAAGAGGAAAAGAGATAGGAAGAGAGGAGGTAAGAAATCGAAAAGGAAAGGTGGCCTTCCGGCCGACAAATTTATATTTTATATTGTTTGTATTTTATGCACATGTTTTATTTACATATATTTACATTATTTACAGAATTTTTATGTACATGTTTTAAGGGGGGTCGGCAAGTTCAATGACGTCGACCTGCTGTATGCCGCCTCTTCCTTGCCAGTTTTGAGGCAGTGGTGGGGGGATGAGTGTATTATATAGAGGGTTTGGCAAGGCTCGGGCGGCGTCAAAGAACTTGACGTGTCGTTTCTTGATGGTCTGCGCCACAGTGTCCAGATTGAGGGTCTCTCGGATGAGGGTTTGGGGTTTGTTGGATAGGGAGGTGTGTCTAACAATCTTCCGGATTACTCCGTTTTGAAAAGATTGTAGACTGGAGAGGGAGGTTTTGGTGAGGAATTTGAGGAGGGGGGCTCCATAGAGGAGGGCGGGTTGAAGGACGCCTCTATAGATAAGGAGTTTCAGCCTGAGGCTGAGGTTGGGGGAGAGGAGGAGGTGTTTGAGGGAGTTATACCGAGTCCGAGTGTGTTTCAGTTTTCTTTGGATATGGGTGGAGAACCGTAAGTGGCGCTGCACGTGGACCCCTAGGTAGGTGATAGTAGCTGCGATGGGGATTTGTAGCCCGTTTAGGGTGAATGTTTTGGGGAGGCGCCGCTTATATTTGTAGAAGGAGAAAATGAGCCCGTCCGTTTTGGAGGGGTTTACTACTATGTTGCGGGCTAGGAGGCGGTCAGCTATGTCTTGGCTTCCGCGTAGGTGAGGGCTCTGGCGGGGTTTAGGGACGTGCTGGCTATGCCTATGTCGTCTGCATAGGCGTAGATTTCGGCGTTTTTATACTGTCGACCAACAATATCCGCGGTATATAAGGTAAAGAGGTGAGGTGAGAGGACGGCGCCCTGAGGGACGCCGCAGGGGAGGGATTTGGTTTGGGAGAGACTGTCTCCTACTTTCATCTGGAAGGTTCGGTCTTTAAGGAAGGAAAGGATGAGGGAGTATAGCTGCTCGCGGCAGTTTAGTTGGCGGAGGATGGATAGGAGGGTATTGTGGTCGACAGAGTCGAACGCCTTAGTACAGTAAATGAGTATTAACCGAGATATTTGGATTTTATAGTCTTCAGCATTCAGTAAACCCCCACTCCCTTAGTCGTGCCATATTAAATAATAAGCTGTTATTCTATGAACTACTTCATTACAAGGTTGAATATCAAATATTGTTTTCAAAAAACGTTTATTATACGAGATGAATACAATACGTTCTGTTGACCCCTCACTGTCTTTTGTTCTTGGATTACTAAAATCTGAGTTATTGAGATAAAAAGTATTCCGATACATTACAAATTACTGCACTAGCTATAGTAAATAGTTTTCAATAAGATTAATATTTTTTATTCTGATATATTTCATTAATTGTTCTTTTTTCTGGTCTAGAATAATACTATCTATTCAGCGCTCCAATGTTGGCTGTCCTCTTTGTTTACAATTTAGACGCTTTCCGTTGTAGATATTAACTTCGAAATTGACTGAAAGATTTATTTTTACAGTTTGTATTTAATCGCTTAACATTCACGGTGGTGTTACGAGTATGTATATTTATTTGTTGTAATCCTTCCCGTGGGAAATCTGCTTAGTTTACGCTGCCCCTGCGTGACGGTTTTTTTTTAACAAGATTGGATCTATATAATTATTATCTTTATTATGCGATTTTGTAATTTCCTACCCCCCCCCCATATTCTGACCCGATTTCAGCCATTAACAAATATGTGCATTAGCATTGAATTAAATGGTTAAATATTGAGTATAGTTTAGATCAAATAAACATTTTCGACAACATTCAAGGTCTGAAAATCTTAATTCATGCACGTATCTCACACAGAAAAATTTCAATGAAGACAATACTTGGCATTAAATTGCGAATAAAGTTGTTCATTGGGTAGCTTATTGATGATATGTCGTGAGTAGGAGTGTTTACTGAAGGCTGAAAAAGTAAGTATGCAAATATTTCGGTTAATAATGAAGGTAGAGAAAAAAAAAAAAACATATATAACAACGCTTATAGAACAGTAAACTGCCGATGAGATTGCTTCTATATACTTTATCGATCAAACGTACAACAATGAAGATATTCCGAATTTTCGAAATTCCTCCCCCTCTAAACCCCCCTCTCCCAGTTGCCTAATTTCAGCCACTAATGAACTTGTTCTTCGTATTTACATGAAATAGTTCAATATCAAGCTTGGCAACGATCCAACAAAAATTGCGACCGCTAGAGCGTTAACAGACAAATAAATGTGTGTGTGTGTGTGTGTGTGTGTGTGTGTGTGTGTGTGTGTGTGTGTGTGTGTGTGTGTGTGTGTGTGTATATATATATATATATATATATATATATATATATATATATAGGGTTGAAAGGATCTCATTTTTGTCATCTCCTTGGTAGGGTCGAGGGACATTTGAAAAAGTTTTTCATCATGAGTACTACCTCTATAGCTGATTTTTCTTATGGAAAATCTGCTGAAATATATTTGGATAGTAGAAGTATAGAAAACGTTCGCCACGCAAGGTCTGCTTAAACTGGGCAGATTTCCCACAAGTTGGAAATTCTCATTCACACCCCCCTCGCCCGATCCCATCTCACTAACCATTCTCCATTTCTATCGCAGTAAGAAACCTATCTTAATTAACAGAAAATAAAATGTAAGCTGCATATGTGGTGTGATTACTGACCACGTATTTAAGTATAATTAAGATAATGAAAAAAAATGTAAATAACAATTTAGAACATTCAATTTGCACAAGATTGGTTTTATACAAATTTTCGATCCGAAGCATAACGGATCT
>CM032233.1:131520000-131552500 GCA_019009955.1 Riptortus pedestris | reverse complement strand
CATCCTAACTAATGGCCACTTCGACCGCCGCTTTTGGAATTAAACCGATATTCAGTTTGTAATTTGCTGTGCTTGCATTCGTAATAGTTCCTAGGATACTTCCATCTTTCTTTAATTATTTTAGCAGATTTCCCTTAAGGGAAATCAACTATTGAGGTCGTGCTCATGATGCGATTTTTTCGAAAATTTTCTTCTAATTTCCATAGATCCTCCCAGGAGATGACGAAAATGAGGTCCGTTCTGTATTATATATATATATATATATATATATATATATATATATATATATATATATGTCTGTTAACGTTTTAGCAGTCGCAATTTTTGTTTGATCGTTACCAAACTCGATATTTAAACGTTTTATGCAAAAAGACAGATCAAGTTCGTTAATGGCTGAAGGGAAGTCGGAGGGGGGGAGCTTAGAGGGGGGATTTCGAAAATTCGAAATATCTCCGTTACCATACGTCGGATCAAAAAATTGTATAGATCCAATTTTAATGTATATAAAATTTACTATAAAGATTGTTCTATTCATTTCTTCTCTATCTTGAATATTAACCGAGATATTTGCATTCTTATTAAATTTGAGCCGTAACGGACGACTGAGTTTCCCGCCAAAAGCTAGTTCGGCCATTTGCCGTAACTGTTCTGCTCTCGTATGGAGATTTCTCTATTGTATAACTTCACGTGGGAAATCTGCTAAGTTTACGCAGCCCCTGCGTGACGGACTTTTTTAATTATCTTCCAGCTTTTAAATACACCAACCCAGTTACATCTTTCATATTTATATATGAGTTGTAGTTAATGTGTTTCGAGAAAGGTGAGAAAACTCAAGGGTTTTATTTTGAGATAATCCGCCATATAAGAATTTCATCTTTTGAATATTTAAAACTACCCTCCTAAAAATATAACTTGTATACTTAAAACTTATTATTTCCATGTCTTATTTTTGTCATGTTATTCTATTGTATAGATGATTTCGACCAGGTTATTACTACAGATGGTTGTGGTTGTTTGTGGTCAATGTTAAAGAAAGAAGTCTTAGTCTAGGCCCATAAGAAACAAGTATATATGTGTGTGTGTGTGTGTATATATATATATATATATATATATATATATATATATATATATATATATACTAGCTAAGGTGCCTGGCTTGGCTCGGGAAATCATTAGAGATCAAATTATGACTGAATTTTTTTTTTGTTTTAGGTCACTGAGTGCTTCTCCGAGAACTAAATTTGTGAGTATCAAATTCTACATTAATGCCATATTTTAAAATATAGTTCAAACCCTCCATAACTTATATATTCCAAAAATCCATGAAAAAATTTGAGAAATAGATTCATTTGTTCCATTCTTAAATTAATTCTTTGAAATCGCTCGCCTGTTCGAGAATACTCAATTTCCTTCCTTTTTTTTCATTAAATAATTACAGAATACACACCAGATCAAGAGAATGAGGTTTATAGGGCAAATGTTTTAGTTTAAAACTAGTGTGGTAAGTGAGGAATCTTTCGTAAAGTCCGTGACGCAGGGGCTGCGTAAACTATGCAGATTTCCCACGTTCTGGTATAGCACTCTTGTGATCTAATCTCACCAAATAATGTCCATTTATATTGTTATATTATTACTAAAATTATAAACGTTGACTATTAGGGTTTTTTTTATTGCGAAATTAAGCACACAAACTTTAATGTTCACTACACAATTTATTTGACGATCACTACTCAGTTTATACACTTGGTAATTTATTCTTCACTACTAATCACAATATGCACTGTAAACTTCAAGTTCTGTATTAAGAAAAATACAGGTACTACTTAATATATATTGCACATTGTTATTAAACTAAAGTGTAACATATTTTGAGTTGGTATTCTGGCAGGTCATAGTGGAAGGGTAGCCATTTTTTTCATCCTACCTTCATTAAAGTGTAACAGAAGGTGTTTATGTTATTACTACTTACCAAGAGTTATGTGTTATTACGATTATTGTTATATTTTATTAAAGCTATTTTCATGTTGTGTTAAAGTTTCAATGATATTATTATTTTATTATGCTACAACTATTATTGTTGTGTGTTATTACAATTATCGTTATATTTTAATTAAAGCTATTCTCATGTTGCACCAAAGGTACTATGTTATTGTTATTTTATAATGTTACAACTATTATTGCTGTGTGTTACTACAATTATTGTTATATATTATCACATAATAAACCTAAATTGACCAAAACCCCAAGAAACAACAACACCATATATAAATATAACCTCATCGACAACAACAACACAATTATATATAAATAAATATAGACATATCCAGTAAATCTCCTCTACTTCTCATCGAATATTGAGTCAGAAATAGAGAATATATTGAAATGATTATTACTGGTGTGACATACCAGCACGAGAGAAATCTTAGTTTAGGCAGCACCTGCGTGACGGATTTTTTTTCCGTTTGTAATTGGTGTCGTTAAATCTTTGTTTCTTAGTCTAGAAGGCTGGAGGCTGGGCCCTTTACAATTTGTGGGGTATGACCTGCTCTGCGAAGGGATACATGCACATGTCCCGAACTAATTGCTGGCCGTCAACTCCACATTTCTATATGCATTGCCTCGTTAGGCCCCGGCTCTCATTGTCCCGCCCTGCCATAAATCCTTCAGGACGACATACGAAGACAAAAGGGGAAAGAGTAAGGACCTGCAAAGAAGGAGGACATCTCCAAGCAAAAAGGCACATCCGCCCTTTCATTGTTTCTCTACTACCCCTTGGTCCTTTCTCCTCGAAACGCATACAAGTATTGCTCTCTTAGTTCTTCACCATGAAATTGGAGAAGTGCTTTCTCTTAAAAGACCTACAAAATAACACACAAGCCTATGAGTAAACCATGAAAGGTTCAAGAGCCTACCCAAGAGACGACGAAAATGAGCTCCTTTCAGAACCATATATATATATATATATAATAGATTTACAAAATATTATAATAATATATTATTTCATATAGAAAAGAATTGTTGAGCAAATTTCTCTAAATAACAAAATAAAAAAATGTTACAGTAGTTTTTAACGTATAAATCATTTATACTTAGGTATACGACAAAATTGTATATAACAAAAGTTACTTTAAATAACAAAATAAACAACTTTTGTTATAAGAAGCAATAGAATTAAATAATAGTAATACCTGAAAAATAATTTGATTTATATTCAAAAATTGCAAAATAAGAAATACTTTAAATCATATCAAATTTAAATGGATATTGTCTTTTTTCATAATACATTACCTAGTTGTTATACATATTTGTTTCAATAACATCAAGATATCGGAAATAAGATAATATATTAGCAGAACCAAAGAGTTTGAGCCCCATAAACAATTCAGCGTAACTTAGTTTAAATAATACATTATGCAAATAAATAACGGAAATGCTCTTATAGTTTACATTTCTATTGAAAATAAATAGCAATGTTATAGAAATAAATAAATGAAACGGAGATATATAACCTCACTAAAATCATATATAAGGTTATCATATGTGACTAAAACATAAAATCATTTGTCATAATATTAAAAACACTTAAATAAGCACTAATAAAATTAACACTATTATATCCCGTGTTTACTTTATTTTACGAACATAGTGAATTCAACAAACAAAATAATTTTAGCGTATATCTCGTTTATAACTCAGTATACGAAAAAAGTGTATATAACAAACGTTACTCTAAATAACATTATAAACAACTTTTGTTATGTTCATATTTGCCGAAAAACCAACAAACAAACAAACAAACAGACACGAAAGAAACAAAATGCAGTTATGGTGTCTATGACATGCAATGTACAGACAGAGGTTACAATTTTATATATATATAGGTAGATACAATTTTGAACGGAGCTCATTTTCGTCATCTCTTGGGTAGGATCGTTGGACATTTGAAGAAAATTTTCGAAAATCGCGTTATGAGTACGACCTCACTAGCTGATTCCCCTTAAGGGAAATCTGCTAATATATATTCTCTGAAGAAACACATGAGCACACTGACACATTAGAAAAACTACACAGCAATATTTTTTATTACTAATCACGAATGATTATTTTTTTTATCCTTCTCTGTCCCTCCCTCTCGTTATTAATTTGAAGTTAACAGTGCATATTGTGATTAGTGGTGAAGAATAATTTACCAAGTGTGTAAAACTGAGTAGTGATCGTCAAATAAGTTGTGTAGTGATAAAAACGTTAAGGAGTTTAATTTTGCAATCCAGAAGAACCATAACTCCTCACAGGGTTACTATGAGATGAAAGGAAAAAAAACAATAATCGTAATAACACATAACTCTTGGTAAGTAGAAATAACATAAACACCATCTGTTAGAGTTTAGTTTAGTAACAATGTGCAATATATATTAAGTAGTAACTGTATTTTTCTTGATACAGAACTTGAATTTACAGTGCATATGGGGATTAGTAGTGAAGAATAAATTACCAAGTGTGTAAAACTGAGGAGTGATCGTCAAATAAGATGAGTAGTGATAAAAACGATAAGGAGTTTAATTTTGCAATCCAAAAGAACCATAATAGTCAACGTTTATAATTTTACTAATAAATGTAACAATATGTGGTGAGATGAGATCACAAGAGTGCTATACCAGAAGGTTGGAAACCTGCTTAGTTTACGCTGCCCCTGCGTCACGGACTTTTCGAAAGATTCCTCACTTACCACACTAATTTTAAACTTAAACATTTGCCCTATAAACCTCATTCTCTTGACCTGGTGTGTATTCTGAAATTATTTAATGAAAAAAAAGGAAAGAAATTGAGTATTATCAAACATGGGAGCGATTTCAAAGAATTAATTTAAGACTGGAACAAATGAATCTATTTCTCAATTTTAACAATATAAATAGACAACGTGTGGTGCGATGATATCACAAGATTGCTTTACCAGAACGTTGGAAATCTGCTTAGTTAACGCAGCTCCTGCGTGACGGACGTTTTAAGCAGTTCTATAGAACATTTAAATGCATGTGGATTTAAAATCATCCAGACATGCTAATGGCAGGATCACGTAGTAGATATCTCCATACTGAAGAATATTTGAGATAGGGCGTGTTAGAAGGGAGGTATTTGGCTGGTCGATACAAATCTAGAGCTAATTACCAGAGGACAGCTTGGACCGATCTTGAATTATATCAAGTGAGACGGGCTGAAGGATCCTCCCCTCCCTTTCACAAAAGCTGAATCTCCGACGGCTAATTATAATTAAACAACTGTCCTCCAACTTCTGTCGAGAACACGATTTATTAGCCCTAAGACAATAATTATCCTGTGGTTTATACTCACTGGCAAAACTGGCTGCCTTATGAAGTTTATCATTGGTCGAGTTAAGCCCAAGCTATAATCTCTGTCGACAAAATTCTTTTTTCTGTAATCGTCGAATAATGGTAACATTACTAAACTGAAATGAGTGAAGAAAGTGAAACATTTTGCAATAGAGTGAAGAAAGTAATCACTTTCTTCACAAGTGAAGAAAGTGAATTGCCTTCTTAATTAGTAATAAGTATAAATTAAAAAATAATTTGAAGTTGGAAATTAAATGCTTTTAAATGTTTCTTAACATTGTAAGAATTTATTTTAACAAAATAAATTGAAATGTGAATGAATTATTGGTGGAAATAATCAATATATTTTAAAATTTAAATATAATAATAATTACCTTCCTTGTTTATAACCTGCACTTGTTTATAACTACACTACTTCACAATCATCACTAGTTGTTTTATAAATATGCTTATTACCTTTCACTACCATGCTTATAACCTACCAACAACATACATGGTATCTTCACAACATTCTAATTTTGTTCATATTCTGGTTAGATCTGATCATGTATTACACGATTACAGAAAAAATTTAATATTACATTCGTGACGAATGTAGAATTTACAACTTTCGTGAAATTACCACACTCCCTTCGCTCGTGTGGGTAAACGTTTCACTCGAGTTGTAAAATGATCTACTTTCGTCACTTGTATAATAAATAACTATTTTCTCGACCTTCCGCCGTATAATTGATGAAGTAAATTTTTATGGATTATTATTTCACAATATTTAAGAGTTTTATTTGCCTTTACCATGAAATCCAGTTTCTCCTGGCACTTTCCATCACTAGTAAAGCTAATAGCAGCTATTGAGGTCGCAATCATGACGCGATTTTCGATGTCTTACATATACATATTGTATATTTGCCTGTTAACGCAATTGTGGTTTAATCGTTTTATGCAAAAAGAAAGATGAAGTACGTTTATGGATTTGATAGGATCGAAAAATTGTATATAACAAAAGTTATTGAAAATTGAATGATCTATAAATATTTGGCTTTTTTTAGTTTTCGATTTCAGTAAACCCCCATTCCTGCTCATGTCATATTAACAATAAGTAGTCATATCATGAATCACTTCATTAGAAGGTCAAATACCAAATATTGTTTTCATTCAACTTTTACTTTGTGAGATATATGCAAATACGTTCTGTTGATCCCCACCCCCTTTTCTTCTTGGATTACTAAAATTTGAGTGATTGAGATAAAAATGATTCTGATTCATTGCAAATTACAGCACTAGCTCTAGAAAATAGTTTCCAATAAAATTAATATGTTGTATTCAGATATATTTCATTAACTGTTTTTCTTTCCGGTCTAGAATAGTTCTATCTATCTATTCAGGGCTGCGACGTTGGCTGGCATGTTTGTTTGAAATTCAGAAGCTTTCCGTTTTAGAGATTATTACCTTGTAAATTTCCCGAATGATTTCTCATTGCCGTTTCTATTTATTCTCTTAATATTCACGGTAGTGTTACCAGTATGTAGATTTATCTATTGTAAACCTTCGCGTGGGAAATGTGCTTAGTTTACGCATTGGTATATCGTTGTTGGCTCATTGGAGGTACATTAATATTTTACGTTGCACGCTCACTACTTAACTAATGATAAAACTCACTGCTTTACTAACGACCTTTGTCAATATGTACATGACGACCGTACTCATTACGTACCTAATGACCATACTCACTACATACCTAATGACCATACTCACTACATACCTAATGACCATACTCACAACGTACCTAATGACCAAACTAGCTACTTACCAAATGACCATACTCACTGCCTACTTAATGACCATACTACATACCTAATGACCATACTCACAACGTACTTAATGACCAAACTACCTACTTACCAAATGACCATACTCACAGCTTATCTAATTATCTTATTCACTATGTACCAAGCCTATACTCTCTACTTAACTAATTACTATACTCACTACTTGCCAAATGACCATACCCACTGCCTACCTAATGATCTTACTCACTACTTACCAAATGACCATACTCACAACGTACTTAATGACCAAACTAGCTACAATACTTACCAAATGACCATACTCACAGCTTATCTAATTATCTTATTCACTATGTACCTAGACTATACTCTCTACTTAACTAATTACTATACTCACTACTTACCAAATGACCATACTCACAGCTTATCTAATTATCTTATTCACTATGTACCTAGACTATACTCTCTACTTAACTAATTACTATACTCACTACTTACCAAATGACCATACTCACAGCTTATCTAATTATCTTATTCACTATGTTCCTAGACTATACTCTCTACTTAACTAATTACTATACTCACTACTTACCAAATGCCCATACTCACAGCTTATCTAATTATCTTATTCACTATGTACCTAGACTATACTCTCTACTAACTAATTACTATACTCACTACTTACCTAATGACCATACTCACAGCTTATCTAATTATCTTATTCACTATGTACCTAGACTATACTCTCTACTAACTAATTACTATACTCACTACTTACCTAATGACCATACTCACAGCTTATCTAATTATCTTATTCACTATGTACCTAGACTATACTCTCTACTAACTAATTACTATACTCACTACTTACCTAATGACCATACTCACAGCTTATCTAATTATCTTATTCACTATGTGCCTAGACTATACTCTCTACTTAACTAATTACTATACTCACTACTTACCAAATGCCCATACTCACAGCTTATCTAATTATCTTATTCACTACGTACCTAGACTATACTCACTACTTACCTAGTGACCATACTAGCTACTTGCCTAGTGACAATACTCGCTAAGTACCTAGACTATACTCACTACTTACCTAATGACCATACTCGCTACTTACCTAATGAGCATAATTGCTACTTACCTAGTGACCATACTAGCTACTTACCTAATTATCTTACTCACTACATACATAGACTATACTCACTTCTCTCCAAATGACTATATCCCCTACTTACCTAATGACCATACCCACTACTTACCTAATTATCTTACTCACTACATCCATAGACTATACTCACTTCTCTCCAAATGACTATATCCCCTACTTACCTAATGACCATACCCACTACTTACCAAATTCTATTCTCACTACTTACCTAATTATCTTACTCACTACATACATAGACTATACTCACTTCTCTCCAAATGACTATATCCCCTACTTACCTAATGACCATACCCACTACTTACCAAATTCCATTCTCACTACTTACCTAATTATCTTACTCACTACATACATAGACTATACTCACTTCTCTCCAAATGACTATATCCCCTACTTACCTAATTTCCATATCCACTACTTACCAAATTCCATTCTCCCTACTTACCTAATTATCTTTTCACTACTTACGAAATGACCGTATTCCCTACTTACTTAATGACTATACTCACTATTTAAATAATGAACATGCTCACCTAATGACTGTACTAACTACCAAATGACCATACTCACTATGTAACTAAGTCTACCTTAATGATTGTTGGCTACGCCTTCGGAAATATGGTATTTCAACAATTCTGTTTTCAGATGAACTCCGCCCGTTTTTATTCTGTTATTGGTCGAAAGGCTGATGCAGAAGGCAACAGAAAGCCACTGTATATCCTTGTTGCCACCTTCATTCCTTCCTCATGTCCCCTTCCATAGCAACGTTCACAGCTACTACTACCTGTTCCAGCCTTTAGATAGATCAAGATATTGAAAATACCCCGTTTATAATGATGGACTGTTTTGTTTGTCATTATCACATAATCCCATTAATCCTTGCTCTGACAGAATCCTAATAATAATGGGGGCTTGTAGGGATAATATGTAACTTCCATTTCTACTATGCTTAGTCGATCCATTACGAAGGCTTGATAACTACAACGATATGTCTGTACTGTCCAGCAAGGAATGTCATCCACACACCCACGATGTCACCGATAGATTATTGAACACAGCTATGATAACTGTGTACATCAGAAGCTATTGATTATGAAAACTGAAACACGACGTTACAATTAATTCATTATCTGATTGGTTAACGTCCACAAAGCTAGCCTTGAACGTGTCGAGAACAAATATTCTACATTTGTGCAAACATCACTCACATTCGTCATTGAGTAGATATCAATGAATAGACGGGACATTTTACCAGTTCCAGATATAAAAGTTTTAATCAGTGACTATGGAGAAAAGCCTAGGATGATTTGTTATATTAAAGAACTAAGTAAGAAACTAGAGCCCCTTGAGTCTTTGTAAAGTATGTTAAGAAATATCGTCCAATGGAAACTCAACTACTTCTGTACCGTGGGCATTCCAACACGAGGGAAATCTGCTTATTATACGTAGCCCCTGCGTGATGAAAGTTTATAAAATTAAACTACTACGAGTAGTTACAGTAATATGTGAGTTTTTCATGTAGAACTCAAAAAAACTGTTCGTTAACTGCTTGAAATCGGGTTGCGGGAGGGAAGTTTAGGGAGGGAATGGTGTATTCAATATATCTCCGTTATTATGAATATGATAAAAAAAAAAGTCCGTCACCTAGGTGCTAAGCAGATCTCCCACGTGCGTCACGTATAACCTCTAAACGGAAAGCTCTGAATTTTAAACAAACAGGTTTGCCAACCGCTCAGAGCTGAACAGATAGATAGACATATTTTTCACAGGAAAGAAAAACAATTACTCAAATATAACTAAAAATAACATATTAATATTATTGAAAGCTATTTATTATATATAGAACTGTAATTCATAATGAATCAGAATATTTTTGATCTCAATCACTCAAATTTTGGTAGTCCAAGAGCTAAAGAAGGATGGGGAGAGGATCAACAGAACGTATTTGCATATGTCTCACAAAGAAGAAGGTTACGAGAGGCGAACAGTTACTGAAAGGTCCGAACTAACTTTAGGCCGAATCGCAGGAATATAACCGACAATAGCCTAATATGAAAAATGCCAATATCTCAGTTAATATTCAAGATAGAGAACGAGTGCATGTAACAATATTTCTAGTACATTTAATTTGTAATAAGCTTGTATCTATACAAGTTTTCGACACAACGTATAGTAACAGAGATATTTCGAATCTTCGAAAATCCCCCCCCCTCTTGTCCAATTTCACCATTAACGACCTTGATCTTTCATTTTGCATAAAACGAAATTTCGAGTTTGGTAACGATCAAACAAAAATTATGATTGCAAGAGTTTTAACAGAAAAATATATACATATAATTTTGAATTTTGATATAATTTCGTCATTTCTTCAGTCTTTGGGGGGGGGGGGTTAGATGGAGGAATAATTGAAGATTTGAGACATCTCGGTAACTATGAGTTGGACTGAATACATTTATAAAACAAATTTAGGAATTTTAAACAACAATTGTGGTAAATAATAAACGAGTTATATGTATTTTTATGTTTAATCCCTCCCCTCGCACTATAATCGTTTGATTTATACTATAAGAACTGAGTTCATTCCAAAGTATTATAACGGAATATTCCAAAGTATTATAACGGAATAGACGGTGAAATGAATTTAGTGTACGTAGCCTCAGCCAAACTAAAACTAGATAATTTTAAAGCGGTAAAAATACGTTATAAAGCATTTTCACCCTGAGCCGCTGGGTTGGGGGTTGTGACATTTGAAGCAGAGGTCATCAAAGTTAAATAGATTAAGGGGAGAGGAAATGGGCAATTGGGAGTTTATGTTGCTTACTTATTAACCTAAATGGGGAGGTGACGGCCGAGCATGGGCAAGGCTTACTTATTCAAACAATGACTGGCGAGTGGTTCTAAAAGCACCGCCTACGCCCTCACCTCATACACACTCTATGGCTATCTCGCTAAATACTTGAGCTACTAAAATGAATGGATCAACGACTGTTGGTCACAACAGATTCAAAGGCTGAATATCTCGCTAAATACTTGAGCTACTAAAATGAATGGATCAACGACTGTTGGTCACAACAGAAAAAAGCCTGAATATCTCGCTAAATACTTGAGCTACTAAAATGAATGGATCAACGACTGTTGGTCACAACATATGCAAAGGCTGAATAACTCGCTTAATATTTGAGCTACAAAAAATGAATGGATCAATGACTGCTGGTCACAACATATGCAAAGGCTGAATAACTCGCTTAATATTTGAGCTACTAAAATGAATGGATCAACGACTGTTGGTCACAACAGATGCAAAGGATGAATAACTCGTTTATATAAGAGCTAATAAAAATGAATGGATCAACGACTGTTGGTCACAATAGATACAAAGGATGAATAACTCTTTAAAAAAGAACTAATAAAAATGAATGGATCAGCGACTGTTGGCCACAACAGATGCATATGATGAATAACTCTCAATATTTCAGGTACAAAAAATGAATTGATCAATGACTGTTGGTCACAATAGATGCAAAGGCTGAATAACTCGCTTAATATTTGAGCTACTAAAATGAATGGATCAATGACTGCTGGTCACAACATATGCAAAGGCTGAATAACTCGCTTAATATTTGAGCTACTAAAATGAATGGATCAACGTCTGTTGGTCACAACAGATACAAAGCCTGAATAACTCGCTTAATATTTGAGCTACTAAAATGAATGGATCAACGACTGTTGGTCACAATAGATACAAAGGATGAATAACTCTCTTAGTATTTCAGCTACAAAAAATGAATGGATCAACGACTGTTGGTCACAATAGATACAAAGGATGAATAACTCGTTTATATAAGAGCTAATAAAAATGAATGGATCAACGACTGTTGGTCACAACAGATGCAAAGGATGAATAACTCGTTTATATAAGAGCTAATAAAAATGAATGGATCAACGACTGTTGGTCACAATAGATACAAAGGATGAATAACTCGTTTATATTTGAGCTACTAAAATGAATGGATCAACGACTGTTGGTCACAATAGATACAAAGCCTGAATAACTCGCTTAATATTTGAGGTACTAAAATGAATGGATCAACGACTGTTGGTCACAACATATGCAAAGGCTGAATAACTCGCTTAATATTTGAGCTACAAAAAATGAATGGATCAATGACTGCTGGTCACAACATATGCAAAGGCTGAATAACTCGCTTAATATTTGAGCTACTATAATTAGAGACAAACCATTACAAAGGCTGAATAACTTGAGCTACAAAAAATGAAACGATCAACGACTAGTAGTCACAACAGATACAAAGGCCGAATAACTCGCTTAATATTGGGGATTCAATAAATGAAACGATTAACGACTAGTAGTCACAACAGATACAAAGGCCGAATAACTCGCTTAATATTGGAGCTTCCAAAAATTATTGGACCGACGACTGTTGGTCACAATAGATACAGCTGAGGCCTCTCCGAAAGTGCCCTGTCTCAGCTCAGCTCCCTCAGTAGTGTTTGAAATACAGTCCCGCATAACTCCTCTGCCATGCTCGGACTGTATCCGCCAAATATCAAGGCTGAAAACAACACTGTATAAATAACTCGCTAAACACGTTCAGTACGGACTTCAAAAAAGTGGTCTATCCACAAGTGTGACACGGGGTCAATTGACCCCGTGGTGCAACTATCCACAAGTACGTCACGGGGTCAATCGACCCCGTACTTATGTCCCCTTTTAATGCGCTACTACCACTCGTAAAATGAACTAAATTGCTATATTCAAACATTTTTTTACTCTTAGGACATCAAAAAATATATGGTAGTCGCAGGCCGTGTTTTCATCAATTTTTTGTTATGTGACTTAGAAATGAATATTTACCTTACATTTTTCACCTTGTCGGGAACTTTTTTTCTCCTTCAACGAAGGATTTTAATTTGTGTTATACATTAAAATGGGTGAATATTAATTAACTTTAAATTACGACACATTACAATAAAAATTTATTAGTTTATAAAGATGAAATTAGAAAACGAAAAAAACAAAATAGGAACTAGGAGTTTAGTTTAAACAAATAATAGGAAAATAAACATAATAAAGAAATAATATGAATAAACAAATAATTATTATGTAATTAACAATTCTTTATTATCACAATTGTTAGGACATAGATTTATGGCAGTTGTTGAAGCATTGTAGACAAAGTGACTTCATGTTGCACTCTTCACAATACGTTCTAACTTTTTTGTCTGCTTCTTTAGAGGACAATGTTTTTCTTAATATTTCGTAACACCCGGAACAATTTTTTAATAAAGCTAAATCCACTTCTTTGTCGGCCACGTGATTTGCACATTATACAGATTAATGTTTCGAAACGACAGCAAAAAGTAAACTGAAATGGGAAGGACGCGTTCTGTTATTTACATAAGCCATGTAAATAACAGAACAAGCGGTTCACAGGAAAAGCACGGGAAATAACGTGGGGCTATATGAGCCCGTGCCAGACTAGTGCCCAAATACCACTCTCCAGGCCGGTACGGGCTCATAAAACCCCAGCGTACAATTGTAGAGCATCTAATAGCTTAACAAAATTGGTTCTATAGCATTTTGCGAAACGACTCATACGAACGACGATATTTTGAATTTTCAAAATTCAATCTTTAATGTGTAATGAAAGTAGTTAGGTAGGATTAGATTAGTTTAAACGTTTAAATTAACAATAGTGCAGCCTCAAATAATTCATACAATACACTCGTCTTATGTGTGTGGTATCGCTCTAGTGGTCGCAATTTTAGTTACATATACAAATATTTATAAAACCGTTTCATGTAAAATTAGAGATCAAGTTCGAATTTTGAAAATTCGATTCCCGTTATCAACATCGAAACAATTTATAGAAGTAACGAACAAAAAAAAATTGCAACCCTTAGAGCATTAGCAGACAAATGTATATATGTATATATATATATATATATATATATATATATATGTATATATGGCGTTGTTGTTTTTTGGAGTTTTGGTCATTACAATTTATTATTTAAACAACATTCAACAATAATTAGTTGTAACATAATAAAATAACAATAACATTGTAACTTTAATATAACTTGAACATAGCTTTAACAATAACTGTGATAACACATAGCAATAACAAATGTAACATACTGAAATTACAATATTATATCAATTTTATTACTACATAAAAATAGCTTTAATGAAAAATAATACGAATAACAATAATTATAAATAACACATGTCAATAGTTATAACATAGATCAACAACACAAAAGACAATATACTGTAGTAATACAAAACATAAGGCAGTGACCAAGCCAATTATAACAAACTTGAGGTTATACTTAGGACTCCTAATGCAAACAAAGGAACTACAATGATGCACAATAGCTTTTAAGTATCTTTAATCTTGGTAAAAAAATTAACACAAACACTATCTGTTACACTCTAATAACAATGTGCAATATTTATATATATAAAGTATTACCTGTACTTTTTAGCCCTGAAGAAGAGAAAATAAATCGAAATATTGGAATGAACTAACATTTTTTCACCAACACTGACCAAAACTTCAAAAAACAACAACACCATATATACATGTATATAACCTGGTCGAAAACATAGACCCCATTTTCGTCATCTTGGAAGGATTGATGGACATTTGTAGAAATTGTTCGAAAATCGCGTCATGAGTACAACCTCAATAGCTGATTTCTCTTAAAGGAAATCTGCTAATAAAACAGATGTTTAAGAGGCAAAGAAGTTTTTGTTCATTGACCCATTATGGCTACATTTTCAAACTATATATATATATATATATATATATATCAAAGATCCATGGACATTTGAAGAAAATTATCGAATGCCACATCATAAGTATACCTTAAAAGTCTTAAGAGAAATCTGTTAAAAAAATTAAAAGTGAATTTATAAAGATACTTGTCTATATTTCCCGTTTGGGGAGCAATCGGTCACACCGTCGATAGATCTGATCGGATTTAATTTATGTCACACCACCTTTTTTTTTTTTCCATTTGCCGGACTAGCAATCGTTGGGAGCTGGACGGATTTACGGTTGGCACAGCTCATAAATCGGCGGGTGATATAGAGGCCTGTGTGTCGATTCACCGATGCCTGGATCCCCCACACCAACACCCAAATATACACCCCTCTCAGTATCCATTAGTCCCCCATTCAACGGCTAGTCTCTAATTCGGAACGTGTTTGACAAGCCCGCTCCTAGGTGAATACAACGAATTGCCCCCCCCCCTTCCCCGTCAGGTCTGTTTTCAACTGGATTTACCTTGCGAAGGAGCTCGAAACTCATTTTCCCCCGAGTGACACGCTGAAGAGAAATTGTGTATTGCCCTTTATTAGATCATCGTCCCCTCACGCCAATGATGTTGCTCCTATAAAACAAATCTCGATCCCAAAACCATCTATACATCTGAGTTTTCATCATTAGATAACTTGAACATCAGAAGCTTGTACTTTTTCTTTTAATTTTTTATTTTTTTTTTTTGTGATTTCCCCGATACTCATGCCGTGATTGTAGAAAAATTTACAAAATTATATATATATATATATATATATATATATATATATATATATTTTTGTCTGTTAACACTCTAGCGGTCGCAATTTTTGTTTGATCTTTACCAAACTCAAAATTTAATCGTTTTATGTAAAAAGGAAGAACAAGTTCGTTAATGGCTGAAATCGGAACAGTGGGAGGGGGGTTTAGAGGGGGATTTTTTTTAAATTCGAAATATCTCCGTTATTATACGTCGAATCGAAAATATTATTGCAAATAAACTGTACTATAAATATTGTTATATACATTCATTCCCAATCTTCAGTAAACCCTCACTCCTGCTCCTGTCATATTAACAATACGCAGTTATATTATGAAACGCGTTTGTTAGGGCGTGCGGTTAGCTTTTGCGGTAATAATAATAGAGCTGTTTCGGCGCCAAAATGTCGGGGCGGGGAAGCTTTTTAGTCCCTAGTTTCGGCACCAAAATGTAAAGGCGGGACGCTTTTTAAAGGCAAGAATGAGAGAGCATTAGACTGAAATATTTACTATTTTTCTGGAAAGATGAGGGGAAATAATACAAGTCACTATTTGAGTTCTTCAAAGAATCAAGTATATTGAATTGATTAAGGAACATATAATACACTTTATAGATATATAGGTTGAAAAAGAAACAAAGGAAACTTAACTTTATAAAATAATTTAGCGGCTAGCCAATAATATATATACAATAGAATGATCGATCGGTCCTATATTGTGAGTAATCATTTAATAATTTGCGTAGATAATGCTAGCATTATTAGAAGTAGGTACCTGTGGGAAACATATACTTTCCTTGAAGTGGAGTCTTCTTCCGGTGTTATTTTGTGTTCCCTATAAGATTCTGTTTTCTAGCTGGTTGCGGTGATCCGTATATGATGGTAGAGTTGCGGGAGATGAATGATTGACTATGACTGTGGCGGTAGAACCGTCCCTGGAGAGGCCAACTGAGCGGTTATCTATGAAGCGGTGTACTCACTTTACTGTAGCGGAGAAACGACCCCGGAGAGGGGCAAGGCCCCACTGGCCGTAGAAACGACCCCTGAGAGCGTCAAAGCCCAACTGAACTGTATCTTTGTAACTAGCCGATGCCTTCTTGAGCTGCAACGTAGTTTCCGCTGTAGGCCACAGCCTTGGTGATCTGCATATGTGTGGCGGGTTTGTGAACTAGGCGAGTGCGAGAAATTCAATTTAAAAAGCCCAAGTACTAAATAACGTTCTCATGGAAGTTTTACGTTTTGAGATAAATGCAAATACGTGACGCACGTGGGAAATCTGGTTAGCCTACGCAGCCCCTGCGTAACGGACTATTTAATGCTAGGATTGATTTCATATAACTGTTCATACCACTCTAAATGGGCGCTGATACAATAATTATATATTGCTTTTAAATAAAGTAAATAGGAATTTTATTTTTAATCTGGAATATTTATTATTAATTCAAGGAGAATCCTCACATAACTCATCCTACTTTATTATAATTAGTTGCTAATTTAATAGGCTCTTTATTATTGTCATCATCTCTTGTGTTAAATCATTATTAATAACATCCATTTTTATTGATACCAAACTCGATATATAAGCATTTTATGTAAAATTAAAGGTCAAGTTCTTTAATGGCTGAAATTTGACAAATGGAGGGGATTTCGAAAATTCTTAATGATATTATGCGTCGGATCGAAAAATGGCATTGAAACAGTCTTATTGTAAATGTAATGTCGTATTGGAAAACCGAGATATTCCCATTTCTTAGTTTTCAGCCATCAGTCAACCCCCATTCCTACTCATGTTATAATAACAATAAACTGTTATATAATTATGATCTTTATTTGAAGCCTAAATACCAAATATTGTTCTCATTGGACTTTTACGTTTTGAGATAAATGAAAATACTTGGCGCACATGGGAAATCTGCTTAGTTAACGCAGCCCTGCGAGACAGACTTTTTCTAAATCGAGACTATTTTCTTCAATGCGCGAGTATTTGGTTTTCAGAAACTAAGAAGTAGTTCGCTCGGCCACACCAAATAACTCATACTTAATGACAATGACTGACAGAGCCACTTGTCCCTTGACGATAAGACATACGAGTATACTGACAGAATGCAAAACACGACAACACCTGCACTTACCCTATGACTTACACGAACTATTGATGGCTGTCCATACATTAACAACATATTCTCATACCTGCACAAAATTCAAATATACGACAAAATTTAACATACAAAATAAGTCTGTGGTGTACAACAAGTCTTCAAAGTATATTAATTGTATTATATGCATTATACACACACACACACACGTGCGCGTGTGAATATGTATATTGTTATGTTTACTTATACAACATCTACCCTGAACGAGTAGATTTCGACAATCATTAGCAAAAGTACCAATTTCAGCCATTGGTTTCCTATTAATCATTCACCAACTAGGCTCACTAACAATTTTTTCTTTTAATATTCTGATCATAATTAATTGAATTTGGTAGTATCTTCATTTATAAATTTATTATTTATTTTACTGTTGTAGTTGCTTAATTTTTGTTATTTATTATTTAGTTTGCTCTTGTTATTGGAATTTGTATATTTTTTGAATTTTTAAAGGGCAAATAACCTTTGATGT
Source organism: Riptortus pedestris (assembly GCA_019009955.1). Lineage (NCBI taxonomy): Eukaryota > Metazoa > Arthropoda > Insecta > Hemiptera > Alydidae > Riptortus > Riptortus pedestris. The sequence continues at coordinate 131,533,981 of CM032233.1, read as the reverse complement.
GAGGTTCATAAATAAGTAAATCAAATCTGGTTTGTCGGATTCAACGGAATTATCCGTGCTGGTCTTCCTTGAAACCATTTCAGCTAGATTCAGCATGATTTATGCGGAAGATATATATATATATATATATATATATATATATATATTTGTCTGTTACCGCTCTAGCTGTAGCAAATATTGTTTGATCGTTGCCAAACTCGATATTTAGTTTGCAAAAAGAATGATCAAGTTCGTTAATGACTGAACCAGGGGGGGGGGGTTAGAGGGAGTGTATTTTGAAAATTCAATATTTCTACGTCGGACTGAAAATGTGTATAGAACCAATCTTATTGTAATTAAAACGTACTACGAATATTGTAGTACACATTTATTGTCTATCTTGAATATTGGTCGAGAGATTTGGATTTTTCAGTTTTCAGCCTTCAGCAAACCCCCACTTCAACTCATGTTACATAAACAACACTGTTATATAATTAACCACTTTATTCAAAGCTTAAATACCAGATATTGTTTTCAAGAGACCTATATTATATGGAATACATGCAAATATGTTCTGTTGACCCCCCCCCCTTGTCTTAAGTTTTTGGACTACTACAATCTGATTGATGGAGATAAAAATTATTCTGATTCATTATAAATTACAGAACTGGATATAGTAAATAGTTTTCAATAAAATTAATATGTTATATTCTGATATATTTTAGTAATTGTTTTTCTTTCCTGTGGGAGGTTGGCACACCAGGTGTTTCCCTTCTGGAGGTTTCTTATTATTGTTTGAATTTATTCACTTAATATTCGCGGTGGTGTTGTGTTACCAGTATGTAGATTTATCTATTGTTAAACATAACGAGGGAAATCTGCTCAGTTCACGTAGCCCCTGCGTGACGGATTTTTTAAATGTGGAAATCGGCCGTATGGAGACGACGGGAGGCAGTCATTGTAACGCACATTGTCAAATACAATTGCCCTCTTGCATCGGGCGGTAATTTAAATTCTGATTGGAAGTATGAAAAGCAAGAGAAGCGTAACCCCTCGGGGGAGGAGTGCATTCATTTCGAAATAATTTCAATAGAGCCCATTGTGATGAAGCAGAATTCATTTTAGCCATTCGTGCGTGTAATGCAGAGTGTGGTTGTCCAATTACAGTCAGAGCCACAAACACACATCGCTTTCCTCATTCACCACAAACATATCTAATTTATCTTTACGCCCATTTTTTCACGCAGAAGTTGCATTGGGCAGAAGGTCAATGAACATCGAAAGTTATACTGGATTACTTGATTTCTTCAACTAGTTTCCTGTCTTTCCATTATCCATCGATCGTTTTAGCAGAATTCCCTTAAGGGAGATCAGCTATTAAGGTCGTGCTCATAACGCGGTTTTTGAAAAAGGCCGTCACGCAGGGGCTGCGTAAACTAAGCAGATTTCCCTCGTGAAGTTTAACAATACATAAATCTACATACTGGTACAAAAAAACACCACCGCGAATGTTAGGGAATAAATACAAACGATAATAAGAAACCTCTCGACGGGAAGCATCTGAAATGTAAACAAACAGGTCTGCCAAACTCACCGGAAAGAAAACCAGTAACTGAATTATCAGAATATAACATATCAATTTTATTGAAAACTATATACAATATCTAGTACTGTAATTTATAATGAATCAGAATAATGTTCATCGCAATCAATCAAATTTTAGTAGTCCCAGAACTTAAAACGGGTGGGGTGGGGGACCACCAGACCTAATTTGCATTTATCTTGTATAATAAAGGACTCTTGAATACAATATATGGTATTTGAACTTCGAATAAAGAGGTTTATTACACATCAGAGTATTTTTTATGTAACGTGAGTAGAGTGGGGGTTTGCTGAAGGCTGAAAAATGCAAATTTCTCGGTTAATACTCAAGATAGAGAATAAATCTATATAACAATATTTATAGGTAATTTAATTTGCATTAAGATTGATTCTATATTTTTTTTCCCCGATCCGACGTATTGTAACGGACATATTTCGAATTTTCAAAATTCTCCTCCTCTAAACCCCCCTCCCTCGTCCAATTTCAGTAATAAATTTTGAAAATCGCTTCAAGAGTACGATCTCAATAGCTCATTTCCCAGAAGGGAAATCTGCTAAAATTGACTCAAATGTCAGTCGACCCTACCCAGGAGATGACGAAAATAAGGTAAAAACTATATATATACGTATGTTTGTCTGTCAACTCTCTAGCGGTCGCAATGTTTTCTTGATCGTTACCAAACTAGATATTTAAATTTTTTATGGGAAAGTTCAATTTCGTTAATGTCTGAAATCCGAACAGTGGGAGGTGGGGATTTTGAGGGGGGGAATTTCGAGAATTCTTAATATCTCCGTTGTTATGCGTCGGATCGAAAAATGGTATAGAATCAATATTATTTCAAATGTAATAGTCTATATGTTGCAATGTAAATTTGTTCACTATTTTAATATTAACCGAGATATTTGCATTTTTTTAGTTTTGGTCTTCAGTAAAGCCCTACTCCTACTCATCTCATATTAACAATATGCTATTGTGTTATGGAGCATTTTATTGGAAACCAAAATACCAAATATTGCTCTCATTGTACTTTTACGTTTTGAGATACATGCAAATACTTGGCGCAAGGGGAAAATCTGCTTAGTTCCCGCAGCCCCTGTGTGACGAACTTTTATTTAATAATGGAACATTTTAACAATATTTATAGTAAATTTAATTTGCAATAAGATTGGTTCTATTACAAATTTTGACCCAACGGTATGGTAACGGAGATATTTCGAATTTTTGAAAATCCTCCTCCCACTGGTCTGATTTCAGCCATTAACGAACTTCTGTCTTTTTACATAAAACGTTTATATATCGAGTTTGGTAACGATCAAACAAAAATTGCGACCGCTAGAGCGTTAACATATATATACATATACATATATATATATATATATATATATATATATTATAATATATAATACACCACACACAATTGTTTATATATATATATATATATATATATATATATTATATAAATATATATATATATAAAAATATATATATATTATATATACACACACACATGTATATAATATATATATATATACACACAGAATGTATATATATATATATATATAATATATAAATATATACACACACACACATGTATAATATATATATAATATATATAAATTATATATATATATATATATTCTATTTTTGAGGCTGCATCGCTGGGAAGTATCGTCATTGTCAATTGAATATTGAAGTAGCCATTCAAATCAAATTTATACCTGACGAAGATGGACGCATTTCCATCGAAAATTTGCACAACAAAAACTCCAACCGCTGGAGGAGATAGCCGAAATCCTCACAATATATATATATATATATATATATATATATATATATATATATATAATTTTGAACGGACCTCATTTTTCGTCATCTCCTGGAAAGGATCGATGGACATTTGAAGAAAATTTTCAAAAATCCGTCATGAGTACGACCTCAATAGCTGATTTCACTTAAGGGAAATCTGCTAAAAACACAGATGTATTTTTAGAAGGTATTAAATTATGTTGTCAAAACGGATATTGCAAATTTTATGATAAAATGTTCAAACAGGTATACGCAATGCAACATGTGCCATGTGGTAAGGTCGAATCTTTTTATAATTGTGTATTTCTCCTGAAGAGACGTCATGACGCGAAAAATGTATATTAAAATAAATCTGTGAATATATTCACGTGTTTTTCATCCATTGACCTCTAGCCATTACTCCTTCAATTAATTTAAATAAGAATAGCGTTAAAGAGTTTTAAATCTGAAAATAATACGCTTTTCTCGAAATTGAGCCACAGCATTAGTAATACATGTTCTGCCGTTTGCAGGCACTTAGTTCTGAGTTAATAAATGCAATGAAGCAGGATTCTACCCGTATAAGACACATAGACACCCGAAAGAGGTTTACATCCATTATATCAATTGTAGATGAAGGGCCCAGCTTCAGTCGGAATAGGGGAAACATAAAAATTGTACCAGGGCAAAGCAGGTCTATCTCAACATCGGCCTTTCCCTTAGAATCAGCCTCCAAATTGAAATAAATTTTTTACTAAGCGAAACAAGAAGGGGAGTTCTCGAGTAGGCCCAATTATCCCCAATGGCCTCCGTTGTTTATTTTAGACGCCAATATTTACTCACAATGTTTGTTTAGTTTGTAACAATAGTGCAGTAAAATTAATTAGCCAATCGATTTGTATGGAGTGACAGTTGTTGTTATTTTTGTAATATGAATGGAACACATGAACGTTTTATTTATTTATACAGGAGCACCCGCATCTTGGCTATTTGGCCCAACGTTTCACATTGTAAAATGAAAACAAAATTATAGAAAAATAACAAAAACTGAGACAACAAATAAAAATTAAATACAACAGATAATCATTAAATACTAGTAATAAAGACAATTAATAAACATAAGACATAAATAAACATTAGACAAACATTAGACTAGTAATAAAGACAATAATTTAAAATGGTTTTAATAAAAAAAATATGTTATTCCTATATACTAGTACATTTATATTATTCTTTTTTTTTCTATTTTATTTATTTAGTTTTGTACCCCATAGCGATGGTGATTTGCATTATTAGGATGATATTGTATATTTACTCCTTCATGTGCTTACCTTTTTTTGTACTTTTATATTATGGAAAATATTTCTTTAATATCTGATTTTTTCTCATATCCGTGCTTTGTCCAAAAAATATAATAAAAGTTAACTCTTTTAAATCTTTTTAGGCATGCTGTAGACCTATTCTATTTTGTATCATATGTTTTTGTAAATGTTGATGTGTTTTAGATATGTTAGTATTTGCGGAATATAGGGTATGTGAAGGCTTTGTCGTTGGATGCAGTCTGTCAGTATGAACTAATATACAGCTGTTTTTCTTCAACTCATTTTTAAAGAAATTATAAATGTTAGTCACTAATGAACTGATTTTCTCGAGAAAAGTGGCATTGCAAGCTTCATCAATTAGTTTTCTATTGTAGGTTTACCTATTTAACAAAACTCTAACAATGTATGGCGGAATTTCAACAAAAGAATAAATACTTTAAATGATTATTAAAATAATTTTTTATTTCTCTACTAGTTTCGCGTCTCATCAGGAGAAATTCTACTACAAAAAAGCAACTGAACTAACGGCTACATCTTTCTATAGGACCTTCCACTATCTGTGCCAGTCGGAGAAGGACAAGTCAGCTGATTTATATCGATACGCCAAAAAATAATAATATATCGATTATCTCTAATAATCGACACCTCAAAGTGTTGTCTAAATAGTAAATGAGAAATTTGTAATTGATCGAGCCATCGAGCCATAGGAGTACTAGACGGGAGGAAGTTGTTCTCCTTCAATTAATTTAAATGAGCCAATTAAGACTCAGGATCGGCCACACATACCTGACACATAGACACTTAATGACAAGGACTGATAACCCTATATGCAAATACTGCAACAAACACCTAACGATAAAACACTTACGGACAGACTGCATCCAACGAGAAAAACTTCACACACCCCACGATATGACAGAACTACAATATTAACTGACAGCAGCCAATATATTCCACAAATACTAACATATCTAAAACACATCAAAATTTACAAAAACATATAATAAAAAATAGAATAGGCCTACAGCATGCCTAAAAAGATTTAAAAGGGTCAACTTTTATTATATTCGTTAGACAAAGCACGGATATGAGAAAGAATCAGATATTAAAGAAATATTTTCAATAATATAAAAGTACAAAAAAGGTAAGCACATGAAGGAGTACATATATCATCCTAATAATGCCAACCACTATAATAAACATGCAAATATCTCGGTTAATACTCAAGATATAGAATAAATGTATATAACAATATTTATAGTAAATTTAATTTTCAATATAATTGGTTTTATAAAATTTTTCGATATTTCGAATTTTCGAAAATTCCCCTCTAAAAACCCCCCTTCCCTCTGGTCTGATTTCAGCCGTTAATGAACTTGATCTTTCCTTTTATATAAAACGATTAAATATAGAGTTTAGTATCGATCAAACAATAATTGCGACCGCTAGAGCGGTAACAGGCAAATACAAATATATATATATATATATATACAGTTTTGGACGGACCTCATTTTCGTCATCTCCTAGGTAGGATCGATGGACATTTGAAGATATTTTTCGAAAATCTCGTTATGAGTACGACCTCAATAGCTGATTTCCCTTAGATTAATCTGCAAAAAAATACGTTTGGCTCCTCTGGTAGTGTCGGTTAAATACATGAATAAATCATATCAATATAAATAATAATATATTACCCTGGGGAGGATTGAAAATAAATGACTGATAAAAAATACGAATAAAAACTAAAAAGATTTCCCACGTATTTGCACTTATCTCAAAAAGTCAAAGTTCAATGAGAACTATATTTGGTATTTAGCCTTCAAATAAACTGCATCATGATATAACAACTTTCTGTTAATATGAAATGAGTAGTAGAGGGGGTTTAGTAATGGTCGAATATTGAAAAATGCTAATATCTCAGTTAAAAAGGTACTGAAAACGCGTACATAACAAACTTTATAGGACATTACATTTGAAATAAGATTTACTCTATACAATTTTTTGATCCGACGAATAATAACGGAGATATTAAAATATTTCCAAATTCCTCCCAAATAGAAGCCCTCCAATCCAAAATACTCTGCAAAATTACAGATTCCCCATTTTACGTATCCAATTTAACTCTCCATAATGACCTCAACATTCCTTTTGTCCTTAGCCTCGCCAAATCCCGATATCAGAAATTCCACTCTCTCCTTCCCGCACATCGTAATGCTCTAGTCGAATCACTTTCATCTAGCCATCTATTCCAGAAAACCCAAGACGACGTCTGAAGCATAAGTGGCCCAGAGATCTACTCGTTTAGTGCACAGTATAACTCCATACAATACAAACCAATGTTCCTTCCATTGTGGGTATTGTCCATTGTTCAGATCATTTGCTTGTATATTTAAATATGTTGTTGCAAATAAACGAATAAATATTAAAAAAAAAAATCCACCCCTTTGTCATGAACGAACTTCTTCTTTCGTTTTTAGCAGATTTCCCTTATGGGAACTCTGCGATTGAGGTTGTATTCGTGACGGAATTTACGAAATGTTTCTTCAAATGTCCATCGATCCTACCTATTAGATAAAGAAAATGAGTTCCTTTCAAAAATTATATATATATATATATATATATATATATATATATATATATATATATATTTAAATTTATATTTGTCTGTTACTACTCTAGCGGTCGCAATTTTTTTTTATCGTTACCAAACTCGATATTTAGTCGTTTTATGTAAAAAGAAAGATCAAGTTCGCTAACGGCTGAAATCGGACCAGTGGGAGGGGTATTTAATGGGGAGGATTTTCGAAAATTCGAAATATCTCCGTTACTATACGTCGGATCGAAACCTTGTATAGAATCACTCTTATTGCAAATTAAATTTACTATAATTATTGTTCTATACATTTATTCTGTATCTTGAATATTAAGCGAGATACTTGCTTTTGTATTGTGTGTGTGGTCGGCAGGAGTAGGCTATGTTCGGGACGTTCCGCCGAGAGCTAGGGTGGCCGTGTTCGTCACTGATCGCCCCTCGTGATTATGTTTAGAGATTCATTACTACTACTGTTGTTATCAGGCATATTTCTATATTGTAAAACTTTACTTGGGAAATCTGCTTAGTTTACGGACTTTTTCATAACACGATGATTAAATATCGAGTTGGAAACGATTAAACATAAATTTCGCTGGAGGGGTTACAGACAAAGATATATATATATATATATATATATATATATATATATATATATATATATATATATATGTACATACATACATACACATACATACAATTGAGAATTTTCGTCATCTCCTAGGTAGGATGGTTGGACATTTGAAGAAATATTTTGAAAATGGTGTCAAGACAACCTCCATAGCTGATTTCCCTCAAGGGAAATCTGCTAAAAAAATCCCCTTAAGGGAAATCTTGTAAAAGGTAGAGTATATTTTGTTTCATGGTAGATAAGACAAGGTGGTTTGTGTTGGAGCGAGGTTTAGGATTTGTCGGGAAATGATTTGGAATCTGGGAGGTGTAGGTAGACAGGGCTACGTGCTTGGAGTGAGAGAAATCTCACTCAGAGCGCCCGAGCTCCTTCAGTAATTGATATACAACCAGCCAGCCCTCCGCTCACACCATTCCTCCATTAAGTATTGATTCAATCTCAACGACAGAAATATGACCCTAATTCCCAATGTCTCTTTCAACAGTAATCGCCGATGGGAAAGGACAATCGAGGCTTGAGAAACCAGATGGTTCTATTTGCATTATCCATTTTAGCAGATTTCTCTTATGGGAAATCAACTATTGAGGTCGTACTCATGACGTTATATTCGAAAAATCGACTCAAATTTCCATCGATGATTCTACCGAGGAGATGAGGAAAATGAGGTCCGTCCAAAACTGTATGCGTGTATGTATATATATTAACACTCTAGCAGTCGTAATTTTTGTTTGATCGTTACCAAACACGATATTTAACCGTGTTACGTAACACTAAAGATCAAGTTCGTTAATGGCTGAAATCCGACTAGTGGGAAGGGAGGATAAGATTGAGGAATTCGGAAAATTCAAAATATCTTTGTTATTATATGTTGGATTGAAAAATTGTATACAACTAATATTATTGTCAATTTAATGTTCTATAAATGTTGTAATACACGTGTTTTGTCTATGTTCAATATTAACCGAGATATTAGCTTTTTTTTTAGATTTCAGCTTTCAGTAAAACTCCAGTTTCGGTCGCCACACGTTCAGAAGAACCGTCTTATATCAAGCGGAAATACCAAATATTATGTTCAACAAATCTTTTCTAGATGAGAAATGCAAATACGATCTAATGACAGCCCCCCTTGTCTTTTGTTCTTGGATTATTAAAATTAGAGTGATTGAGATTATTCTGATTCATTATAAATTACTGTACAAGATATAATAAATAGTTTTCAATAAAATTAGTATATTATATTCAGATAAATTTCAGTAATTGTTTTTTTTTTCATATCGAGAGTATTTCTATCTGTTCAGCTCTATGAGGTTTGTTGACCTGCTTTAGCAAATTCCTAGGAAATCTGTTTAGTTTATGCAGCCCCTGAGTGACGGACTTTTTATTCGTATTTTTTATCAGTCATTTATTTTCAATCCCCCCCCCCAGGGTAATATATTATATATTATATATATTTAGCCGACACTACCAGAGGAGTCAAACGTATTTTTTAGCAGATTAATCTAAGGGAAATCAGCTATTGAGGTCGTACTCATGACGAGATTTTCTTCAAATGTCCATCGATCCTACCTAGGAGATGACGAAAATGAGGTCCGTTCAAAATTTTATGAAAATTTGTCTGTTAACGCTCTAGCGGTCGCAATTTTTGTTTGATCGTTACCAGACTCGATATTTAATCGTTTTATGTAAAAAGAAAAATCATGTTCGTTAATGGCTGAAATCGGACAAGTGGAAGGGGGGGGGGGTTCAGGGGGGATTTTTGAAAATTCGAAATATCTCCGTTATTATGCGTCGGATCGAAAATTGTATAGAACCAATCTTATTGGAGATTAATTTTACTACAAATATTGTTCTATACATTTATTCTGTATCTTGAATATTATCAGAGATATTTGCATTTGTATTGTGTGTGTGGTCGGCAGGAGTCAGCTGTTAGGGACTTTCCGCCGACAGCTAGGGTACTTTCCGTAACTGTTCGTCCCTCGTGAATAAGTTTAGAGATGCCTTACTACTACTGTTGTTATTAGACATATTTCTCTATTGTAAATCTTCACGTGAGAAATCTGCTTAGTTTACGCAGCCCCTACGGGACGGACTTTTTTTACAATTCAGACGCTTCCTGTTGTGGAGTTTATTAAAATGTAAATTGACTGAATTATTTTTCATTGTCATTTTTATTTATTCACTTACTTTTCCCGGTGGTGCTAAGTGTTAGCAGTATCTACATTTGTCTATTGTAAAACATTGTGGGGAAATCTTCTTAGTTTACGCAGCCCCTGCATGCCAGACTTTTTTATACTTTTCTAATCGAAATCAATTTTATGTTATTCTTAAGAACAAATGTTCCTTTACATCTTACAAGGAAGTAATAATCAGTCAATTAAGAGAATTGTACTTAGTAATTAATAAAGAGAGGCTGACAAACCACAGAAACCAATTGTTAAAAAGCTAATGGAGAGAAGGCAGGGGCTAAGGAGTTGTGGAGAGGTGGCTGGAGATGCTGCTAAAAAATGTAAATGGTCTGGTGGTAATCATGGAAGCTGTTTCGCCCTTTCCGCTTCCTTCATTAGGCATTAACCAAGGCTAATCGTTTTCAAATAGCGTTCCCAATGCCAACAACCCCCTCCGCCAGCACTTACACCCTCCTCCCTACCCATTAAACTGCCGGAATGGGGGGGGGAAAGGAAGAAAAAGCCCATGATTAGGGCCAATAATAAAAGGAGAGAAAAAAAACAGTGTCTTCTCAGCTCTTTTTCTTAAGGTAAATATTTGTTTAGAGCGATTCATAAACTCAACAGAACAAAATATGATCCCGTTAAGCAATTAATTGAATGATACATTTATTCCATGGTGAAGTAATGGAAATAAAAAATTCTGGTTGCTAGTAGATGATTTTCCTGAGAGAGAGAGAGAGAGAGAGAGAGAGAGGGTGTGAGAGAGAGAGAGGGGGTGAGAGAGAGAGAGAGAGAGAGAGAGAAAAGGGTGAGAGAGAGAGAGAGAGAGAGAGAGAGAGAGAGAGAGAGAGAGAGAGAGAGAGAGAGAGGGTGGGGTGAGGGAAAGAGAGAGAGAGAGAGAGAGAGAGAGAGAGAGAGAGAGAGAGAGGGGGTGAGAGAGAGAGAGAGAGAGAGAGAGAGAGAGAGAGGGGAGATATTTTTTTTCCCCTGATATGTATATATATACGTATATACACATTTGTCTGTTAATGCTCTAGGGATTGCAATATTATTTATTTCTTACCAAGCTCCGCCGGGGGTGGCTAAAGATCTGAAAGGTCTACAATGGAAACCGGAAAAAAAAGTCCTATACAATTTTTCGATGCAACGGGGTATAAATACACATATATTTAAATACATATACATTTGCATTTTTTTTGTTCAATGTCTTGTTTCAGTTTTTGTCGTTCGTTAGTCAGTAGTCTGAAACCGAATATTAAGTGTTGACTTGTTTGTGGAGTTGAGTAATCACAGGGACAAGTATTGTTGTCTTTTATGTTAAATCGTTGGTAGTAAGAATTAAGTGTGCCATGTCCTGTTACTAATTGTGTAATGTAAAAGTCTGCCTGTATGTATTTGCTGTTGAAATATGTGTTAATATTTGGAATGTAAAGTTTTAAATGTCGTCCATTATTAGTTACAGTCCATTGTTGTTGCCACTTTTCAGTTAGATGGGCTTTTAACATATATTTTACGTGGGTTTTGGAGATTTTATTGTAACATTCTGATAATTGGGAATCTTTTGAAGCAGACTTAGCAGCTCTATCGGCCAATTCATTTCCAAAATTATCAGAATGTCCTTTAACCAATGAAAAGTATATGTTAATATAATTTAATTCATATAATGTAAATGAGGTATGTAATTTTCAAATTGCAAACTTGTATGGCCAGCTTCAAGGATTTGTAGGAGTTATGCTACTATAATATTCCTTCCATATCTTATATATATATATATATATATATATATATATATATACACACACTCAACCGCAAAAAAAAACCGGACACTTCATTTTTGTCGTATTAAAAGCTAATTTTCAGCAATTTTCTTTATGTGGGTATTCTAGTTATTACAGAGAATTTAGAGTCTAAGTCCAGTGAACTAATCCCTTCAGGATTAGTAAACAATTAGATAAAACTCAGATTAGATTTATTTGTCGTGAAGTTGATCTATTCTAAACTGAAAGTAGTTTTTCGCACATTTAAACATCTTTAATTATTAACCAAGCATTTTTTTTAATTAATATTTTTATTTCGGTCCAGAATAATGGGTCTTTCAAATTAGATAAATTCACTGTAATAAAAATGAAGAATAATTTTTTTTTTAAATGTGTTAATTTATCTTTTTATTTTTTTTTATTTTGTATTTTTGTGTAAATAATCAATAAAAATTATTCACTTTTGGCAGATTTTGTTTAAATAACCTATAGATTAACCAATTATTTTAATTAAAAAGATTAATATACATATATATTAAGTATTTAACAAAATTATAAGACTAAATCTAAGTGTCCGGTTTTTTTTTGCGGTTGAGTATATATATATATATATATATATATATATATATATATATATATACAATTTTAAACGGTCCTCGTTTCCGTTATATCCTGGATCAATGGGCATTGGAAAAAGTGCCTCGTGAGTACAACCTCAATAGCTGATTTCCCATGAGGAAAATTAAGCAATATTTGGGGAATATTAGATGCTTAATTTTCGCCCAGGTATTCGCCCTAACTAATATTGTTGTTTCCTTCGCCGCTACTAATTCTATATCCATTGAAGTTTGCCTTCTAAAAGGAAGCCCTTACTGATGGAGTAGACACCTCTAAGCCTTATAAGCTGACATACCAGTGGCTTTAAAATTTCATAACTCCCAAGGTAAAGTCTTATCGCCCCGGCTATTCTGAAAGTTTCCTCAAGTTAACCATTTATTCCTACGGCCGGCATATAATTCAAAAGTTTTGCGTGGGACCGTTTAATAACGACTATCTCCGACCAATTACTAAATTTACAATAATACGGGCATTGGGAAAAAAAAAAGTTTTCCCTTTTCATAGTTTTATAGAGTGAAATGTGCCCTCAGCCAAATTGCAATAAGGTGCGAAATGCTAAAGATTCCAACTGATGAAAATGCTATACACCATCATCTTGTTTGAGAGGTTTCCAATTCCTGAGAAGTACCATTATGCTGGGGCTCTCTCATTTAGCAAACTATTCTCTGTCAGTAGAAATAGGGTTTACTGAAAAACGTCCGTCACACAGGGACTGCGAAAACAAAGCAAATTTCTCTCCTGAAGTTTAACAATAGATAAATCTACATATTGGTAACACAAGAGCATCCTTCATATTAAGTGAATAAATACAAACGATAATAAGAAACATCCCGTCCAGAAGCGCAAGAAATGTAAACCAACAGGTACCCCAACCTCTTACGGGAAAGAAAAACAATTACTGAAATATATAAAAATATAACATATTAACTTTATTGAAAACTATTTACATCTAGCACTGTAATTTATAATGAATCAGAATAATTTCAATCAATCAAATTTTAGTAGTCCAAGAACTTAAGATGGGGAGGGGGGTCACAAGAACATAGTTAGTTAGTATCCCGTATAATAAAGGTCTCTTGAAAATAATATTTGTTATTTAATCTTCGAATAATGTGGTTCATTACATAATAGAGTTTCTGAACGGCTGCTCGGGCTGAAATGGCTTGAAAATGCAAATATCTTCGGCTTACATATTTCAAGATTAAAGAATAAATGTACTATAACAAATAATTATAGTACATTTTATTTGCCAACTAAACACCTTCGGGTAGTTCTTATACCAGCATTTGAAGGTCGTACTCATAAACGCGTTTTTCGATTTCGTATAAACGCGTCATGGAGTACTGACCCTCCAAAATAAAGCAGAGAGATTTACTATACTTAAACTAAACTCGAAATTTAATCTTTTTTTTGGAATTAGAAAGTATCATTCAAGTTCTTTAATGGGTCCTGATAATGGGACCAAAGTTGGAAAACAGAGGGAGGGGTAGGGGTTTAGACGTTCTGGGGGTTGTTCGGGGGATAA
>CM032233.1:131475000-131517500 GCA_019009955.1 Riptortus pedestris | reverse complement strand
CAACATCAACACTCTCCATGTCTCCTTCAATGATGCCTGTATAATAAGATAATAAGAGGGGCAAGGGAGGGGTTTAGAGGGGGAGAATTTCGAAAATTCAAAATATCTCTATATCTCGAATATTCTCTATCTCGAATATGAACTGAGATATTAGCATATTTCCCTTAAGGGAAATCAGCTATTGAGGTTGTACTCATGATGGAATTTTCGAAATTTTTCTTCAAATGTCCATCGATCCTACCTAGTAGATGACGAAAATGAGGTCCGTTCAAAACTATATATATATATATATATATATATATATATGTATGTATACTTGTCTGTTACCGCTCTAGCGGTCGCAATTTTTGTTTAATCGTACGAAACTCGATATTTAGTCGTTTTATGTAAAAAGAAAGATCAAGTTCGTTAACAGCTGAAATCGAACCAGTGGGAGGGGTTCGAGAGGAGGATTTTGGAAAATTCGAAATATCTCCGTTACTATACGTCGGATCGGAAAATTGTACAGAATCAATCTTATTGCAAATTACTTTTACTATAAATATTGTTATATACATTTATTCTCTATCTTGAATATTAACTGAGATATTTGCATTTTTATTAAATCGACGGCTAACAGGCGAGAGTAACTTTCCCGCCAAAAGCTCGTTCGGCCGTTTCCTTGATTGGTTGGTTCTCGTGAAATTTCTCTATTGTAAACCTTCACGTGGGAAATCTGCTTAGTTTACAGTGCGTGACGGACTTTTTACATTTTTCAGTTCTGTGACCTCAGCAAACCCCCACTCCTACTCATGCCATATTAAAAATAAGTTGATATATCATGAAGCACATTATTTGAACCCTAAACACGATCACTCCTCAGTTTATACACTTGGTAATTTATTCTTCACTACTAATCACAATATGCACTGTAAACTTCAAGTTCTGTATCAAGAAAAATACAGGTACTACTTAATATATATTGCATATTGTTATTAAACTAAAGTGTAACAGATGGTGTTTATGTTATTTTTACTTACCAAGAGTTATGTGTTATTACAATTATTGTTATATTGTATTAAAGCTATTTTCATGTTGTTTTAATGCAATTATGTTAATGTTATTTTATTATGTTACAACTGTTAATGTTGTGTGTTATTACAATTATTGTTATATTTTATTAAGGCTATTCTTATGTTGTACCGAAGCTACTATGTTATTGTTATTTTATTATGTTGCAAGTGTTATTGCTGTGTGTTATTACAATTATTGTTATATTTTATTAAGGCTATTCTTATGTTGTAACCGAAAGGCTATTATGTTATTGATTATTTTTATTATGTTTACAAAAAAATACTGTTATTGCTGTGTGTTACTACAATTATTGTTACATTTTATTAAGGCTATTCTTATGTTGTACCGAAGCTACTATGTTATTGTTATTTTATTATGTTGCAAGTGTTATTGCTGTGTGTTACTACAATTATTGTTACATTTTATTAAGGCTATTCTTATGTTGTACCGAAGCTACTATGTTATTGTTATTTTATTATGTTGCAAGTGTTATTGCTGTGTGTTATAACCAAATATTGTTACAAGTTTTTTTTAAGGCTATTATTATGTTGTACGCAAGCTATTTTGGTTTACTGTTATTTTTATTTCTGTTACAAACTGGTTATTGCTGTGTGTTACTACAATTATTGTTACATTTTATTAAGGCTATTCTTATGTTGTACCGAAGCTATTATGTTACTGTTATTTTATTATGTTACAACTGTTATTGCTGTGTGTTATTACAATTATTGTAATATTTTATTAAGGCTATTCTTATGTTGTACCGAAGCTACTATGTTATTGTTATTTTATTATGTTACAACTGTTATTGCTGTGTGTTACTACAATTATTGTTATATTTTATCAAAGTCACTTTCATGTTGTAATAAAACTATTATGTTATTGTTATTCCACTATGTTACAATTGTTATTGCTATGTGCCACCACAATTATTGTTATATTTGGTTATATCTATTTTCATGTTATATTAAAGTTACTATGTTATTATTATTTTATTATGCTACAACTATTATTGTTGTGTGTTATTACCATTATCGTTATATTTTTATTAATGCTATTCTCATGTGGTACCAAAGATACTATGTTATTATTTTATTACGTTACAACTATTATTGCTGTGTGTTACTACAATTATTGTATATTATCTCATAATAAACCAACATTAACCACAACTCCAAGAAAGAACAACACTATATATAAATATAACCTGATCGAAAACAACAACGTAATTATATATTCATAAATATAGACATATCCAATAAACCTTCTTTACAACTCATCTAATATTGAGTGAGAAATAGAGAAGATATTGAAATGATTATTACTGGTGTAACATACCAGCAAGAGGGCAATCTTAGTTTAGGCAGCACCTGCGTGACGAATTTTTTCCGTTTGTAATTGGTGTCGTTGGATCATTGTTTCTTTGTCTAGAAGGCTGGAGGCTGGGTCCTTTACAATTTGTGGGGTATGACCTGCCCTGCGAAGGGTTACATGCACATGTCCCGAACTAATTGCTGGCCGTCAACTCTACTTTTCTATATGCATTGCCTCGTTAGGCCCCGGCTCTCATTGTCCCGCCCTGCCATAAATCCTTCAGAACGACATAGGAAGACAAAAGGGGAGAGAGTAAGGACCTGCAAAGAAGGGAGCGACACTCAGCAAGCAAAAAAGGCACATCCGCCCTTTTCATTGTTTCTCAAATACCCATTGGTCCTTTCTCCTCAAAACGCTTACAAGTATTGCCTCTCTTAGTTCTTCACCAAGAAATTGGAGACGTGCTTTCTCTTTAAAAAGACCTACACAAATACAAAAACAACACACAAGCCTATGGAGTTAAACCATGAAAGGTTTCAAGAGCCTACCCAAGAGACGACCCCGAAAATGAGCTCACTTTCAGATCAATATATATATATATTATATATTATTTATATATATATATATATATATATATATATATATATATATCTGTTAAGCTCTTAGCGATCACAAGTTTCCTTATGGTTACCAAACTCGGTATATAAGTCTTATATGTAATTCTAAAGATCAGGTTCGTTAACGGGTGGTTTAGATCGTACTCATGACGCGATTTTCGAATAATCTCCTCAAATGTCCATCGATCCTACCAAAGAGATGACGAAAATGAGCTCCGTTCAAAACCATGTGTATATACCCGTATATGTCTGTTAACGCTTTTCGGTCACAATTGTTTTTTATCGTTACCAACCTCGGTATTTAAGTGTTTTATGTAATACTAAAAATCAAGTTCGTTTAGATCGTGGAATTTCGAAAATTCTTAATATCTCCGTTATTATGCGTAGGATCGAAATATTTTATAAAACCAATCTTATTGCAGATGTAACGTTCTATTGATGTAGTTATGTATGTTTTTTCACTATCTTGATTATTAACCGAGATACGTATTAGTTTTTGTTTTGGTCTTTAGTAAACCTCCACTCCTAAGTCTCCCTAAACAATAAGCTTTTATATTATGAGGTATGTTAAGCCTAAATACCAAATATTGTTCAGAAAGTACGAGTAACTCACTTAATACTTTAGTTACGAAATAATGCATAGAACAACAATTGGAGTGCATCAAAAGCTTAACAAGATTGATTCTATAACATTTTACGATCCGACTCATAATGACAGAGATATTTTGAATTTTCGAATCCCCTCTTTAAACCCTCAGAATTCCAGCTCCGACTTCCGCTTGACTCAATCGGTTAAATGACGAATGTGGCATAGATCAAATTAAACGTCAACTAAAGAATAAATTATCTTAATTGTAATCTCAAAACGTACTTTTATGTATCCCACAGAGCAAAAGTTTGGTATTTAACCATAGAATGCGGTGGTTCATGATCTAACAGCTTAAACCATCAAAAACTAAAATATGAAAATATTTGGGTTAATATTCAATATAGAAAATACATGTACATAACAACAATCAAAGAGTATTACATTAGCAATAAAATAGATTCTATAAAATTTCTCGATCGGACAGATAACGGAGATATTTCGAATTTTTGGAATTTCCCTCTTTGATCGGATTCCATTTTCGTCATCTCCTGGGTAGGATCCATGGACATTGCAGGAAACTTTTCAAAAATCGCATCACGAGTACCACCTCAATTGCTGATTTCCCGAGTGGGGAATATCCTAATAGCACGGTAGGATATCAATAAGGGGACGAGAGTGGGGGGGGGGGGGAATCACATCTAGCAATAAAAGTACGTCAAGCAGGGGCTGCGAAAACTAAGCAGATTTCCCACGTGAAGTTTTACAATAGAGAAATCCGCATACTGCAAACAATTAACACCTCCGGATTAAATACAAACGGTAATGAGAAATCATTTAGTTAATTTTAATAATCTTCGAACGGAAACGGCTTATGAATTGTAAATAAACATGTCTGCCAACCACTCAGAGTTGACCAGACAGATAGATAGCGTCTGAAATGTACACAAAAGGTCTGCTTTTACCGGGAAGAAAAACAATTACTGAAATGTATCTGTGCATAACATATTAAGTTTACTGCAAAGTATTTAGTATATCTAGTACTGTAATTTATAATGAATCAGAATAATTTTTATCACAATCACTCAAATATTAGTGTTCCAAGAACTAGCGAAGGGGGGGGGGTAATAGCATATATCTCTCAAAGTCGCTTACACGTGTCTCTAAACCAATTTCACGAGAGCCGAACTTACTTTCGGCGGAATCTCACTAACAAAACCAACAATAGCCGATCTCATCTCGTCAGTTATCCTCACACACTTAATAAAAATGCAAATATCTCGGTTAATATTCAAGATAGACATGTACATGTAAGAACAATATTTATGGGAAATTGAATTTGCAGTAAGATTGTTTCTATACAAGTTTTCGATCCGAAGTATAGTAACTTAGATATTTCGAATTTTCTAAATTCTCACCTTTCAAATGCCCCCCTCCCATGAATGGATTTCAGCCATTAATGAACTTTATCTTTCTTTTTGCATAAAACGAAGTAATTATCGAGTTTGGTAATGATCAAACAAAAATTACGACCGCAAGAGCGTTAAAAGAAAAAAAAATGTTTTGTACGGACCTTATTTTCGTCATCTCCTGGGTAGGATCGATGGGCAGTTGAGGAAAAATCGCGATATGAGTGAGACCTCAATAGCTAATTTCCCATAAGGGAAATCTGCTAAAAATGCAATCAATAAGGATTAGAGAGGAGTAAGGGGCATGGATAGAGAAAGGTCATGTATATTCATTTATCTCAAGACATAAAAGCTCAATGTGAATTATATTTGGTATTTAGGCTTCAAATAAAGTACTTCATATTATACCAGATTTTTATTAATATGGAATGAGTAATTTGGAAGCCTAAAACTAAAAAACTGCAAATGTCTCGGTTAATATTAAAGATAGTGAAAAAAACGTACATAACAACATTTATAGAAAATTACATTTGCAATAAGTTTGTTATTTCGAATATTTCGATGCGACGCATAATAACGGAGATATTAAGAATAATTTTCTAAATTCTCCCCTTTCAAATCCCCCTCCCACATGCCCAATTTCATCCATTAACTAACTTAATCTTTAATTTTGCATAAAAAGATTAAATAACGAGTCGCTTGGAAACGATCAAGCAAAAATTACGACCGTTAGAGTGTTAACAAACTATATATATATATATATATATATATATATATATATATATATATATAAATATATTTTTAATTTTATTACAAAATCAGTAATAAACGTTGTTTATTATAGTTCTTGGATTACAAAATTTACAACAACGCAAACTAAGTTATTATCGTGTACATTTATTAAGCATGACACTTCATGATATCGTTAACATCCTAATAACATACTGCATCAACCAAGTTAATGAAAAATCACAGCAACAGATGTATCCCAAAGTTTGACGGACATAATGCAATCTTTTAAATACTGCACAACCATGTCTACCTTCACATAGAACAGTATGCCGCTTATAATCGTCACTGATGATCACTTGAAGAAGGCTGAACTCAAATAAACTCGTTTAATATTATTTTCTTTTTTTATTTCTCAACCTACTAATAGAGAAGACCAAAGAAAATTTGCTTAAAAAGGGAAATGCGAGAAATCAACTAAAAAAACTGCAAGCATGAAAATAAAAACATGGTATCATGTACACACGCAATACAGGATATCAATCATACATACGGGCTTGAGTAGGATAGAGTATAAGAATTTTGGATGGATTGGCCTTTTTCTGTAATTTATATTTTTGGAATTCCTTTATGCGGTTTTTTTAGATCTCCGGGTGGTTGTCTGAATGACTGAAACGTATCAAATGCGCACGGTCACCTCAATTGCTGATTTCGGGTAAAACGAAAGATATCGAATAGCTAAAGGAAAAGGGTTAAAGTAGACGAGATGGGTGTTATTAGTCTAAGTCAAGGTAGTGTGATTAGAAAACTAGCGTTGTCATGAGTTTTCCTGATCTACATTGTTCCAAGCTACACTGTTTAGAGGTATGAGTTATCTTCGATTCTGATCTTATACTCCTTGGGAAGCTCTGAACAGTTGTAACGGTGCTTTGAAGTCCCGTAGAAATTTGTGACGCGTCTGATGAAAGAGGCGATTGTATTGATTAGCATTGTGATTTGGCATGTTTTCTTCAAGTGTATTATATGTGAATCAGGATAGAGTTTGAAACTGTCAAGTTGATGAAGTAGAACGGAAAAGGGTGGAATAAGTGATCGTAGTATTGGAGTTATAACTCAAGTGTTACAAGTTTCTCAACTAGTTAGAGAGCCTGATAAATCGGAGAATGTACCAAGGGAAGCGGGCTTTTGCTTGCCTGCTCTCCTTCCTGTGAAATGTACCGAATGTAGGTGTTTCCCTAACTGGTTCCATGCAGATGATCAAAATCGGGCGTAGGTCCATTATATAGTTGGTGACTACATCAAATTGATGGCCAGAAAGGCTAGAACTCATTTTCTGAAATTCTCGCCCTTTAAATGACACTGCCGCCCACTGTCGATTCGGCCATACGACTTTACTTAAAATTCAACAACAAGTAATTAATATTAGTAATATATAAAAATATTATACGTAAATAAAAATGATTTGAAAAATAAATTTTTCAATGACTCTACGATCTGGTTCGGAAAATATTTCGGCAAAATCCTTGAGAAATTGAGACCTCAATAGCTAATTTCCCATAAGGGAAATCTGCTAAAAATGCAATCAATAAGGATTAGAGAGGAGTAAGGGGCATGGATAGAGAAAGGTATATAGGATGTAAGGGATGAAAGGACAGCCTAGGCTAGCTCTCCTTATCCCCTGTCTCACCCCCTTTAATATACCCCTCCCTTCTCTTTATTCCACACCATTCTCAGCTTTCCCCTCACCCCCAACCCTCATACACAAACGGATAAATAAAATGTATTCTATTCCTTCCTCCTGATTTGTTTTTTTTTCTTCCTCAGCCATCTCTAGCTGGTATCCTCAATCCCTTTGTTTTTTGCCCGTTCATAAATAATAATTTAAACCGAAAATGCCAAAATAACATCACATTTACTTAGTAACTGTTAGTTTATACTACTTCTGTACATCGTATGTTGGGGTGGATTATGTTGTATTTTCGCTTCAACAAAGACAAACACATACCGACAGATGGACTGGGAAATCCTACTTCTTCTCTACTGACGGAGACATTAATTCAGCAAATTGAAGATACACACATACAAAAACTCATGGACTAACCCACAACATAACAAAATAATTCAGATTTGTAGTCGACGTCTTTTGCACTACCGAAACTGACGACATTAAAGAGATATTAACAGACCTCAACATACACCATGGAGACGGAAAATGACAAAACACTCAACTTCTTCGACCTCACAATTACCAGACAAACCTACAGACTGGAATACGGAATGTATAGAAAACCCACATCCACAGACACGAATCCACGCCACTTCAAATCACCCAACTCAACATAAACTCGCTGCATTTCGACACATGCTACACAGACTGAATACACTTCCGTTCTCAAATGGTAATTAAGACAAAGAGTTGATGACAATATACGAGATAGCACGCGGAATCTCGAGGTTACAAACGACACACCATTGACAAATTATTTAAGAAATTAACCAGTAACACAAAACGAAGACTCACACCCCCGCAGAACCAATCACGAAACGCCCCGCCATCATGGGAACTACAAAAAGAAGGACTCCACACTACTTTCAGAACCAACAACACACTAAGACAAAAGCTGACAAATGACATCGAGAACAAAGACATTTACAATATGAACGGAGTATACAATCTAACGTGCAGTTGCAACAACACGTACATTGGACAGACTGGGAGGAGACTGAAAACGCGATACACAGAACACATACGCTCATTCAGACTAAACAAACCAGACTCCAACTTCGCCAACTATTTGAACGATCACTGTCACGACCCTACAAATATAGCAGACAGTATGAAACTCCCCACAGACAAATAAACGTCCGTCACGCAGAGGCTGCGTAAACTAAGCAGATTTCCCACGTGAAGTTTTACAATAGATTAATTTCACGAGAGCCGAGCCAGTCAAGGAAACGGCCGAACTAGCTTTTGGCGGGAAAGTAACTCTCGTCCGTTAGGCTCCGAGATTAAATTAAAAACAATGCTGCTGTGAATATTAAGTAAACAAATAAAGGGCAAGTCAAATGGTAAGAACCTTCCTGATAGCAAACAGTCTGAGTTCTAAACAATCAGGTTAGCCAGCTTTTACCGGAAATAAAAGCAATTACGGAAATATATTTGAATATAAGTTATAAATTTTATTCATAACTATTTATTATATCTAGTACTGTAATTAATAATAAACCAGAATAATTTTAGTCACAACCATTCCAAATTTAGGAATCCGGGAAGCAAATAGAAAGAGGGGGGGGAGCAAAATACGATTCAGACGGTTATGAGATGTTCACATGATTAAGGAACAATATAAGTTAATAATCCCTACAACGGAATACGGCCAGATTGTAAACAAACAGGTCTGCCAACCTTGTAGCGCAGTATCGATAGATAGACCGGAAAAACAAACAATTAAAGAAATATATGTGAATATAAAATATTAATTTTATTAGAAACTATTTACTATAGTTAGTGGAGTAATTTGAAATGAATCAAAATTATTTCTATTTAAATCACTCCGATTTTTGTAGTCCAAGAAAAAAAGAAGGGGGGGGGGGTTAAAAGAACGTATTTGTTTGTACCTCGTAAAATAAAGCTTTGATGAAAACAATATTTTGTATTTAACCTAGTAATGAAGTGGTTCATGATATATCAGCTTATTATTAATATGTCACTAGTAGGAGTGGGGGTTTACTTACGGAACTCATTACACAAAATACAAATATCTCGGTTAATACTCATTATACGGAAAATATCTATAGAAAAATATTTATAGTAAATTTAATTTGCAATGTAACGGAGATATTTTGAATTTTCGAAAATACTCCCCTCTAAACCCCCCCTCCCACTGGTCCGATTTCAGCCATTAACGAACTTGATCTGTCTTTTTACATAAAACGACTAAATATCAAGTTTGGTAACGATTAAACAATAATTGCGACCGCTAGAGCGGTAACAGACAAATATATATATATATATATATATATATATATATATATACAGTTTTGAATGGACCTCATTTTCGTCATCTCCTAGGTAGGATCGATGGACATTTGAAGAAAAATTTCGAAAATCGCGTCATGAGTACAACCTCAATAGCTGATTTCCCTAAAGGGAAATATACTAAAAGGAAGGAGATTGGACATATTAGAGAACTTGGAGATCTATAAGCAACGGACATTCAACGGATACATTAGACACGAACAGTTGAAACTAGACTGCAACTGATGGACACACGTACGAAAACCAAACAGTCGAAGCAAAGACGAACGAAGGTCCAGATTCTTTATCAATTACGCAATATCAGGGGTGATTTATAATCGTACAAACATCTCAATAAACCTGAACTCACACACAAGCAAAAACCTAAACATAAATAACAAACTAAAAACGTAAATACCTAATACGGACAACGACCTTCTGTACGCGAGAACAATTTACCTGATCACAAGCTATAACCACCCTTCGTTTGACTAATGTAAGCAAACAGACACAGACTATAACGTAAACAACCTAATACGGTGAACAGACGTAAAAAAACTAAAGACCATCGGACAACTAACTGAGTACAACTTTAGACGGCTTGGAGATGGTGGCTTTGCATCAAAAGCACAATGCCAGCTGTATTCAATCATCAATCAGTGACGACGGTCTTCACTGGCAGATATGACAATAGTATCATTTATACTGGTAGTTCTAACTCTATATTTGATTTAAATTTCATTTATTATATTCTAATTTAACGTATTTTAAATTTAAATTGCCAATAAAAGACCAGTATGAGTTACATTCAAATTTGAAATTTACAGTAATTACATTCATTTTGACTTTGTCGTCTCTATCATGACGGGATTTTCGAAACATTTCTTCAAATGTCCATCAATCCTACAGATGACGAAAATGAGGTACGTTAAAAATAAATAAATATATATATATATATATATATATATATATATATATATATATATATTATATATATATATATATTTGTCTGCTAACGCTCTAGCGGTCGAAAATTTTGTTGACGAACTTGATATTTAATCGTTTTATGCTAAAAGCAAGATCAAGTTCCTTGATGGCAGTTGGACCAGGAAGAGTTGGGGGTCAGAGGGTGGAATTTCGAAAAATTGAGAGAGAGAAAATATATGAATGATGGTTTATTCTCACTGAGCATCTTAATAACTGATAAAATTAGGTTACACTCGATAGAGATGTTTTGATGTGGGAAGACAAAGAGAGGGGGAAGCTTCAAGTTTGGGTTAGGGGCTTTGGAGGCTGGATGTTGGAATAGGATTGCAAACTCCTTCTTAAGACCTAGATTTGGATAATAGATGGGGTAGATTAGTTTCAATGGACTAGCCAATTAATTCCACAACTATTGGGTCCCAGCTAACTTGTAACTCCAAACCGTCAACCGGCACAAAGTTTCTAAGTTTTAGAAAACAAAACGTCCGTAACGGAGAGGCTGGGTGAACCAAGGGTTTTCACCTCCTTTGTATGGCCAACGATGGTTTGTCACATGTGAGCAGAAAATTTCAGAAATTTCTATCGATGTGAACGTTCCAGCCCAAAACCTTACCACATTATGAAGGCAAGGGTGTCAAATCCAGGAAATAATACTAGGAATTATATGAACAAAGGTAAACCATTATTCACTGAAAGAAAGATAGATTGAGAGAGAGAGAGAGAGAGAGAGAGAGAGAGAGAGAGAGAGAGAGTGTGAGTGAGGAGTGAGAGAAAATATAGGAATGATCTTCTTAGTTTAATACCGTAAGGTATTCACATAATTCATGTAAAAGAAAAATATAATTTCTCTGTAATAAAGTGGCCAACAACGTGGACGTCCAAACATCAAACTCTTCAATAACACCCTCTACCATAAATTAGGACTTAAATTTTATTTATCAACTTCTAATTTAACATATTGTAAAGTTTTCAAAAAACATTCAAATTCGAAATTTACGGTAATTACATTCATTTTGACTTTGTCGTCTCTATCATGACGCGATTTTCGAAAATTTTCTTCAAATGTCCACCAATCCGAGAGAGAGAGAGAGAGAGAAAGAGAGAGTTGTAACCGTTGTTATATTTACCTATGAGTATTATATGTTCTCTTGATGAGATGTCATGTGGACCCAAAACTAGTAGAGAAATAAGAATGATTTAAATAATCGTTTGGGGGTTATCATTCTGTTAACGTTTCATCATCGATTGTTAAGTAAATTTTAATAGGTCATATTTTCTCAATAAGTTTTTGCGTAGTTCGGATGTTCTAGGCTGAGTAACAATGCAACAGAGTAGGGGTGGAATGGATTCAAACGAGCCGCAACTCCTATACAGGAGTCCATATTTTACATTGTCTGGTATTGGTGGTGGATGGAATGGTATGTAATTCTTTGTGTATAATAAAATAATGTTTTTTTTTTAATAGGCAGAGGAAGAGGTGTGAAACATGTAAAGCGGTCACAATTAACGCATCGAATATGTTTTAAGTTTCTTTCTTACAAATCTTCGAACTAAATATCGTAGATTAGGATTAGGATTATTATGATTTGGGCAATCAACAACTAGGTTATTATGCCCTTTATAGTAGAGTAATGCTGCTTACAAGTCCCTGTTTAACTCTATGTCTTAAATAATATTAACTAATAGATTGTAATTACCGGACTTGTCATATCCTAAGGATAACAAATGTTCTATTTTTCTATACAATTATTTCTTAACTAAATCTATAAATACATTTTTCTTTATTTATATTTACATAAAGATGTGTGCTATTAGCACGAGTTACGTTGTACCTATTTACACTTTTTACTACTGCCTTAATATTTTTAACTGTCTTTATATTTGGCCAATACTTAATGACAATTGTACATTATTTTAAAACTGATAATATACTTAATTATTATATATAATAATAGTATATATACTGTTTTCATTATATATCATATTATATAAACATATATTTTCTATCTTACAAGTGCATATTTTCAACTGGCATTATAATTAGCCAATATTAAAATTAAATGACTAATAAGGCGTATGTACTTTTTCCTATTTTTTTTAGCAAGTAATTAAAATCAATTTGGGGCTTAGATTAGCCATGCGAGTTAAAGCGTTGACCTTTATCTCACACGGCAAACTTAGACTGGCGAGTTCGATTCTCGCCTGGGCAAAAGAAATTATTTAGTGACGAAATTCATTAAATAACATCCTAAAGTCCCACCCTGGCTAGAAAAGGGTGGTAACCTGTAGATAACCCGTCCCAGTTAGCCTGAGTTGCAAAAAGTAGACGTTATTAAATGATAATAATAATAAAATCAATTTATCACACACACTAACACACTTACTCATACATACACTTATTGATTTTTTTTAAATATGTATAAATAAATAGATAAAAGCCAAATTGGATTATCAGAATTGCTGCAAGTCTTGCCTCCCTCATCCCCTGCATTCTAGGAGCTTACCACCAAGCCTATAATACAGCTAGCTAGCTTCCTTGTTTAAAGGGAGCAGCCTGAAGCTGTCATGTTAGCAAGAGCAATTATTTCTTCTTCAGGTCCTTAACTTCAAGTATCTCAATTGATAGACTTTTCTTTCTTCACTTGGTGGGGCTATTTTAGCAGATTTCTCTTAAGAGAAATCAGCTATTGAGGTTGTACTCGTGACGGAATTTTCGAAATTTTTCTTCGAATGTCCATCGATCCTACCTAGTAGATGACGAAAATGAGGTCCGTTCAAAACTGTATATATATATATATATATATATATATATATATATATATATATATACATATATATCGAAATGCCTCCGTTACTATACGTCGGATCGAAAAATTGTACAGAATCAATCTTATTGCCAATTAAATTTACTAGAAATATTGTTATATACATTTATTCCCTATCTTGAATATTAACCGAGATATAATACATATTGCATTTGTATTCTGCGTGTGGTCGTCAAGAGTCGTCTATGTTCGGACTTTCCGTAACTATTCATCCCTCGTGAATAGGTTTAGAGGTTTCTTACTACTTCAGTTGTTATTGGGCAGATTTCTCTATTGTAAAACGTCACGTGGGAAATCTGCTTAGTTTACGCAGCCCCTGCGTGACGGACTTTTTTCTTCATTTTGTATGGTACTGTTATTAGTGTCTTTGGAGGGTGCTATTGTAAATATCGTAGAGACAACTGGCTAACTATTCGAATTACCAATCCTTCTCTGTCTTGAGCCAATAGAATAATAATAAGTTTGGCAACAGCCATATAACGTTATCCTATCAATAGCAATATAGAAGATTTGTGTATCGGCCCTTGGCTGATGGAGAGGTTCGAGGTCGTTGGGCTCTGATTTGTGGTGTCTTTGAGTGAAATTTCAAGAACCAATGGGCTATGACATTGGCTGCGGTAGGTGGAGTGTTATAAGTCGAGTGCAATTTAGGGTAAATCAATGTTGCGGCGGGAAGAGCGAGCTTTAACCAAGCTCTCACAAGTTAAATTAGTAGGGGAGTGGTGGTAGATTAGATTCAATGTCCTAACCTCAGCAGGCCACTAACTCTCCGACCAACTACTCACTACTTGTAATCTGCACCACTCCAACGCTAAGCTCTCCAAATAAAAGCCCTTTATACTCATTCCGTGTTTTTCAAACAACCTCACACACCTCTCTAAATGTTGTACTAACACTTTCATCTTGGCACAGAATTCGACCAGTTCTGGAGATGCACAATGAGATCCCCGATATCCGATCTGAACGACATTACTAAATGCTTCAAATTGAGCCTTCAATTTGAGAAATCAGCTATTGAGGTCGTACTCAAGACGGGATTTTCGACATTTTTCTTCAAATGTCCATCGATCTAAATTGTCGGTCCGTTCTAAATTATATACATATATGTATTTGTCTGTTACCGCTCTTGCGGTCGCAATTATTGCTTTATCGTTACCAAACTCGATATTTAATTGTTTTATGTAAAAAGAAAGATCAAGTTCATTAGCGGCTGAAATCGGACCAGAGGGAAGGGGGAGAGGGATTTTCGAAAATTCGAAATATCGGATCGAAAAATTGTATTGAACCAATGTTGTAGCAAATTAACTTTTCTATAAATATTGTTATATACATTTATTCTGTATCTTGATAACCAAGATATGTGCATTTTTCAGTTTCAGCCTTCAGCAAGCCCCCACTTATGCTCATGTAATATATAGAATATTCTTTTATATAGTAAACCAAATTATTCGAAGCTTAAATACCAAATATGCATGAGCATGCAAATATGTTCTGGTGACCCCCCCCCCTTATGTATTTGGACTACTAAAATTTGATTGATCGAGATAAAAATTATTCTGATTTATTATAATTTACAGTACTACATATAATAAATAGTTTTCATTAAAATGAATATGTTATATTCAGATATATTTCATTAATTATTCTTCTTTACGGTCTAGATTCTATCTATTCTCTCTGTTTGTTTACAATTCAGTCGCTTTCCGTTTTATATATTATTAACTTGTAAATTGACTGAAAGATTTCTTTTTACACTTTGTTTTTATTCGCTTAACATTCCCGGAGGTGTTACCAGTATGTAGATTTGTCTGTTGTTAACCTGTTGATGGACGCTTTTAGTGTGTCTATACCCTCCTTCCATATTTCCTCCTTATTTCCGGAGATCTTCTAAAAGGGCATTAGGAATCAAAATCGTCATAGTTAAAATAGCATCTGTAAATATTGTTAGAAAATAAATTCTGAAAAAGATGTGGTGAGTTTTTTAAAGGTGTAGCTTCTAATAAATTGGGAAAACAGTATATTTTAAACAACTCTTGGGTATCGGGCGTTTTCTTCATTGGGTGTTGAAGGGATGTGTAATGAATCTGAGATTGCATTACATGAACCTATCATAAATGACCATATATTTTATATTTTGATTAATGCCAGCACAATGCACATTAAGATTATTATTTACGAGTACTTAAAATATCATCTTTTACATCTTCCACTTCCTATTGCTCAGCCAGATCGCAACAGATTTATATTTAGGTTGAGCTTATAGATTACTTGGGGAGTAGAGAAGACGAGGATTTCAATTCTAAAATATGCAATAGCATTGCTTAATTAGTGCCAAGGATGACTGGGACTAATATAGATCCAACTAAAGAGCTCATTTAGCATTCCTATTGCCGCCCTCTTTTTGCCCCTTGCAGAGCAGCATATATCCCTCTTTGAGTTAATAGGCCGGACTTTCCAACTCCCCCCATCCTATTTTGAGACTTCAATGCAAATGACCCAGCCTTTTCTCCGAAATTGGCACGAAAACCAATATACTATTTTGCATATATACATATATCAAAGGGAGAGTCATATTTGATCCAAAAGAACTAGATATCTTTCTGATGCTACTTGTGAAATAAACTATAATTATTGTTACTGTGCTAGTAGATTTCTCTTAAGGGAAATCAGCTATTGAGGTCGTACTCATGACACGATTTTCGAAAAAATATTTTCAACGTCCATTGATCCTAGAGAGAGAGGGAGAGGGAGAGGGAGAGGGAGAAAGAGAGAGACAGAGAGGGAGAGAGAAAGAGGGAGAGAGGGAGAGGGACAGAGGGAGAGAGAGAGAGAGGGGGGGAAGGAGAGAGGGAGAGAGAGAGAGAGGGAGAGAGGGGGAGAGAGGAGAGAGAGGAGAGAGGAGAGAGAGAGATGAGAGAGAGAGAGAGAAGAGGAGAGAGAGAGAGAGAGAGAGAGAGGAGAGGAGAGAGAGAGAGGAGAGAGGGAGAGGGAGGAGGAGAGGGGAGAGAGGAGGAGGAGAGGGTGAGAGAGGAGAGAGAGAGAGAGAGTGGAGAGAGGAGGAGAGAGAGAGGGAGCGAGGGAGAGAGGGAGAGAGGGAGAGAGGGAGAGAGGGAGAGAGGGAGAGGGAGAGAGAGAGAGAGAGAGAGAGAGAGAGAGAGAGAGAGAGAGAGAGAGTGAGAGAGAGAGAGAGATAGTGTGAGAGAGAGAGAGAGAGAGAGAAGGTAATTTGTAGATAACCCGTCCTGATTTGTTTTAGTAGCATAATGTGGACGTTAAAAAGTAACATTTTTTTTTTACCACAAAAGAAAATTCTGGACCCCCTTTCGCTATTCTCCTATTTAAACCCTTTTAGCTGTTTATCATTTTTTTCTTTAGCAAATCCTCATCTCATTTTTAAGGGGGATAAAAAGCTCTGAATAATAATTGCAGTAGAACAAAAAAATTAGTAGGGAAAGAACAAAGGTTCGCGGCATTAAAGTTCTTTTATGGTTCTTTTAAGCTGCTTGAAAAAGGAGGGGGAGGGAATTATCGCCTGTTGGTTTGATATCTACAACTGGAAAAGAACGGTTGATTTCTCTCCGCTCTTTCTATACTGCCTCAATAAAAGTAAACTGGCATATATTTTGTTTCCGAATTATGTTTGAGAGAAAAGAAGTCTTCCCTTTTACTCTAGGACAATATATTCTGGGAAATTTACTTTCCTGGGAAAAGTTTCCGCCAAGTCCTGCAGAAAATAGATATCCTTCTCCGCTTTCCAAGATACTTCCCGCTGCCCTGTTTATACTAAACTTATTTTCTTCCCTTTTTTTCGGGGGGTGTCGTTGAACTCCTTTCAGTGATTTAATTTTTACCCTGGCTTGGAGGATTTCATTGCAGAATCTGATACTTTGTAATTATCTGTTTTCAATATTTTAAACTAGCCATTGTAAAAAAAGTCAATTTTGGATTTGATCATTTAAAAGTTTGGCACCAGGAATCAATGTGTGGTAAGAAGAAAATTTTGGAAGTTATGTACACATCCAAATACCTTGAGAATTTAGTTAATTTTGAAGCAGACACGAGAAATATAAATACCCTTTATACCCACAGCTTTTAAATAAATTGAAATAAATCTGATAGATAAGGGTAAATGTGCTTTTAGCGGTTGATATATTTTTATTAGTTTAGTAATTTTCAACCAATAACTTTTTAAATCTAAATGTTATATATGGATGAATGTGTATGTATGTATGTATATATATATATATATATTCCCAACATAAGTAGAAAATATATGAAGAAGTCGGTTGTACTTCAACAGATGGGTCCATTAGAAGTGCCGATATTGTTGCCATTTCAAGAAAATAAGACAAAGAGTATTGATCCAACTGTTCGATTCGAAATAAGTAGAAACCAAGCAAAAGAAGTAGATTTAGAATATATAGGCATCTACACCCAATGCTGTCCATATTTTAAAGAAAAATACAATCTAGAAATTTGGAAAGTTAAAGGGCTACTGTTTGGATCAAGAGGAGTTTTACCAAAGTCGTCTGCACTATATCACCAATACTTCAACATAAAGACTGAGGAAATGTCAACCAATATTCTAACAGCGTCTATCAGAATTGTGAATTTCCATTTATACCATAATAAAGTACAACTTGAGCTGCTTTATTGCCAACATCGCCAACAGAAAGGATATTTATATAATATGAATTAAAATGGAAATAATTACCTTAAATAAGGCAGATAAGGATGCTGACCTTGATAGCTACCCTTAAAAGGGGGCAGCTTAATTTGTTTGTTTATATATATGATTCCAGTTTAATACAGCTTAGCTCTAATACGGTTATAGAACCTACATGGTTTTAAAAACAGCTATCGTTGGCAAATTACCACATTGTTTATACTCTAAAAGTGCTTAAAGATGGTGATAACTAAATAGGAAATAACTCGACTCCATCACCCCAACAACAATTACATCTGCTGAACTCTACCAACCACTCAAAGAAGAAATTAATAAAAACTGGCAACACATGTGGAATGAAACCCAGAACAATAAACTAAAAACTGTTAAAACCACCATCCGTCCATGGAAATATTCGACAAGAGACAACAGAAGAGATGAAGTTGTATTAGGAAGACGATAAATTGTTTAATTTTGTAAAAAACACGAGCTTATACAAAAAAATTTAAAATGCAATTGTTTGTATCCTCGTTTATATTGTTAAAATGGCGATATGGATGAGGATACCAAAATGTGAATTATAAATATTACAGGGCGATGATAACCTGGTAGTTTTTCGCCCTTAAATCCTATACAACAAACAAATAGGAAATAAACTACTTTTTCTACGGACTGTTATCTAAAACAACTTTAGCCAAGCGCTTTTTCACTTATTCACCGGAAAATTTACATTTCCAAGCAGTGTTGGAGCAGTAAGGAGAAAGCGAGTAATATTCTTAAAGTCCCCTCCGAAAATATGGCCTTATGCTATTTTGTATTTAAATAAGCCCACACATATTTGTGAGGGAAATCTAATAAAGTAGACCATCCTCCCTCGAGGGAAAGGGCTCGCGTTGTAAGAACAGTTAATTCAATTACTTCCTTTGACTCTGGAGCCGGAAACGTTAGCTGAATTTTAGTGGGGCGGTGGCAATCATAGCTTATCTCCATAATGAGCCTCGAAAATATCATTTCTATGTTGTGACTCTCTTCCTAACTACTTAGGACTAGTTCTACTTGAGTTTATTTACAATTTCCTCCTTCATACGAATGTTTTGTCTCATCTGTATTATATTTCCGAGTGCCTGCTAGAATTCTCTCAACCGTGAAGTTCGTTTATAATACAGACCTAATTGTGAAACATAGGTGTAAGTTGAAATGAGTACTGATCATAACCAGCGAACATTCCGTGTAACGAAGTCCGTCACGCAGGGGCTGCGTTAACTAAGCAGATTTCCCACTGGAAATTTAGAATAGAAAAACCTACATGCTCGTAACACCACCGTGTATGTTAAGGGAATAAATACAAACGGTAATAAGAAATCATTCAGTCAATTTACAAGTTAATAATATTTACAACGGAAAGCGTCTGAATTGTAAACAAACAGGGCAGCCAACTTCGCAGACCTGAATAGATAGAATACTTCTAGACCGGAAAGAAGAACAATTAATGAAATATATATGAATATGTCGTATTAATTTATTTAACACTATTTAATATATCTAGTGGAGTAATTTGAAATGAATGAGAATAATTCTCAATCACACAGATTTTAGTAATCCAAGAACAAAAGAAGGGGGGTGGTGTCATCAGAATATATTTGATTGTATCTCGTATACTAAAGGTTCCTTGAAAACAATATTTGGTATTTACGCTTGTAATGATGATGGTTCATGATATAACAGCTTATAATTAATTTGACACTAGTAAGAGTGGGGGTTTACTGAATGAGGAATACTAAAAAAACCAAATAATTCGGTTAATACTTATTATACGCAATGTATCGAAAAATATTTATAGTATATTTAATTTTCAACAAGATTGTTTCTATACAATTTTTCGATCTGACGTATAGTAATGGAGATATTTGAAACTCCTTCCCACTAAACTCCCCTCCCCCTTGTCCGATTTTATCCGTTAACAAACTTGATCTTTATTTTTACATAAAACGACTAAATATAGAGTTTGGTGACGATTAAACAAAAATTTCGGTAACAGACAAATATATATATATATATATATATATATATATATATATATATCTTTATATATATAATTTTGAATGGACCTCATTTTCGGCATCTCCTGGGCAGGATCGATGGACAACTGAAGAAATTTTTCAACAATCGCGTCATGAGTATAACCTCAATAGGTGATTTCCCTTAAGGGAACAGTTATATGTAATATAAACATTGTCATATACATTTATTCTCCATCTTGAATAATAACCGAGATATTTGCATTTTTCAGTTTTCAGTCTTGAGCAAACCCCCACTTCTGCTCATGTTACATAAACAATACTCTGCTGTGTAGTAAACCACATTATTCGAAGCTTACATACCATAAATTGTTTTCAAGAGACCTTTATTATTCGACATAAATGCAAATATGTTATGCCCCCCCCCCCGCCCCTATTAAGTTTTTGGAATTCTAACATTTGAGTGATTGAGATAAAACTTATTCAGATTCATTATAAATTACAGTACTCGATATAGTAAATAGTTTTCAATAAAATTAATATCTTATATTCTGATATATTTCAGTAATTGTTTTTCTTTCCTTTGAGAAGTCGGCACGCCTGTTTGTTTACGTTTCAGGTGCAGACGGAGAGGTTTCTTATTATCGTTTGTATTTATTCACTTGATGTTTATATTGACGGTGCTATTGTGTTACCAGTATGTAGATTTCTCTATTGTAAAACATCACGAGGGAAATCTGCTTAGTTTACGCAGCCCCTGCGTGACGGCCTTTTTTTATAGTAAACTATTACTCACAAGGGAAAAAAGTAGCATTGATTTATGAATGCGCAAAGCCGGTTGGTTTTACTGGAGAGGGCGCTCTTTCAACTGAAAGGAACACTTGCTACTTTCCTTATCTTGCCTTACCCTTCTAAGCATTCCCTTATCATCAAATGCTAACTCTCTCTCTCTCTCTCAAGATACTTTGGAGTGTTGTAGGCGCCTCTTATTCCCAAAGCCATCTCCAAAGTCGCTCCTATTCCCCAAGGTAGAATTCTAAGCACCATCTTAGTTCTGGCTTATATGGCTCCACTAGCGAATATGACACAGCCGTCCCCGCGTTTACCTCAGCCTAACCTTACGCCAAAATAACATCTGCATTTTGGCAATAATGACATCGAATAAAAGCCCACTCATAGGCCTAAATATATGTTTATAATATTTTTTTTGGAGAAAAATATAGATTCCAAGACTCCGTCACGAAGCGCCAGCACGTTCACTCATATCTGGGCAACCACCATGAAAAACAACACCGGGCAAGACTATGAAAAACCGAATTAAACAAAAATATTACACTACTTAATTCAAATAAGGAAGATGAGGAGTGGTTTGTGCGTTTGGCAGAACTTATAAATGCGAACAGTTCTTTTCAATGATGAAAGTTAATAAATCAAAACCTCGAACAAGGCTGACTGACGATAATTTGGAAAATTCTTTTCGTCTTTGCATCAGTGGAATTAATCCAAACATCGATGGATTAGTTTCCCAAATTAAAGCTCAAGTGTCTCATTGATTTCGGTGTCGCTATTTCATTATCGTTGTTTGTAATAATTACAAATTTTACAATTTAATTATAATGTTGTACCAATTTTTTTTTCATTTAATTTTGTTATTTTAATAAATTGTATTATAATTACATTGTCGTATAATTCATTTCTGTTATCTATCGTTAAAAATTATGAACACTACTTTAAAATGAACTACATTAAAAGCGGCCCGCGAACGTATTTGCACACTAAAGTTTGGCCCGCAACATGCCAAAGTTTGCATACCTGCCTTAAATACACAGATTTCCCACATCCGATAGTACGCCGAACATTGGTCCCGAATCCCTGCAAAAAATACTTTTAGGGAGCGGATTTCGTAGAAACGTACTGACCAATAATAACATAAAAATCAGTTCCAAAACAAAATATAAGTCTGTCACGCAAGGGCTGAATAAACCAAGCATATTTCCCTCTTGAAGCTTAACAATAGATAAATCTACATATTTGTAACACAACACCATGGGAAGCGTCTGAAAGGTATATAAAAGTCCGTCACGCAGGGGCTGCGTAAGCTAAGCAGATTTCCCACGTGAAAGTTTACAATAGAGAAATTTCACAAGAGCCAAGCAATCAAGGAAACGGCCGAACGAGCTTTTGGCGGGAAAGTCCCTCTTGTCCGTTAGGCGTCAATTTAATAAAAATGCAAATATCTCAGTTAATATTCAAGATAGAGAATAAATGTATATAACAATATTTATAGTAAATGTAATGTGCAATAAGATTGATTCTGTACAATTTTTCGATCCGACGTATAGTAACGGAAATATTTTGAATTTTCGAAAATCCTCCCCTCTAAACCCCCCCCCCCCACTAGTCCGATTTCAGCCGTTAACGAACTTGATCTTTATTTTTACATAAAACGACTAAATATCGAGTTTAGTAACGATTAAACAAAAATTGCGACCGCTAGAGCGGTAACAGACAAATAAATAAATAAATAAATATATATATATATATATATATATATATATATATATATATATACAGTTTTGAACGGACCTCATTTTCGTCATCTGGGGTCAAATATCAATACTGGGTAGGATCGTTGGACATTTGAAGAAAAATTTCGAAAATTCCGTCATGAGTACAACCTCAATAGCTGATTTCCCTTAAGGGAAATCTGCTAAAAACGCCACCGGGGGGGGGGGGTCCGCCAACCTCACGCGGGAAAGAAAAACAATTAGTGAAATATGTCAGAATATAACATATTAATTTTATTGAAAACTATTTACTATATCTAGTACTGTAATTTATAACGAATCAGAATACTTTTTATCCCAATCAATCAAATTTTAGTAGTCCAAGAACTAAAGATGTGGGTGGTCACCAGAACAAATTTGTATGTATCTCGTATAATAAAAATCTCTTGAAAACAATATTTGGTATTTAAGCTTCGAATAGTGCGTTTTATTAAATAACAGAGTATTGTTTATCTAGCATGAGCAATAGTGGGGGTTTGCTGAGGGCTGAAAACTGAAAAATGCAAATATCTCGGTTAATATTCAAGATAGAGAATAAATGTTTATAACAATATTTATAGTGCATTTAATTTTCAATAGAATTGGTTCTATACACGTTTTCGGTCAGACCTATAGTAACGGAGAAATTCGAATATTCGAAAATCCCTCCTCTAAACCCCACTGCCCCCCCCCTAATACGTCGGATTGAAAAATACAAAACCATCAAAATTAAATGTACTATAAATATTGTTATATACATTTTTTTCTATCTTGAATATTAATCAAGATATTTGGACTTTTTAGTTTTCAGTATTCAGCGAACTCCCACTCCTACTCATGTCACATAAACAATACTTTCTTATGTAATAAACCACTTTATATGAAGCTCAAATACCAAATATTGTTTTCAAGAGATAAAGGTCAATATGAGATACATGAAAATATGTTCTGTTGACACCCCCTCCGGTCTTAAGTTGATGGACAACTAAAATTTGGGTGATTGAGATAAAAATTATTCTGATTCATTATAAATTACCATATATACTATATATAGTAAATAGTCTTAATAATATCAATATGTTATATTCAGATATATTTCAGTAATTGTTTTTCTTTCCGGTGAAAAATATTTCTATCTATTTGTTCTGCTCTGAGAGGTTGGCAGAACTGTTTGTTTACAATTCAGACGGATTCGGTTGGGAATTGATTAAAGTTGACTGAAATATTTCTCAATAGTTTTTGTATTTATTCACTTAATATGCACGGTGGTGTTAAGGGTTACCAGTATGTAGATTTATCTATAGCAAAAATACTTTTTTTTTTTTTTACACTACCTTTTTTAAAATTACATATAGTGCTTATTTGAATTTTCTCTCCATTCTAATTGAAATCTCAATGTGGACTTTCCAGTATTGACATCTGGAAATTCAATGTCTTCGTACTGCGTCAATTTCTATCATTTTTCGTGATTAAGGTAAATTTATTTTCCAGGAAAAGTCATTTCAGTTTTCCATTAAGAGGGATGATCGTTTAATTTGCTAACTTTTGAATGAAGTAAAAATATTAAAAAAATGTGGAAATAAACATTGAAGGAAATATTTCTGGGAAGGCTTCGTAAGATAACTTCAATCAACAAAATAAATATAAAACAAAAGTATTAAAAAACTTTTAATTGAATTTTACCATTAATAAAGTTCATACTGCCACAATGTTTTCAACAGAATTAAGATATTTCTTATTCGTCGGTAAGAATTGATATAATTTTCCTGTGAAAGCTAATAAGTTTTGATGGTTAGAAAAACATTTCATTCATATTTATGTAGCTAGGCCCCCAGTAAAAAAGTAAAATTTATTAGTGATATCACTTCAAGTGTTATTGTTTTAATATGACTATAGTTGCGGACTAATTCCTTTATTTCTTCCATAATTGCATTCAGGTTGTATTCATGATCCGATTTTCGAAAAATTTCTAAGACAATTTCACTGGTCGGATTTCATCAATTAACGAACTTGACCTTTCTTTTTACATAAAACTTATTAATATCGAGTTTGGTAACGATAAAAAAAATGACTAGCGCTAGAGCTTTAAAATATATATATATATATATATATATATATATATATATATGTGTGTGTGTGTGTGTGGTTTTTTTAAGGACCTCATATTCGTTAAGGACCTGGGTAGGATTGATGGAAATTTAAGGAAGTATTTTGAAAATCGCGTCATGAATACAACCTCAATAGCTAATTTTCCATAAGAGAAATCTGCTAAAAAACACTCTTTTTTTGTAATAGTTGAATAATGGTAACATTACTAACCTGAAATGAGTGAAGAAAGTGAAACATTTTGCAATAGAGTGAAGAAAGTGAATTGCCTTCTTAATTAGTAATAAGTATAAATTAAAAAATAATTTGAAGTTGGAAATTAAATGCTTTTAAATGTTTCTTAACATTGTAAGAATTTATTTTAACAAAATAAATTGAAATGTGAATGAATTATTGGTGGAAATAATCAATATATTTTAAAATTTAAATATAATAATAATTACCTTCCTTGTTTATAACCTGCACTTGTTTATAACTGCACTGCTTCCCAATCATCACTAGTTGTTTTATAACTATGCTTATAACCTTTCACAACCATGCTTATAACCTACCAACAACATACATACCATAATCTTCACAACATCCTAATTTTATTCATATTCTGGTTAGATCTGATCATGTATTACAGAAAAAAATTAATATTACACTCGTGACGAAAGTAGAATTTACAACTCTCGTGAAATTACCAGACTCGCTTCGCTCGTGTGGGTAAACGTTTCACTCGATTTGTAAAATGATCTACTTTCGTCACTTGTGTAATAAATAACTATTTTAGCAATATATTCATTTGAGATCATTTAATTTGTTCCAACAACTAATTTTATATATATATATATATATATATATATATATATATTGTCGACCCAAATTTTTCGATTTCGAGAGAGAGAGAGAGAGAGAGAGAGAGAGAGAGAGAGAGAGAGAGAGAGAGAGATGTGTGTGTATATATATATATATATATATATATATATATATATATATATATAATTTTGAACGGACTTCATTTTCGTCATCTACTGTGTAGGATCAATGGACATTTGAAGAAATTTTTCCAAAATCGCGTCATGAGTACATCCTCAAATGCTGATTTCCCTTACGGGAAATCTGCTAAAATGGGGCAAATCTTGAATTAGCTATCTGGGAGAGTGATACGTCATTGTGACTCAATAGGTGGGACCTGACCTGGAATTGGGCACATCCATCAAAACTTTTGACAGCTGGAAGAATAATAGGTGAGGAAGTGTTTCGCTCATCTCAACTGAGTTTATCCCAACAAGCGAAAGATCCAATAATAATCTCTAAATACACCGGCATCAGATTCACGGTATTTTATATTAAATGTCGACTATTGTTTAGATCAAATAAACATTTCCTAGTTTAAAACGTAAAATCTTAAAGGGAACATGAGGGATCATGTTGTCCGTGTGAGTTGGTCTTAATCTCAAGTGGTAAACCTAGAGGGGCGAATAAGGGCAATAGGAATTTATATGGTGGCGGACTCATTAAATTGATTCCTTAGTACCCCCTGGCTTGAAAAGGGTGGTAACCTGTAGATAACCCGTCCCAATTAGCCATAGTAGTATAAAGTGGACGTAAATAAATAGAAAAAAAAATTTTAAATGAAGAGGTCATCAGACGAGGTATTTCACTTACAGATCAATATAAACAATATTTGGTATTTAAGTTTCCAATGAAGTGGTTCATGATTAAAAAAATATGTCTAGCAAGAGCTGCGTAAGCTAAACAGATTTCACTCTTACTGGTTGAAGGCCTTAAATAAAATATGGCAATATTTCATTTTTTATGGGTTTAAGTGCAAACGTGAAAGTAAAAACGTTGATTATTTTGTTATTTATTGTAGAATAACATAAGTTATAGACACTTTCCTCGTATAAAGAGGTAAAAACGAGATAAATGCTAGAAATGAAAGCAGGAGTCAAACATTTATCGGGTGCCAACGATTTAAACAACGATTTGATGTGCTTGGGGCTGCTTTTGGAAATAGAAATTGTTAATACTAAAAGAAAAATATTATAATAAAAAAAAATTCTATCAACCAATGTTTTGAAATACGAATTGGGATTGAATAGGAACCACTTAACGTTTAGTCTGACAAACTCAGCAATAGTTCATCGATTGTCCAGAAAGCTATAAAATGTATTAACATGAGTACGACCTCAAAAGTAAAAACTCAGACAGCCTTACATAGAATAACATTCACAGGGATTCATGAATTAAAATAATCTCTTAGGGGTCCTAAAATATTGTAGAATCAATCTTGTTAAACTCCGGACAATCTACAATTGTTGTTCTACGCATTTTTTGTAACTACTGTATTAAATATTTTGCGAGTAATTCTTGTTTTAGCAGATTTCCCTTAAGGGAAATCTGCTATTGAGGTCGTTCTCACGATTTTTGAAAGTTTTCTTCAAATCTGCATCGACCCTACCCAGGAGATGACGAAAATGAGGTCCTTTCAAAATTTTATATATATATATGTGCGTTTGTTACCGCTCTAGCGGTCGCAATTATTGTTTGATCCTTACCAAGCTCGATATTTAATAGTTATATGTAAAAAGAAAGATCAATTTCGTTAACTGCTGAAATCAAAAGATGGGAAGGGGGGGTTTAGAGGTAAAGAATTTTCAAAATTCAAAATATCTCCATTACTATACGTTGGATTCAATTTAAAATAAGATTTGTTGTATATCTTATTTTAAATTGAATGTACTATAAAAATTGTTATATACATTTATTCTCTTTCTTGCATATTAGCCGAGATATTTGCATTTTAGCAGATTTCCCTTAAGGGAAATCAGCTATTGAGGTCGTACTCATGACGCGAGTTTCGAAAAATGTCTTCAAATGTCCATCGATCCTACCCAGGAGATGACGAAAATGAGGTCCGTTCAAAATTATATATATATATATATATATATATATATATATATATATATATATAGATATATAGATATATATTTGTCTGTTAACGCTCTAGCGGTCGCAATTTTCGTTTGATCGTTACCAAACTCAATATTTAAACGTTTTATGTAAAACTAAAGATCAGGTTCGTTAATGGCTGAAATCGGACCAGAGGGAGGGGGATTTAGAGGGAAGGATTTTCGAAAATTCAAAATATCTCCGTTACTATACCTCGGATCGAAAGATTATATAGAATCAATCTTATTGCAAATGAAATTTACTATAATTATTGTTATATACATTTATTCTCTATCTTGAATCTTAACCAAGATATTTGCATTTTTCGGTTTTCAGCCATCAGTAAACCGCCACTTCTACTCATGTTACATAAACAATACTCTGCTATATAATAAATCACATTATTCGAAGTTTAAATACCAAAAATTGTATTCAAGAGACCTTTATTATACGAGATAGATGCAAATATGTCCCAGTGACCCCCCCCCCCCCGTCTTAAGGCATTGGACTACTAAAATATGATTGATTGAGATAACAATTCTTCTGACTCATTATTAATTACAGTACTAGGTATAGTAAATAGTTCTCAATAAAATTAATATGTTATATTCTGATGTATTACAGAAATTGTTATTCTTTCCGGTGTGAGGCGGGCAGACCCGTTTGTTTACATTTCTAACCTAACGCTTCCTGTCGGCAGGTTATTGAAATTGGATGAAACATTTCTTATTTCCGTTAGTATTTTCTCACGGTGCTGTTGTGTTACCAGTATGTAGATTTATCTATTACTAAACTTTACGAGGGAAATCTGCTTAGTTTACGCAGCCCCTGCGTGACGGACTTTTTCAGTTTTCAGCCTTCAGCAAACCCCCACTTCTACTCATGTTATATAAACAATACTCGGTTAGATAATAAACCACATTATTCGAAGCAAAAATACCAAATATTGTTTACAAGAGACCTTTATTATGTGAGAGACACATAAAGGTCTCTTGAAAAACGTTTATAGCTTCGAATAATGTGGTTTATTACATAACAGAGCATTGTTTATGTAACATGAGTAGAAGTGGGGGTTTGCTGAGGGCTGACAACTGAAAAATGCCAATATCTAGGTTAACATTCAACATGGAGAATAAATGTATATAACAATAATTATAGCACATTTAATTTTCAAAAAGATCGGTTCTATACAATTTTTTGAACTTACGCATAGTAACGAATTTTCGATAATCCCCCTCCCACTGGTCCGATTTCAGCCATTAACTTGAACTTCATCTGTCTTTTTACATAAAACGTTTAAATATCGAGTTTCGTAATAATCAAACAAAAATTGCGACCGCTAGAGCATTAACAGAGACTAATATATATATATAATTTTGAACGGACCTCATTTTCGTAATCTCCTGGGTATGATCGATGGACATTTGAAGACATTTTTCAAAAATCGCGTCGTGAGTACGACCTCAATAGCTGATTTCCCTTAAGGGAGGAATTTTGAAAATTCGAAATATCTCCGTTAATATACAAGAAAGTGAATAAATTTATACATCAATATTTATAGTACATTTATTCTCTTTCTTGCATATTAGCCGAGATATTGGCATTTTTCAGTTTTCAGCCTTCAGCAAACCCCCACTTCTACTCATGTTACATAAACAATACTCAGTTACATAATTAAGCACATTATTCGAAGCTTAAATACCAAATATTGTCTACAAGAGACCTTTATTATACAAGGTACAAGTATATTCTGGTAACCCCCTCCCAGTCTTAAGTTCTTGGACTACTAAAATTCGATTGATAGAGAAAAAAAATTAAAATTCATTATGAATTACAGTACTAGATATACTAAATAATTTTCAATAAAATGAGTATATTATATTCTGATATATTTCAGTGATTGTTTTTCCTTCCGGTAAAGGCAGACCTTTTGTGTACATTTCAGACGCTGTCTATCTGTCTGTTCAACTCTGAGTGGTTGGCAGATTTGTTTGTTTACATTTCAGGCGCATCCCGCCGAGTGGAGAGATTTCTTATTACCGCTTGTATTTATTCACTTAATATTCACGGTTGTGTTATGATACCGGTATGTTGATTTTTATATTGTTAAACTTCACGAGGGACATCTGCTTAGTTTCCGCAGCCCCTGCTTGACGGACGTTTTGGAAATCGCATCATGAAGGAAATCTGCTAAAAGCCTTTAGAGAAAATAAATTTCCCTGAGCTGACATATTTAGATGCCGATCAGTATTCCAGGCACTAACCCAATAATA
The DNA here is from genome assembly GCA_019009955.1 of Riptortus pedestris. Taxonomy (NCBI): domain Eukaryota; kingdom Metazoa; phylum Arthropoda; class Insecta; order Hemiptera; family Alydidae; genus Riptortus; species Riptortus pedestris. The sequence continues at coordinate 131,487,416 of CM032233.1, read as the reverse complement.
GGTAATGGCGTATGTTACTCTCATCGGTAAAATTAAATGTTCAAGGAAAGAGTTAGTAGGGTAACGAGAATACAGTGTTAAAATAAAATAAGCAATAAGGCAAAAGTTAAAAACATAGTAAATATTCAATGAAGGTTTTACAAAAGTCAACTTACTATAAAAAGAAAATGAAGAGAAATTTAATCTTGTATAAGACAAAAAATATATAGACGGAACAAAATTACATTTCAATGCAGTCAAAGACAATTTTAATGCTCCTAAGATAAAACGAGTTAAAAATATAATGAATTTTGAAGGCAAAGGAAAGAAATATATTCTATGACATTGCATCTTATGGTTCTCTCTTAGGAGGAATAAGATAATTAGTTTGCAAAAACGGTAACATTTTAGAACAATTTCTTCAAATGTCCAACGATCTTACCCCAAGGAGATGACGAAAAGTCCGTGAGGCAGGGGCTGCGTAAACTAAGCAGATTTCCCACGTGAAGTTTAGTAATAGCTAAATCTACATACTGGTAACAGAACACCACCGTGAATAAATACAAACGGAAATAAGAAATGTTTCATACAATTTCGATAACCTGCCGACAGGAAGCGTAAGGTTAGAAATGTAAACAAACGGGCCTGCTCGCCTCACACCGGAAAGAAAAACAATTATTGAAATATATCAGAATATAACACATTAATATTATTGAGAACTATTTACTATATCTAGTACTATAATTAATAATGAGTCAGAATAATTGTTATCTCAATCAATCAAATTTTAGTAGTCCAAAAACCTTAAGACGGGGGGGGGGGGGGGCACAATAACATATTTGCATGTATCTCGTATAATAAAGGTCTCTTCAATACACTTTTTGGTATTTAAACTTCGAATAATGTGAATTATTATGAAGCAGAGTATTGTTTATGTAACATGAGTAGAAGTAGCGATTTGCTGGTGGCTAAAAACAGGCTATATATATATATATATATATAGATATATATATATATATATATATATACAGTTTTGAACGGACCTCATTTTCGTCATCTCCTGAGTAGGATCGATGGACATTTGAAGAAAAATTTTGAAAATCGCGTCATGAGTACAACCTCAATAGCTGATTTCCCTTAAGGGAAATCTGCTAAAATGAGGTCCCTTCAAAACAACAGAAGTCCGTAACGATATGGCTGAGCAGATTTCCCTCGTGAAGTTTAACAATAGATAAATCTATATACTGGTAACAATGAACACCACCGTCAATATTAAGTGAATAAATGCAAACGGTAATGAGAGATATTTCAGTCAATTTTAATAACCTCTAAACGGAAAGCTCTGAATTGTATAGAATCAGGTCTGCCAACCACTCCGAGCTGAACAGATAAATAGAAATATTCTGGATAGAAATACTGTAATTTTATACTGTAACTATTTATTATATACTGTAATTTAAAACGAAGCAGAATAATGTTTATCTCACTCACTCAATTTTAGCAGTCCATGAACTAAAGAAGGGGGGGAGGATCTACTGAACGTATTTGCATATATCTCAAGAGAAAGAAGCTCTCACCAGTCTCTATACCGATTTCTCGAGAGCCGAACAGTTACGGAAACGGCCGAATTAATTTTCAGCGGAATCGCTCGAACAGAACCGACAATAGCCTAATATAAAAACTGCATATATATCTGCTAATATATCAAGATAGAGAATAAACGCATATGACTATATTTATAGTACATTTAATTTGCAATAAGATTGTTTCTATAGAAGTTTTCCGAAGTATAGCAACAGACATATTTCGAATTCTTGAAAATCACACCTCTTAACCCTCCCCCACTTGTCCGATTACAGCCATTAACGAAATGGATCTTTATTTTTGAATAAAACAATTAAATGTCGAGTTTGATAACGATCTAACAAAAATTATGAACGTTAGAGCGTTAACAGACAAATATATATATATATATATATATATATATATATATAATTATGAACGGACCTCATTTTTGTCCTCTCCTGCGTAAGATTAATGGGCATTTGAAGAAATTTTACGAAAATCGCGTCATGAGTATTATTAGCTGATTTCCGTTAAGGATCCTCCGAAATCTGCTAATATATATATATATATATATATATATATATAGTTTGAAAATGTAGTCATACTTGGTCAAAGAATGAAAACGTCATTCCTTCCTTAAAAAACCTTTTTTATTGATTAAAATAACCCCGACGCGTTTCAAGCTCTCTCAACTCCTTACCAAGGTGTTTCGTTCTCTCTAAAACCACAATTTCAATTTTTTGTTAATTCTGAGCACTCTCCATTTACAATACATCTCTTATTATTATTTTCTTACCTAACTATTATGTCCAACATCTACTTGCTATACCAGCATAGTCAAATTTTGTCCACTATTACTACCAACGTTCAAAACTACCTTTCTAAGGAAGCTATTACCGCTTTAGCGGTCGTAATTTTGGTTTTATTGTTACCAAACTCGTTATTTAATGGTTTTATGTAAAAAGAAAGATCAACTTCGTTAATGGCTGAAATTCGAAAAGCGGGAGAGGGTTTAGGAGGGGAGGAACATTCTTAATATCTCCCTTATTATGCGTCGGAACGAAATAATGTATAGTAACAATCATACATCAAATGGTATGTTCTATTAATGTTGTTATGTAAGGTTTTTCACTATCTTGATTATTAACCGAGATATTTGCATGCTAAATACCACATATTATTATCATTGAACTTTTACGATTTGAGATAAATGCAAATACATGACGCATGTGGGAAATCTGCTTAGTTAACGTAGCCCGTGCATGACGGACTTTTTAATCATTTGGAGGGTTAACTTAGAGGTTTAATTTTTGTTTGATTATTATCGAATTAGATATTTAAGTATGTAATGTAAAACTGAAGATCAAGTTCGTTAACGGCAGAAATCGGACCAGAGAGAGGGGGGGGGCTATAAGGGGGAATTTCAAAATTTTAAAATATATCCGTTATTATGAGGAGGTTCGAAAAATTGAATAGAACCAATCTTTTTACAAATCTGTTTTCCAATAAATCTTGATAGATACAATTTCATCTATTTTGAATATTAAAGGAGATATTTGCATTCTTTGTTTTCCTCTCCAAATGAAAAAAAAAGTCCGTCACGCAGGGGCTGCGTAAACTAAGCAGATTTCCCACGTGAAGTTTTACAATTGAGAAATCTGCCTAATAATCTGCAACTGAGTTAGTAACAACTCAAGAAAACCTCCTAGTAAGAAACCTCTAAAACCTATTCGAGGTTCGAGGACGAATAGTTACGGAAACACGGGCGGGCCATGATGCCAGAGGCGACTCTCGGCTTTGTTAACAGTCCGAGCAACATTAATCCTAGCCGACTCTGCCCGTACACACGCAGAATACAAATTTAATGCAAATATTGCACGAGTTATTATTCAAGATAGAGACATAGAATAGTCATTCTTCTATACAATTTTTCAATCCGACGCATTGTTAACGGAGATATACGGAGATTGATTGGATTTCAAAAAATGTCCCCCCTCTAAATCCCCCCCCCCCCGACCCCCCCGACAGTGGGTCCGATTTCAGCCATTAGCCATTAACGAACTTGATCTTACTTTTTACATAAAACGATTAAACATCCAAATTTAGGTTTAAATTCGATCAAACAACTAAATTGCGACCGCTGTGTAACGATCAAACAGAATTGCGACCAAAGCTAGAGCGATTTTTTATATAATACAAATATATATTATAATATATATTTAATATATATATATATGAATATATATATTATATATATATATTATATATATATATATACATATTTATATATATATATATAGATATATATATATATATAAATATATATACTACGGAGTATAATGATGATACGCCTTATGGAAAAAGTCTCAATATTACTATTGTTCCACATTATTCATTTGAGTTAGTGTTGTTGAAGCGATATCGTTGTATATCGCCTGTTCAGACTCAATATAATCGTAGTCAGTCAAATGTTTTCATGTTTTGAGGGATTTATATATAAAAACATAATAATTTCATTATCACTTGTTTGATGAATAAAAGAAAAAGACGATTTATGAAGAAGCCTCAAAATGACAAAACGGGACTCATCATTTTTCGTCATCTCTCTGGGCGTTGGATCGAATTGGGACATTTGAGGAAATTTTTTCTTTCAAAACTAGCGCATGAGTACGACCTCATTGAGTACTGATTTCCGTAAGGGAAATCATGCTAACAATGTTTGAGTTTCCCGTAAAGTAATCTGCTCTAAAAATGTTTAATTTAGTTAACCGTAATACGAAGGTCATAGTACTTTACCTGAATTTATCGACCAGCTTTTACGAAGGTCCTAGTACTTTACCTGAATTTGGACCACCTCCCGACCTCCATAGGGAAACATTATGTCTCAACTGAAAGAAAGACTCATCATTTGAATCATTTGACATAAGAACAATAATCTGAAATTGTGGACTTATTTTCTAACTTTATGTTCATAATCTGGAATCTACTATAATTAACATTAAACCGCATGAAGACAATTACGTCTGGTCTTCCTCCAGATATTTTCCACTGGACGAATTAGGCCTAACTGATGTTCCCCATATTCGTGGCAATAATTAACTCGAAACAGCTTCAATTTTCTCGGTTATATTTTTCTCCCAGTTTTAGTAGGCATTTAAAAGTTCCAATTAAGCCAAAACTCGGAGGAAAACGTTCATTTAAAACGAAATAAGAGTTGTGAGGGCTGTATGGTTTCGAATACCCAGCAAAGCCATTTTTACCCGGCTCCAAGGCAAGAGCTACATCTGTTTAATGTATCGTTCAACAGTTTAATTACCAACTAATCCTTTCACAATATTGTTTAATAAAAGATGGTATGGATTCATTTACTTGCGAACACTAGTCATGACTGTCTCATAGACATAGTGGAGGTGTAAAGATCTCTATTGAAAAAAGTCCGTAACGCAGGGGCTTCGTAAACGTTTACAGATAAATAAAAACGGACATGTCAACACAACCGTCAATTTTAAGTATAAATACAAGTGGTAAAAAGAAATCTTTCCCCTCCCGACGGGAAGCGTCTGAAATGTAAACAAACAGGTCTGCCAACAACTTGCCAGAAAGGAAAACAATTATTGAATTATATCGGAATATAACACATTAATTTTATTCCGAACTAATTACTATATCTAGTACTGTCAGAATAACTTTTATCTCAATCAATCAAATTTTGGTAGCACAAAAACTGGGGGGGGGGGGTCACCAGAACATATATGCATTTATCTCGTATAAAAAATTACTCTTGAAAACAATATTTGGTATTTAAGCTTCGAATAATGTGGTAGAAGTGGGAGTTTGCTGAAGGCTGAAAAATGAATAAGATTGACCTTATACCCTTTTTTCGATACATCGATATATATATATATATATACATATACATATACATATATACATATACATATACATATATATATATATGTATGTGTGTGTGTGTGTGTGTCTGTGTGTGTGTGTACGAGATAAATGCGAATTCGTTATGTTGCCCCCCCCCCTTCTTTACTTCTTTGACCAAGAATGACTAAATTTTCAAACTAAATATATAAACAGATTTCCTTTCAGAAAAATTTCTTCAAATGTCCATCAATCATAACCAGGATATGACGAAAATGAGGACCCTTCAAAATTAAATATATAATTGATTTTAGTGGAACATAATAACTATAATCCAAGAACAAAAGAAGGGGGGGGGGTTTCTGTTGTTTTGGATTCCTAAAATGTCAGTTATTGAGATAAAAATTATTCTGATACATTACAAATCACTGCACTAGCTATAGTGAATAGTTTTCAATAAAATTAATATGTTATATGCAGATATATTTCATTAATTTTTGTTCTTTCCGGTCTATAATAATTCCATCTATTCAGCGCTGCGAAGTTGCCTGCCCTGTCTGTTTACAATTCAGAGGCTTTTCGTTGTAGATATTAACTTATAAATTGACTGAAAGATTTATTATTACTGTTTGTATTTATTCGTCTAATAAAATGTGGAGAAATTTGTGAGTGCTTCCAGGAATTTATATCGGAAGGATTAAAACGTTTATTATTGCAATTTTCACAAATACAGCTATCATAGAGAGCAATACTTGAAGAAGTTTATAGTCACAAATGATGACTTAATGTCCCTGGGAAATTTTCTTCACATTGGGGACATTCATAAACTGAACATGATTTACTTATTCCTGTCAGCAGTATGCAACTAGGCAACGACTAGTATATATAATTATCTTGATAATTAAACACTATAATATAGAAACGTCCAACGAAGTCAATTTACAAGTCACAGTAAACAAATAAATAAATGATGTCTAAATACTACTAATCAGATTAAGTTTATAAGAATTTTAGTTTAAAACAATGACAAATAACTTCTTGAATAGATAACCATTATTTAACTAGATGTATTTATAATGGATAATTAGTGAGGTTATTATTGGTGGATGTCAGTAGTTCTTATGGCTGAAAATGATATTTTTTTGTAATTTTTGACGTATTTTTCGTTTCGGTAAATATAATGTGACAAGATCTAAAACATTGGCAGTGTGTAGTTCTAATATTATTTTGTTATTTAGGTGTGTCGCAATTTAAGGTTAACATTTTTTGTAACATTCAAATATAGGTACAGACGCTATAAAGGTTAATAAAAAGTAAGCATATATACGAGGCAATAAAATACGGTAACCTATTTTTTTCTTGATATATTCGATTAAAATTACGTAGTGTACAGGATGTAGATTATATCTGGTTGTAAATGTGTTGTCTTTGAGGTGTTTATGACTTCTGTAATGTATGGCTGTCGTGTGTGTATTCAGATAGGTTGTGGGAAGTTCTTGTCAGTTATTAGTCTGCAGCTGTAAGTAAGTTTTGATAGTCAGTTGTCCTTGCAGAGTGTACATAATGTGTCAGTCTAGTCATGAGGTCGTCGTGTTATCCGTGAATGACCGTGCTCAAACGAGAAGGATACTTCTCTCTGTATCCTGATTATGACAGCATTCACGAATAGTGTTTTTATTTCTCGTAGATTTGTCTGTCAGATGCATTCGTTCCATTTTAGTGACTCTTTTTTAATGATTTAATGGCATCGTATCCTGTGATGTAATCAGTGTGTAACATGTCAAGTTGAGTTGCTAATTTGCATGTTTGTCAACCAAATATTGTATAGAACCAATGGCTGAAATCAGACCAGTGCGAGGGGGGGGGGGGTTAGAGGAGGAGATTTTCGAAAATGTGAAATATCTCCGTTACCATACGTCGGATCAAAACATTGTATAGAACCTATCATATTGTAAATTAAATTTACTATAAATATTGTTCTATACATTTATTCTCTATCTTGAATACTAACCGAGATATTTGCATTTTTATTAATTTTGGACCGAAACAGATGACTGAATTTCCCGCCAAAAGTTAGTTCGGCCATTTGCAGTAACTGTTCGGCTCTCGTATGGAGATTTCTCTATTGTATAACTTTACGTGGGAAATTGGCTTAGTTTACGCAACCCCTCCGTGACTTTTTTTGATCATATGATCGATACATGAATGGAATGTTTGAGCGCGTCTATTAGTAATAAATCTATTAAAGATGTTTCGAGTCCAAACCTGTGTGGGCATGTGAGGGGGACGAAGTGTTGGAGATAAAACAAGGTGGAGGGAGTGACGGGGTTAGGGCTATTGCCCAGGGGTATGCTCCCCCTAAGCGCTCACTCTAAACTAGTCCGTTTTACTGTCGCATAAAGTCTGATTTGAAATTTGGAGTTTGGATGGTATTTATTGGGGTGAGGGGGAGGGGGGGGGGTCGGGGAAATTTGGAGGCCTCCCTCTCCCCCCGGGGGCCGATATGTCCCTAAGCCGGATTTATCAATAAAGTGGTACAAAGCAATTATTTTCTACCCCTTCAGGCAATCTCCCCTATGCCCTTTGCCTCGTCTATTGCAAATAGGTTTCTGTCAGCTTAATATGTAGACTCCTCTTAGCTGATTTAACTTAAGTTATATCTCCTCATAGATGTTTTCCCCACCTACCCAATTTAATATGTGACGATGAATGAGATTGGTTGGTATAGTCGAAATATTATTATCAGATCAGAAGCCCTTAAGCGATTTTCGAAAAATTCCCACAAATGTCCACCAATCCTACCTAGTAGATGACGAAAATGAGGGTCGTTTGAAAATAATATATATATATATATATATATATATATATATATATATATATATATATATATATATTTGTCTGCTGCTGTTGCAGCTTTTATTTAATCTGCTATGTTAATTGTTAATATTATAGATGAGTAGGAGTGTTGGGTGTGCATCACTAAAGACTCCATAAAAACTAAACAACGCAAAATATCTTGGTTTAATAATCAAGATAGTGAAAGACATTTAAAACATCATCATTTTAAAAACAATTAGATTTTGCAATAAGAGTGGTATTAAATGCAATTTTTCGATCCGATGTATAATAAGGGAGATATTAAAGAATTTTCAAAATACTCCCCCCCCCCTCGTTCGATTAAGGCCGTTAACGAACTTCATCTTTTTTTTATATGATTTATATCTATATATATATTAAAATTGTAACAAACACTTGTCTGTAAAAAATTATTTTTTTCGCGAAATTTCACGATAACTTTTCGTTTACATGTCATAGGACATTAAAACCTGCATTTTTGCTCTTTCGTGTATGATTGTTTTTGTTTGTTTGTTTGTACCTTTTCAGCTATAAAGGCTGAAGCGAATTTTAGTTAAACTATGGTAATGTTATATTCTTAATATAACCAAACTTAGACTTTGCTGTCATTAATATCTTGAAGAACAGAGTGGGTTATAGGAATCCTGAAATTAAAAATAACGATATTTCGTTCCTATTGTTTTTTGCAATATAAACATAACAAAAGTTGTTTATTTTGATATTTAGAGTAACTTTTGTTATATACACTTTTTTCGTATACTGAATTATAAACGAGATATACGCAAAAACCTATAACGATTATGAACAATTTTATTTGAGACGAAAGACCCAACCGAAATGAATAAAACTCGGTATGTGTATTAGCACTAACGCTTTCATTACAATAAGCCATACTAACATTTCTAGAGACGGGCAGGAGTGGGGGTTGTAAGGGAGGCCTGAATTTAAAATAGCGGTATTTCGTTTTCTGTTCGTTTTTCGGCAAATATGAACCTAACAAAAGTTGTTTATTTTGCTATTTAAATTTACTTTTGTGATATTCATTTTTGAATTTTAACGAAGTATAAACGAGATATATACTATAAACTAAAGCGGGAGTCAACTATTTTATTGGGCGCTAATGATTGAACCGAACTCGGTATGTCAATTAGCATTAATTCTCCCATGATTATAAGCTATATTAAAATTGTTAGGTTCAAACGGAAGTGGGAGTTATAAGGGAGGCCTGAAGTAAAAATTCACGATATTTCATTTTCTATTTGTTTTTCGGCAAAGGTGTACATAACAAAAGTTGTTTACTTTGTTATTTAGAGCAACTTTTGTTTCATTCACCTATGTCGTAAAATGAAGTAAATACGGGATATAAGCTAAATCTATAGCGGGAGTCGACGATTTTATTAGTACTTATTTAAGTGTTTTTAATATAGGCATATTATGACAAATGATGTTATGTTTTAGCCTTATCTATTTCGATTATTTAGTACTAAGTATGATTCGGATTAGTGAGATTATAAATCCCCCTCCCCCTTCGCCTCATTTATTTATTTTCCCTAGAAAATAACTTTGTTATTTATTTCCAATAGAAATTTAAACTATAAGAGCATTTCCATTATTTAATTTGTATAATGTATTATTTAAAAAAAAAATCGTGCTGAATTTCCTCAAGGAGTGATAGGGGAAGTACTAGGGAATCAAACTCTTTGATTTTGGTTATATAGGTACTATCTTATATCTTCATGTTATTGAAACAAATATGTACTATCATAACAATTAAACGTTAATGTCATTATGACAAAAGACAAAATGCTCTTAAACTCGATATGATTGTTTAAAGTATTACTTAGGTTGCAGGGACGGCTACGATCTCTTCCCCTCGACTAGCTTTTTAATATAATAGAAATTATTTTATAATTTTATAATTCATAATAATAATTATAAATAATATTTTATTATATATTTGCAAGTTTGCAGCTCTTTGAACATGCTATGTTAATTGGGTTTATATTGAGATGAGCAGGATAGGGGTGTTCACTAATAAGAAATAACCTAAAAAACGCTAAATTTTAGTCTCGGTTAATATCGACAGGAAATAATTTTCATATCACATTTTATTGTAAAAATTACATTGCATGATTGGTTCTAATATCAAAATTTTGTGGACCGGTGCACATTAATTTTTAAAATTTTAAGAATTTCCCTTCCCTCTAACCCTCACCAAATAATATAAGAAAAACATTGCAAACGCAAAAGCGGTAAAAGACATATATATATATATATATATATATATATATATATATCAAGTTTGGTAACGATAAGACAAACATTGCTACCGCTAGAGCGGTAACAGACAAATATATAAATATATATATATATATATATATATATATATATATATAATTTTTAAACGGACCTCATTTCCGTCAACTACTAGGTTGGATATGGACATTTTAAGAAAACCGCATCATGAGTACGACCTCAATAGCTCATTTCCCGTCAGGGAAGTCTGCTAAAACTCTTGTCGGGTATCGCTCGATCCAATAAAGATCTTTAAGGTCTATAATGTCAATCGAGAGAGGAAACTACCTGTGCTTGGAGTCTATAATTATGTTTGCATGCAATTCTTCAATATAAAAGATCCTAAGAAACTCTCCAGACAATTTCTTTCTACATAATATCGATTATGAATCACATGGAGCCATTTGATTGAAACCTCTTTTCCTACCAATTCCATTAGAATTGTACCCATTACTAAAGGAATAATGAATTCTTTAAAAGCTTTTCCCCTTAAAACTTGCCAACTAGAAACTTTTCCCTACAAGAGTTTTGCCCAAGAGTTTTAGAAGTTGTAGTTTATGGACGAGAGTTTTCAGGTCCTTTACTTCATTAATAATAACAAAAAAGTTAATGGACTTAAAAATAACCAATGGAACGATTGTACTGGAATTAGTGCTGCCTGGAGTTGAAAACTAGTTATAAATCACTACCAGCAAAAGTTTGTCTCAGTTTGTCTATTGCCAAATAAAATGAGGACACAGTAGTGAACCTGATATATCAATACAATATAAGGAATGGTAGCAAAGAGACTGGCATTGAAATTTATGAAGAAAAAATATTCCGGTGTGATAATAGCTGAAATTTGACAAACGGTAAACCTTTCCACAGATGATTTTTTTAAATCAGCGAGAAGAACAAAATTGTAAAGAAATTACCGATGCAATAACAGCCAATAGATGAATTTAAACTAAACCTTTGATGCACAACTTTTTGATTTATAAAAAAGACCTCTCATTTCACTCCCAATCTCTATAATATACTAAAGTCAATAGTCTCCAGTGGATGAGAGCAATAGCCAGACCAGTGCAGAAACTCTCAACTTGAACATGAAGCCTGAGATTAGGGATGACACCGCCGAACAGATATGCTGCAATGCCTCTGGAGTTGTCTGTGTTCGGGGTCGATGAGGCTTCCCATAGAAAGGAGTATAAGGAGAGCTTCCTTCGCCCCATTTGTGAATTGAGAGAGTGGACTGTATTGGGTTGATAGATTAGATACAATTATGGTTAGTTTGTTAGTTGTAGTGATACTTGAGGAATATGATGTTCATGAATTTCTTGATGGGTCTCCTCTGCATCTGATGAAGGTCGGTTGCGCCTTATGTGGGGGAAATGGTTGTAGTTGCCTTGCACATGTGGGGCTTCAAGTTATGATTTTGAATGTGAGTACTCACGTGATTTATTATATGCATAGTTCTTCTCCTCTTCCTTCCCCGCTTCTCAGCTAGATCGCCCGACGGGCGGGCCCTTTTGCTCTTACTCGCACATTAAGGGGGTTGCTTTCACTTGCGATGATAACAATTGTCTCTGTATGTGCCGAGCTAGGCCTCCATGTTGCTCTAGGATCTTCTTGCCCTTTCCTGACAGGCCTCCTGGCGGCTGGATGGGCTGGCAGCGAGGTCCCCAGTCCAGGGACAGCATGAGTGGAAGGTGGATGACGTCATCAAATGCCGCACGCTGGCTTCACTCTTCTCGGAGTTCAATCTTCCGGAACAGTCTGTTTTATATATATATATATATATATATATATATATATATATATATTTGAACTAGCATCATTTTTGTCATCTCCTGGATAGGATCGGTGGAGAT
>CM032233.1:131422500-131470000 GCA_019009955.1 Riptortus pedestris | reverse complement strand
TCAAGTATACAACTTTTGTTATGTGAATGTTTGTCGAAAATCAAATAGACAACGAAATATCGCGAATTTTTATTTCAGGCCTCCCTTATAACCCCCACTCCCGATCAAACCTCAAAAAATTTTAATATAGAAAAAAATCATGGAAGAATTAATGCTAATTGACATACCAAGTTTTTTTAAGTTCGGTTTAATCGTTAGCGCCCAATGAAATAGTTGATTCCCGCTTTAGCTTATAGTGTATATCTCGTTTATTCTTTATTAAAAGACAAAAATGAATATGACAAAAGTTAATCTAAAAAGCAAAATAAACAACTTTTGTTATGTTCGTATTTGCCGAAAAAAGAATAGAAAACGAAATACTGTTATTTTTTAATTCAGGCATCCCTTACAACCCCCACTCCTGCCCGTCCCTAGAAATGATGGTATGGCTTGTTATAATGAAGGCGTAAGTCCTAATACACGTACCGAGTTTTATTTTAGTTCGGTTGAGTCTTTTGTGCCAAAGAAAATTGTGGACTCCCGCTATAATTTTTAGCGTATAACTCATTTATATTATGGTATACGACGAAAGTGTATATAACAAAAGTTACTCTAAATAATAAAATAAATAACTTTTGTTATGTGCATATTCGCCGAAAAACCAATAGGAAACGAAATATCGCTATTTTTAATTTCAGGCCTCCCTTATAACCCCCACTCCTGTTCGTCTTAGAGAATATTAGTATAGTCTATAAAGCCTAAGTTGGCTAGTATTAATAACACATACCAAGTTTCATAAAATTCGGTTCAGCCGTTTCTTTTATGACGTGAAAAGGTAACAAAACAACAAACATACACGAAATGGCATAAGAAAAATACAAAAATGCCAGTCTATTGCGTGTGCTCTATGCACATGTATACTGAAAACGAAAAGTTATCGTCGAAATCTTCCCGCGACCGGAAATTGAAAAAAAAAAAAAAAAAAAATCAATGCTACAGACAGAAGCTTACAATTATACATATTTATCAATTGTTATAAATATGACTATATATCAAGTATACACTTATATATATATTGAGGTTGTCCCAGAAGCCCCTTTAGCGAGTGCGGTGTACAATTTCTATTTGTTTTTAATCAAACTCGATATATATTTCGCTTTTATCGTAAAAAAGATATATTTATATATAAAATTGTAACCGTATGTTCGGTTTTAATCGTCAATCAAGTAAGTTGTCGTTTAATGGGACTTGAAATCCGGCCCAGTTGGAGTCTAGGGAAGGGTGGGAGGGGACGAGGAAGAGATGGCCGCACTGGAATCGCGGGCGGAATTCTTCGAAAAAATAATTCAAACTAATCTACCGTTTATTAATTCTGTCATCGGATAGAAAAATTGTACAGAACCAAATCTTATTGCAACATTATCATAGTAATATTTAATAATCGCTTACTAACAACATTTATTCTCTATCTTGTAATATATTAACACGAGATATTTTCAATTGCTCTATTTAAAGTTAGTGCCTGCTGACTGCATATACTACGTTGCCCTGAGGACGAAGACCACGGGAAATTACAAGATCAGGGTGCCGGTGAAAGTCGGTTCTATGTTATTCCGCCCCGATCTTTCCGCCGGAAAGCCTCATATTGCTCCCCTCTCCTTTTTTTTTGGTTTCGGCCCTCGCCTGAAATTGCGTTTTTTAGTTACTTCCTACTGTTATTACTAGGAACACATTTCTCTATTTGCTAAAAACTTCAGGAGACATGAGAAATCTCCATAGTCTTCACGCCAGACCATCCTGCGTGACGGACCTTTTTTTCCTATAAGCTGCCGGCAGTTAGTAGGGCCTCCTGCTTATGCTGGCCGCCTCACTAAAACCAATAACCAAAACGGCCAAATAAACCGTTCTGCACTTCTTTGGCCTCAATTGGCAAATATTCGCAGGCACTGTTACAGCTTTTTTTCTTGATAATGCTACATTCATCTGAAGAACTACTTAATCTCTATTGCCTTGCTTCAATCAAAGTGGCATTGATTCGTATTCCAGGAATTGGAAATAATCACTGGCCGAACCCAACCGCACTCTACGCCCATAAACCAAAAAACTACCAAAAACACATCTAATACTCTCCTCTCACAAAACAAATTAACACTTGCCATTCCCCCTAAAACCTCCTAAATAAACCCAAAAACCCTACACAAACTTCTAAATCTAATACCCCCACCAACCCCCCCCCCCCCCACCAACCACAACCCCCCCCCCCCCCACCAACCTACCAACACACCAACCAAAAAAAAAAACCCAACCCCCCCCCCCCCCCCCCCCCCCCCCCCCACCCCCCCCCCCCCCCCCCCCAAACACCCCCCCCCCCCCCCCCCCCCCCCCCCCCCCCCCCCCCCCACCACCCACTGTTTTAAAAAAACGCCACGTAGTCAGCTTCCATTTCTTTTTGATCGCTCAAAATAACTTATCTCAGACTTCTCCCCCCCCCAATTATGACATCAATCGTTGCATCGGGTTCACATATCTTTCGAATTAGCTTCAATCTATGTTGGCCTATAACCGAACTGAATAAAGCGAACCTGTTTGAGATATATGAAAATACGTTGTACAATGACGCCACCATTTTACGTTCTTAACTGGAATATGTTTATTACTTCTACACCATACTCGATAATTAACTTTTATTGATGTTATTGTTTTTTCATGAGTAGCTCTGAAGATGGGGACAATAGTCTTCGAAAGTGCTTTGCGCAGCAAATAGAAATTGGTGAAGACATTGGAAGTGCTTCTTTCTCTCTCCAATGTATCGAATTAAATTTAATCTTTTTCATTTCAACCCTAATATGATTCATATCAGTTAGTTGGCACTATAGTTTAAATTGTCATTGCTTGCCTTACCCCCCCCGCTGCCAAGAATATTAAAATAGGGGTGATCGGGTTAGAATGTGAGGGGGTATGGCCGGGAGATTCGAAAATCTAAAATATCTACTAAGTCCGTCACGCAGGAGCTGCGTAAACTAAGACGAGATTATCCCCAAGTTCCACTATTGTTGCCACACAATTTATCTACCAAAAGTATAAGTTGTTCAATAAGCAAAAATATGTGTTGGTATGTATGCTTCAAATAATGGTGCCCCACTTCAATAAGTGTAAGAGCTTATGTTTTATATGACTTTATTGTTTTTACAGTTTGGAGAGGGGAGGGGGGGGGATTTTACTTGATGGTCGAAAACTACTAAATGACAAGTATCTTGCTGGAATATTGATTTAAGCTTTGGGATTTCTCGTATTTAAGTCTCTTTTTATGCGATTGCAGTGGTGCATCTACTTAGATACCTCTCTTTTTCTAATAATAAATTTTTTGAGTTCTTTGAAATAAAACATTCACGTGACATTATTTAACTAAAGACTTCATATATTTTTTTTTTATCCTATTATAGTGCATTGTAAACTTCCCCTATGTGCTAATATTGTAGATGATATTGTACACAATTTTTCAAATGCCACTACGCATAATTACGGACCTATGGGGATATAAGCGGAGGACGACTTGAGACATTTATGTTCTTACCCACTAGGATATTTAAGAAGACTATTTTCGTAATAAAAAAATAAAAAAAAAATAATAGTAATCACCAAAAAAAAAAAAAAAATACACCACCACACTCCACAACACACACAAAAAAAAAATAATTATTCTTCCCCGATTTAAAATTAAAACCCTCCCCCCCTCCCACGTAGGATTTTCACCTCATTAACCGCGAACTACTTATTGATCAATATTGTCTTTGTCAAAATATTAAATAAAACAGCTTGTGATTTAGCAAGCTATTGCCGTTTTAACATATCGGCAATCAGACCCCCAATATTCCTTAGGCTCTTAGATGGCGTGTAGTGTGAATCGTACGCTATGGGGATACTAGTATATTTTTTGTGTGGTGTAGTGTCTTGTGTAGGGTTGGGTTTTCCTCCGATATATATATATATAAATATATATAAGCGTAAACAATTTTGAACCGACCTTACTTAATCTTGCGTCATGGGCGATACTATGATTTGGAAGGTGAAATCCCCTTCCAATAATGATCTTAATTATCCAATTTGCTAAAGCGACCTATATTTCCCTTAAGATTCAGATAAATTCCCACAGGAATGCTATCCCAAGTCAGATCGCTATATCCAGAAGTCCCTAGAGACCCGATTTCACGAGTACCACTCATGCCATATTCCCCTCCACTGGACGTCCTCAAAAGAGAACAATGGCCCAGCTACGATCTTCCTATAGAAGAATGTATAGTGAAGCATGATAGCCAGTGGCTTTAATTTCTTTCTCAAGGATGACATTCCTTCCCCCTCCTTAGCTCTTGACTTCCTTGCCAGGCAGCGGAGAGGTTGCCCCCGCCCCCCCCCCCCCCCCCCCCCCCCCCCCTTTACTCATTGTGGTTGAAGGCCAGCTTCCCCCCCCCCCCCCCCCGGCCTACTGTCAAGATAGGCATGGAGGCAGCAGGTGCCCTATTGTAACTTTGTACATAATCCACACATTATCAAATGCCCATTTAAATACCAGACTAGTAATATACTGCAAATAAAGAAAAATTAAATCTACTAGGTATGGATCTAATTGCGACATATGAAGAACTTTTTTTAACTATTGGTTCTGGGAAACCTGCTTAGTTTACGCAGCTCCTGCGTGCTAGTTATCTGAGCATAATTCTTATGAATTCTTTCATTATGTGTTATTTACGGATTTACGTATTTTTTTATAAGACATTAATTTTCATTTTACCCCCCCCCCCCTCCAGGATATTACATATTTATTATTTTATTCATTAGTTCAACCGACAACATTAACTAAATTTATGTAATAATTATTCAACTGGCAATGCATTATAAGAAAGTTTATAATTTTGTTTTTGAAATATTCAATATCCAATTTATTCTAATTATTTTTTTAAAATGGCAAAAGGAACATATGTCATAAGCGGGCTTCAGATATAGTTATTTATTATACAAGTGTACGAAAAGTAGCAATCATTTTTAGCAGCTCGAAGTGCAACAACGTGTTTTTTTACACCCTGCGTAATTTCACTGAGATGTTGTTCTATTTCTACTTTCGTCACGAGTGTAAATATTAATTGTTTTTCATGTAATCGCTGCTAATTCTTATGATCAGATCTAAACCAGAATATGACACAAAATTAGAGAGGACATGCTTGTGCAAGATTATCAGCAGTATGTTGTTGCGCTAGGTTAATAAAGCATGGTTGTGAGAAGGTTATAAGCCACAAGTTTATAAAACAACTAGGTGCATGATTGATGAGCTAGTGCCTAACGCTCTATCAAACAAGTGCAGGTTAATAACAAGGAAAATGCGATAATTATTATTTATAAAATAAATTCTTACAATGTTAAGAAACATTATTAAAAGCATTTAATTTCCAAGCTTCTAATTATTTTTTAATTTACTACTTAATTACTAATTAAGAAGGCATTCAAATTATTATAATTCAAATTTTAAAATTATTAATATTTCCTCCAAAAATTCATTCACATTTCAATTTATTTTGTACAATAAATTCCTTACAGATTTTAATAAAACATTTAAAACATTTAATTCCAACGCAAATTATTTTTTAATTGAACGTTACTAATTACAGAACAAATCACTTTTCTTTACTTGTGAAGAAAGTGTTTACTTTCTTTACTTGTGAAGAAAGTGATTACTTTCTTCACTCTAT
Organism: Riptortus pedestris; assembly: GCA_019009955.1. Taxonomy (NCBI): domain Eukaryota; kingdom Metazoa; phylum Arthropoda; class Insecta; order Hemiptera; family Alydidae; genus Riptortus; species Riptortus pedestris. The sequence goes on along the minus strand of CM032233.1, from coordinate 131,464,280 downwards.
TGCAAAATGTTTCACTTTCTTCACTCATTTCAGTTTAGTAACGTTACCATCATTCAACGATTACAGAAAAACAAAATTTTACAATTTTCTTACACAATTTGAAATCCAGCATTCGCTAAAAATATTTTAACCGAACGACAGTCACTTATATTTTCCTCGTTCTGCATCGAATCGCCCGAGCAAATTTGCAATTCAGGAGTAACATTATAATTCAAATACTAAACTTTCGAGTCAAACTCTTAATGTAGTTATGCGAGTAATATTATTAATAAGAATACTGCTAAGTGCAAGGAGGTATCAGCGGGACTTAAGAGTTAAGGATTAACGTATGAATGTTTTATCTAAGAGTTTTATCGAGAAACAGGTCTTGTAAACCGTAAGTCTTCCCACCGAGTAGTTTATTTAAGCACATATGCCATGTAAGGCACTAAACAACAACAACAAACACTCCTCAGTGTGCTAACACACACAAGAGAGACGTTCAAACGCCAGAGGGCAACATCTCACCCCACCCCTGCGTTAAACTAAACATGATTTTCCACGTGAAAGTTTTACAATATAGAATCCTGCCCTAATATCAACCACCAGTAGTAATGAATCCTCTAAACCTAATCACGAGGGGGACGATCAGATGACCGAAAACGGCCGCCTCCTCAACAGCCGCCCATAGCTCTACGGCGGAATGCGTCCCAACATAAAGCCGATCTCATGCCCGACCACACACACAACACCATCGCAACATATCTCACTTAATATTCAAGACACAGAATAAAATGTTATAGAACAAATATTTAGTAGTGAAATTTTAATTTGCCATATAAGATTAGTTACTCATTCAATTTTTCGATCGCACGTATAGTAACGGAGATAGTTCGATATTTCCGAAAATCCTCCTCTGTAAACCCCTCACTCCCCCCACCCCCTCCCATGCCCGCTAGCCGATTTCAGCCGTCAACGAATACTGAACTTTCTTTTTACATAAAACGACTTTACGATGGACATTTGTCAGAAAAATTTCGAAAATTCCGTCAATCGAGTCAACCTCAATTAGCTGATTTCCCTTAAGGCACCGAAATCTGCATAAAAGGTCTCCGTCACGCACGCGGCCTGCGTTAACATAAGCAGATTTACCCCTCTGCCTTACGATATTTTCATTTATCCCCTCCCCCCCCCCCGAAAAAGTCAAATGAAAAGAATATTTGGTATTTATGCTTCAAATAATGTGCTTCATAACGTAATAGCATATTGTCAATATGAGATGAGTAGGAGTGCAAATAACTCGGTTAATTATCAACGTATTGAAAAAGCACGCAGAACAACATTTTTGGAGCATTACATTTGAAATAAGATTGGTTCTATACAATTCTTCAAATCCCGACGCCCCCCCCACCCATAAATAATAAATTTAGCAGGACGATATTAATGAACTTTTCGAACTTCTCCCATCTTCAAACCACCTCCCCCCCATTGTCGATATATACACAAATATTATATATATATATATATATATGTACACACATATTTGGCCTGTATAACAGCCACTAGTGCCGTCTGCAATTTTTGGTCTCATCGTTTACCAAACTAGCGCCCCCCAAATAAAAAAAAAAAAAAAAAAACCAAATAAACCCCTCTCAATTTATATAGTTTTATATTGTACCAAGAAATGATTGGGGGAGGCGGGGGTTTAGAGGGGGGATTTTCGAAAATTCGAAATATCTGCGTTACTCTGCGTCGGATCGAAAAATTTTATAGAACTAATCTTTTTTGTAAATTAAATGTACTACTAATGATGATATATGCATTTATTCTCTACTTCGAATATTAACCGAGAGATTTGCATTTTTCAGCCTTCAGAAAACCCTCACTTCTACTCATGTTACATAAACAATACTCGGTTGTGTAATATACCACATTATTCGAAGCTTAAATACCAAATATTGTTTTCAAGAGACCTTTCTTATACGAGATACAAGCAAAGATGTTCTGGTAACCCCCACTCCCTTCTTAAGTACTTGGACTACTAAGATATGATTGATTGAGATAAAAATAATTCTGATTCATTATAAATTACGGTACTATATAGAGTAAATAGTTTTCAATAAAATTAATATGTTACATTCTGATATATTTCTGAAATTGTTTTTCTTTCTGGTGAGAGGTTAGCAAACCTATATGTTTACATGTCAAACGCTTCCCGTAGGGAGATTATTAAAATTGACTGAATGATTTCTTATTAACATTCAAGGTGGTGTTGTTTTACCAGTATGTAGATTTATCTATTGTTATACTTCACGAGGGAAATCTGCAAAGTTTAAGCAGCCTCTGCGTGACTGACTTGAAGGAAAATCAGCTATTGAGGCCGTATTCATGACGCCTTTTTCGACATTTTTCTTCAAATGTTTGTCGATCCTACCCAGGAGATGACGAAAATGAGGTCCGTTCAAAACTGTATATATATATATATATATATATATATATATATATATATATATATATGTTTGTCTGTTGCCGCTTAAGTCGTCGCGATTTTTGTCGCAAACTTAATATATAATCGTTTTATGTAAAAAGAAAGATCGAGTTCGTTAATGGCTGAATTCGGACAAGGGGGAGGGGGGTTTAGAGGGTTAAAATTTCTAAAATTCTTAATATCTCCGTTAATATACGTCGGATCGTCGGGTATGTACATTTTTTCACTATTTTGATTTTTAACTGAGATATTTGTATTTTTTTAGTTTTCGATGTTCAGTAAAGCCCCACTCCTACTCATCTCATATTGACAATGTTCTATTATATTATGAAGCACTTTATTTAAAGCTTAAGTACCAAATACCATTCTCATTGAACTTTCAAGTTTTGAAATAACTGCAAATACGTGGTGCACGTGGGAAATCTCGTTAGTTAACGCACCACTGCGTGACGGACTTTTTTCTGTGAGGTTTTCCCGTAAACTGGGTGTCCCATTGTCCTTGTCCGCTCGAGTTATGGAATTATAAATTTGTTAATGAAATATCGGGGGGTGTTGTTGAGAAATGGGCTTTTGCCATCCTTTCAGGGCGATAAGTCAGACGGAGACTGGTCATATCTCTCGTGTATCGTTCTTCGGGCAAACTGTTCCCCAGCGCCCATTTTACCTTGGCTTCTTGAACACATTCTGTCTCCTTGTTCTGGCTAGAGTCTCCAGTTAGGGCGACAAGCCTACGCCAAATAGGAATAAATAAGGGCCCCCTTGGGGCTACCCAACCGCCCTCCCTAACCCCCTCACCCTCTCATAAATTCAAAACATAGGAATATTTTCCTAGGCGTTAAACCCCCTAAACTGCAGGGGAAGGGAGGGTTGAGTTTTATAATCAGAACGTCCGACAAAAGTGAGTCCGTCCTGTCAATTACTGAACGGGATAGAAGTTCACATGTCCAATTGCCCTTAAGGGAAATCAGCTATTTAGGTTGTCCTCAGGACGGGAGTTTCAAAAAATGTCTTCAAACGTCCACCGATCCCACCCAGATATGAGGAAAAAAGTCCGTCATGCAGGGGCTGCGTAAAGTAAGCAGATATCCCACGGGAAGGTTTACAACAGATAAATCTACATACAAGAAATGCCAACGTGATTGTAAAGGGAATAAATACAAACGGTAATAAGAAATCATTCAGTCAATTCACAAGATAATAATACCTACAACAGAAAGCGTCTGAATTGTAAGCAAACTTCGCAGTGCTAAATAGACATTAGATAAATATAATTATTCTAGACCGGAAAGATGAGCAATTAATGAAATATATCTAGATATAACATAGTAATTTTATTGAAAACTATTTACTATAGTTAGTGGAGTAATTTGAAATGAATCAGAATAATATCTATCTAAACCACTAAGATTTTAGTAATTCAAGAACAAAAGGGGGGGGGGGTTTCAACAGAACGTATTTTTTTGTATCTCGTATAATAAAGCTTCATTGAAAACAATATTTGCTATTTAACCTTGTAATGAAATGGTCGTTGTACAGAATGGTCCACGGGAAACGGGCGGTTTTGAATCGCGCAGTACTTGGTGGAGGGGGAAACGCGCCGTCAAGGTCACTCGCCACCGCCTGCCATTCAGTCGCCACTTTGCCGCTGTCGACGAAAGATCATTAGCATACGACACATTTATAAAAAGTGGTGAATCAGTAGTTGAAACTCAACGATGTTTCAGGCGTTATTTTCATATCGGACGCCATGGTGAAATACCGAGTAGGAATACCATTCTAAGGTGGGTAAATTCATTTAGATCCACGGGTTCTGTTATGAAAACAAAGCCACCTGGCCCTGCTCGGTCGGCACTCACGCCACAAAACGTGGACAGAGTCAGAGAGGCGATTCTTGGCAGTCCCGGCCGTTCTGCTAGACGTCATGCAACTGAACTTGGGCTGAGTAAGAGCACAACAAAACGTATCTTACATAAGGACTTGGTTATGGCCGCCATTTAAGTGATGTTATTTTTAAAAAAATAAAGTAATGTATTTTTTAAAAATGGCTTAAATTCAGCTTTATTTTTGTGTAAATAAAATGTGTCTGTCTTCAAAACTAACAGAGTAATTACTATTTTAAAACGGTCCGTTTCCCGTGGGCCACCCTGTATAACAGCTTATTATTAATATGACACTAGTAGGTGTGGGGGTTTACTGAAATCGTAAAACAATAAAATCCAAATATCTCGGTTAATACTCATTATACGGAAAATATGTATAGAACAATATTTATAGTAAATTTAATTTGCAATAAGATTGTTTCTATATAATGTTTCGATCAGACGTATAGTAACAGAGATATTTCGAATTTTCGAAATTCCTCCCTTCTAAATCCTCCCTCCCCCTCGTCCGATTTCAGCCGTTAACCACCTTGATCTTTCTTTTTACATAAAATGGCTAAATATCTGACTCATAATATAAGAGATATTTTGAATTCTGGACCTCCCCCCATAGCCCCTAATTAATCTACAGAAAGCTTTCTGATTTTATAACCTCTCCTAACTAACTTGTAAATGTTTTAATCCGACACATAATAACGAGTACGTAGATGTATACATATTGTCACAAAGAAACTAGTCAAAATTGGATCTGAACGGGTCAAAACTGATAACTTCATGGGAAAATATTCAATATTACAATACTTCTTTACTTCGTATAAGGAAGTAACAATAGAGTATCAATCAATGGGTTCCGTCATTTGGAGTGAAACCTGATCAAACAATCACTAAAGAACAGGACATTTTTAAAGAGTGCATTAATCCATTTTATTAAAGAAAATAACGTGAAATTTTTTGGGAAAAAATGAAGACGAACAAGCAGATTTTAATAAATGTAATTTTGTCCAATTTGAAGACGAGGTATTTCATCTCGAAATAAAGTTTACGTGAATATTTTATCCACCAATAAGTTCAACCAAACCTTGAAAATTACAAGCCCTATGATTTGAAAACGAAACCAATTATACTGTGTAACGTATCTCACAGTCAGAGCTTTCAATTTTATAAATGTTCTATATTGAATATTGAAAAAATGCTATAGCAATATTAGGCGTAAACGATAAAACGCACCTGCTGAGTAGACTAAAAACGCCAAGAGATCGGAATGGTATATTATTTACTCCAATAACTTTCTATTGTATGTGTCCAATGAGGAAAGGAGTGAATTCAATGAAGTCTGTTACTTGATAGTCCCAACAAATGAACGGCTTTTCATGTCGCCAGGTTTAAATTAATTACAAAAACATATTAGATTTTAATTAAAATTCAATCTATATTGTTTTCCCTTTTGTAATTCGAATAGTAATGGAATTTATATTACATCTGACAACATTCCATTGCACATTTGTTTACCTTTCAATCAAAACCGGTACTATTAAATTACGTTGTCCATCAGTCCTCGAAACACCTTTAAAGGCTGTACGCTGAATATGAAGGATATTCATTTTGAGGCTTCTTCATAAGTCTTTATTCATCTTTTATTCAAACCAGTGATAATGAAATTATGTTTAATATGTCAATCCTCGAAACATTTGACTGAACACCGATTATAAACGATATCCTTCTACATAACTCAAAATGAATGTGAACAATAATCATATTGAGACTTTTTCATAAGGCGTTCATTATACTCCGTAGTATATTATATGTATATATTTGTCTGTTAACGCTCTAGCGGTCGCAATAATTTTTTCTTGATCGTTACCAAACTCGATATTTAAACGTCTTATGTAAAAATAAAGATCAAGTTCGTTAATGGCTGAAATCGGACCAGTGGGAGAGGAGGTTTAGAGGGGAGGATTTTCGAACATTCGAAATATTACTATACGTCGGGTCGAAAGATTGTATAGAGTTAATCTTATTCCATATTAAATTTACTATAAATATTGTATACACATTTATTCTCTATCTTGAATATTAACCAAGATATTTTCATTTTTATTAATTGTGTATGGACAATGGACGGGATGAGATCTGTTAACTTCGGTACTAGTCGTGAGTTTCAGTCAAAACTAGTTCGGCCGTTTATGTAACTGTTCGGCTCTCGTGAAATTTCTCTATTGTAAAACTTCACGAGGGAATTCTGCTTAGTTCACGCAGCCCTTTCTTGACGGACTTTTTCTTTATATAAGGATCTCAACGGGAAGACGATCGTAGAATCTGCTTCAAGAGTGGGCTCCTCCAGATAGAGCAGCCCATGCCATCTAGTGGTGACGTGAGGAACCACAGGACCTAACCCTCGGAGTGACAGAGTCTAACTCCTGGTAGCAGGAATCGGTCAGATCACTGAGGATTCTTGTTCGAGACACTGTAAGGTGTAGTGCAGATACACCTTTTTAGCCAAAAAAGAATTTTCAATAATGACTGGCTAAAGAACTTTAAAGCGGTCCTGCGATACACTAAAGTTTCTAAACTCATTAACACGTTAAGTATCGCTACAAGGACAACCTGGGGAATGAAATTAGAATGCCTGAAAACTATTTATTGCAATTGTCCCTAATATGTTCTACGATATTTCAGTATGGCATTATTCAAAAAACAATACACTTGGAGCAGCATTGATTGTTGAGACTACAAGTGGACATATTCTAAAATAGAAATACCGACATGATGCTAGATGCTTCAATAATCAAGCTGAGAAATACGCTGTTTTAAAAGCTACCGAATATATTATAAAATCATCATATAACCTATACAAATATAGGACCATACACACAGACAACACGACTCTCATTTACTCAATGAGCAACCCTACTATACACGACCAGCTCACAGAAAACATTAGACAAAATATTCTAGAAATTATACATTTAAATCTACACATACACAAAGACTGCATAATAGCCCATCCAAAAATAATAAAAATATTGGAAACAAACAAGCTGACACGTTAGCAAATGAAGCAGCTCAAGATACAAAAATAACCCTAGTATTCTCTCTCATGCCACTCTCATACATTAAAAAAGATTTACGTACCTCCATTTAAAATTAAGTTCATTATTAAATTTGATCTATTTTGATTAAATATTGAACAGTCATAAAGTATGCGTTTATGTTGTCTGTAAGTCGCAAGTACATTTGTCATTGTCTTGAATATTAAATCTTGTTAAATAATGTCCTGTCTGTCAATGTACAGTTAGAAATTGTGTGCATTTGTGATGGTGACTCTTAATTGTGTTGTACATAGTTGATGTGAGTTATATCTGGTATGTATTGATGTAAGATATTGAAGTACAAAAATGAAATTTTAGAAAAGTTAAAAAAACATTTGATATCCACCGAGCTACAAATTCCAAAAGTAGCCCCATCTATAGAACTATATCCAGCCTTAATATATCCAGCCCGGAGGACTACCTGATATTTAAGACAAACATAAAAAATCTAAGATCTGTTAGCCAATTAAGAGTATCAAGCTCAGAATTCGCCAAACTTCAATCACGAAACAAAACTTTCTCATTCAAAGCTCAGGAACCTTGCACTTTTTGTAATCAGTTCATCCCTAATAGCCTGTCACATATACTTCTCTACTGTGAGATGCTCATCGAAAACAGAAATAAATATCTACAAACACTTTCCTCAGCAGTCCGCAGTCTACATAAAATTGAAGAGATACTTATTATCGATATCCTCAAAAAACTACACAAGATTTACTGCTTCATCACGTCAGCATGTAAATACTCTGGAATCTATAAGTGCTGATGGACCACACTCCAGATAAATGCTATGTTAAGACGGAAAAGGGTTTATAGAATGATTTTAGTTGACTTTTAAGTACTATATTTTTCTATTAACACTATATTGCTTTTTTTTTTGTTTTTCTTTATTGTAATATTATTGTTGATCTCAAGAACTTGGATTTAATTATTTATTTAAAAAAGACATAATTGTTATTTGTTTATTTAATTTGTACAAGATGTAAATCTTTAACAAATAAATATATATTCTATTCTATTCTATTATATGTATTAATGTAAGTTGGTATGTAATTGATGTATTGGTGTGATTACCGAGAAACACATGTTTTTCAAATAACGAGTACTCGGGCAATTCGGAGCAAAAAATTTATTTATGAGTGGAAAAACAGTGCACACAATATGCAATTTCAGAATAAAATTACTTACAATTTAGCGTTTAAAAATTACATCTCTAAGGTGGTCCGAATTGAGCGGCTAGGACTCTGAACTGTTGCAAGGCGCACTCTTTCAACTGTCTCAGGGCTACTAACTGTCCTTGCCGGTCCAGGAGGTTTCTTCTTAAGCAAAGATCCAGTTGTGTTAACATTATGTATCCAAGGCAATATCGTGTTACGATCAGGGATAGCACCATGCCGTGCAATGTTAAATGTACACGGATGTCTCGCTGAGTCTTAGTGACAGAGTCACCATTTGCGTAAATCCGTCGCATGACAAACGTACGCTGCTGAAGATTCGACATCTCGGCTACAACTGAAACTGCACACTCCCCCCTCCACAGCCCAACAACTTCCGGCCGTCCCCCAACGACATTCCTTGTACACTACGCGAGTCAAAAACATGCGTTTCCCAATAACCACCCTGTACATAGTTAAGAGTGAAAATTTTCATGAGCAAGATAGCTAGGTGGGGTGGATTCACTAGAGCTTGGACTAATGTTGAAGTGAATAAGTTTTTCCATCCTCCAGTCGGAGCTAATTATTTAGAAGTTGGACACGACGCTGGTAATGAGAATAGAGGAGTAATGAGGGGGATGGTTCATGGCCAGTTAGCCCCATTGTCGGCCTGCTCTCCACTATCCCCCATCCCCGCTTAGCCTAAAGCCATCAAAGCTTTCAGCCTTTATTCACATTTCCTTTCCGACAAAGTCAAGTCGGCAATTAGCCGAGCCGCTTTATCATCCTCCCCTTGAATATATTTCAACTAAGCTTCTTAATTGCAACTAAAAGTTAGCAACATCCCTCTTAGGGACGATCGCCAGTGCTGGCTGGCCATCCCTCAAACCCACAAAAAGAAATGTCCGTCACGCAGGAGCTGCGTAAACTAAGCACATTTCCGTCGTAAAGCTTAACAATAAATACATCTACAAACACAACACCGCCGTGAATAAAAACAAACTGTAAGAATAAATCTTGCTGTCAATTTTAAAAAACTCCAGGCGGGGAGCGTCTGAAATGTAAACAAACACGTCTGCCAACCTTCCAACAGAAAGAAAAACAATTACTGAAATATATCCGAATATAACAAATTAATTTTAATGAAAACTATTTACTATATCTAGTTCTTTAATTTATAATGAATCAGAATAATTTTTATCCCAATCAAACAAATTTTAGTTGTCCAAGAACTTAAGACGGGAGGGATGGGGGGGGGGGGCACTATATTATATTTGCATGTATCACTTATATTACATAGCCCCTGCTTGACTGACTTTTAGCAGATATCCCTAAAGGGCTATATATATTATAAATGAAAGGTTAATTATAATTATTATTATTTAAATTTAATCTATGTACCGGCTACTTCTCAGGGTCATATATTGCACGGCAAGCATTATCGTTTCCACCATCTCTGGCTATAAGAGCTAATTTATCTATTTAATCAGAGATATAGTACAATTAGACTAGATAATTAAAGAAACACTTACTCTCTCTTTGCATCTTGGGAGTCGACTGCCTGTTTCCTGTCCCACGAGATTGACCCTTGGACTCACAGGGGTCCGTTGTCCGTCCCTTGACAGGTGCTGCTACCTCGTTTAAAGCCTAGTACTAATCACTCTGATCTCATAGATTATAGAGAGACAGCAAAGAACCACAGGCACGACCGTTTACAATATATATATAATATATGTTTATATATATATATATATATATATATATATCTACATATATATGAGGTTTAACGCTCTAGCGGAGGCAATTTTTGTTTAAAGGTTACCAAACTCGATATGTATTCGTTGATGGCTAAAGTCAGGCCATAGGGGGGGGGGGGGGGTCATAGGGAGGATTTTCGAAAATTATCTCCATTACTATACTTCGGATCGAAAACTTGTATAGAGCCAATCTTATTGCAAATAAAATGTGCTATAAATATTGTTAAATACATTTATTCTCTATCTTGAATATTAACCGAGATATTTGCATTTCTTAGTTTTCAGCCTTCAGAAAACCCCCCCACTTTTAGGAATGTTACATAAGCAATACTCTGTTATATAATTAACCACATTATTTGAAGATGAAATACCAAATATTGTTTTCAAGAGACCTTTATTATACAAGATACATGAAAATATGTTCTGGAGACCAACTCCACCTCTCAAGTTCTTGGACTACTAAAGTTTGATTGATTGAGATAAACATTATTCTGACTCATTATAAATTACAGTACCAGATATAGTAAATATTTTTCAGTAAAATTAATATGTTATATTTTGATATATTTCAGTAATTGTTTTTCTTTCCGGTGTGAGGTTAGCACACCTGTTTGTTTACATTTTAGACGATTTTGCCGTTTTGTATTTATTTACTTAATATTCACGGTGGTGTTAAAAGTCACCAGTATCTACATTTATCTATTGTAAAAATTTCAAGTGGCAAATCTGCTTAATTTACGCAGCCCCTGCGTGACAGACTTCCTTTTATTTCAGCGTTAGCTAATTCGATGTTGAGTTTCACAGGAGACATTTAAATATCGAGTTTGGTCAAATTAAAGACCACTAGCCTTTGAACAACAAGGCTGTGATCCAGGACAAATTTGACAAGTAGGTGTCATACATGATACCTATCTGCCATATGCATATTTTCCATTTTATTCTGCTCAGAATCACTCTTCTTGTCTCAAAATAACGTTTAGAAAAGGTGAAAAGAATAGAGTGTTAGTGTTGCGTGTGCTTTTGAGTACCCCCCCCCTCGTCAAGAGCTTAAAATGATTTATATTAAATAGCTCTATTGTGTTAGTTTTTGAAATATACCACTGTTTTGTTTGGAACTTCTACGCCAAACTTTCTACTTTTTAGTTAGTAAATGCTACTATCAGCTCAAGCATATCATCACTAACGAATAAATTAAAAATATCATCTACATGATCAATCTCCTTGGCTCTTCCTTTTTGGGCCCGGAAGGTGGGTTCCTGGATTCTTGCCTGGAGTCTGCCCAGATTGTCTCCATATCTTTACCCAAAAGGAAATTTATATCGCCATCAACTCCCATATCATCAAAAGTTACTTGATCATCCTGACAACGTCAAGTTGTGATCTGATAGAACACCATCTTCTGATTCACTTCCTGAGTTACTAAAATCACGATCACTTCCATTTGTCTTAAAACTACATTTCTAATCTCGTCTTCAGTGATAAACAGCGAATACATTGTCATAGAAAATATAAAAATGGAAGTTAAACAACAAGGCTGTGTCGAATACGACACCGCCAGGGACAAACACTCTGAAAAAGTACAAAAAATGGTTTAGGACAAAGCTTGCGATGACCTTGACATGTAGTTGATTACTGTATAGGAGGGTATTATGCATACCAGTCTTGTCCTGTTTCTTACAAGTACAACTTATGGCATAGATGTCACATGTGACACACCCTTGTCGTTTAAAGGCTAAAGCGTCAACAGGCAAATCTGTGTAATATAGCTTTGTACAGACCTCATTACTTCTTCTTTAGGACTGCCTGAATAGCTATTTCCCTGTAGGGAAATCTCAAAACATCTTACGACCTACTTACCACGATTGCCGCTTAAACTTAAATGGGAACCGCTTCTCAAATATTTGACCGACGAGTATAGAATAGAGAGTTAATGACTAATGAGAATTGTGAGGGAAATGAGGTTCGCTCTGAGAAAAAGGAAACGGAAGATGACACGTAAGTTTATTAGACTCTCTTCCAGTCTGCTTACATACTACAGCCCCCTTCTTTGAAATGCTAAGCTGGGAGCGGGAGAGGGGGGGGGTTCTGAAATAGATTCGATGAGAGATCAAAGGCCAGCCCCGGATAAAACGGCTTCCAAAGACTTAATTCAGCGAGGCTAGTTAGGAGCGGAGTTGTAAAGGAGCCGGGCCCCTCCAATATATCAGTGTTTCCCTACCTCTTCAAATCAACTGCCTCTTTTCTGCTCCAGTACCTCCACATACCAAGGGAGGGCATTCAGGATGAACTTGTCCAACTTCATTAGGCATCCCATCCTACCTACTTACCGAGATCATTCCATGGAGGAATTATGTGTCACCCAAATTTTAACAGCTCGAGGCTATTGAGGTCGTACTCAAGACGGGATTTTCAAAATATTCCTCAAATTCCAATCAGTCCTACCTAGCAGATAACGAAAATGAGGTCCGTTTATATATATATATATATATATATATATATATATATATATATATATATATGGGAGTGGGAGTTATAAGGGAGGCCTGAAATAAAAAGTCCCGATATTTCATTGCCTATTTGTTTTTCGACAAACGTGCACATAACAAAAGTTGTTTACTTTGCTATTTAGAGTAAGTTTTGTTGTATACATTTTTTTTTGGGAACAATGTATGAAGCAAGTAATTTGCGTAGAAATATTGATATGCTCAACAATTCTTTCCAATATGAACTACCAGGTACCTCAGCTGGAAAAATTAATTAAAATATATGTTAATATTTTGTCCGTAATAATTCATATCTATGTATAATGCACAGGAGACGGGAAATATGACAATATGGAGGACATTGAAGTCTCACATAGAAAATTAATTTTATTTTTATTTTTAACAAATCCACAGCAACGACGGGTATAAACCCTAAACACTGGGACGGGTAAATGTCAAAATATTGTGCAAAGTAAAGCCTTGCCAAAAAAAATACCATCACCATTCAGCCTCAAATGAATTCCCAGCCTTAAGGGAAATCTGCTAATACCAATCTCATTGTAAATGCCATTTTCTATAAATGTTGTTATGTACGATTTTTCACTACCTTTAATATTAACGGAGATATTTGAATTTTTTAGTTTTCGGGGTTTAGTAAACCCCAACTTCTACTCATGTAATATTAACTGTGAGCGATCGTATTAAGAAGCACTGTATTTTAAGCCTAAATACGAAATATTATTCTCATTGAACTTCTACGCCTCGAGATGCAAACACGTGACGCGCGTGGGAATCGACTTATCGCAGCCTCTGCTTGACGGGCTTTTTAAAATTAAATTATAAAATGCTTCATTATACTTTATAATTGGGTGTTCAAGAATATTCATCCAAGTTTCAGGAATATGCCCCTTATTTAATTTAATATTTAATTGGATGAATGCCTGTTTACATCTGAGTTTTAACGTTGTGTTTCATTGGCTTTTTGTTTTTCCATTATTTTGTTGTTAGTATTTTTTCTTTAATTGCATTTCCATAATAAGAGGAAAACTATTTTTATTTGAGTGGTGTTTTTAGCAGATTCCCTCAAGTGAAATCAGCTATTGAGGTCGTACTCAGGACGCGATTTTTGAAACATTTCCTCAAATGTCCATCGATCCTACTCAGAAGTTTACGAAAATGAGGTCCGTTCAAAATTTTATATATATATATATATATATATATATATATATATATATATATATATATATATATATATATATGTAACCACTCTAGCGTTCGCAATTATTGTTTAATCGTTACCAAACTCGATATTTAGTCGTTTTATGTAAAAAGAAAGATCAAGTTCGTTAACGGCTGAAATCGGAACAGGGGGAGGGGGGTTTAGAGTGGACGAATTTCGAATATTCGAAATATCTCTGTTACTATACGTCGGATCGAAAAATTGTATAGAACCAATCTTATTGCAATTTAAATGACCTATAAATATTGTTCAATATATATTTTCTGAATCATGAATATTAACCGAGATATTTGGATTTTGGACTCATGTTATATTAGTAATTAGCTGTCATATCATTACAAGGTTAAATAAGGAATATAGTTTCCTTAAACTTTTACTTTGTGGGATATATGCAAATACGTTCTGTTGATCTCCCCCTCCCTTCTTTTGTTTCTTGGATTACTAAAATTTAAGTAATTGCGATTAAAATTATTCTGATTCATTACAAATTACAGCACTAGTAAAAGGTTTCAATAAAATTAATATGTTATATTCAGATATATTGTTATACCATTCATTAATGGTTTTTCTTTCTGGTCTAGAATTCAGGTTGCCTGGCCTGCTTGTTTACAATTCAGACGCTTTCCGCTGTAGAGTTATTAACTTGTAACTGAAAAATTTCTAATTGCCATTTGTATTTATTCACTTATTCGCGTTGGTGATACCATTATGTTTGTTTATCTATTGTAAAAATTCGCGAGGGAAATATGCTTACTTAACGAAGCCCTTGCGTGGTGGACTTTTATATATTTAGGTGGCTCATGGCGCGATTTTTATAACAACATTTCGAATGTCACTGATTCTATACAGGAGATAGAAATGTAAACTGGACATGGGTAATTACGGAATTGAGAAATTCAAAGTGAAAATAGGATTACTTGAACAGAGAGTTTACTAAATGATAAAACCAATTAAAAAAGTCTGTCACGAAGGGGCTGCCTAAACTAAGCAGATTTCCCTCTTGAAGTTGAAAAACATGCCCGAGAAAAAAAATGGGGTCTTTTTTACTTAACACATGCCAGTTAATTTTCTAAGTAAAAGGTGATCACGATAACATATCATTTGATATTAGATACGCCTACTACCATGTGATCATATGCTCAGAGAAATTTGTGCTATGGATATTTTAGAAAAATCAATGATAATTGGTGGAGAGGGTTTAAACGTTGAAATTGATGAAAGTTGTTTTTCTAAAAGAAAATACCAAAAGGGAAGACTCTACCCAAATCAATGGGTTTTTGGAGGTGTATGTAGGGAGAACAGAGAAGTTTTCCTCTATGCTGTACCGGACAGAACAGCTGAAACATTAACGGAGTGCATAAAAAATTCAATACGACCGGGTACAACAATATACTCAGATTTATGGAGGTCATATAATGGTTTGAAAAAAATTCCAGGAATGAGGTACAAACATTTTACTGTCAATCATAGTGAAAATTTTGTTGACCCAAAAACAGGTGCACACACTCAAAGAATTGAGTCGCTATGGGCTAGTATAAAAAGAAGAAACAAAAACGAATGTGGAACTAGAAGAACTTTGTTTGATTCATATCTTTGTGAATTTATATATAGGAGAAGATATGAAAATAGGGACATTTTTGAATGTATATTGGAATCAATGAGAAACTATTGGCCTCCACAATGAAAAATGTTATTAATTTCATTTATGGTTATATTCATGTTTACTAGAAACCTTGGTTATATTTAAATAAACAATTGTTAACAAAAAATCTTCACTGTTATTGATATAATAATGAGTTAAATCACTGGCATGTGTTAAGTAAAAAAGACCCAAAAAATGCCCCGACCACTCCCACTACATCTGAAAATTCTTTCCTGTGTAGTCTGAGGTAATTTCTCGGTTTCTGCTCTCCTCAAAGCCGACCAGAGCCTTCGGAATAGGTAACCTTGTGTCTTTCCCATACATTTCGAGACACGAAGAAGAACGTGAAGACCGTTTGCGTCAAATCATCTAGAGCCTTTAAGAGCGTGGCATATCCTTGAAAATCAACTAGTGTGTATTTTGACAACAAAGTTGATTTCCTAGGGTACTAAGTCAACGCCATTGGAATGAAGCCACTCCAATCTGAAGTGCAGGGCATAGTAGATTACCCACGGCCCAATAGCGTAAATGAGCTGAGAAGTGATCTAGGCATGCTTAACCCTAGAATGGTAGAGAACGTAAAAATTACGTATGATCTGGTTTGAACTGTTATCAAAGGGCCGTTAACGACCCCACCACCCCCATCCTTCAGCTATGAGCCCTCCAGACAGTTGGCCTTCACCTCCGCCAAATGCAGCTAAGTGAACCTTACCACTCATCCAATACTATTTTTTGAAATAAAAACGACACGTAATATTTACGTATCAATACTATTAACCGCAACTTTTTGGCACGTAAAATTTACGTATCGCTACTAATAACCGGTTTTTATGCTATAACTTAGTTAATATTATTCTCAATTTATTTTCTTCCAATTTATTTTTATATTCTAATTTATTTTATTTTAATGTTTTTAACTTTTATTTTTTAATATAAAAAGGACAAAGATGTATAGAGAGAATATAAATAATAATAATAATAATCCGTTTATAGTCTCTGAAAAATGGAGAAAAAATATTCAACGGACGAAGAAATTTGTTGAAAGAACTCTCCGATGGGTCAGATGGGGAAAATGACAATTATGAAATAGATGGATATTGATAATCCGATGATGATCCGGAGTATTCTCCAAGTGATGAGGAGGTTGAGCCTTCGGAAATGATTGCAACATAGAGTGGGCTTGTTAGCGATGAGAGTCAGCAAATTTTAGAAAACATCAAGGCAATCGTAGAAAGAGAAGAAATACAGAGGCAAAAAAAAACCTAAAACCTCTCAACCACACAATATTGACAGATCAGTCACAATAAATGTAGAAGGTGGGGTAGTCCTTGGTAAGAATGGATATGAATGGAGCACACAACCTCCGGAACGTGTTTCGAACCAAGCGCCTGAAAGGATTGCCGTGCACATTATTAGATATTAACTTAGATATAAGTTAAAGAAAAGTGTATCTTTTAATAAAATAAAAAAAATAGTCCCAAAGATTAACAAATTTTGAATAATTTCACAATTATCAGTTGCACACGTAAAATTTACGTATCACTACCATTAAGCGGGAAATAATATTACTACCGTTCTAGGGTTAACTTGCATTCTTCGGGCATCATAGTTCAAGCTCATTTATACTAGCTCCTCCATAATACCAAGCAAAAAAGCCCGTCACATAGGGGCTGTGTAAACTAAGCAAATTTCTCTCTTGAAATTTAATAATACACCACCGTGAATAAATACAAACAGTAATAAGAAATCTATCTGTCTTTAATCTATGTAATTTAATGACCTTCCGACAGGATGCGTCTGAAATGCAAACAAACAGGTCTGCCAACTTCACACCGGGAAGGAAAAAAATACTGAAATATATCAGAATATTACAAATTAATTTTATTGAAAACTATTTACTATACATATAGTACTGTAATTTGTAATGAATCAGAATAATTTTTGTCTCAATCAATCAAATTTTAGTATTCCAAGAACGGGGGCGGGGGTCACCAGAACATATTTGCATGTATCTCGTATAATAAAGATCTCTTGAAAACAATATTAGGTATTTAGGCTTCGAATAATGTAGTTTATTATATAACAGAGTTTTGCTTATGTAACATGAGTAGGAGTGGAGGTTTGGTGAAGGCTGAAAACTAACAAAAGCAAGACATTTCTCTGTTTCGGCTGCCCTCAAAGTCGATCAGAGCCTTCGTATGAGTGACATTGTGCTTCCACCATACATTTTTGAATTCCTTCCTGGCCACACTCTTTATGGAGTTCTTAATAAATGATGAAGATACTCCAATAAAGGCTATTATTCCAAATGGGATTATGCTTCATCCTCTCCTAGCCAATTTGTATGCATTTTCATTTCCTGGGATACTCTGGTGTCCTGGTACCCAGTATATTGTCACACTTTTGTTGACCCATGCTAATTGTTCCAGCCTCATAACAGAAAATGTAAACTTAATTTTTAATAAATAAAAAAATATTAATTTCCATGTATTATGATAATTCATTTATTAATTGTCCTATGTACCATTTATTTATGAAGACTCTTATAAAAAATAAAAATAAATCATTCTACAGTAGTAAATTCTACCATTGTAATGTTCCATTTTAAAAGGACATTTTATTCTACCAAAAGAAATATTTAATTTTCGAAATTTAATCTCTTTCATTCCATTTCCCCTTAATTCAGTCGAGGGCTGAGAGGTTAGGAGATAGTTTTGATTAAGATCGGATTTCGTCCTATTCTATGAATGAAATTTCATTTGCCCGTTTAGAGTAGGATTACTTCTCTCAACCTCATTATTATTCCCTGCTTGACAATGAACACTTTTTCAATTATTCAGGTCATCGTGTAAAAAATAAAAAAAAAAAAAAAAAAAGGAACAAACTACTGGCAAAGAAAGATTTTCTGATTCTTAATTTTCCGAGCAAATAATTGAAGCATTTGTGGTACTTTTTAGCATAATTTGCAATAGAGGAATTCAGCTATTGAGGTTGTGCTTATTACTAAGTTTCTTCTAATATCCATTGATCCTAGTAAATGAGTAAAATTAAAGCGTGTGTGAATGTGAGTATATATATTGTGGTGATATTAATAATTTAATTAATTATTTTGATTTTAGGCAGTATGAATTTACCTAGTGACGAACTCAATAAAATCCTTAGTCCCGCCCAGGCATAGTAAAGGATGGTAACCTGTAGAAACCAGTCCCTATTATCCATATTAGCAAAAAGTGGGCGTTAATTAATAATAATACCATTCATAGCAGATTGCTTACTTTTCCTCAGGAATAGGTAGCCATTTACTAAAATATTAAATTTATTTTAGGCCCCGCGTGGGTGTATTATAAAGATATGAGCACTACAACAGTAATTATATTACATAACAATATTGGAATCCCAACGCAGTTGGAAGGGGAAACATAAATTAAATTGATGTACAACTGTTTCCACTATTAAAAAAGTCCGTAACGCAGGTGCTGCGTAAACCAAGCAGATTTCCTTCCTGAAGTTTAACAATAGATAAATTTACATACTTCTAAGACAACACCATCGTGAATATTAACTGAATAAATACAAACGGTAATAAGAAATCATTCAGTAATTTTAATAATTTCCGAAGGGAAACGTCTGAAATGTAAACAAACAGTTCTGCCAACCTGTCACCGAAAAGAAAACCAATTACTGAAATATATCAGAATATAACATTATATTCTGCAATTGAATGGGTACTGTGGTTCGATTCAAAAAGGAAATATACCATTCGAAAGATGACAAGTAAAAGTCCGTCACGCAGGCTGCGTAAACTAAGCAGATTTCCCTCCTCTAGTTTAACAAGAGATAAATCTATATAATGGTAACACAATAGCGCCATCAATATCAAGTGAACAAATACAAACTATAATAAGAGACCTCCCGACGGGAAGCGATTGAAACGTAAACAAATAGGTGTGCCAACTTCTCACAGGAAACAAAAAATATTACGGAAATATATCAGAATATAACATATTAATTTTATTGAAAACTATTTACTATATCTAGTACTGTAATTTATAATGCATCAGAATAATTTTTTTCTGTAATCGTTGAATAATGGTAACATTACTAAACTGAAATGAGTGAAGAAAGTGAAACATTTTGCAATAGAGTGAAGAAAGTGAATTGCCTTCTTAATTAGTAATAAGTATAAATTAAAAAATAATTTGAAGTTGGAAATTAAATGCTTTTAAATGTTTCTTAACATTGTAAGAATTTATTTTAACAAAATAAATTGAAATGTGGAATGAATTATTGGTGGAAATAATCAATATATTTTAAAATTTAAATATAATAATAATTACCTTCCTTGTTTATAACCTGCACTTGTTTATAACTGCACTACTTCACAATCATCACTAGTTGTTTTATAACTATGCTTATAACCTTTCACAACCATGCTTATAACCTACCAACAACATACCATAATCTTCACAACATCCTAATTTTGTTCATATTCTGGTTAGATCTGATCATGTATTACACGATTACAGAAAAAATTTAATATTACACTCGTGACGAAAGTAGAATTTACAACTCTCGTGAAATTACCACACTCACTTCGCTCGTGTGGGTAAACGTTTCACTCGAGTTGTAAAATGATCTACTTTCGTCACTTGTATAATAAATAACTATAATCTTAATCAATCAAATTTTAGAAGTCCAAAAACTTAAGACGGGCGGGGGGGGGGGGGGTCACCTGAACAAATTTGCAAGTATCTCGTATAATAAAGATCTCTTGAAAACAATATTTGGTATTTAAGCTTGGAATAAAGTGGTTTATTATATAACAGAGAATTGTTTATGTAACACATCACTTTCGTTATCTCCTGGGTAGAATCGATGGATATTTGAAGAAACTTTTCATGAGTGCGACCTCAATAGCTGCTTTCTCTTAAGGGAAATCTGCTAAAACAGAGATATTTTCTATTTTCGAATTCCACCCTCTAAACCCCCCCCCTCCAATTAGTCCGACTTCAGTCATTAACAAACTTAACTTTTTTTTTTTTTTTAATGAGACACGAGTTATCGAGTTTGGTAACGATATAACAAGAAATGCGACCTCTAGAGCAGTAAGAGACCATTATATATATATGAACGGACTTATCATTTTCGTTATCTATTAGGTTGGACTGATGGGCATTTGAGGAATATTTTAAAAATTGCGTCATGAGTACGACCTCAATAGCTGATTTCCCTTAAGGGATATCTCCTAAAATCTGCTTAGTTTATGCAGCCCGGAATTTTATTTAAGGGAGACAAAGAGACAAAGCCACAGTAAGGTTATTTCTAGCTCCTTATCGCAACTGGCAATACTGGATAATGGATTGATTAAGTTGGCTGCTGGCCAAAGGGCTACCACATTCGTTTATAAAATGATTTATGGATATATAGAGAGCGAATGCATGTTCACCATTTAGCTACTTAATTTTCTCTTTAGTATAAATCTAATTTCTAATTCGGGGAAATCAGCTAATGAGATTCGACAAAAGATGCGACTTTCGATAAATGTCGCCCAATGTAAGCCCATACTCCTTTCTAAATGTCAAAACTTCCGGCACGGAGTGGATGCGTGAACTAAGCAGATTCTCTATTTCTAAATAAAAGTCCGACGACGAAAAAAACGGAGAATCAATATAATCTTAATTGATCAGGTCACACAACGTATTTTCACGTACCTCAATGATGTAATGATATTTTGAAAACAATAATCGGTATTTAAATTTGGAATAAGCATACACACACACACACACACATATATATATATATATATATATATATATATATATATATATATATATATATTCAGGGTGACCCAACTTCCCGTGCCACCACCTTAAAATCGCCAAGCGTATTAATAAAAGGCTCAGAACTTGCCTTAGCCGTAATAGTGACTCCTGGCAATTCTTTTCAGTTCAAATTCAACCTCCTAATCTTCTACCTACTTTGAAATTTCCAATGGAATTCCATACTTTTTATGACGGATTCCAGCAGAAAATCAAATTCTAAAACGAGTTTATATCGGTGAAATTTTTCGATTTGACGCATCCTTTATTGGTAAAATGCACCAACCTTTATTTCAGAAACGACATGTTTAATTGAAAAATGCTGCGACATAAAAGTTGTAGTCAACAAAATTATATTTGAAACAAGTCGACGGGGAAAGGAATGGATTCTGAAAGAAGAAAAATGTATTTAAAACGAAATAACGCAAAAGTATTCTTGAATGAATAAAAAAAAATGTTTACTTCAAAAAACATCAACATAACAAAAAACGTTCTTAGAATTAATTCGTTTAATACTAATTACCTAGTAACTATTTGGAAAATGAATACATTTTTCCACTTGCACAGTTTAAAAGTGTAAAAAACGGTGCGAAATCTTCCAGGGAAGAATCATCGGCCAACATTTTTTTTGATAAAACATTAAATGCAACAGTCTTCAACCACTTCCTAAATAGAGAATTTCTAAAGTAAATAGAAGACTTACCCCTTATGCAAATGGAGCTCATTTTCGTCATCTCCTAGGTGGGATCGATGGACGTTTGAGGAAATTTTCGAAAATCGCGTCATGCGTACTAACTCAATTTCTCATTTCCCCTAAGGGAAATCTGGTAATACTGGCAGTTGGTCTACTCCGCGCTTTCAAATCGGTTCGTCGAAAAAAGAGACGCTCTCCAAGATTCCTGTTTGTTTGTATAATGGAAAAGTGGCCCATTTAAGCTAGACCAAAACACTCCTGTGTTCTCACAAACGATAACATATTGTTGCGAAAACTACATACATGAAAAAGTATGCAGAGTTAATCTCGTATTTAAGGAGTTCGTAGTAGATGAAAGGAACAGATCGATGGAAGCACCTTTCTGGATGGACACCCGCCTGGATCTAGGCTAGTCGGGGCCTTTTTCCATTGATCTCGCCGCCCGTTTATAAAAGCCGCCCAGCTCGCTCGACAGATGGTTTGTTCTCAGTTCTCATCAAGTGATTAACAGTGCTTACAGTTCAGCTTTAGTGAACAGAGTGTTCAGTGCAACTTTAGTGAACAGTGCATTTTAGTTGTAGTACGGGATAGTGATTTATGTGGAGATCAGTGTAGTTCCGTGTTTTGTGACCTTCAGTGATTTATTGTACAGTGCATTAAGAAGTGAAGTTATCAGTGCATACTGTGACTAGTTGTTAAGAATAATTTATTGAGTGAGTAGTGCATTGTTAAATAAATTGTACAGTGATAACAACTCTCTAGCTCGCATGTTAAATTCTGCTATCCAAAAGAACTCTAATAAACAACGTTTGTTATTCTTGTGATAAAAGTAACATTATTTAGTATGATGTCAGGAGGGCCTTTAAGTGTCAGCACAATCCCTAGGGTGGGCTGAGAAGTGCCTAGCACGTGTTATTTACAAGAGCCAACAAAAAAATATCTATAGCCGGCTCGACACTCAGCAGTCCTCCACATCCAAACAAACATCAGCCTCAAGGGCCTGTTTCTAAGCATACTTGGTTTTTTTTTTTTTTTTTAAAAAAAAAAAAGCTAAAGGGACGTCTGTTATTAAGATAAGTGCTCTTATCAAGGATAGTTCAACCTAATCAAGAAATGCTTGGAATGCTTATCGGAAGAATAATGACAGATTTATTATCGTTCTTGGGAATAGGGGGTTTCCCATCAGAATTTAACGTTAGCATTCCGATAAACAAAAAAAACTGATAAGATTTTGTTCAGGCATTCTACTGTAATACCATAGCATAATATATGCCGTGTTACTAATATCTGAAGTAATTACCAAAATTTGTTACCCCTTTGTCACAAACATAAATATTCCGAGAAAAGCGTGTCAGGAGTAAAATAAAGCTTCCCCGAATGTATTAAATCTATTAAAAAATATTCTTCGTTTAAAAATAGATTAAAGAATTTATTTTCTGAAAGATGTTTCATATACAAGATAAATACTATCACAAATTTTCAATTATTAAATAAAACTACATTCTGGTACTACTCATCCATATTCCCCTCCACGGCGCCTCAAGATACAATGGCACAGAGATCTCCTATAGAAGTGTAAACCGAAGTGATTTCTTATAAAGTGTCATTCCTCCTTAGCTCTTGACTTCCTTGCCAAGCAGGGTGAGGCTGCTCCTCTCATTGTGGTGAAGGGGTGTAGCTTCTGTCGAGAGTGATGGAGGGACGATTGAATTGTATATATCACATTACAAAATAAATTTAAATGCAGACTCTAATATTCTCAATAAAATAAAATAATCTAAGACCTATGAATTTTCATGACCTCTCATGTGCTCTGTGATGAGAAACAAGTTGACATCAATTCTGAAATCAGCGCATTATAAAACCTATAATTCAGTAAAAATAAGCCATGCAGCCGACGAAAACTAAATCTTTCTGCAGACCAGTGTTATATTTTCACGTTTATATTATTCCATAGATATATCTGGGCATTAATATCGCACCGTAGTTAATGTAAACACAGGGTGTCTCAGAACGATCCGACTATTTCGAACAACAGTAAAAAAAAAGAAAAATGCTATTTGAAATTAGTTATTTATTGATACCAAATTTTTAACAAAAAGTCCGTCACGCAGGGGCTGCGTAAACTAAGCAGATTTCCCATGTGAAGTTTTACAATAGAGAAATCTGGGGTCTTTTTTACTTAACACATGCCAGTGATTTAACTCATTATTATATCAATAACAGTGAAGATTTTTTGTTAACAATTGTTTATTTAAATATAACCAAGGTTTCTAGTAAACATGAATATAACCATAAATGAAATTAATAACATTTTTCATTGTGGAGGCCAATAGTTTCTCATTGATTCCAATATACATTCAAAAATGTCCCTATTTTCATATCTTCTCCTATATATAAATTCACAAAGATATGAATCAAACAAAGTTCTTCTAGTTCCACATTCGTTTTTGTTTCTTCTTTTTATACTAGCCCATAGCGACTCAATTCTTTGAGTGTGTGCACCTGTTTTTGGGTCAACAAAATTTTCACTATGATTGACAGTAAAATGTTTGTACCTCATTCCTGGAATTTTTTTCAAACCATTATATGACCTCCATAAATCTGAGTATATTGTTGTACCCGGTCGTATTGAATTTTTTATGCACTCCGTTAATGTTTCAGCTGTTCTGTCCGGTACAGCATAGAGGAAAACTTCTCTGTTCTCCCTACATACACCTCCAAAAACCCATTGATTTGGGTAGAGTCTTCCCTTTTGGTATTTTCTTTTAGAAAAACAACTTTCTAAATAAATCTTCTCATATTGCATTGATAAAATGGCGATCTAGTTTTGCTGAAATAAATCTTCATATAATGTCCTTTTTTACACTTTCTCTTTCTGTGAAGTACTCCATACTTCTGTAAATATTGAAAAGCTTTTTCTTCGGAATAGATCAACTTATTAAGTTTTAAAAGATTCATAATAAAAAATAAACACTCCCTAAACTTTTAACCTGAAAGTATACTGAAGATAAATGATCACATGGTAGTAGGCGTATCTAATATCAAATGATATGTTATCGTGATCACCTTTTACTTAGAAAATTAACTGGCATGTGTTAAGTAAAAAAGACCCGAAATCTGCATACTGGTAACACAACACCACCGTGAGTAAATACAAAGGGCAATGAGAAATCTTTCAGTTAATTTTAATAAATTCCCAACTGAAACGGCTTCTGAATTGTAAGAATAATTTAGAGTTTAATTACTCAAATTTTAGTAGTCCAAGAACTAAAGAAGGGGAGGGGGCGGATGACCAGAACGTATTTGCATAAATCTCACAAAGTAAAGAAGGTAAGGTTAGAAACGAAAGGTAAGTTTAGAAGTAGCTTCCACCTGAGCCCGGTAGTAACGAAAACGGCCGAACTAATCCGAACCATACCCGACCACATGACCCAGAGACTTCATAAAAATGCAAATATCTCGGTTAATATTCAAGATAGAGAATAAATGTATAGAACAATATTTATAGTAAATTTAATTTGCAATAAGATTGGTTCTATACTTTTCGATCCAATGTATAATAACGGAGATATTTCGAATTTTCGAAAATCCCCCCTCTAAACCCCCCCCTCCCACTAGACCGATTTCAGCCATTAACGAACTTGATCTGTCTTTTTACATAAAACTATTAAATACCGAGTTTCGTAACGATTAAACAAAAATTGCGACCGAGAGAGCGTTAACAGACAAATATATATATATATATATATATATATATATATATATATATATATATATATATATATATATATATATAATTTTGAACGGACCTCATTTTGGTCATCTCCTGGGTAGAATCGATGGACATTTGAAGAAATTTTTCGAAAATCGCGTCATGACTGCGACCTCAATAGCTGATTTCCCGAAAGGGAAATCTGCTAAAAAAGAAAATTTTACTTTTTAAATATGACATTACTTAAATGGCGCCTGTTTGTTTGACGACACTCTTCAAACCTTGTACGGACGTTATTGAAGAAGTTGTTGAGTTCGAAAAAGTGAAGTCCAATTATGAACTTCGTAGACATTGCGACCGAAACTGTAATTTGGGGCTATGCAAAAGGGCATTGGTGTAGCAACGTTGGATTGTTCTCTGCCTAAAATCGGCAATTTTGGCGATTCACATAACCGTTCACGTGAAATTGGGCCTCGTCGATAAAGAAAATGTCAAAATCATTAAATCTCTCTAACATTATGTTTACATAATTTAACCGCAGAACATAATCATTTTTAAACTCAATTAGCGCCAACTAAAAATGTGAGAACTGAGCTTTCTAGCGTTGCCACTCCCCCACCTCCGCTCCACGTATTTAGCGTTCAATTGTAAATTAGTTGGACCGTTCTGAGACACCCTATGATTTAATTAATTAATTAATGATCTGATTTCATATTTCATTCAAAATTATAAGATTATGCATTGGCAAATCTATTTGTCTTCCGACTTGGGATACCATAGATTTACTGGTTAATCCAGCCGGGAGCAGAAAGAACATTTGTGGTCGGGAAGGATGAAAAATTGTTTAGCCGGAGGAGGGAATAGAGAAAAAGACAAGCGATAAGAGCTTAGGAAGTGGGGCAAAAGATGTTGTTAAATTAATGTTAGGTGGGAATTAATGAAGTAGGCCTTTCTGTAGGGGCTGCCATGTGGCGAACAGAAACCACAACAGATGCTCAGCCCCAATCCGACCCAACCCCCTCTGCCTCTCCCACTAAACCCCTAGTGTCCTACTCATCTCTATTTAATTCCAGCTAAGGGTACAAGTTGTTTTTCCCCTTTCTTTTTTAGCAGAATCCTAAAGGAAAATCAGCTATTGAGGTTGTATTCATGACGCGATTTGAGAAATTTTTCTTCAAATGTCCATATTTGTCAGTTACCGCTCTAGCGGTCGCAATTTTTGTTTGATCCTTACCAAACTCGATATTTAATCGGTTTTTGTGTAAGTAAAGATCTGGTTCGTTAATGGCTGAAATCGGACAAATGGAAGGGAATGGGGGGTTAGAGGGGAGAAATTTCGAAAATTCGAGATATCTCCGTTACTATGCGACCGATCGAAAAATTGTATAGAATCTTATTGAAAGATGAATTTACTATAAATATTGTTATATACATTTATTCTCTATCTTGAATATCAACCGAGATATTTTTATTAAGTGTGTGCGGACGAGATGAGATCGGCTAACTTCGGTACTAGTCGTGAGTTTCCGCCAAAAGCTAGTTCGGCCGTTTCCGTAACTGTCGGCTCTCGTGAAATTTCTCTATTGTAAAACATCACGTGGGAAACCTTAGTTTACGCAGCCCTGAGGGTACAAGTTGTTTTTTTTTTAATTTTTTAGCAGATTTCCTCTTAGGGAAATCAGCTATTGAGGTCGTAGTCATGACGCGGTTATTAAATATTTTCTTCAAATGTCCATCGATCCTACCTAGGAGATGACGAAAATGAGGTCCGTTCAAAATTGTGTGTATATATGTGTATATATATGTGTATATATATATATATATATATATATATATATATATATATTTGTCGTTTGTGTTTATTCACTGGATATTGACTGTGCTATTGTGTTACTATTATATAGATTTATCTCTTGTTAAAGTACTTGTTAGTTTACACACCCCCTGCTTGGCGGACTTTTTCTTTATATAAGCATATCTAGGGGAAGACGATCGTAGAATCAGCTTCAAGAGTGGGCTCCTCCAGTCCAATTTCGAAAATTCTTAATATCTCCGTTATTTTGAGTCGGATCAAAGAATTGTATAGAGCAAATTTTATTGCAAATTTATAAATGTTGTTAAGTACATTTTTTAACTATCTTGGTTATTAACCAAGATATTTGCTTTTTTTTTTTTTTTTTTTTTAGTTTTCGGCCTTCAGTAAACCCCCACTTCTAGTCATGTCATATTAAAAATAAGCTGTTATATAATGAAGCACATTATTGGAAGCCTAGATACCCATAATCGTTCTCATTGAAGTTTTACTTTTTGAGATAAATGCAAATAAGTGGCGAACGTGACGGACTTTTATTAACGTCTTCCTACTTCAATTGTTTCGATTATTAATGGTTTAATTTTTCAATCGAAAAGAACACTAATAACGTCCAGCAATCCTACCCTGGACGAAAATGAGGTCCGTTCAAAATTATATATATATATGTCCGTTCTATGCAAAAAGAATCATCAAGTTTGTTAATGACTGGAATCGGACAAGTGGGAGGGGGTTATAGGGGGTGAATTTCGAAAATTCTTAACATCTCCGTTATTATGATTAGGATCAAAAAATTGTATAGAGCCAATTTTATTGCAAATTTATAATTTTCGTCATCTACTAGGTAGGACGATGGACGTTTTGGGGAAATGTTTCGAAAATCGCTTCGATAAGTAGAGTCTATATAGCCGATTTCGCTCTGCTGAAATGAATTTTCAATGTGAAGGCCATCGCTAGTTTGGGGCCTTGTACAACACGGAGTTTCATCTACTTTGGAAACCCAGGCCGCAGAAACCTTCAGCCGAGCGAGAGAAATTACTGGGGGAGCACCGAGGGAGAAAAACTGTTCCAGACGGGAAATGATATTTTGTCGGACGTAGAGTAAGAGGGACAGGAGAAGCGAAGCGTACACCATACATAATCTGAATTTTATCAGCCAGTGCGCATTGGCTCGCGAAGGACGTAACCATTCGGAGTTTTTCACATGGCTGATTAAAAAATTGTAATATGAAGGCAGTTCAATCCCTTCAATCTTATATAACTCTGAGCCATATATATATAATAAGTGCCGGACTGGCCAGGGCAATGCCGAAGGGCCAAGGGCCTAAGGGGGCCTCAAATGAAAAAAAGGAAAACCTATATTTAAAGTGGCATTAATTTTATTATAAATTAACACCCCAAGAGAGAAATAGAAAAGTCCCTCATGCAGGGGCTGCGTAAACTAAGCAGATTTCCCACGTGAAGTTTAACAATAGACAAATCTGCATACTGATAACACTTAACACCACCGTGAATAAATACAAACGGTAATGAGAAATCTTTTAGTTAGTTTTAATAAGCTTCCAAAGGAAACGGCTTCTGAATTGTAAACAGGTCTGCCAAACCACTCCGAGATGAACAGATAGGATAGACATATTCTTCACCGAAAAGAAAAACAATTACTGAAATATATCTGAGTATAATACATTAATTTTATTGCAAACTATTTACTATATCCAGTACTGTAATTTATAATGAATCAAAATCATTTATATTTTAATAACTCAAATTTTAGTAGTCCAAGAACTAAAGAAGGGGGTGGGGTATCAACAGAACGTATAGGCATACATCTAAAGTAAAAGCTTACACGAGTCTGTAAACCAATTTCACGAGAGCCGAACTGTTACGGAAACGGCCGAACTAGCTTTCGGGGCAT
Source organism: Riptortus pedestris (assembly GCA_019009955.1). Lineage (NCBI taxonomy): Eukaryota > Metazoa > Arthropoda > Insecta > Hemiptera > Alydidae > Riptortus > Riptortus pedestris. The sequence continues at coordinate 131,434,615 of CM032233.1, read as the reverse complement.
ATTCACGAATAGACCCGACATAAGCCGATCTCATCTCGTTCGTTACCCGCACACGCTTAATAAAAATGCAAATATCTCGGTTAATATTCAAGATAGAAAATAAATGTACGTAATAATATTTATAGTAGATTTAAGTTGCAATAAGAATGGTACTGTGCAGGTTGCCGCTCCGACGTATAGTAATGGAGATATTTCGCGTTTTCGGAAATCCTCATCAAACCCCCAGTCAAAAAAAAAAATCAGTGGGAGATCCAATTTCAGTCATTAACGAAGTTGATCTTTCTTTTTGCATAAAACGAGTAAATATAGAGTTTGGTAACGATTAAACTAAAAATTACGACCGCTAGTGCGTTCACAGACCAAATATATATGTACACATATATATGCGTGCGTGCGCGCGTGTGTGTGTGTGCATGTGTGTGTGTGTGTGTGTGTGTTAGTGTTGTATATATGTGTATGTATATATATATATATATATATATATATATATATATATATATATATAATTTTTAACGGACCTCATTTTTATCAATCATGGGTAGGGATTGATGGTCATTTGAAGAAATTTTTCGAAAACCGCGTCATGAGTTCGACCTCAATAGCTGATTTCCCTTTAGGGAAATTTGCTAAAATGAACAGAACTGTCTTATTTCTACTGAAATTGAATGGATACTGTCTGAAGTAGGTTATGGCGGGTCAAGAGAATTTTAGCTGGTGTAGCAGAGGGACTTCTATTATTCCGAGAATGGTGGGTCTGACTGACGCACATTGGCAATCCGGGGTTAAATACAAAACATACGGGTTGCATCATTCAAATGCCTCTTAAAATAATTATGCACAAATAATAATAAGAAATAGCGATCGGATTTAGTTGATCATTACATGTGCTGAAGGCTTGTGAGCGGCTAACTGAATTAAACTTGATCGGATTAGAAGTTTTTAGGGAAAAGCAGGGGGGCCGGGAGCCGTTTAGGCCTGCCAGTTGGAGATTAATAGTCACCTTGTAAACATTAGCCCGATTAAACTCCCTTTTCACTACACCCAGCCAGGCACCACCCTTAACTCTCACCCCTAAATAACATTCCATATTTGCCCCTTACATAGTACTACCGATATAATTACCTTTGTCGTATACCAATCACATTGCATTTAACATATGGTACAAATTTTCGTGAGTAAAACAAAAGAATGAATCATTGGATTTCCCACGGGAAGGTTTAAAACAGATAAAACTACATGTTAAGGGAATAAATTCAAGCTGTATTAACAAATCATTCAGTCAATTTACAAGTTAATAATATCTACAACGGAAAGCGTCTGAATTGTAAACAAACAAAGCAGCCAACATCACAGGCACAATTATTCTAGACCGGAAACAAGAACAATTAATGAAGTATATCGGAATACAACATATTATTTTTATTGAAAACTATTTACTATAGCTAGTGGAGTAATTTGAAATGTATCAGAATAATTCTTATCTCATTCAATTAAATTTTAGTATTTACTAGCTCAGATACCCGGCTTCGCCCGGGAATTCATTTGAGGCTGAATGATGATAGTATTTTTTAGCAGGCTTTACATTGCACAATATTTTGACATTTACCCGTCCCAGTGTTTAGGATTGATACCCGTCGTTGCCGTGGATTTGCTAATAATAGAATATTTGTTTGATAAGGCTTCACTGTCTTCGATATTTTTATATTTCCCGTCTCTTATACATGTAAATATGGTGAATTTTTATTTCAGGCCTCCCTTATAACCCCCCTCCCGTTCGAACCTAAAAATTTTAATATAACTTATAATCATGGAAGAATTAATGCTAATTGACATACGGAGCTTTGTTAAGTTCTGTTCAGCCGTTAGTGCCCAATAACATTGTTGGCTCCCGCTAAAGTTTTAACGTATAACTCATTTATACTTAGGTATACGACAAAAGCGTATATAACAAAAGTTACTCCAAATAACAAAATAAACAACTTTTGTTATGTTTATATTTGCGGAAAAACCAATAGGAAACGAAATATCGCTATTTTTAATTTCAGGCTTCCCTTATAACCCCCACTCCTGCCCGTCTATAGAAATGTTGGTATGGCTTATTATAATGAAGGCCTCACTGCTAATACACATACCGAGTTTTATTTAGTTCGGTTGAGTCTTTTTTGGCAAATAATATTGTTGACTCCCGCTATAATTTTTAGCGTATAACGCATTTAAACTTCGGTATACGACAAAAGTGTATATAAGAAAAGTTACTCTAAATAACAAAATAAACAACTTTTGTTATGTGCATATTTGCCGAAAACCCAATAGAAAACGAAATATCGCTATTTTTAATTTCAGGCTTCCCTTATAACCCCCACTCCTGTTCGCCTCAGAGAAAATTAATATAGCCTAAAGTCTAAGTTGGGTTAGTAGTAATATACATACTAAGTTTCATAAAATTCGGTTCAGCTGTTTATGCGTGAAAAGGTAACAAACAAACAAACAAACAAACAAACATACACGAAAGAAACAAAATGCAGATATGGTGTCTATGACATGTGAAACGAAAAGTTATCGTGAAAGTTCGCGAAAAAAATCAATGTACAGACAGAGGTTACAATTTTATATATATATAGATTTATTTTAGATGCGGCTACAATAGCTATTCATCTTTTAACATGTTAAATTTTAGTAGCCCGAGAACTTAAAACGAAGGGGCACCAGAACACATTTGTATGTATCTCGTATAATAAAGGCCTCTTCAAAACAATATTTGGTATTTAAGCTTCGAATAATGTGGTTTATTATATAACAGAGTTTTATTTATGTAACATGAGTACAAGAGGTGGTTTGCTGACGGCTGAAAACTGAAAAATGCAAATATCTCGGTTAATATTCAAGATAGAGAATAAATGCACATATCAATGATTATAGTGTATTTAATGTTCAATAAGATTGTTTGTATATAATATTTCGATCCGACGTATAGCAATGGAGATAATTTGAATCTTCAAAAGTCTCCCCCTTAATAATGTCTACATCGGAAAGCGTCTGAAGGTTAAAGTGTTAAGAAGAAATGAGAGAAAGGCTTCAAAATTCTGATCAGATGTCGTAACTCTCCATTAACCAGCATCATGAATTACATATAATAGAAAATTGTCAAACACCCTCAATAACAAATATAGACACACCACACATACATAAATCAACAAATTAAATACTAATAAATGCTAATTAAATTAGTAAGTGAAACATAATTTACAATTCATATTTATTTTTAATTTTGCTCAGGGATTATAAATCTGCTTATCTTTTGTTTTCAGATTCTTTTCTATACAAGTAGCATGTTATTTATTCTAATGAACAAATTGACCCTCCCCACCCCCTATCCCTCAATCTTCAACTATCAGTCCTAACATTTTTTATTTGTAATTTCTATTAGAATTTGTAGTCAATTTGATTTATGGTGTTTATTAAACATAAATTATCAAAATGCTGGATTGCCTGCAAAGAAGTGCCAAACTTTAAACTAAAATACTAATAAAAATTTACAATATGATAACTTTTAAACAATACGATGCCCACTATTTGTAAACAGTAACTATAGCAAAGTACAGTGTAATTTAGTTTCAAATATAAAATTATAATTTTAGTAAGTTGAACTTATAGAGTAAAAAAAATTGGTCAGTATAAATAAATAAAAAAGAATAACTGGAGTAAGTTGCTCAGAAAGTGGCAGACTTAGTTAGATTTAATCCACTTGTATGATATAATATTAAAAGCAACACACGACTACCAAACATTTTTTTTTTTCCAATTCTGAGTTTCATTTGCAACTTCTAATGATTATTTAAAAAAAATAATTCAATTCTTAATAACAAATTGACATAATTTTAATTTTAGTTTTCCCATTTATATTTTCATTAATGCTGATAAAATGCAGTCTCTGGTGTGCCCAGCATTTAAATTTCTAGATAAGTCCAGTTATTTCCTTAAACAAACTTCAAAAAAGCTCAAAAGAAATAGCATTTTTAAATTTTATAATTACATGCAAATCAAAAAGGCATGTCTTAAAAATAACTTGTTCATTCAGCAAAGCTATTCATTTGGAACAGGTCAGTAGAATGAGAGAATTGTTTGTAGGATAAAAAACATACATTAAGGGAATACTCAATGTGTTCCCAATCTGATAAATCTAAGCAGAGTAGGATATATTTTGAATTTTCTGAGGGAAGAAAACAAACTGTTGCAAAATTTTCTTGACAAGGAATTGGAGGACATAAAGCTAAAATGAAATTGTTAGAAAACCATCTGGTATAATGGATTTACAAAAAAGGTATTAATAGATAAATGAAACTTAAAATACAACTTAAAGTATAAACCTTAACCATCCCCTGTTATTATCAGAATAGCCAATCACCAAACCAAAACGTCCGTGAGGCAGGGGCTGCATAAACTAAGCAGATTTCCCTCGTGAAGTTTAGTAATAGATAAATCTACATACTGCTAACACAACACCACTGTGAATAAATACAAACGGAAATAAGAAATGGTTCATCCAATTTCAATAACCTGCCGACAGGAAGCGTTAGGTTAGAAATGTAAACAAACGGGTCTGCCCGCTTCACACCGGAAAGAAAAACAATTACTGAAATATATCAGAATATAACATATTAATTTTATTCAGAACTATTTACTATATCGAGTAATGTAATTAATAATGAGTCAGAATAATTGTTATCCCTATCAATCAAATTTTACCAGTTGAAAACCTTAAGACGGGGGGGGGGGATCTCCAGGACATATTTGCATGTATCTCGTATAATAAAGGTCTCCTGAATACAATTTTTGCTATTTAAACTTCGAATAATGTGATTTATTATGTAGCAGAGTATTGTTTATGTAACATTGGTTGAAGTGGCGGTTTACTGGTGGCTGAAAACTGAAAAATACTAATATCTCGGTTAATATTCAAGATAGTGAATTAATATACATAACAATATTTATAGTAAATTTAATTTACAATAAGATTTGTTCTATAGAAGTTTTCGATCCGACCTATAGTAACGGAGATATTTCGAATTTTCGAAAATCCTCTCCTCTAAACCCCCCCCCCCTCCCCCTGGACCGATTTCAGCCGTTAACGAAGTTGATCTTTCTTTTTACATAAAACGACTAAATATCGAGTTTGGGAACGATTAAACAATAATTGCGACCACTAGAGCGGTAACAGACAAATATATATATATATATATATATATATATATATATATATATATATATATATATATATATATATAGATATATATATACAGTTTTGAACGGACCTCATTTTCGTCATCTCCTGGGTAGGATCGATGGACATTTGAAGAAAAATTTAAAAATCGCGTCATGAGTACAACCTCAATAGCTGATTTCCCTTAAGGGAAATCTGCTAAAAGCTGAATAGGTTCGCTGATATGAATTATTCCCCAAGCTGGTTAAGTGAATGGTTAATGCACAAGGTAATGAGTGTAATAATTAAAAAACTAATAGGAGAAGGGGTAGGGAAAAAGAAGGAACATTCATTTTTTTTTTTTTTTTTTTTTTTTTTTTTTTTAACAACTAAATATATTAACTTATACAGTAATTTCTATTATTTAGCTTACATCACATAATTGAAAACAAACACAGCATTCCACTAGTAAACTGTAAAACAACATAAAACAATGAATAGGTTAAATTAAAGCCAAAATTGAATTCTTTCAAGGCAGATTGCATTATTGTATCCTTTACAGCACAGAACACCAGCTCGATGTTTTCCGTATCTGTTAGCATGCAAAAGAAAGCACAGCAAAAAAAATAAAATATCATGCAATTAAATCAAACATCCCTTATCCAATATATAATTATTTACAGGATGTTGTGATTAATGGAAGTTAAAATCATGCTTAATGTTATAAAATTAAAAAAGAATACTTGAAATTATATTCCCTAAAATATAAAAGAGAATTAGATAAATTATTAAACTATAATAAGGCTTCTTTCAATAAGATATAATTCAGTAATACTTACTTTTCATTAATACAAAAGTTATATTAAAAGAAAAATTGTTGGTCCTATAATTATTATTATCATTATGGAAACAAGTAGTATTTTTTTCCCACTGAAGGATGAATGTACACATTACATTAACATAAATTGATCGATAGATTGTCGGGAACTAGCTCTGGACAAAAGAAATGTTTTTTTGTAAGACATTTCGACTCCACTTGGCAGTGTTCTTAAGTAAACAAACAAAGCAGCCAACATCGCAGCGCTGAATAGATAAAATTGTATTAGACCGGAAACATGAACAATTAATGAAATATATCGGAATATAACATATTAATTTTATTGAAAACTATTTACTATAGCTAGTGGAGTAATTTGAAATGAATTAGAATAATTTCTATCTCAATCTATATATATATAAAATTGTAACCTCTGTCTGTACATTGATTTTTTTCGCGAAATTTCACGATAACTTTTCGTTTCACATGTCATAGACACCATAACTGCATTTTGTTTCTTTGGTGTCTGTTTGTTTGTTTGTTTGTTTGTTTGTTTGTTTGTTTGTTTATTTGTTTGTTTGTTTGTTACCTTTTCACGCATAAACGGCTGAACCGAATTTTATGAAACTTGGTATGTGTATTACTACTAACCCAACTTAGACTTTAGGCTATATTAATATTCTCTGAGACGAACAGGAGTGGGGGGTTATAAGGAAGGCCTGAAATTAAAAATAGCGATATTTTGTTTCCTATTGGTTTTTTGGCAAAAATGCATATAACAAAAGTTGTTTATTTTGTTATTTAGAATAACTTTTGTTATATACACTTTTTTCGTATACCGAACTATAAAGGCGTTATACGCTAAAAATTATAGCGGGAGTCAACAATTTTATTTGGCACACAGACTCAACCGAACTAAATAAAACTCGGTATGTGTATTAGCACTAACGCCTTCCTTATAATAAGCCATACAAACATTTCTAGGGACGGGCAGGAGTGGGGGTTATAAGGGACGCCTGAAATTAAAAATAGTGATATTCCGTTTCCTATTGGTGTTTCGGCAAATATGCACATAAGAAAAGTTGTTTATTTTGTTATTTAGAGAAACTTTTGTTATATACACTATCGTTGAATACCGAATTATAAAGGCGTTATACGCTAAAAATTAAGGCGGGTGTCAAGAATATTATTTGGCACAAAAGACTCCACCGAACTAAATAAAACTCGGTATGTGTATTATCTCTGACGCCTTAATTATCATAAGCCATACCAATATTTCTAGGGACGGGCAGAAGTGGGGGTTATAAGGGAGGCCTGAAATTAAAAATAGCAATATTTCTTTTTCTACTGGTTTTTCTGCAAATATGCACATGACAAAAGTTGTTTATTTTGTTATTTATAGTAACTTTGGTTATGTTCACTTTTGCTGTATAACATAAACGAGATATGCGTTAAAATCTAAAGCGGAAGCCAACAATTTTGTTGAGCTCAAACGATTGAACCGAATTTAACAAAACTTGGTATGCGAATTAGCATTAATTCTTCCATGATTATAAGCTATATTAAAATGTTTAGGTTCAAACGGGAGTGGGGGTTATAAGACAGGCCTGAGATAAAAATTCGCAATTTTCATTTTCTATTTTTTTTTTTTTGGCTAACGTGCACATAGCAAAAGTTGTTTACTTTTGTTATTTAAAGTATCTTTTGTTGTATTCACTTTTGCCGTAAATGAAGTTAACACGGCATATACGCTAAATCCATTGCGGGAGTCATTAATTTTATTAGTGCTTATTTAAGTGTTTTTAATAAATGGATATTATGACAAAAGATGTTATGTTTTAGTCTTATATGATAGTTGCAAGTATGATTCGGATTAGTGAGCTTATAAATCTCCGTCGCCTCCTCATTTATTTATTTATTTTCCCTATAACTTTTTTATTTATTTCTAATAGAATATAAACAATAAGAGCATTTCTGGTATTTAATATATACATCATATATTCTTCAAAACTAAAATTTCTATTCTATTAACCCTGAAAGTTACACTTTAGGATTGGCTGTTTTGAAAAAACAATACATTGTGGAGGGAAGTGCAATTGTACACATTGAAGTCTTGCTATAAAAATACAATCATTAGTCAGTCAGCAATGATTTCCCGGGCATCGCCGGGTACCTTAGCTAGTCTCTCATATTTTAGTAATCCTATCTAGTGGTCGCAATTTTGGTTTATTCGTCACCAATTTGCATTTTTATAGTTTTCGGCCTTCGGTAAAGCCCCTTCCTACTCATGTCGAGGAATGTGTTACCGTTATGTAGATTTATCTATTTTAAAACTTCACGCGGGAAATCTGTTTAGTTTACGCAGCCCCTGCATGACGGACTTTTTTTATTTCCTGGGATACTCTGGTGTCCTGGTACCCAGTATATTGTCATACCCTATTGCTCGCTTCTGGAAATTTTAATATTAAAATAGAAGAGCAACTGTTTATCCTTGCTGGTAATTAGGGTCTGTAACTCTCCACCGATTACAGCAAAGAGAATAAGACTTCTACTTAGAATTGTCCCACATTTTAAAAACCTAATCTACAAATGACTCCTAATCTTTACTCCTATATTACAAAGATAATTGGAATGTCAGGAGATATTTAATGAAGACCGGTGGTGATAAGAAATTTTCTTAAACCACGTATCTCGTACAATGTTCAAAATTTGAGAAAAGTTAATTGCCAATGCCCCATCCCTAAACTGAAAAATTAACACTAATGAAATTGTTTGCAGGATATTTCTTTCTCTAGGCATAATTAGGCGATTGTGAGATAACAAAATACGAGACACGATTGAGCAATGCACAAGCAAAATTAAATTCAAGCAAGAGGTTATATTTTTAATTAATATAAATAAAATATTCTTATTTTAGCCTTCATGTAAATTAAATATGTAGAAACAAAAAAAGGTCCTTCACGCAGGGGCTGAATAAACTACAAAGATTTCCCTCGTGATGTTTAACAATAGAAAAATCTACATACTGGTAACACAATAGCACCATCAATCAACATGAAGTGATTAAATACAAACGATAATAAGAAACCTCAATACGGGAAGCACCAGAAACGTAAACAAACAGGTGTGCCAATTTCTCACAGGAAAGAAACAACTTCTGAAATATATCAGAATATAACATATTAATTTTATTGATTTACTATATCTAAAACTGTAATTTATAATGGATCAGAATAATTTTTATCTCAATCAATCAAATTTTAGTAGTCCCAGGACTTATGCAGGGGGGGGGGGGTCGCTATAACATATTTGCATTTGTCTCGTATAATAAAGATCTCTTGAAAACAATTTATGGCATTTAAGCTACGACTAATGAGGTTTATTACATAACAAAGTATTGTTTATGTTACATGAGTAGAAGTGGGGGTTTTCTGAAGGCTGATGACTGAAAAATGCAAATATCTCGGTTAATTATCAAGAAAAAGAAGAAATGTATATAGCAATATTTATAGTAAATTTAATTTTCAATAAGATCGGTTCTATATAATGTTTTGATCCGACTTATAGCAACGGAGATATTTCGAATTTTCGAAAATACCCCTCTCTATAAACCCCCCCCCCCTCTCCCACTTTTCCGATTTCAGCCATTGACGAACTTGATCTGTCTTTCAACATAAAATGTTTGAATGACCTAATATTCGTCATCTCCTGGGTAGGATCGATGTGAATTTCAAGGATTTATTTTGAAACGGCGTCACGAGTTTAACCTCAATAGCTGATTTCTATCTAGAATCTTGAAATAAAGGCAACGACTTTGAAGAGCTTAACTGAGCTGTTCATTAGAGGCGATGTCTAAGCAGGCAGATGATCAAACCCTCTACTTATTAGGCTGCCTAGATCCAGCTAGCTCTAGCTACAAGCAGCTCTTCATTAACATCACTCACAGATATCTTAATGAGAACTCTCTCCCACTCACTCCTGTCACGGCGAGTAATTGACTTTTTAGTGGATTTTGCCTTAAGAAAGTCCCATTGAACGAGGTGCTGCGTTAACTAAACAGATTTCCCACGTGCATATGCATTTATTTCAAAATGTTAAAAGTTCAATTAGAGAAATATTTGGTATTTAGGCTTCAAATAACGTAAATCATAGTATAACAGCTTAGTTTTAACCCTAGAATGGTAGTGAACGTAAAAATTACGTATGATCTGGTTTGAACTGTTATCAAAGGGCCGTTAACGACCCCACCACCCCCATCCCTAAGCTATGAGCCCTCCAGACAGTTCGGCCTTGATATCCGCCAAGTGCAGCTAAGTGAACCTTACCACTTATCCAATACTATTTTTTGAAATAAAAACGACACGTAATATTTACGTATTAATACTATTAACCGCAACATTTTGGCACGTAAAATTTACGTATCGCTACTAATAACCGGTTTTTATGCCATAACTTAGTTAATATTATTATCAATTTATTTTCTTCCAATTTATTTTTATATATTAATTTATTTTCTCTTAATGTTTTTACTTTTATTTTTGAATATAAAAAAGACAAAGATGTATAGAAAGAATATAAATAATCTGTTTATAGTTTCGGAAAAATGGAGAAAAAATATTCAATGGATTAAGAAATCAGAAATTTGTTGAAAGAACTCTCCGATGAGACAGATGGGGAAAATGACAATTATGAAATAGATGGATATGGATACTACAGCGATGATGATCCGGAGTATTCTCCAAGAGATGAGGAGGTTGAGCCTTCGGAAATGATTGCAACACAGAGTGGGCTAGATAGCTTATGAGAGTGAGAAAATTTTAGAAAACATTTGAAGGCAATTGAAGAAAGAGAAGAAGCACAGAGACAAAAAAACCTAAAACCTCTCAACCACACAATATTGACAGATCAGTCACAATAAATGTAGAAGGTGGGGTTGTGCTTGGTAAGAATGAATATGAATGGAGCACACAACCTCCGGAACTTGTTTCGAACAAAGCGCCTGAAAGGAATGTCGTGCACATTATTAGATATTAACGTAGATATAAGTTAAATATAAGTGTATGTTTTAATAAAATAAAAAAATAGTCACAAACATTAACAAACTTTGAATAATTTCACCAATTATCAGTTGCACACGTAAAATTTACGTATCAATACCATTAAGCGGGAAATAATATCAATACCGTTCTAGGGTTAATATGACATGAGTAGGAGTGGGGGTTTAAACAAGGCTGAAAACTAAAATAAAGTCCGACACGCAGGAGCAGCATAAAATAAGCAGTTTAACATTACATAAATCTACATACCGTAATACAAATGGTAATAAGAAATCTTTCAGTAAATTTTAGCGTCTGAAATGTAAACAAACAGGTCTTCCAACCTCTCACCTGAAAATATTACAATTACTGAATTATTTCAGAATGTAGCATATTAATTTTGTTGAAAACTATTTATTATATCTAGTACTGTAATTTAAAATGAATCAGAATAATTTTTATCTCAATCAATCAAATTTTAGTAGTCCAAGAACTTAAGTAGGGGGAAGGGTGGGAAGGGGTGTTACCAGAACTATGCATGTATCTCGTATAATAAAGGTCTCTTGCGGACGAAATTTGGTATTTGGCTTCGAATAAACTACTTTATTAATAATAGAGTATTTTTTACGTAACTTGAGCTGAAGTGGGGTTTGTTGAAGGCTGAAAACTGAAAAATGCAAATATCTCGGTTAATATTCAACATAGAGAATAGATCTATTTAACAACATTTATAGAACATTTAATTTGCAATCTATAGACTTCGATCCGACGTATAGTAACGGAGATATTTTGAATTTCAAAATTCTCCCCCCATCACCCCCCCTCTCCCCCTGGACCCATTTTCAGTTTCTAACCAACATCAACTTTCGTTTTACATAAAACGACTAAATATCGAGTTTCGTAACGATCAACCCATAATTTCGATCGCTAGAGCGGTAACAGGCATATATATATATATATATATATATAATATATATATATGTATGAGTGAGATGAGAGAGAGAGAGAGAGAGATAGAGAGGAGAGGAGAGAGAGAGAGAGAGAGAGAGAGAGAGAGAGAGA
>CM032233.1:131197500-131420000 GCA_019009955.1 Riptortus pedestris | reverse complement strand
ATTTAGAATTTTTAAAATTCTTCCCGTCTAAACCCCACCCCTCCCTTGGTTCGATTTCAGCTATTAACGTACCTGATCTTTCAATCCATCAGCAATGCTGAAAACCGAAAAAATTAATAATTTATCTAAAAAGAGTTGATGAAAATGGTGTTCGTCCAAAATTGTATATGCCTATTGTTTGGATGAGTTAGTTATACCCAAGGCAACTGTAAGAGATCTAAGTATAAAGAATGAACAAGTGATGAAAATGTCTACCAAGATACAATAGAAAGTCGGTCACGCAGGGGCTGCTTAAACTAAGAAGATTTCCCACGTGAAGTCATATAATAGTGAAATCTACAAAGCCGACCTCATTTAGTCCGTTATCGCTCCCACATAATAAAAATGCAAATATCTCGGTTAATATTCAAGATAGAGAATAAATGTATATAACAATATTTATAGAAACTTTAATTTGCAATAAGATTGTTTGTTTTACAATTTTTCGATCCGACGTACAGTAGCGGAGATAGTTTTAATTTTTGAAATCTCCCCCTCTAGACCCCCCCCCTCCAACTGGTCCGATTTCAGCCGTTAACGAACTTGATCTTTCCTTATATATAAAACGATTAAATGCCGAGTTTCGTGACGATTAAATAAAAATTGCGACACATAGAGTGTTAACAGACAAATATATAAATCTTTATATATATATAATTCTACTGTACGTGTGTTTGTCACTGAACTCCTCGTAAACGGCTGCACCGATTTGAATGATTTTTTTTTTTTGTAAGCTTTTGGGTGACGCCCTGGATGGATTAAATTCACAAATCAGCCCGGCATAAGAAGCAGGAGTGGGGGTTGGAAGAGAGGCCTAAAATTAAAAATAGCGATATTTCGTTTCCTATTGGTTTTTCGGCAAATATGCACCCTTATTTTGTTATTTAGAATAAATTTGGTTATATTCTCATTTGTGATATAACGAAGTATAAATGAGGTATACATTAAAAACTAACGTGAGAGCCAACAATTTTATAGGGGACCCAGGATTGAACCGAACTTAACAAAATTCTATATGTAAACTAGCATTTATTCTTCCATGATTATAAGCTATATTAATTTTTTTAGGTTCGAATGGGAATCGGGGTTATAAGGGAGGCCTGAATAAAAAAATCGCGATATTTCATTTTCTATTTGGTTTTAGGCAAACGTGCACATATCAAAAGTTTTTTTTTGTGTTATTAAAAGTAGTTATTGTTTTAAACATAATATTATTAAATTTAATATCCTAATCCCTTGTCATGCAGGACAATGTCTGTCGGGTCCGCTAGTATATATATATATATATATATAGTTTTGAATGGACCTCGTTTTCGACATCTCCTAGGTAGGATCGATGAACATTTGAAGATATTTTTCGAAAATCCCGTCATGAGTACAACCTCAATAGCTGATTTCCCTTAGGGAAATGTGCAGTACTTGTCATCATCTGCTCTGGATATATTGCATTAACTGTGCGTGGTTCCGGCCATAGGGTAATGAGGCCGTGGCGTGAGTGGATTTGTTCCCCGCAGGCGAGGGGGAAATCCTTCTGTAAGGTATAAGATAACGTATATTAAGTTTGAATAAGGCCTATCATCGGAGACACTTCGAAGGGTGGAAGAGAGAGAGAGGGATGCAGCCCGGTTCATAATGGCTTGGACAATATTTACAACCCCCGCCCCCCTTATCTACCATCACTCCATTTCCAACCCCTCCCCCCATCCCCACCCCTCGTATAATAGTCCAAATATTATAATAATAAATGTTAGCTCTGGATAGTGGAAAACCAAGTCATAATTGTTTGGCTTTCAAAAATGGCTTCCAGCTTTTTTATTGTATACCTTAGCACATCCCCCTTAAGCTATTGAGGTTATGCTTATACAGCAACTCTTGAAAACCTTCGTTTAAATTTGTACATAACACTTCCAAAGAACTATCATGTCTCAATATAGATAAATGCTTGCTGGACAAAATTATTAGTCGACATTTTTACTTTAGTTTCAACCAATTAAATAATGTAATTATGAAAAATTTAATTAATTACAAATTGAATCATTGAGGACTGCCATCAGAATAAGTTGAAAAATGTAAAAGTCCGTCACGCAGGGGCTGCGTAAACTAAGCAGACTTCCCATGTTAAGTTTTAGTCGAGAAATCTGCCCAATTACATCTGTAGCAGTAAGGGGGCTCTAAACCTATTCATGAGGGACGAACAGTTACGGGAACGGTCGCCAGAGCTCTCGGCGGAATGTCCCGAACATAGCCGACTGCTGCCGACCACACACAGAATACAAATGCAAATATCTCGGTTAATATTCAAGATACAGAATAAATGTATAGAAAAATATTTATAGTAAATTTAAGACTGATTTTATACAATTTTTCGATCCGACGCATAATAACGGAGATATTAAGAATTTCCACCTCTAAACCCCCTCCCCCTTGACCGATTTCAGCCATTAACGAACTTGATCATTCTTTTTGTATACAACTGTTATATCATGTTTGGTAACGATAAACCAAAAATTGCGACCGCCAGAGCGTATATATATATATATATATATATATATATATATATATATATATATATATATATATATATATATATATATATATACAGTTTTGAACGGACCTCATTTTCGTCATCTCCTGGGTAGGATCGATGGATATTTGAAGAAAAATTTCGATATTTGAGTCATGAGTACAACCTCAATAAAAAAATAAAAATAAAAATGCGTATCTATATTAAGTGCGAAAGTCAATTTACGTAGTTGATACTAAATAAATATCTAATACAAATTATTATATGGATACAAATAAAATCTTAATACTACAAAAAAAAAAAAAGCGGAGTATATATAATCTAAAATTATATAAAACCTGGGGAGGCATGTAAATGGTGCCAAAAATATATTTACCTACACTTTAATCATTTCCTGTCGTATTGCCCCGTTTTTACATCACCCAGGGTAAAATTCCTTGTCAAATACAGAGTGCCTTAAAGACAATATCTATCACTGGTAAACATTTTGGATTACAACTGTGAAAATAAAGTTAATGATGTTTTTCTGTTTCTTTTCAAAAGTTTATGAAAGTTAACAGTATAAAAAATAAGAATTTTATTATCTTTGTGGGGTGCCTAAATAACAATAATCGGCACATTATTTGTTATATCCTATTACACTTACTATAATTATTCTGATTGCCATAAATTTTAGAGAAGAATTATGTTAATTTGACATGTCAAATAACTAATCTTTATTTAGACATTAAAAAAGAATGAATCAATCTACATTAGCATTAAATTATGATCTATTGAATTAAGTATTATAATTATTTAGATTAATATTTATATTGTATTACATACCAATGTATATGGTGTTAATTTGTAATTTAGAAATTGTTATTATTTTATTTACAAATTTTTTAAAAAGTTATAATGTATTAATAACCATACAGTAATTGACCAGAATCTCGGCAACATGTTTGTAAACAAAAGCCAAGAAAATATCTATCTATCTAATTGTCTATATTCTAAAATTTTTAACCCTGGATTGACACTGTCAGCGTGAACGGTATTGACACCGCAGGGTAAATTTTACCCCATTCTTTGAAACACGTAAAAATAATCAATTTCGATTTTGGTTTTTGGTTTTTTATTGCAATAATAATGTATTACAATAGGAACATTAAGAAAACAAAATCAAACAGCAACCAAAGTGCAATATATTTTTTAAAATTCACGAAAATCTATAAAATTGAAAAACTCGAAACGAAAAGAATTATTTTAAAGAAAATTATACCAATTATCACTAAAAAGATGATATTTTTTATAAAATGTTAACTAAAACTACCCTGAGAGAATGTTCTTCTTCTTTTGTCTACCTTTCGTAGATGGCACGTATATCTGTTTCTTCCAACATAAAGCTCCAATTTTGGAACTTTTTGTTCAGGTTCAGAACGTGATCTAACATCCATATCTAAGTTATATAAACTTGAAGCATTTGACATACTTAAAAAATATACTACATGGAGGTGCTCTAATGGGAAATCTTTGGCCTCTTCTTCAGAAGCTGAAGTCTCTCTTTCTTCTTCTTTTTCTTCCGAACAGCGGCATCTTCTACAGGATCTTCACCTTCTTTCTCCAATTCTTCTAAAAGACGCTTGATGTCTTCAGGATCAGAATACATTATGGTATAGGCCAAATTTCCACAGGAAACACCGTAAAATTTAAGTTTACTAACTCGGGATGAAATTGTAGACGAGCGATAATGTTAGCCGTTAACTACACAGTGGGGTAAAAAATACCCCAGACACAATTAATGACTTTATCCTGCAACTATTAGCAGACAACTGGCTTTGATTATATTAGGTTATGCTAGGAAAGGCCGCTATGTGTATTTAGGAAGGTGGACAAGGGCTCTGTGATTCGCAGAAGTTAAGAACCACTCGATACAGCTGAGTGTGGGGTATTTTTCCTGGTTGTCAATCCAGGGTTAATACGGAACTGATTGGTATGATGACAGAATTAGTACTTGAAACTGAGTTATTCTGTACAAGGCTTTTTATTTGCCAATAGTTGCATATGGAGCGCTTGCTTGGTCCTCGAGCCCAAGCAATGATGCTTGTAAAGTGCCAGAGAAACGCATTGCTAATGGTGACCAGGGCAAACAAAACAGTATCTACGGACACACTTCAAGTGATTGCAGGGCAACTACCAGTCCAAGTCGAGTTGCAGCAAAGAATAGTCAAGCACAATCTGCAGCGTGGTATGGCGGCTAGAATTGGGAGTCAGTTTTTATGGCTGGCACACGCACATGGCTGTCACGCAGTGGTTGCGATAACTAAGAAGATTTCCTACGTGCATTACGTATTTTGATTTATCTCAAAACGAAAAAGTCCAATGAGAATAATATTTGGTAATTCGGCTTCAGACAAAGTGCTTCAAAACATAATAGCATATTGTTAATATGACATGAGTAAGAGTGGGGGGTTTACTAAACACCAAAAACTAAAAAATGCCAATATCTCGGTTAATAATTTCACAAGATAGTGAAAATATGTACGTAACAACATTTATAGAACATTACATTTGCGATAAGATTGATAGAATTTTTAGATCCATCACATAAAAACGGAGATATTAAGAATTAGCAGATTTCCCTTAAGGGAAATCAGCTATTGAGGTCGTACTCATGACGCGATTTTTGAAAATTTTCTTCAAATGTCCATCGATCCTACCCAGGAGATGAGATCCGTTCAAAATTATATATATATATATATATATATATATATATATATATATATATATATATATATATATATTTGTCTGTTAACGCTTTAGCGGTCACAATTTTTGTTTAATCGGTACCAAACTCGATATTTAAACGTTTTGTGTGAAAAGACAGATCAAGTTCGTCAATAGCTAAAATCGGACAATTCGGAGGAGGGGGGGGGGTTTGAAGGGAGATTTTCGAAAATTCGAAATATCTCCGTTACCATACGTCACAAAAATGTATAGAACCAATCTTATTGCAAATTACATTTACTATAAATATTGTTCTATACATTTATTCTGTATCTTGAATATTAACCGAGATATTTGCCTTTTTGTTGCATGTGTGTGGTCGGCAGGATTCGGCTATATTCGGGACTCTCCGCCGAGAGCTAGTGCGGGCCGTTTCAGTAACTATTCGTCCCTCGTGAATAGGTTTAGAGATTCCTTACTACTACTGCTGTTATTAGGCGGATTTCTCTATTGTAAAACTTCACGTGGGAAATCTGCTTAGTTTACGCAGCCCCTGCGTGACGGACTTTTTTCATAAATCCCCCTCTAAACCCTCCTCCCAAAGTTCTGCCTTTAGCCGATATTGAAACTGATCTTCATTTTTACATAAAATGATTAAATATAAAGTTTGGTAACGATCAAACAAAAATTGCGACCACTAGGGCGTTAACAGGCAAATATACATATATATATATATAAATATATTTAGAACGGACCTCATTTTCGTCATCTCCTGGGTAGGATCGATGGACATTTGAAGAAATATTTTGAAAATCCAGTCATGAGTCCCTTAAGGGAAATCTGCTAAAAATAAAATATATTGTTTAACTGTTCATAAACAAAATAGTCTCTAATTATACATCTTCCTTCCCATTTCTATTCGTATCTGAAAGCATTATTTCCTACAGGTTTCCAGAGAAGGGCATTCCAACAATAAGTGTTTTTTTGCACTACTAAAAATAAATCGCTCACACCATTTACAAACTTCATTTTCTTTAATTATATGGGAAATATTCCTGTTGCTTAATGTTAAGTAGCCATCATTTGAGATTCTTAATTGCCTTACTATTCTCAGATTTATTACAGACGTTATACCCGTATTAGCAGATTTTCCTTAAGGGATTTTCCGATTTTCGAAAAATTTCTTCAAATGTCCATCCATCAACCCTACCCAGGAGATGACGAAAATCAGGTCCGTTCAAAATTATATATATTATATATACATATACATATATATATGATCGGACCAGTGGGAGGGAGGGTTAAGAGGAGGGATTTTCGAACATTCGAAATATCTCCGTTACTATATGTCGTAACGAAAATTTCTATAGAACCAATCTTATTTCAAATTAAATGTACTATAAATACTGTTATGTACATTTATTCTCTATCTTGAATATTAACCGAGATATTTGCATTTTTATTAAGTGCGTGCGCATAACGGAGAAGATGAGATCGGCTGATAACTGTTTGGCTCTCGTCAAATTGGTTTAGAGACCGTGTAAGCTTCTATTTTGTGAGATATATGCAAATACGTTCTGTTGATACCCCCCCCCCTCATTTAGTTTCTTGGACTACTTTAATTTGAGTGATTGCGATAAAAATGATTCTGATGCATTATAAATTAAAGTACTAGATATACTCAACAGTTGGCAATAAAGTTAATATGTTATATTCAGGTATATTTCAGTAATTTTTTTTCTTTCCGGTGATGAATATGTCTATCTATCTGTTCTGCTCTGAGTGGTTGGCAGACCTGTTTGCTTACATCTGTTTCGAGTCAGCTCCATTCCTTCCTTTTAGAAGAACGAGTTATTGAAAAATATTTTCAAATGTCCACAAATTTAACTTAGTTTTAGCAGCTACTGAGATACGAAATAATATGAAATTTACTTACTTCCCCATAAATGTTAAAATGGCATAATAGGATAGGGAAAATAGTTTTCTTTTCTATAAAAGATTTATTAATATTATGTCAAATAATTTTTTTACACATTATTGAATTCGACGTATATACTGTTTACACGCTGCAACTCTCGGCAGTCACTAATCTCTTCTTTTAGCAGATTTCCTTTGAGGGAAATCAGCTATTGAGGTCGACTCATAACAAGATTTTCGAATAATTTCTTCAAATGCCCATTGCTCCAACCCAGGAGATGACGAAAATGAGGTCCATTCAAAACTATATATATATATATATATATATATATATATATATATATATATATATATATACATATATATATATATATATATATATTCTATATCTGTATATTTGTCTGTTACCTCTCTAGCGGTCGCAATTTTTGTTTGATCATTGCCAAACTCGATATTTAATCGTTTTATGTAAAAGAAAGATCAAGTTCGTTAGTGGCTGAAATCGGAACAGGGGGAGGGTGGGGGTTTGAGGGGGATTATCGCTAATTCGGATCAAAAAATTGTATAGAACCACTCTTATTTCAAATTATATGATCTATAAATATTGTGATATACATGTATTCATTATCTTGAATATTAACCGAGATATTTGCTTTTTTCAATAATGAGCCCTCAGCAAACTCCCACTTCTACTTATTTTACACAAACAATATTCTTTTATTTAATAAACCGCATTATTCGAAGCAAATGGCGCTTTGGGAGCTTATTAAAATTAACTAAAAGATTTCACATTACCGTTTGTATGTACTCACGGTGCTAGTAGTATGCAGATTTCTCTATTGTAAAACTTCACGTGAGAAATCTTCTTAGTTTACGCAGCCCGTGCATGACGGACTTTTATTCCTAGTTTTAAAAAGCCATCACTTGAGATTCTTAATTGGCTTACTATTCTTAGCTTTCTTATAGAGACGTTATATTTTAAATTATTTTCTGGGTTGGGTAAAGAACAGTTAGAAATAAGGCTGTAATTGAAATGCTTTGCTTGCAATCATCACTGAAACAATAAAGAAAAGAATAGCCACGTCAAGCAAGGGAGACTTACGCGACATAAATTCCTTCCTAATTTTATGACGAGGGTCACTAAACAAAGCCTACCTTTTCTCTCGACGGACTTCACTGTATATTTGCCCTACATGTTAAATGGCGTATACACCCTTTTCTCTAAATTGTAACGATGAATTTACAAAATCCTGAAGGTAAATTTTCATTATTGCTTTGTAATTTAATTGCATAATTCTATATGAGACTGTACAAAACGAATAAATGAATAAAATTTATTTAATCTAAGTACTAACAGAAAAAAAAGTCCGTCACGAAGGGGCTGCGTAAACGAAGGAGAAATTTCCTACGAGGAAGGTTTACAACAGATAAATCTACATACTGGTAACACCGCCGTGAATGTTAAGCGAATAAATACAAACGGTAAGAAGAAATCTTTCCGTCAATTTACAAGTTAATAATATCTACAATAGAAAGCGTCGGAATTGTTAACAAACAGGACAGCAAACTTCGCAGCATTGAATACATAAAATCTGGACCGGAAAGAAGAACAATTCATAGAAAATATCCGAATATAACATATTAATTTTATTAGAAGCTATTTACTATAACTAGTACTGTTAATTCTAATGTATCAGAATAATTTTTATATCAATCAATCAAATTTTAGTATTCCAAAAAATTCAGACGTGGAGGGTGGGGGGTCACCAAACAAACATATATGCATGTATCTCGTGTAATAAGCGTCTTTTGAAAACAGTATTTGGTATTTAAGCTTCGAATAATGCGGTTTATTAAATAAAAGAATATTGTTTGTGTAAAATAAGTAGAAGTGGGAGTTTGCTGAGGGCTCATTATTGAAAAAAGCAAATATCTCGGTTAATATTCAAGATAATGAATGCATGTATATCACAATATTTATAGATCATTTAATTTGAAATAAGAGTGGTTCTATACAATGTTTTGATCCAAATTAGCGATAATCCCCCTCAAACCCCCACCCTCCCCCTGTTCCGATTTCAGCCACTAACGAACTTGATCTTTCTTTTACATAAAACGATTAAATATCGAGTTTGGTAACGATCAAACAAAAATTGCGACCGCTAGAGCGTTAACAGACAAATATACAGATATAGAATATATATATATATATATATATATATATATATATATATGTTACTGTAAAACCCCGGAGTGTGGTAAATCCTAAGATTTACCGGTAAATCTTTGTATTTACCAGAAGCGCTGGTATATGCCCGATTTTGTCTTTCAAATCGGACTTTAGCCAGTAAATCTTAGGATTTCCCAAGAGGCTTGGTAAAAGCTAGAATTATCTCAATCAGGATGCGTCTTTCGGACTTTTACCAACAGATATTGGTAAATCCTAACATTTCCCAGCGCCTGTTTGTAAAGGTTGGAATAAAGGTTATTTGAAATGAAAATTTTAGAATAAGTTTTATTATTATTTGTTATAGCATGCTAGAGAATTGTTGCACTTTGAATTGCACTTCATATTAGCTAACTTGCACAAACATTTCTTATTTGAACATTTTTTTAAGTAGTTGCATTTTTTGAAACCCTGGCCACCAACCAATGACTGTTGACGAACTGCGGTGCGAAGGCTTATCTCTTCGTCGGGCACTTCATCAGGAGACATGAAAATGAGGTAGGGGGGAGTATCCCTGTCCCCGCTCCTCTTCACTGGACATTTGCCAATAAGCCTTGGGAAATTCGCACATTTACCAAACAGCATTGGTAAAAGTACGAAATCTCACATTTATTTAATGTTTTTTGGGCATTTACCAAGCTAGACGGTAAATACGGGGATTGACCAACTGCCAAGCCGTAAAAGCTCGAATTTCATCTAAATTTCGAACTTTAACCAGTGCTCTTGGTAAATCCTAGGATTTACCGGTAAGTCCTGACATTTACCACACTTCGGGGTTTTACAGTAACATATATATATATATATATATATATATATATATATATATATATATATATATATATATATATATATATAGTTTTGAATGGACCTCATTTTCGTCATCTCCTGGGTTGGAGCAATGGACATTTGAAGAAATTATTCGAAAATCTTGTTATGAGTCGACCTCAATAGCTGATTTCCCTCAAGGGAAATCTGATAAAAGAAGAGATTAGTGACTGCCGAGAGTTGCAGCGTGTAAACAGTATATACGTCGAATTCAATAATGCGTAAAAAAAATTATTTGACATAATATTAGTAAATCTTTTATAGAAAAGAAAACTATTTGCCCTATCCTATTATGCCATTTTAACATTTATGGGCTAATAAGTAAATTTCATCTTATTTCGTATCTCAGTAGCTGCTAAAACTAAGTTAAATTTGTGGACATTTGAAGATATTTTTCAATAACTCGTTCTTCTAAAATGAAGGAATGGAGCCGACTCGAAACAGATGTAAGCAAAAAGGGATGGCGGAATGATTTATTTTCCTTCTCATGGCCGGGATGTAATCACACAAAATTGGCGGAGTTAAAGTCGTCCAGTGGTCTCTAAAATTTATTGTAAATTTATAACTTTAATTAGAGTTGGTCCCGGAGGGAATCTAAAAGGAAATTTATTGAATTAAACTTCTTTCCACTTTTCTAGGAGTTATTGCTTCATAGATCCTCCACTTCCCGACTCTTCGATAGTTGCTCCACTTAAATATGGTTACAAAAAAGGTCCGTCTAGCAGGGACTGCGTCAACTAAGCAGATTAACCGCAGGGAAGTTTATAACAGATAATTCTGCTTACCGGTAACACCACCGTGAATTTTAAGCGAATAAATACAATCGGGAATAAGAAATCTTTCGGTCAATTTAATAATATTTACAACGGTTAATAATATCTACAACGAAAAGCGTATATAATATCTAAAACGGAAGGATTAATAATATCTACAACTGAGTTAAGAATATCTACAACGGAAAGCGTGTATAATATCTAAAATGGAAGGATTAATAATATCTACTACTGAGTTAAGAATATCTACAACGAAAGGTGTGTATACTATCTAAAATGGAAGGATTAATATTAATAATCTTCTACCTGAGTTAAGAATATCTACAACGGAAAGCGTGTATAATATCTAAAACGGAAGGATTAATAATATCTACTACTGAGTTAAGAATATCTACAACGGAAAGCGTGTATAATATCTAAAACGGAAGGATTAATAATATCTACTACTGAGTTAAGAATATCTACAACGGAAAGCGTGTATAATATCTAAAACGGAAGGATTAATAATATCTACTACTGAGTTTAACGGAAAGCGTGTATATATCTGAAGTGGATAATAATATAACTACAGATAAATAATATCTACAACGGAAAGCGTGTATAATATCTACATCGGAAGGATTAATAATATCTACTACTGAGTTAAGAATATCTACAACGGAGTTAAGAATATCTGCAACGGAATGCGTGTATAATAACTAAAACGGAAGGATTAATAATATCTACACTGAGTAAGAATATCTACAACGGAAAGCGTGTATAATTATTCTAAAACGGAAGGATTTATAATATCTACTACTGAGTTATAAGAATATCTAAAAAAAAAAAAACAACGGAAAGCGTGTATAATTATCCTAAAACGGGAAAGTACAAATCTAGAATCTACTATTAATAATATCTACATCCTGAGTTAGAATATCTAAAACGGTAGAATATCTACAATGGAAATTTCTATAACGAAGGATTAATAATATCTACTACTGAGTTAAGAATATATATATCAAAACGGAAGGATAAAATATCTACTACTGAGTTAAGAATATCTACAACGGAAAGCGTGTATAATATCTAAAACGGAAGGATTAATAATATCTACTATTATGTAATTTGTTTTAGTGATCCTAGGCAGTATAAATATTTTTGAAATATTAATTTCTCTTGTTTTAACATTTTTGTAATATGGATATTTTTTCCAGTTCTAGTTTACTTGATAACTACTTGTTGTCTTTTTATTTAATTTAAAGATTTGTATGCCATTAAAGCACCTACATTAATTTTTAAAAATTTTGCTAAAATCCATATATTCATTGGCATAAATTTATTACGAGTGGGTGGATATTTGTTGTGGTTTCAGGAATTTAGTATTGTTTATTCCTTAGTCACTTCAGTGAAACTTTCCCACGTCACTAGTTTAATGATAACTGTTTTAATCTATGTTTAATTGGAGTTAATATTGTGGGGATTTTAATACCACCCCTCCCTGTGATAATGATGTTTATTATCACTATCAACCATTGAGAAATATTCTAATGATAGAATAGCTATTGCTGGTGCCACACAGAATGACCTTATCCTAGGAGCAATATAACTATATATTTGGATGTTCCTATTTGGTTTAAATAATTTATGACATGTTTCTGTTAAACAGTATATATATTGCATTTATTAATTTGTTTGAGGGGGAGCAGTGAGATAAGATCATAAAAAGTACAAATAATTATATTTGCCATTTAAAGCCCTAAATTATACTTCTACTTTTCTCTAATTTGCATATCAAGCAGTACTATGGACTTCTTATTTTAGTGTTTAGTTAATCCTCACTCCTGCTCATGGAATTTCCACTTTCCAGCAGGGTCATTCCATCTCAAATCATCCAGGCCATGTCACCCATGGTATCAGATCTCAATGAAAATTTTTTTAACAACACTTTTTACCTTCCTTATGAAGAATATAAAATTTTACTATGATGTCTCCAGTAGTTTTTGTGAAAAAAAAATGCTGAAATATTGAGAAGGTTTGTGTAACTGACATTTTTAGGGTTGCTTATTTGGACACATTGTATTAGAAAAAAAAAATCTTAACTTAAGTTATTTTCAACATATCAAGTTAAATTTTCACTAAAGTGTTCACAAAAGTATGGAGATACAGGAAAAATGTTGCGTAAACTGTGAGTACCGCATGTTCCCCACGTGCTAGAAAGGCACATTTGTGATCTCCTCTCATCACATATTCCCTATTTATATGTGAAAAATCGATGAGTAGAAGGCGACGGTGGGGGACAACACACAACAAGGAAGCACGAATACTCTATAATACTTGAATTAAAAAAAAAATGAATTCATAAACAATTGTAGATCATCAAGAGTTTAACAAGAATGGTTCTCTAACACTTTACGATTCCACTCATACTAACGGAAATATTTTGAACTTTCGAATCCCCCCCATCTATACCCTCACCATTCCATATCCGATTTCTGCAACTAACAAAATATGACCATAAGGTAAATCTGAAAAATATTTGGTCGCAAATTCGAAATATAACCTTTATTATACGTCGGATTGAAAAATTGTATAGAACCAACCTTACTGAACATTTGATGTTCTATTAATTTTAATATATGTAAATGTGTGTGTTTTTCGTAGATATTTTCATTTTTTTATTTTAAGTAAACCCTCACTCCTATTCATGTCATACTATCAATTAGCTGTTATATCATACGTAAAGTACTTTATTTGTTCCTTAAATACAGAATATTGTTCTCATTGAACTCTTACTTTTCGAGATACATGGAAATATACTTATTTAACGCATCCCCTGGGTGACGGACTTTTCTTTCTAAATTAGCTCAAACTTCTCACAACTCAAGAAATTTTATTATGATACACGCATTGCAGGTACTTGGCTTTGAATTGTCAGACTCATAAAAATAGGCGAACAGTAAATACAGAACAATGTTAGCAGGATAGCACTTGATCCTGCAAGTTGTAAGATGTGTATAAGTTTATATATATATATATATATATATATATATATATATATATATATATATATATGTATGTGTGTAGGAGAAGAGCAGAGAAAAAAACTTGATGGAGGAGCCATAAATACTGTAAGGACATAAAATACAGATCTTTCCTTCATGTTCTTTTCCTAGCTCCAAGAGACGAGACCTACCACTCGAGATAAAGCAAACGTATAACATATACAATACAGGAAAGTGCTTTTCTCAACAAGCCATTGAACGCTCGGATCAGATCCTTCTTCAGGAGCTATTTGTTTTACAGCCTCCATCTTGGAATGACGTTGTGTGACTTTATTTAAACCCAACAATACTATATGCGGTTTTAAACCAATTCGGATTTAGTTCATACCAATGCACACAAGTCTAAATGGTAATAAAACTTGGAATATCATTTATTATAACATTCATAATCCTTTATTTGCACTTAATATATACATATAATATAAGCAGAAAATAAACATTGAAAATACAGTTACAATATGTGCTAGCATTATTGATTGGTTGAGCAAAATCAGCGTTAGCTGAGGATTTTTGAGTTGGAGTATGTCCTTATTTTGTGTTTTATATATTAATTTACCCAGTTGCTGGATCTTATTGATGGTCCAGTGTGCATTCCCGAGACGCTTCCATTCCTCTCTTTAGTAAGCCAATCTAGTCCAATGGCTGCTCCCGTCAAAAGTGCGGTGCGGGCCATCTCTTCTTCGCACAAATTTTTCATTGGTCTGCCTCTGCTTCTTTATAGCAGATTTTCCTTAATGAAATAAGCAATTTAGGAAGTACTCATGACGCGATTTTCGAAATTTTTTCTTCAAATGTCCATCGATCCTACCCAGGAGATGACGAAAATGAAGTGCGTACAAAAATGTGTAGATATATATATATATATATATATATATATATATATATATATATTTGTCTGTTACCACTCTAGGCGGTCGCAATTATTATTTAATCGTTACCAAACTCGAATATTTAGTCGTTTTAAATATTAAAAGAAAGATCAAGTACGTTAACGGCTGAAATCAGACCATTGGGAGGGGAGGTTTAAAGAGGGAGGTTTAATGAACAATTCGAAATATCACCGTTGCCATAAGTCGGATCAAAAAATTGTATAGAAACCAATATTATTGCAAATTAAATTTACAATAAATAATTGTTCTAAACAATTTATTCTTTATCTTCAACATAAACCGAGATACGAGCAGTTTTTTTCGGGTCGATAACGAACGTTCTAAGTTCGGGGCCGTAACTTTTCGGCTCTCGTAACAGAGATTTCTCTATTGTATAGCTTCACGGGGGAAATCTGCTTAGTTTATACGGCAGGAGGCCCCTGCGTGACGGACTTTTATATTCTCTAGGTGACCAGTCTATGATATTCCTGGTCCAACAAACTTCACGTCTTCTTATCATATGTCCTGTTTATTATTATACCTGTGATTAATGATATAATAATAATAATAAATAACCATCACTATATACGCCAATAAAGATAGTGTTGGTAGATACTGGACTAGATATCCAGGATACCTGTGTTCCTTTACCACCAGCTGTGAAGAATTTCACTGTCTAATAAAAACTGATTAAATTATTAATGTAATATATAAATTTATACTAATCAAATATATATATATATATATATATATATATATATATATATATATATATATATATATATATATAATATAAATCATTAGGCCTCTAATGATTTACCGTGCGAAGCCGGATACCTTAGCTAGTGTATATATATATATATATATATATATATATATATAAACACGACCCAAATTATAGTACAACATTTAAAAATTTAAATAAACTTTAGTGTACAGACAAAGTTCGTAATTTTTAACATTCCCAGTACATACCAGTAAAGTAGAGATTAGATTACCAGTAAGTAGATTTCTTTTAAGGGAAATCAGCTACTGAGGTCACTCGACATTCGATGACATTCGAGTCGAAGGACTCGATTTTCGACATTTTTCTTCAAATGTCCACCGATCCTACCTTGGAGAAGACGAATTGTGTATTATATATATATATATATATAAAGTATATATATAGATATATATATATATTATATCAACACTTAATATACAATTACAGACTACTGACTGACGAACGACAAAAACTAAAAACAAGACATTGAACAAAAAAAAAGGCAAATTTCCAATAGAAGAAGACAAGTTTGTTTTTAAAATATAAATAATGCTTTTAAAAATATTTGCAGAACATTCTTTTGATACTAATTAATCGGTTGAAAACTTATTATAGCTGATGCAACTACAATACTATAAAATAATTTATAGGATAATCATTATATATTTTCTCTTTTCTTTTTTAAGATTAATAATTTTTCTCTTTAAATATTTTTACTTTACTTTTTAACGTTGTTATTTTTAATTCATTTATATATACATAAATATATATATATATAAATAGATATAAGTCATACTTTTTAATTATTTACAAGTATAAATATAATTGTAACACACTAACAAATGCATGAGATACTGCTAACTTGCATGGGCTATGCAGAAACTAATAAACGGCCTTCTTATAGGGTATACTAAAGGAAGTAAAACAAATAAAAAATATAAATACATATATATATATTTATATATGTTCGCTGCCGCTCTAGTAGTCGCAATTATTGTTTGATAGTTACCAAACTTGACATTTAGTTGTTTTATGTAAAAAGAAAGAGTTGGGTTTAGTGGAGGAGAATTTTGAAAATTCGTAATATCTCCGTTACTATACATCAGATCGAAAAAAGATATAAAACCAATCTTATTGCAAATGAAATGTACTATAATTATTGTTATATACATTTATTCTATATTTTGAATATTCTCAAGAGTCTTTTATTATACGTGATACATGCAAATATGTTCTGGTGCCCCCCCGTCATTTGTTCTTGGCCTACTAAAATTTGATAGGTTGAGATACAAATTACTCTGATTCATTATTAATTACAGCACTAGATTTAGTAAGTAAATAGTTTCCAACAAAATTAGTATGTTATATTCTGATATATTTTAGTAATTATTTTTCTTTCCGGTGGGACTTTGCATCATGTGTGGCGAAGCCCGGCAAAAAACCTATTTCAGCAAAAGTTGAAATTTTGGTTTTGAGAATTTTATTTCTTTATATTTTGAGTGGTTGTACCTTTGTGTTTGGGTGGCCCTTTTAATTAATATGATTTCAATTGCCAATAGAATAACATTTAAATTGACATTCATGTTTTTCACACAAAATAAACTAATTTTCTAAGCCAAATATAAAAGATAAATTCTGACCCCTTAGAACTGATCTATTGACAAATTTCATTCCTGGCCAACGTTAAAACTGAATGAATCAAGTTTTTTTTTGTTCGTTTCACTAATTTGTTTTTAAATCCTTTACGTATAAGGCCCTTAAAACGAGTTCTATCAAAATAGAGATCAATTCCTAAATTTCTTTCTTCGTACAAGTGTTTCAAAAAAAGCTCCACAAAAGCTCCAAGCTCTAACATATATTTTCTTCAAAGATTAAGCCTATGAGTAACAATTTTATAAATAACTCATCCCACCTCGGTCTACTTTTGTGAGAAAATGAGGTTTAAAGAAAATTTACCAACAATAAATACCGGGCATTAGGCGCTCTGTTTTATTCCAGGATGTTTACTAAAAGGAATTATAGGATCGAGGATTTATTTATTACTCGTATTTTACTTTTTATTACAGTTTATGGTTTCGAAGTGCTTGGGAGAACTTTAAGGTGTTTTAAAGATTTTTAAAAAAAAATGTCGGATTTTACAGTATCCCTTGCATAATGTGATTTTTGAAACGAGCCAATCTTTAGACCTCTTCGTTCAGGAAAAGTACCAGCATTTGCCCGACATAGTTATATCGCAAATTATAGCTGAAAATTAAAAAAAAAGATTCGTACCTCATTTTCAACAGCGACTGAGGCAAGTGCAATTACAAGAAGTCGGCATTTTTTAGAAATATTTATTGATTTAATTATTAAATGAATTATGAATTTCAATAAATAAAATCATTCAATAAGACCCTGTAAATAAATTGTTCATATTGAACGAAGAATGTTTTTTTTTTTCATTCGAAATAAATTTTTGTTGTAAATTTTAATTGGATTGATTATAATTTAATCAATTTCGCTATAAATTAGCGATATCTGAAAATGTTTACAATTATCTTTAACGAAAGAGGTTTTGAAACGTAATTCATGTTTAGTTTCTTTGTTTAAATTCTATTACAAAACAACATTTTCAACAACATCAACATATGTTATAAATGTTTACAAAAGCATGTTTTTAAAGTAGTTTCAAAGTTAATACGTTTATGCCGCTTATTGTGGCTTTTGGACCACTGTGCGTTGGCAGACCTGTTTGTTTACATTTCAGAAGCTTCCCGTTTGTATTCATTCACGTAATATTGACGGTGATGATTTGTTACAAGGATGTAGGTTTGCCTATTGTTAATCTTCACGAGAGAAATCTGCTATTTTTACGCAGCTCCTGCGTGACGGACTTTTTTCTTTGTTTCGGTGATGCTTGCCTTCCGCCTCAGTATAAATCAGGCACCTTAGCGTTATAAGGTAGAATTATCCAGAGATTACTTTAGCAAACATTTCCATACGATCCCCATTCATAATCCAGACATTGGTTTAAGAATAGTTAATAGTTAACTCATATATGTTTTAACGAATTGTATTATCATTTTTAAAATAATTTACATTTATAACTAATTATTTCTTTTATTGTTTCAGGTACGTATTCATGCTCTAAAATAATTTGACGGTAAGGAACTTAGCAACAATTTATAGGAATTTTTCTTTAATTACAAGTAGCTTAAAACTATTTTACTATTTTTTTGCTTAAATCAGTTTTTATTAAATATAAAACAGAAATTATACAGGAGAGTTACGAAAGTAATATATATATATATATATATATATATATATATATATATATATATATATTAATAGATCGGTAACAAACAATATATATATATATATATATATATATATATATATCTATATATATAAATGTTTGTTTAACCGCTCTAGCGGTTTGCAATAATTGTTTGATCGTTACCAAAACTCGATAATACTCGTTATTATGGAAAAAGAAAGATGAAGTTCTTTTAATGGCTGAAGATTAGACCAGGTGGGGGGGGGGATATTACAGGAGGAGGTTCAG
Source organism: Riptortus pedestris (assembly GCA_019009955.1). NCBI lineage: Eukaryota > Metazoa > Arthropoda > Insecta > Hemiptera > Alydidae > Riptortus > Riptortus pedestris. The sequence goes on along the minus strand of CM032233.1, from coordinate 131,400,766 downwards.
CTAAAAAATTCGGTTCAGTAGTTTAGGTGTGAAAAGATAACAAACAAACCACCACCAAAGCCAAAAATTGTTGATATCGTTTCAACGGCATATGAAACGAAAAAGTATCTTTGAAATTTCTAGGAAAAAATCAATTCACAGACAGATGTTACAATTATATATATATAGTTTTGAATGGAGCTTATTTTCGTCATCTCTTGGGTGGGACTGATCGACATTTGAAGAAATGTTTCGAAAATCTCGTAATGATTACTACCTCCCTTACGGGAAATCTGCTATTATTTTTACAAATATCATTTCAAGGGGAAATAGGCATTCTTATATATATATATCTTGCCGATGAGAATTCTCGTACTAGAGTATAGCCAATATGGCACACACGCCCTCCCCTCCCTCCAGTAATCCGCACAGACACAAATCGGAACAAAACGCCGCTACGATATATCCCAGTGTGGAGTATATCTCCTATCTACAGCATCTCAGCCTGCACCACATCGATTCCAGGCTCTCCACATATTGCTACACGTAAAGTCAATAAAATACCAGCAGGTCCCATCTAAGTGAGATAGGGACAATAAAGGAAAAACCAAGCTTCGCCTAACACTCCTATTCCCTATCTTACCATCCGATTATAATCGGATTATAGATAATTATCTAAGTTGCTTAAAGCAGTGGAAATTGCCTCGAGAATGATTGGGTTACAAACCAACCTTCACTACTATCGACCCCAGTCGAGCTTATGATAATAATAGAAATTAATTTGAATATTGGCTTGAGGAGGGAAGTTGTCCATTGACAGAATTATATGTGTCCTCCACATTGGATTATACCATAATGAAGTTATACTTTGCACTACACAAGAAGATCTCTGGGCCACTACGCTTCAGACGTCTTCTTGGGTTTTCTAGAATATGGGTAGATGATAGTAATTCGACTAAAGGATTAGGATGTGAGGGAAGGAGCGAGTGGAATTTCTGATATCGAGATTTTGCGAGGCTATGGACAAAAGGAATGTTGAGGTCGTTATGGAGTGCTAAATTGGATACGTTAAATGGCAAAAATTGATTTACTTATTTATGGATATCATATAAAAAGTGATTTGTCCTGTCAAAAGTCAAAAATTGTACAATGTGAAATAACAAAAGTAAAATAGATAAGAGATAACAACAAGTAACAATAACAAATACCAAAAACAATGACAAATAACTAAAGTGAAATAGATAAAAATAAAATTTATAAGGTGACATTAGAAAAAGTTCGTCCACCGCAGGGGCTAGTGTAAACTACGAAGATTTTCCATGTGGAAGTTTTATACAATAGGAGGAAATTCTGCCATACTGGTAACACAATACACACCCTGATTAAATACAATACGGCCATGAGAAATCTTAAGCAGCTTAATTAAAATAGAATTCCCAATACTGAAACGGCTTCTGAGAATTGTAGAGTTTAATTTTATATATTTTTAGTAACTCAAATTTTAGTAGTCCAAGAACTATCAACCAAGGAAGGGGGGGGACAATAGGGGGGGAGTGGGGCGATTGAAAACAGTAAGGTATAGATTGCATAAATCTCACAAAGTAGTGAAGGTAAGGTAAGGTTAGAAACGACAGAGTAAGAGTTAAGAAGAAGCATTCCACACCTGTGCCGAGTACTGACGGAAATGGCCGATCTAATCCGAACTATACCCGACCACAGCCTTCATAAAAATGCAAATATCTCGGATAATATTCAAGATAGAGAATAAATGTATATAACAATATTTACAGTAAATTTAATTTTCAATAAGATTGATTCTGTAAAAGTTTTTGATCTGACGTACTTTAACGGAGATATTTCGAATTTTCGAAAATTCTCCTGCTCTAAACCCCCCCCCCCCCCCCCCCCTCCCCCTCCCACTAGTTCCGATTTCAGTCGTTAACGAACTTGATCTTTCTTTTGTACATAAAACGGCTAAATAATTGAGTTTTGGTACCGATCAAACAAAAATTGCGACCGCTAGAGCGGTAACAGACAAATATATATATATATATGATATATAGTAAATAAATATATATATATAGATATATATATCCCCGATTTTTGAACGGACTTCATTTTCGTCATCTACTAGGTAGGATCTATGGACATTTGAAGAAAAAATTTGAAAATTCCGTCATGAGTACAGCCTCAATAGCTGATTTCCCTTAAGGGAAATCTGCTAAAATGAAAAAAAAAAATTGTTGGTGGATGATCAATAGGAAATGAATGGCTGAAAATGGTACTTTTGCCAGTAATTGTCGTAATTTCCTCCTTCAGGGTGGACATGTACAAGTGTACAAACGCATCTAATACAATTAATGCATATAATTTGAAATCTTGTTGCACATAACAGACAATATATTTGTTATAGTGAACAACAATTGTAAAGTACCAATAGTTTAACGTGGGCTGGTTTCATAACATTTTTCGATCCTACACATGACAACAGAGATATTTTTAATTTTAGTTTACGGAGACCTGTGTGACGTACTATAGGAAAAGGTTGGAAACAGAACCATATTTTATTAAATATATGTCAAAAACATGTAAGGGGCGCCGGTGGCCCATTTAGGTAATGCGTGGGTACATTCTAGCACTACTGTCAGCAAGCTGAAGGTAAAAAAAAGTCCGTCATGCTGGGGCTGCGTAAACTGAGAAGAATTTCCCTCTCTGAAGTCCTAAAAAGACAATTAGATAAATCTACGATAGTGGTAACCTACAACAGCACCGGACTTATATTAATGTGAAATCAAATGCAAAACTATAATGAGAAACCTTTGTTCGTCACCCCCACAGACTGGGGATTAGCAAGACTAGACCAAAGCTCAGTGGAGAAGGGAGACGTGGGTTTTAATAAATTAAACTTCAATAGGAACAGAAAATTAAAAATAATAAGGGCGCCTGCGTTGTTTTGTTTTCTGAGAGTAACAACGAAAACCAATATTCTACATAAGCAAATCAAAGTTTTATTTTTACAATAATAACTCAACTATGAAATTAAATCTCTTGAACAATAAAAGGGAAAATTACTAAATACATAAATGATTTAAACAATACTTCCCATCGGGCAACCCTTTTTTTTTTTTTAAATACAAATACTAATAGGCCTTTTCTTTTGAATAGGATGTTAACACAATAACTGCAGACTTAGGTACCTCTCGTATGATGAAATAACTAGCTATTTCTTCTAGCTGATAATAACATTACCGATCTGCCAAAAAGCGTTTATCCGGAGCCAAAAGTTCCTCACTGGAGCCTCGAGGAGGACGCTGCTGTATATGCCCGCTTCCACTTTGTCTCCCGGCGATCGCTTCTTGTCTTAGGCTCTCGCGAACCCCCTTGCCCCGCCGTGAATCAATCTCCCGCCTAGCCTTCTTTCTCAATCGCCCGTCTTCGGCGACGGCCAAAAATAGGCACGCCGTAAACAACTGATCCAGGGGATTGTGTCTGAAATTTAAACAAACAGGTCTGCCAATCTTGTTCCAAAAAGGTCTCTTGAAAACAATATCTGGTATTTAAGGTTTGAATAATGAGGTTTATTACATAATCGAGTATTGTTCCTGTAACGTGATTAGAAGTGAGGGTTTACTGACGGCTGAAAACTGAAAAATTCAAATATCTCGATTAATAATCAAGATAATGAATAAATGTATATTTAAAGTATATTTAATTTACTATAAGATTGATTCTATACAATGTTTTGATCCGACGTATAGTAACGGAGATATTTCGAATTTTAAAAATCTCCACACGACCCTGTAAACCCCCGTCACCCTCGTCCGAACTTGATCTTTCGTTTTACATAATTCCGTCGATGCAGTTGTTGTTAGATAGATAACCACCCATATCGGGTAGCCTCCATGAGCTGTCTAATGAGGGGCAGTAGCCTCTATGAATATGTTGACTATAACTTTAATTTGCCATCTACTCTTGTCTTACTTATATGTTGTAAGCGAGAATTTAGACAGGGAGAGGAATACTAATATATATAAGAATATATATAGGATATATATATATATAAATATAAGTATATAATATATATAAAAAAAATTGTAAACCTCTGTCTGTACATTGATTTTTTTCCGCGACATTTTCAACGATAACTTTTCGTTTCTACCTGTCATAGACAACCAATAACCTGGATTTTGGTTTCTTTCGTGTATGTTTGTTTGTTTGTTTACCTTTTATCACGCAATAAGATACAGCTGAAACTGAATTTTTTGAAAGACTTGGTATGTATATTACTACTAACGAACCCAACTTAGATCTTTAGGACTAATATTTTAAATTCTCTGAGATTGAACATGAAGTGGGGGTTATAAGGCAGAGGCCTGAAATTAAAAATAGCGATATAGATTTCGTTTTCCTATTTGGTTTTTCGGCAAATATGCATATTACAATAAGTTGTTTATTTTGTTTTTAGATTGTAACTTTTCGTATAATATACATTTTTCTCGTATTACCGATTTATAAACGAGATATTACGCTAAAACCTTATTAGCGGAAGTGAAACAGTTTAATTTTAATTTGACACAAAAGACTTAAAACCAAACTAAATAGAAACTCGGTATGTGAATTAGCACTAAGGCCTTCTTTAGAATAAGCCATACCAACATTTCTAGCGACGCACAGTGGGCCGGATGGCCAATCTAGGTGGAAATAATTCATGAAATCAAAACATCTAATTAAGTTATTTGCCTTAATCTGGAACGTCTATTAATCCAATATGGCATGGTATTTTGGAATTAGCACCCGTACAAACATCACAAGAGTAGACAAACAATGACAAATCCGATGTTTTCATTCTAATGATTAACAAGTTTGCAACTCAGTTTTACCTAAAAATTTACTTAGAAAGGTTGCTTTTTCTGTATTTAAATTATCGAAAGTAAATTATTAAACAGTTTTATTAAGATGGACACCATATCCATAGGTAAGTTAATAATAAAAATACAACAATATCTCAAAATTATACGAAATAAAAATTTTTAACATCTGTAAAAAAAATATACCGCTAAGATAATTATGTCTGTTGTTGTTTATAATACAAACTAACATTTAATAAAAAATAGAATTGCTAATATTTGCTAACTTTGTCGTACGGGCTATTTTCAGAAAAAGAAATCACGATTACGAGACGGGACGTTTTTCTTCTTTGGCAAAGCTGTTCAAACACAAAGCCAATAATTGAGACCATTTTGTCACAATTTGCTGTGAAAAATATCCAACAACATTCATTGGAAAAATTGACCAGTAATTTAAACCTTTTGTTGTAAAAAATTAAAATTAAATGGCAAGAAGCTGGACGATACAAAGATTTGTTTCTTAAAAAAAATAATATTTGGTTGGATAAAATTTTCACATTTATATGTATATGTGATGAAGAGGAACCTCTGCCATCTACTTCTGGAAAGACTGCTGTGCTAAAACGAAGAAAACAAAAATAGGAGACATTATAAAAAGACCTTTAAATGAAGGTCTAGTGTTTGCTTCTGAAGTCGCGAAAACGTGATGCAGCTAATATCATTAAAGAAGTAGCTCTTTGTTCATCTGATGTAGCTACTCAAATTAAAAATTTTCGAATTAGTAAACTTAATGAAACCCGCCCTTTAAGAAGAAGCGTTAGCTATTTTCATTGACTGTAAGCTGTCAAAAAATTCATATAAGTTGCTTCGGAATCATGCATTAAACATTAATCATAAAATATATCCATCTTATTATCAATTAGGAAAATCAAAAAACGATTGTTATCCATCTGGACCTGGAGATATGGTAGTTACTGAAAATTGCGTCACTTTCAATGTACAGTCCATAGTGGATTTGACAACTATGAGACTTGTTCTTGTCCACAGCAAAGTTTTTCAAAATTTCCCCTCTCAAACAACATTTGTTATGACATGTAAATGGGGTTGTGATGGTAACAGTGGTCATAGTAGGTACAAGCAGAAATTTGAAGACCAGGATGCCGATGATGAGTATTTATTTTCTTATTTTTTGTTCCTATAAAAATGCACGAATTAGGTAGAGTAGAAAATTTAGTTTGGAGCAATCCTTTTCCTTCGTCCACACGAAACTGCAGGCCGCTAAAGTTTATGTTTTCCAAAGAAACCACCGATTTGACTATCACCGAAACAAATAAAATTAAACAACAAATAGAGTTGCTGCAACCTACTAAAGTAACTTTGGAAAATATAAATATCAGTGATCATTACAAATTTTTGCTGACCATGGTGGACGGAAAAGTTTGTAATGCTCTAACAGGGACCAAGTCAAGTCAGAGATGTTATATATGTGGAGCACAAAGGCTGTTGCTGACTTCAGATCCTTTAATTAATTCTTTTAGGAAGGAGACCAGGAAAAGTCGAAAACGTTTACATAAGGCTGTGCTATCGCTTTTGCAACCTCCAAGTTCCAATATAAATAAAGATTCAGAAAGCGATAATAGCGATAGTGATAGTGATGATTAACTGATAATATCTCCCATTAACATAACATTGGATTTTTCTTTATATATTGTGGTTATTATTTTCTTTATATATTGTGGTTATTATTTACGACTAAATAATTGTATAATAATAATAATAAAACGATAAAACATTAAAAAATAACAAGTTAGCAGTTTTTTCCACCTAGATCGGCCATCCGGCCCACTGTGGGACGGGCAGGAGTCGGGGTTGTAAGGGAGGCCTGAAATTAAAAATAGTGGTATTTCGTTTCCTATTGCATTTTCGGCAAATATGCACATAACAAAAGTTGTTTATTATGTTATTTAGAGTAACTTTTAATTTATACATTTTTTCGTGAAAAATGTATGAAGCAAGTAACTTGAGTAGAAACATTAATATGCTCAACAATTCTTTCCAATATGAACTACCAGGTACCTTACCTGGAAAAATTAATTCAAATGTATGTTAATATTTTGCCCTTAATAATTCAAATCCAGGCAAAATGCACAGGAGACGGGAAATATGACAATATGGAAGACAGTGAAGTATTACATTAATAATTAATCCATAGCAAAGACGGGTATAAACCTTAAACATTGGGACGGGGAAATGTCAAAATATTGTCATTCCCAAAAAAATACCATCACCATTCAGCCTCAAATGAATTCCCGAGCGAAGCCGGGTATCTGAGCTAGTACACATATATAAAGAAAGATCGAGACTGATCGGCTAATTTTTATTGCCATTCTCCATCTTGTTAGTTTTGAGCTGAAGAGACGTGATACAAGTTGAGTGACCAATATATATATAGAAGTATATCTTAAATAAGGATCGAGCGAATCTACATTATTGAGTTACTCACATGGAGATAGAAAGGGAGGAAAGATAGACGGATAGACATATAGATAGGCAGTTTGAGGGGAAGAGGGAGAGAGAGAGAGAGGAAGAGAGAAGGGGGGAGAGAGATGGAGAGGATTGAAGAGAGAGAGCGATAGAGGATGAGAGAGACGAGAGAGAGAGAGAGAGAGAGCAGGAGAGGAAGAGAGAAGAGGAGAGAGAGATGGAGAGGAGAGGAAGAGGTGAGACGTGAGGATGAGAGGGGTGGAGGAGAGAGAGAGAGATGAGACGAGAGAGAGTGAGAGAGACGGAGAGAGGAGAGAGAGAGAGAGAGAGAGAGAGAGAGTGGGAGACGAGAGAGAGGGAGAGAGGGAGAGAGAGAGAGAGAGGAGGACGAAGGGATTGAGAGAAAGTGAGAGAGAGGGAGGGAGAGAGAGGGGGGAGAGAGAGAGAGAGACGATATGATGGGAGAGAGAGAGACGGGGAGTGAGACGTTGAAAGAGAGAGAAAGGAGAGGGGGCGTAAGAGAAGTGAGGAAGAGAGAGAGGAGAGAGAGAGATGAGAAGAAGAGAGAGAGAAGAGAGAGGAGAGAGACGAGTAGAGAGAGAGAGAGAGAGGAGAGAGAGAGAGAGAGAGAGAGAGAGAGAGAGAGAGAGAGAGGGACGAGAGAGAGAGAGAGAGACCGAGGCAGAGAGAGTGACTGATGAGAGAGAGAGAGGGAGAGAGAGAGAGAGAAGGAGGGGGTGGGATGTTCGAGAGGAGAAGAGAGAGAGAGGAAGAGGAGGGGAGAGGGCGAGAGAGGGAGACGAGAGAAATGAGAATTGAGAGGGCGGGAGAGAGAGAGACAGAGAGGAGAGAGAGAGAGATGAGAGAGAGAGAGAGGAGAGAGAGAGAGAGAGAGAGAGGAGAGAGAGTGAGAGAGGTGGAGAGTGAGAGAGGAGAGAGAGAGAGAGAGATGATGGAAGCGGAGAGGGGAGAGAGGTAGAGAAGGAGGGAGAAGGGAGCGAGAGTAGGGAGACGGAGAGGTGAGTAGAGATGAGGGTAGTGAAGCGAGAGAGATGAGAGGCAGGAGAGTGAGAGAAAGCAGAGAGAGAGAGCAAGAGAGAGAGAGAGAGAGGAGAGGAGAGAGAGAGAGAGAGAGAGTGAGACTGAGAGATGACGAGGAGAGAGGAGAGAGAGAGATCGAGAGAGAGAGAGAGTGAGCGAGGGTAGAGAAAAAAACCTTTAATCCTGGCATATAAATAAAATAGGCTGGGGTTAGAGGAGATTTTTCATGGGAGTAATACATGAACACCTAGGGAGATGGTGTTTTTATACTCGTCGCTTTTCCCCACAGGTCAAATAAAATGTGTACTTTTACATATTAAACTATCTATCCCCGTCCGGTTTAGTTAGGGCCAGGGTAATGAATATTGTAGCGCCCTGGGGCTTTATTATACGTCGAGAGCTTTGCTCACACAACTCAACTTATTCTATTCCTTTCGCACCCCATTCACGTTTTCTGATCCTTTAATATTTAATGCCTTTTGGGGAACAAGCGTGAGGGAGTTTCACTTTGTTTATTGTATTGTTGATGCGACTAGTTATTTGACAAAAATTGGACTTACATTGCACCAAATATATAAAAAAGCTGTATTTCCGTTTAAATTAAAACAATGTATATTCCTGAGTTAATATAAGAATAAAACTAGAAATTTCTCGGATTCCATTGATAGTAAAAAAAGTTCGCCATGCAGGGGCTGCGTTAACTAAGCAGATTTCCCACGTGCAATTAAGTTCATTTGTCTCAAAAAGTAAAAATTCCGTCACGCAGGGGCTGCGTAAACTAAGCAGATTTCCCATGTGAAGTTTTACAATAGAGAAATCTGCATACTGATAACACAACACTACCGTGAGTAAATACAAACGGTAATGCGAAATCTTTCAGTTAATTTTAATAAATTCCCAACGGAACCGGATTCTGAATTGTAGGAATATATTTTTATTATAATAACTCACGTTTTAGATTGACAGTCCGAAGGAGACTAAAGAAGGGGCGACCGGGGTCGGTTGCGGATATGAACAGAACGTATTACCATAAATCTCACAAAAGTAAAAAGATGAAAAGACAGTTAAGGTTAAAGAAACTTCCACCGAGAGCCAAACAGTTACGGAAACGGCCCGAACATATCCGATCAATACCCGACACACAACACTTAACTATAAAAATACAATTTTCTCGGTTAATATTCAAGATAGAGAATGAATGTATATAGCAATTTTTATAGTACAATTTCATTTGCAATGGAATTGGGCTCTTATATCAGTTTTTGAATCAGATGCTTAATAACGGAGTTATGTCGTAAAAATTCCCCCGCTAAACCTCGCACACCCTCCTACTAGGTCCGTTTCAGTCATTAACGAACTTGATGTGTCTTTTTACATAATCAGGTTTAAATATACTCTCGAGTTTCGTTTAAAAAAAATCAAAAAAAAATATAAAAATAGAAAATAAAACAAAAACAAAAAAAAAAAAGAAGAAAATAAAAAAAAAAAAAAAAAAAAAATAAATAAAAAAAACGATCAAACAAAAATTGAGACCGCTAGGTGCGTTTAACGAGACAAATATATATAATTTTGAACGGACCTCATTTTCGACATCTCCTGAGTAGAATCGATGGACATTTGAAGACATTTTTCGAAAACCGCATCATCAGTACGACCTCAATAGCTGATTTCCCTTAAGGGGACTCTGCTAAAACCAATGAGATAATTATTTGGTATTAGGGATATACGTGACGAACTATTATATGATAGGCTGGAAATTAATTTTATTAAATATATCAAAAACTAGTAGGTGGTGTCGGTGGACATGCAGGTTGAGACATAGTAAGCTAAAGGTAACAAAAGGTCCGTCACGCAGGGGCTGCGTAAACTAAGCACATTTCCCACGTGAAGTTTTACTATAAATAAATCCACATACAGGGGATACGTCAATCAAGTCTCAACAACGCTCGCTTTGAACTAAAATAAAATACTTTATTCGTAATTTAAAGGTATACGTAGATGTGTATCGTACCGGTGTTGGGTAAGAAGTGTCTGTGGTGGAGGAAAGGGAGCGGGTTTATATACAATGGTTCTTGTGAGGTGCTGACTCTGCTTACTAAGTCCTGGAGTCCTAGGATCTATGTCATTCCCTTCTGAAAATCCGAAGTCCCCTGCGGGGAAGAGGTCGGTGCGAAGAAGTTTTTACTTAGGTACGGATCCAAACTTCATTTCTTGAACTGGGAGATGATACTGGAGTAGATCCTGGAGAAGGTACTGGCAGCCGATGTGTTACATTTGCTGTACATTGGACAGTTTGTGATTGGAATATATATTAAAGAATATTAATGTATGCTACATAATGTAGGTACATAATCTAGAAAAAAGTTGAAATTTCATTGTTGAGACGTATTGATTATTCTTGATTATTTCTATTTCAGTATGTTTTCATTGTCTCTAAAATTTGGAAAAAGTTACATTTAGATCCTTAATGCCTATGGGTTCAGAATTAACAGTTAGAACGTTTATTTTTAATGCTGTGTGTACAATGTTAGGAGGTTAAGTGATTCTTCAATGGATCTCATTTGAATTTAGATAAATTATTGAGACTTAATGGCCGATAGAAAAAGAAACGTAATTTTTCTTTTTTACATGAATAACACTATAGTTGTATGTACCTATATATGGGCTTATGTCATAAATATTTAATTAAAAACTATGTGAGTTTATAGTTATTACTCCGTACAATTATTTGTTTGACCTAAAAATAAATTAAATGTACATTTGCTAAAATAGGGTTTTACCATTACTACAATAATACATTTCTATTCAACCTCTAGAATTACAATTCGCACATAATATGTGTCAATTTACAGTTTGTACATGTGAGTGTGGTTGCAAGTGGGGTTATGAGTCTCGTATGTAGTACTGTGGTATGTTATAAGTGCATAATAGTCCACAGGGTTTGAATATAATGGGACCTTTGAAGAAATTACATGTAATAAGTCATCATAGAGAGCGCACAATGGGCATGGGATGTTAGCTCAAAGAGATTTCACCAGTATTTGTGAATAAAAAGTAATGTCCTGAAAATTGTGTAATAGATTTGATTTGGGGGAAAGTGTGTGTGGATGTAATTTACCGTTTTTACAACTCGTCCTTACTTGATATTAAGTTTGCTAATTTTGGTATTAAGGTATGATAGCATGTGATGTAATTCATAGTAAGTGTAATAGTATAGTGTTCGTCTCCTGTGAGAAGTTACAGGCATTAATAGATTTTAGTTTATTAATTGTTATTGTTAACATATACTAATATCTTTTGGAAAGGTTTTAATCAATGCTTTATCTGAGTTTTGCACCTGGATAGTCAATATTATGTTCCTATCTTGGTAATTATTGTGTTCGTAGTTGTTGTTTTGATTTTGTCATAGTGTTCTTTTGTCTTCTGGCGCTCTAGATTCCCTGTTAACCAGTTATTAGCCTTTGTTTACCCTTATATCTTTTATCAATCCCTTATTTTATGTATATTATGGTTGAAATTTGTAGGAATCTATTAGTGAAAAAATGTGGATTTGTTAAATGTCAATAGATTAAGTGTAATCTTTGTACATGTCTAGTGTCGGAGATATTTTCTATATTGTTGGCCTTTCCAGTCTTACATAGCTCGTTATAATATTGTTGATAGTATAGACGGTTAAGAATGTTTATCGTATAGTACTTGTCAAGTATGTTGGCTGGGAGGCAGTTGTTTACATGCGTGTATACCTGGTGTTACAGTAATATACGCGATGTCAGTCGCAACTTTAAGAGCGTCACATGGTCTGATAAATGAGAATTAGAGTCAGTGTAAAGATTATCTGAGTTCGCAATCTGAAACAGATAAATACTTTTTTTGTTGGTTTTATATAAGTCTTTCGTTTTCTTTGTATGTTGTCTTTATTGTACTTTGTATGGTGTTTGTTTTTGTTATGCATAAGCTGACCACTTTATTGGGATTGATTTATTAGTTCCGTGTTGTTAGCCTTAGTGTACGTGGACTGTATTCGGTATCTGGGAATGTCTTCTCTATTTTCGTTTAGTTTTTTTGTTTTGTTTGTCTTTTTCTCGAGTAATTATTTTCGTGTTGCTATTTGTTTTTTGCATAATTTTAAGCCTGTTCGTGATATTGTTTATCGAGTGTTTCCGTAAGAGTTTATTGATCCGTCTCGAGGTTGTCTCACGTAATTCCAAATGGTATTTATTGAGGTCTGTCAGTTTTACCGTTTGATTTAAAGTGTTGTTGAAGAATGTAGTAGTGTTGCTAATTGTACCTGTCGTGTAAGTGTGAGTTGTGTGGTCTTCTTCTTTTATAGCTTCGAAGGATTTCAATCGAGGTTTAGAGGGAGTTCGGTTCGGCTTAAGCCATTGAATTGGGATTATGCAATGGGACGTTTGTTCAAGTGTGGTTCGATATGTTTGACTCTGTAAAAAGTTAAAGAATTAAATTGTTGTGTATTCCTTCCGTTGTCCATTCGAATTTACTGTGGCGTGGGTAGTGTTCTAAAAGATTCTTCGCCAGAGGTGTAGTACATTTATGGCGTTACACTGGTTTACAAGTCTGGTAAATGTTCGATTTTGAGATATGTGTCATGTATTGTAATGATATATTTAGACTGATTAATGTAACGTGGTCAATCATTAAATCGTCAAATGGACTGTCCGGAAGTGTATGTAATAGACAGAATTTTAGAATTTGCCCGGACTTCCTGTCTTATTTCGTTTTTCCTGCAGGTGGAACACTTGTTTACATTATCCATTATTTTGTCCTTCATTCGCGGGAAAGTAATAATTTCTTTTTTAATTTGTTGTAAGTCCCCCTCCTAATCCCCACCGCGATGGTAGTGATTTACCTATGTGATAATCTACATTTAATTGTCGTCTGTTCCGTCGTTCAAGCTAGCAGTGAGTAGGTTTATACATTTTTTCCTGTATCTTTTTATCTTTAACAGAGGGAGGGTATTTGTCTTGAACCAATGTTGTCTGAGATTTTCTGAAATAGATGCCTTCACGAATTCGGGGCGTACCGTCCTCTCAACAGTTGGTTCCGCAATAAAGTCCGTAAGTCATGTTTGGGGTTTTGAGGATTTACTGGAGAGAGTCTTCTAAGTGCTCTAGCGAAAAAGGTAGGCCTGTCTCAATGGTTGGATCTGTTTCTTGTTTAAAGGTTTTGTATATTCAAAACAGTTGTTTACTTCCGCGTTGTATAAAAATTTGATTTTGCCATTCTGATGTTAATAGGCTTGAGTGGATCATCTACAATCCAGACTTGCTGATTAGATGACTCCTGTGAATGTGTTACTGTCTGGATCGGTCGGAGTCGTCTCGGGTTTCCCTTACGTCAGGTCTGATGCTCTAGCTGCTCTAGCTATGCTGTCGATATGTCTGTTTCTAATTGTATGGGTGATGTAGACGCGGTTCTTTGAGTATGTCTTCTATGTCAGAGTATATTGCCATGCACGTGGTCTCCGCTTTTTCCGAGAAAGGGCTGTCAGCAACTACATTACTTCTACCTTCAAATTTCGTTTGATATCAAACTCAAAATTCAGAGAGTTTGGAAAATGGAGTTTTCATTAGTCTATTATTCGCATTTTTCATTGAAAATATCCATTGTTTATGGTTTTTGTGTTCTGTCTGTAATGTGAATGTTTTTCCTCCTAATAAATATGGCTTGAAGTGAGTACAAGACCATACAACTGCTAAGATGTTCTTTTTCATTAGTCGACTATTTTTGTTCAGTTGGGGATAATGTTCTCGATGCAAATGCTATTTGAGGTGGTCCCTCCCTTCTGAAAGTTGGGACTCAATACTGCGCCTATTGGCTTAATTGCTCGAGTCAGTAGGTCTGTGTTGACATGGTTTTTGGACCATCTGGGCTATTGTAGGATTGGGTTTTGTCGTTCGTTTTATCATATCTTTCAATGTCCTGTTACACTGTTGTTTAATAATGTCGAGGTCTACGGGTTCAGTCCTGATTTTAGTGCGTTTGTAAAGTGGCTTATACAATGTCTGCGGTTTATGCCTTTAATAAATTTTCTGAAATATCAGAAAGTCCTTAAAAAGATTGTCTAATTTCTTTTTCCGTTCTTGGGGGTAGGAAAGGTAAAATTGCCTGTATTTGGTCAGGATTTGGTTTTATGCGTTCTGGGGATACTATGTGTACCTACGGAAAGTGTTATTTCAGATTGATAAGAATTCGTGTTTGTGGTCGGTTTCCAAGTTGAAAATCGTAAGATTGTAGTCTGCAATTAGGTCCGTTGAAGTAACCCCCTTGTTCTATATGGTGAAAGTGTGTCCTTGTTCCTGTTTCCGAAAATATACTAGAATGTCAATCAATGTATAATGCAATCAGTTCCCGATGATTCCTGAATTGCAAATGCATTTGCTAGTTTTTTTTTGAATGACGTGTGGTGGGGGTCCTTTACAGATTGCTCAAAGGGCGAAAACGGCAGCTCCATTTCATAAGTGATTTTTTTTTTTTTTCAGTGCTAAAGTGCAGATTGTTAGGAATAGACTCTCCCTGCATCCTAATTGGTATCTGATGAAATTGCACTAGCTAAATCTAATTGTCTGAAAAAAATTTTGAACCACTTAAGTTTGTGGTTTAGTATGTCCTGCAATGTTAGGTAAATTGGGAATTTTGTCTGGGTATAGAGTCAAACCGACATTTAAGTTTCCTATAGGAGAGTCAATTACCATACGGATTTCTTTTTTCTTTTCTTGTTTTTCCAGCTTTGCGTGGGTCCGATTTTTTTGACCGGTTACCACCTCCATAGGGTGTGCATTATATGGCGACTATTAACTTTCCTCGAATAATTCACATTTTTTCAGCAGTATTTTATTTATTTCTTTATGTATGCCTTTTTTTCGCGATAATTGAGCAGGGTATCTATAGTTCTCCGCCGGCATAGCAAATAGGTTTGTCCGTTGTCGTTTTCCATCATCGAATTTTATGTTTTAATAATAAAGTAGTTGGGTGGGTAATGGGGTCCATCATCTCTTATTTATCTACCCTCTTTTTTAAATATTTTTTTTTTTTTTTGATGACTTCGATATTAAATTTATCTAATTTTTCTTCCTTGTCGCATTTTTTCATTTAAATGGGGCGCATTCTGATTAAATTCTTTATTTCATCATTATTTTTATTAATAATTTTAAATTCAATCCGTATTTTTATATTAAGAAATTTTATTATTTTTATGCGATTAATTACATCATTATTAAATTGGACTAATTTTATTGTTTTTTTTTCATTTTTTTCACGCACTCTAATATGCTGGTTTTGTTTTCGCCGCATTGTATTGGTAACCTAATAAAAAATATAAAAAATCGTATTTCACTACTAAAAGGAATACTAGCAATTTTATATATTATATAAATCTCTGTAGGTAAAACCCAAACAACCCCAGGAAATTGGTGCAACAAACACAAAGGTTTTATGTAAGCGCAACTTTGGGCTACCCTTTTTTTTTTTTGTTTGTCGCTAACCTCACTGGATGTTTTGATTAATAAAAAAAACAAAAAAACCACAAATTCATCTGATTTGCTTGGGATTTGAGTGTGCCTATCAGGTTAAAGCACTGGGAGTTATATAATTATCTTGTGAAGAACCCCCAACGGTATCAATAAGCCGCACAGTTTTTTCTTTCCCTTAATAAATGTTCTTCCCAAATGTCGGTCAAAAGATTACAGTTAGACACTTTAAGCGTATGTTGCGGGGGGTTCTGTGTTTTTGTCCCTAAGTCTAAAGAATAATAAAAAAAAAATAAAAAATGGTCCATGTTTTTTTTTCTGAGTAAGAATTTAGTTTGACGCGATTTTTGATAGATTATCGATCGTATTTTTTTTTTTTTCTCTTTTAGTTGGTCCTGTCACGAACGGCCGGTCTGTTGTCTCATATGATTCAATTTTGATTTTTGATCCGAAACCGTCCTCCATAGATACTACGCGTTATGTGCTACTGTCTAAGTTTTGGAAACGGGGGGTTTTATAAAAAATTTATTAAAAAAAAAAATCATGCTGTTTTTTTTCTGTCAGGGTCCCACTGTTGATTATAAATAAGGGCGGTGTCCTCGGTCCTGTAGGGTTCGTCGGTATTGTGGGTCTTATTTTTTATTTGGGTAAACGAATTGATAACGTTGGTGAGGGGTGTTTGATAGACGTGACTGAGCAGGGGTTTGGGTACGTGTACAATGAGGCTCTGAATATGCCTGAGAGGGGTTGATACGGCATGAGGGCTGGTTATATATTGTTGGGTCTTCTATTCGTGCCATATTGGTGGGTTTGAAATTGTGGGTGGTCTATGTCTATGTTGTTTTTGTGTATTAAACGGGGGGGGAATTGGGTGGTAGTCTTGGTTCAAAATTGAAATTTGGGATGTGATATTGTTTTTTGATTGGTGTTCCTGGTTCGATTTGGGTGGTATGTTATTGTGTGTCCGTTTTAAATATATAGGCTGCAATTCGTTCTGTAAATGGCTTTCCTGATTTTTTCTAATGTGTCTAGTTTTTGAAATCTGATGTAGTCTACAATGTCTGGGTTGAAAATGGTTGTTAGTATATGAAATTATATTTCTCTCGACAAATTTTATTATATGTCAGGAGAGCTCTACGTCTAATTTTGCCCTTGCGCACTTTATAAGAGCAATGCGTTACCCTCAATTCGCTCTAAAAATAGTAGTGACGATGTTCGTGTTTGTCTATGGGCGTCGTGTGGAATAATATCTCGTCCATTAATTGGTTCACATGTCCGTGAATCTTTGTATTGGCTCTCTAAATGTTTTAAAATTTTGTTCGATCGTGGTCAAATGTGTGTCTCAAAAGAGCATCTTTTGGCTAAATCCTTTTTTATTCTATAGACTGAACGCCATGGAAAATAGTCTTCCTATGGTTGGATTTATGGTGGGGATTTTCTTCTTTACAAGTCCTAGCAATTAAATCTCTTACGACTTGGACCAAAAAAGATATTAGTTTTCTTGGGATTCCCATCATATTCGGGGAATCATTTTTAGATCAAAATGGATATGATGTATGCCATTGTTTCTTATAGTATCGGTTAATTTAATATCTAATAATTGTGTTGCAAAGTTATCTCCTAAAGTCAATGTCACTGTCAGTTACGGGTCTCTTATTAATTTAGGCCTATCGGTTAATTTACTCATTAAAAATAAATCACATAAAAAATGAGAAAATATACTTTATTAAAAAATAACTTATGAAAAAGTTATTATATATTAAGAATTTAATTTATAAAAAATTCAATATGAAGAAAATTAATTATCATTAAAGATTGTGAAAGGTATATTTCCTTTAACAATTTAAATTTTATGCTAATGCAATGTATTTTGAAAAGTTATTTCTATTATTAAGTACCTTTTTTAAGCTCTCAGAGCGAAGTGAAGACCTTCGATGATATTTCTTGGTTCTGGATGGTTGATTTTGAAGTATTGAGATTTATACTCCTACACCCCCTGCGTGTGTCAGTTCCGGCTATCTCCTGGCAGGATCTTGAAGTTACAGATGTCTTGCTGTGTCCTTGGTTGGAGTGCTTAGAGAGAGCTTAAATCGCAGCACCGGTCCCTGTTCGTGGCGCCAATCAAATCTCAGACACGCGCTTTGAACGTTAAAAAGAAATAATACTTTATTCGTAATATAAAGGTTACATAGATGTGTATGTTACGGATGTTGGGTAACAAGTGTCTGGGAGGAGGAATAAGGAGGGGGTTTATTTTACTCTTGGTTCTTGTGCGGTTGCTGACTCTGCTACTTGTCCTGGAGGTGCCTAGGATCTAAGTGTCGATTATTCCGAACGTCAATTATCGGGAAACGTTCGATTATCGGAAACCAGTTTTTTTTTTTTTTTTTTTTTTTTTTTTTCTTTTTTTTTTTTCTTGTTTTTGTTTTTTTTTTAATGTGTAATTTTTAATTAAACTGACCATTTAAATTTACATTATTGGTGAGTATGTTATATATTATTGTTACTTCGAAATAAAATTATATAAACTGAAAATAAAAATAATTTTTCTCAGAACGTCTATAACGGGACGCAGACATTAATTATTTTCTCAGAAAACTGATTCGTTACATATTTGTATCTGGTTTCAATGTGTGTATCAAATGAAATTAGAAGCGTTGATAATAGCATTGGTTTACTTAGATCTGTATAACATCTACCTAATTTTTGTTCATTGCATATAAGATTCTGTGGAAACCCTTTCCGTTCATATAACTGGTTGTGGATAGCTTTACTTTCAGTTTCTAAACCGTTCCTTTGTGAGGTGTTACCATTGTATTTTGTATCTGTACATGATAGCTCAATTAGACAACTTATACATATGTATGTATGTATTTCATATCACTCGTTTCTTCACTATTCTCATTACATTACTATTGTTTATATAAAATAAACAAACTTGTTGTTGTTTTGTTTTAAAGTTGCGCTTTAGAAATACTTCCATTTTTCCTTATAATTATATAAGAAAACAAATAAAAAATTGTGATATCCGAACTTCACGATCTTTTGATTATCCGAACCACCTCTGAACAACATTAGTTTTCCGGATATTATATCGGACGCTCTAACTGTAGCTAGTAATTACTTATGAACAACCACCTCGTGAATATTAAGTGGGTAAAAACAAAAGGTAACGAGAAATCTTTCAGCCAAATTTAATAACCTCCCATCGGAGATTATCTGAATTGTAAACAAGCAAGTCAGCCTGTCAGACCTCTCACAGCTGAATAGATGAATAGATATATTCTTCACCGGAAAGAAAACCATATATATAACATATTAAATTTATTAAAAACTATTTGCTATATCATACACCGTAGTTCATAATGAATCAGAATAATTCTTATACCAATCTCTCAAATTTTAATAATCCAAGAGCTAAATCCCGAGGGGGCGGGGGATGATATATAGTTTTTAACGGACCTCATCTCTTTCGTCATCTGGATAGGATCGATGGACAATTGATAAAAAAATTGCGAGCTAGAGTCGCAGTTCTTACGGGCCAGGGGGAGTCTAACGGGTATATACGTCTCACTTACTATCTCTTAGATCCCGTCGACAGGGTTACCAAACTTGATATATAATCGTTTTATACAAAAAGACAGATCAAGTTCGGACCAGGGGGAGGGAGGGTTTAAAAGGGGAAAATTTCGAAATGTCTTAATATCTGCGTTATTATGCGATGGATCGAAAAAATGTATAGCGTCATTCTTATTACGAATTTAATGTTCTATAAATGTTGTTATATTCATTGTTTCACTATCTTGGTTATTAACTGAGATATTTGCATTTTTTATTTTTCGTTCTTCAGTAAACCCCCACTCTTACTCATCTCATATTAGCAATATCCTATTATGTTATGAAGCATAAATTCCAAATATTGTTCTCATGGAACTTTTATCTTTTGAGATAAATGAAATAACGTGGCGCACGTGGGAAATCTGCTTAGTTAATGCAGCCCCTGCTTGACGAACTTTTAAAAATTGTATCCATGAGTCCTGACAGATACCCATGCAAAATTGACTTGTAGGTTTTGATAGTGCCATCTAATAAGAATTATTCTGATTCATTATAAACTAAGGTGTATGATATATTAAATAGTTTTCAATAAATTTAATATGTTATATATATATATATATATATATATATATATATATATATATATATATAGTGTTGTTATTTTTTTGTAGGTTTGGTCAATGTTGGTGAAAAAAATCTTAGTTTATGCCGATATTTCGTAAATTTTATTTTCTCTTCTTCAGGGCTGTAAAAATACAGGTGCTACTTTATAATATTGCACATTGTTGTTAAATTAGAGTGTAAGAGGACGTGTTTATGCTATTTGGGCTAGATTCATAGTTTATGCTTATCTATTTATATAGATTTACTTATTGTTTATGCTTATCTAGGCTAGAATCCTGCACTTGCAGCAATTCTGATTACCCAAGTTGGCTTTTATAATTTATTTTTTATTATTTATATTGTTTTATAGATGCTGGTAAGTGTATGTTGTGAGTAATTGTGTTTTAAAAATAAAATATTTTGGTTTTTAATTACTTTGCAAAAAAAAAAAAAAGAAAAAAAAGTACATACATTAAAAGTCATTTAATATTGGCTAACCTATAATACCAGTTAGAGATATGTACTTTTACGTAAGTAAAAATAGCATAAACACATCCTGTTTCACTCTAATTTAACAACAATGTGCAATATTTAAAAAAAAAAAAAATAAAAAAGTTAGCTGAGATTTACAGCCCTGAAGAAGAGAAAATAAAATTCTCGAAATATCGGCATAAACTAAGATTTTTTTCACCAACATTGACCAATCCTCAAAAAAAAAAACACCATAAAAATACAATTTATATATAAATATTACCTGGTCGAATACATCAACACAAATATATATATATATATATATATATATATATATATATATATATATATATAAAAAAAAATATATATATATATATTCGTAAAATCCTTGATAGGATCGATGGAAAATTTGCAAGATATTTTTTTTTTTTTTTTTGCGGGAAACAATGTTTTGGGGGGGTTCACGAAGAACAAACCTTCAAAAAGCTGATTTGCCTTCAGGGTTCCATTTTAAATTTTTGAACGACGAATTATTAAGATGTTCCTTCCCAATTGCAGGGAGAGTAGTGAGGTGGGCCGTGTGTTTTACTTACTGGAGCGAAAGGGGAACCCCTTAAATGGAAAAGTCTGAGGTGGGTTGGGGTTCAAAGCGATCCCTGAAGGCTCGACGGCGAAAAATCTCCCTTCCCTTTGATGCTCGGAGATGTTTGTCTAGGCCGCCTCGGGGCACCGATTCCAGGGACAGGCCCCTAATCGCCACCACAAACAGCTACAAATATTCATCCCAGCTGGAGGTGGCAAAAAAGAGCAATCGCCACCAGATTCACATCAAAAGCTGTTTACTACAGGAGATTTTTACCGCGCAACAAACACAACATATTCTTCTTGTCATATCCAAGCCAACGGCCATACCGCATTGATTACACCGGTTCTAGTCCGATCGCCGAAGTTAAGCAACGTCGGGCATGGTTAGTACTTCGATGGGTGACCACCTGGGGAAATCACGAGCCGTTGGAATTACAAAAGCTTTAAACAAGGAAGCTAGGTTAGCTGTATCATAGGCTTGGTGGTAAGCTCCTAGAATGCAGACGATGAGGGAGGCTAGACTTGCAGCAATACTGATAATCCAAAGTTTTATCTATTTATTTATATATTTAAAAAAAAAATGCAGTAAGTGTATGTATGAGTAATTGTGTGATAAATTGATTTTAATTACTTGCAAAAAATAAAAAGTCCGTCACGCAGGGGCTGCGTAAACTAAGCAGATATCCCACGTGAAGTTATACAATTCGGGGATCACCATACGAGAGGGCCCTGAACAGTTACGGCAAAGGGGCCGAGACCGCCCCGAAAACTAGCTTTTGGCGGGGGGGAAATTCTCGTCGTCCGTTATCGGTCCAAATTTCAATAAAAAATGCTCACATATCTCGGTTTAATATTACTAAGATTAGAGAATAAATGTATAGAACAATATCATATAGTAAATTTAAATTCGCAATAAAGATTGGTTCTATACATATTACACTTTTGTGATAGACATCCAAATCATGGTAAACGGAAGATATTTCGAATTGTTCGAACATCCCCCCCTCCCACTGGTCTGATTTCAGTTCATTAACAAAAACTTGATCTGTCTTTTTGCAGTTAAAACGTGTACTTATCGTGTTTTGGGTAACGGAGCAAACAAAAATTGCGACCGCTTAGTGCGTTAACAAATATATATATATTTATATATATTTATATATGTATATATAGTATATATATATATATATATATATGATATATATGATACAATTGTAACCTCTGTCTGTACATTGATTTTTTTTCGCGAAATTTCACGAATATACTTTTTGTTTCACATATAATAGACACCATAAATACATTTTGTTTCTTTCGTGTCGGTTTGTTTGTTTGTTTGTTTGTTTATTTGTTGGTTACCATTTTCCACGCATAAACAGGTCCTGAACCGAAAATTTTATTGTTGAAACTTGGTCATTGTATATTGCTACTAGCTTCCAAATATAGACTTGAGGCTTTATTAATATTCTGTAAGACGAACAGGAGGTGGGGGTGTATAAGGGAGGCATGAAATTAAAAATAGCGATATTTCGTTTCCTATTCTTATTTTCAGCAAAATATGCGCTACATTGACAAAGTTATTTATTTTGTAATTTAGAGTAACTTTTGTTATACGGTTTTTTTTTTCGTCGTATACGCGAGAATTATAAATGAGGTTATACGCTAAAAACTCTATAGCGGGAGTTCCACAATTTTATTTGGCACAAAAGACTCAACCCGAACTAAACCAAAACTCGCTATGTGTAATTATACTATACGATTTCGCTTTTAATAAGCCGCATACTTACATTTCTAGCGGAACGGGGGCAGGAGTGGGGATTATAAGGGTAGGCTGAAATTAAAAATGGCGATTATTTCGTTTCCTATTGCTTTTTCAGCAAATATGCACTTAACAAAAGTTGTTTATTATGTTATTTAGAGAAATTTGCTCAACAATTCTTTTCAATATGAACTACCAGGTACCTCACCGGGAAAAATTAATTCAAATTATAATATATTATTATAATATTTTGTCCTTAATAATTTAAATCTATGCATAATGCACAGGAAACGGGAAATATGACAATATGGAGGACAGTGAAGTCTTACATAAAAAATTAATTTTATTATTAACAAATTCACAGCAACGACGGGTATAAACCGTAAACACTGGGAAGGATAAATGTCAAAATATTGTGCAAGTAATGTCTTGGCAAAAAAATACCATCGCCATCCTGCCTCAAATGAATTCCCGGCGAAGCCGGGTATCTGCCCTAGTATAATATATAATGAAATAAGTGTATAAACTATTATTATATAGAATAGTAAGTATATAGTCAGTATTAAAAAATGTGAAATAATTATTAATTATTGGCCAAATATAAAGGCAGTTAAAAATATTAAGCCAGTAGTAAGAAGTGTAAATAGGTACAACGTAACTCGTGTTACTAGCACACATCTTTAAGTAAATATAAATAAATAAAAATCTATTTATAAATTTGTTGAGAAATAATTGTATAGAAAATTAGTAAATTTAATACCCTTAGGATATGACAAGAGCGGTATTTACAGTATATTAGTTGATATTATTTAAGACATAGAGTTAAAAAGGGACTTGTAAGCAGCATTACCCTACTATAGAGGGCATAACCTAGTTGTTGATTGCCAGAATCATATTAACCCTAATCCTAATCATATCATTCCACTAGACTTGACGACCCTTCTTAGCAAATATTTCCTATTAAGTATTTACAATTTACTACATCTAACTATGGGTTGCTTTGCGTGTACTTGAACTGTCATTTCAGCAGATTTCCTTTAAGGGAAATCAGCAATTGAGGTCGTACTCATGACGCGATTTTTGAAAAATTTCCTCAAATGTCCATCGATCCTACCCAGGAGATGACGAAAATGAGGTCCGTTCAAAATTATATTTATATATTTGTCTGTTAACGCTCTAGCGGTCACAAATTTTGTTTGATCGTTACCAAACATCATATTTAATCGTTTTATGTAAAAAGGAAGATCAAGTTCGTTAATGGCTAAAATCGGACCAGTGAGAGGGGGGAGGGGGGTTGAGAGGAGGGAATTTTTAACATTCGAAATATCTCCGTTACTATAAGTCGGATCGAAAGATTGTATAGAGCCAATCTTATTGCAAATTACATTATCTGTAAATATTGTTCTATACATATTTTCTGTATCATGGATATTAACCGAGATATTTGGATTTTATAGTTTTCAGCCTTCAGCAAACCCCCACTTCTACTCATGTTAAACTAACAATACTCGGTTACGTAATAAACCACATTATTCGAACCTTAAATACCAAATATTGTTTTCAAGAGACCTTTATTATACGACATACATGCAAATGTGTTCTGGTGACCCCCCCCTTCTTAAGTTTTTGGACTACTTAAACTCGATTGATTGAGATAAAAATTATTCTGATTCCTTATAAATTACATTACTAGATATAGTAAATAGTTTTCGAGTAAATTAATATGTTATATTCTGATATACTTCAGTAATTGTTTTTCTTTCCGGCTCTACTTATTTCAGTCTCTCTTCTTTTATTTGTTTCTTGAGCCATTGCAACGTCGGGAGTACTGCCGAATGAGTCTTATTATTCCGAATGGAAGTAACATTAGGCAAACTTTAAGCTGCGCTTTACATCCTAAAGTGGCTACGTGTCCTTTGCATTTCTATCAGCCAGTCGTAGGCTCCTTGGTAATAAAGCAGCAGCTCTTAACGCCCTTAGCAAGATAAACTATTCAAGAGGCACTCACACTCAGAAATACAAAAACACACACACATACGCCCAGTGAGAGAGAGAGAGAGAATGAGAGAGAGGGGAGAGAGGGGAGAGAGAGAGAGAGAGAGAGAGAGATTGATGAGAGAGAGAGGTGAGTGAGAGGGAGCGAGAGAGAGAGAGGAGGTCGACTGATGAGATGAGAGATAGAAAGATGAGAGAGAGACGGCATGAACGATGGAGGTCTGCAGATATCTGTGACGATGGGAGAGAGAGAGAGAGAGAGAGAGAGAGAGAGAGAGAGCGTGACTGAAAGCATTTGAGTTTTCTTTAAATATTTGGAATACGTTAAAAAATAAATGCTAATAATTAAAACAACTTCTTATTTATTTATTTATATCAAATTTACCCCCCAGAAACAAAAAAAATAAATATCCAGAAAACAAAATAGTCACTCCCGGCGAGATTCGATCTCGAGATCTTGCGGTTACAAAAGGAGAGTTCTACCAATTCAGCCAAATCTTGAGCATGGGTATTCGAAACGTTTCAAGGCTTTCAGGCAAATCTTTAACATTTTTAATTTTTTTTAGATGAACGTGTGAGAAGTACACAGTAAACAATTTTCGTTCAAATTGGCGTGGGGCAGGTACACTCCCGTACAAGCTCCTCGTGAGCTGAAATTATAACGATTCTACTAATTAATAATGAATAAAACATATTTTCATTAGGTAGTCTTAACCTTTGGCACCTATTTCTGTCAAAAAAAAAAAAAAAAAAAAAAAAAAAAAAAAAAAAAAAATAAAAAAAAATAAAAAAAAAAAACATAAAACTAAACCATTAGTATTGATCATTTGACCAGAGATTGATCATTTGAGACCGGAATGGGCTAACATCCAGCAGTGAGCGTTACCGGGCGGCGAAAATGCTACTTTGGCTGCCAAATAGAATCAAAGATCAACACTTCTTAGTAGGAGTTGAGGGCGAAGTGGTTTCTTCTATACGCGCCAACTGGCCACTAAGAAGTCCCCAACACTTTGCAGTACCAAACAACCCTAAATCAGCCTGCCAACCCCCCCCCCTCCACCCAATTCTTTTCCCTCGTTCTTATTGCATTGTGTAAATTAAGATCTACAAACCAGCGGCAGATTCGGCTTCGGATCTCTATAATGGATGAGAAAAAATAACAAGGGCGCCAGGGCCATTATGTAATGATTTATAGCTAGCTCTGGGGGAACTTGGGAATCGTTCGATAGAGATTTTCTCCACATAAAACTCCTGTTTTAGGGTCTTTATAATTTCTTCCCTCCTGGGGGTAAATTATGGGCTGCTATGGACATGACAGAAACCAATTGGAAGTCCTCTAACACAATAGAGAAAATAGACTTTTTCTTCTTCTTTTTTTAACAACTTTGTCATTAAACACCAAGTAATCATTTTTTTTATTAATTAACTATCACGTGTTATTTATTGATTTTTTTCATATGAGAAAAGGGCTCTCATATTTTCGCCATTATCTCAGACGGCCGGCTTCCCACGCATTGTATATCATTACTAACAGCAGA
Source organism: Riptortus pedestris (assembly GCA_019009955.1). Taxonomy (NCBI): domain Eukaryota; kingdom Metazoa; phylum Arthropoda; class Insecta; order Hemiptera; family Alydidae; genus Riptortus; species Riptortus pedestris. The sequence continues at coordinate 131,374,425 of CM032233.1, read as the reverse complement.
AGTACATTCAAACAGAAAACCATCACGCAGGGCCTGAGCTAATTAAGGACATTTTGTGCGGGCTGAAATGCCTCATAGTTAAGGTCATTATAAATTTTCGTAACCTCTGTAAACGAAAGTAGAACGTTAGATAAAGACAATCCTGAGGGCTGAATGTTAGATAATTAGAGGAAAAATTTAAAACGTCCGTAACGCTGGGGCTGCTTAAATTAAGCAGATTTCCCACGTGTGCTATTTGAATTTTTAGCAGATTTCCCTTAAGGGGAATCAGCTATTGAGGTCGTACTCATGACGCGAGTTTCAAATAGATTTTTCAAATGTCCCTCGATCCTACACAGGAGATGACGAAAATGAGATCCTTTCAAAATTATATATATATATATATATATATATATATATATATATATATAATTTTGAAAGGATCTCATTTTCGTCATCTCCTGTGTAGGATCGAGGGAGATTTGAAGAATCTTTTTTGATAACTCCCCTACACTCAGGAGATGAACCGGGAAAATGAGATCAACTTTCAAAATTTGAAGAATCTTTTTGAAACTCGCGTCATGAGTACGACCTCCAAAATATTCTTCAAATGTCCCTCGATCCTACACAGGAGATGACGAAAATGACATCCTTTCAAAATTATATATATATATATATATATATATATATATATATATATATATATATATATATATGTCTGTTAACGCTCTAGCGGTCGCAATTTTCGTTTGATCGTTACGAAACTCGATATTTAACCGTTTTATGTAAAAAGACAGTTATTATGCATCGGATCGAAACATTGTATAGGACCAATTTTATTGCAAATTACATTTACTATAAATATTGTTTTTTACACTTATTCTCTATCTTGAATATTAACCGAGATATTTGCATTTTTATGAAGTCTGTGGTCGGCCGTTTTCGTAATTTCTCGGCTCTGGCGGAAGCTTCTAACCTAACCTGTCGTTTCTAACCTTACCTAACCTTCTTTACCTTGTGAGATTTATGCAAATACGTTCTGTTCATCCGCCCCCCCCTTCTTTAGTTCTTGGACTACTAAAATTTGAGTTATTAAAATATAAATTATTCTTACAATTCAGAAGCCGTTTCAGTTGAGAGATTATTAAAATTAACTTAAGGATTTCTCATTACCGTTTGTATTTACTTATGGTGGTGTTGTGTTACCAGTATGCAGATTTCTCTATCTCTAAACTTCACATAGGAAATCTGCTTAGTGTACGCAGTCCCTGCGTGACGGACTTTTTTTATTAAGAATATTACAGTCTGCATTTAAATGTATTTTGTAATGTGATATGTACAATTCAATCGTCCTCCATCACTCTCGACAGAAGCTAAACCTCTTCACCACAATGAGAGGAGCAGCCTCACCCTGCTTGGCAAGGAAGTCAAGAGCTAAGGAGGAATGACACTTTATAAGAAATTAGCCACTGCTATCACTTCGGTTTACAATTCCATAGGACATCTCTGGGCCATTGTCTCTTGAGGCGCCGTGGAGGGGAATATGGATGAGTGGTACTGGAAAGGGCTAGGACTTATGGATTGAAAGTCCGGCTGCCTAAACTAATCAGATTTCTCACGTGTGCCACGTTTTTGCATTTATCTCAAAACGTAAAAGTCCAATGAGAACAATAATTGGTATTTAGGCTTGAAATCAAGTGCTCCATAATATAACAGCTTATTGTAAATACGACATTAGTAGGAGTAGGGGTTTGCTGAAAGAATGCACATAACTGTATTTATAGAAAATTAAATTTTCAATAAGACTGGTTCTATACAATGTTTTATAACGGAAATATTAAGAATTTTCGAAATTCATCCCCTCTAAACCCCCCTCCCACCTCATTTTCTTCATCAATTTGGTAGGATCGATGGACATATGAAGAAATGTTACGAAAATTCGGCCATGAGTACGACCTCAATAGCTAATTTCCTTTGATGGGAAATCTGCTAAAAGAGTGAATTAGTTTAGTTTACTATAATTACCTCGCTAAATTGATTTGATTAACAACGGTCTTCTAAAATGTTTTTAGCCAATTATATTTATAAGGACGACTATATTATAATTTATTTCATATATTATAATATAAGTATATATATTTTTTAAAATAGAGTTGAAGGCTGTGAACAAAACAAAAACTTTTAATTAGTTAAATAGTTGTAAGCTTTAAAAAATGTATTAACAAACTTCTTGTCTAAAGTTGTATAGAAATGACCACGTGAGAAGGAGTGGTGGACACTCGAAACGTGTCATGGATAAAATAAATGGTTGTATGAAGAAATTATCAGTTTTCTGACATAATGACTAAAAAAGTCCGTCACGCAGGAGCTGCGTAAACTAAGCAGATTTCCCATGTGAAGTTTTACAATAGAAAAATCTGCATACTGGTAACACAACACCACCCTAATTAAATACATACGGTAATGAGAAATCTTTCAGTTAATTAAAATAAATTCCCAACTGAAACGGCTTCTGAATTGTAAGAATAATTTATATTTTAATAACTCAAATTTTAGTAGTCCAAGAACTAAAGAAGGGGGGGGGGCGGATGAACAGAAGGTATATGCATAAATCTCACAAAGTAAAGAAGGTTAGGTAAAGTTAGAAAGGCCAGGTTAGGTAGAAGCTTCCGCCAGAGCCGAAAACGGCCGAACTAACCCGAACAACACCCGACCACAGACTTCATAAAAATGCAAATATCTCTGTTAATATTCAAGATAGAGAATAAGTGTAAATAACAATATGTATAGTAAATGTAATGTGCAATAAAATTGGTCCTATACAATTTTTCGATCCTATGCATATTAACGGAGATATTTCGAATTTTCGAAAATCCCCCCTCTAAACCCCCCCCCTCCCTCTGGTACGATTTCAGCCATTAACGAACTTAATCTGTCTTTTTACATAAAACGGTTAAATATCGAGTTTCGTAACGATCAAACAAAAATTACGACCGCTAGAGCGTTAACAGACAAATATATATATATATATATATATATATATATATATATATATATATATATATATATATATATATATAGTTTTGAACGGACCTCTTTTTCGTCACCTCCTGGGTAGGATCGATGGCATTTTGAAGAAATTTTTCAAACATCGCGTCATGAGTACGACCTCAATAGCTGAGTTTCTTTAAGGCAAATCTGCGATTAAATAAGCTGATATATTGTTTTACAAACAGTGGGCTTTGATCTTTCCTGAAAGCTGTAGAAGCGTAACCCCTTTGCCGCAACCATTTGGTAATTCGGTGAAATGGCAAAAGAATTGTAGTGTTTTCCAAAAATAATATACGGGAGTGAAATAGGAGAGCGGAGAGAGTGTGTGAGGGGGCCATCTGCCGACTCTTGTAGGGACAAGGCACAATTAACATTTTGATGAAGAGAGGTTGAGCCCGGCCGGCCCACGGAATACAAATGATTGAAGAGGGCAGCCCTTTACTCGCCACCGCTTTTCACTAACTCCAAATACAACAGCCAACTCTACAATACATTTCCTTTAAGCTCTCCAGACGTGTTTCGACTTCTATACGGCCCAATTTTGTCTATGGCGTTGTTTGCCTAATACGGGTGACTAAAACGCACCTTAGGGATTAAAGTCCGTCACGCAGGGACTGCGTAAACTCATCAGATTTCCCACGTGAAATTTTACAATAGATAAATCTTCATACTGGTAACACTTAACACCGCCGTGAATATTATGTAAATAAATACGATTGATAATGATAAATGTTTTGGTCAATTTCCATTTTAATAACCTCCACAGCAGGGAGAGTCTGGATTGTAATACAAAATGGTCAGCCAACATCTCAGAGAGAAATAGATAGATAGACATACTCTAGACCTGAAAGAAAAACAATTACTAAATTATAACTGTTTACTATATCTAGTACTGTAATTTATAATGGGAAGGTCATCAGAACGTATTTGCATGAATCTCATCAAGAAAAGATTTGTTGAACACAATATTTGAGCCGTTTATTTTGAAAGTGACCTAACTCCGTTTTTCAATTTTTTGCCGGTTACCATAGTTACATGTACAACTTCATGTTATTTATCAGTGAAGCACTTCAGATTGCTTATATTCAGAGAAAATACGATACATTTTTTACACATAAGTTTTCCGAATTAATTGAATAACTGAGCCGTGTATTTTGAAAGTGGCCCAACTCCATTTATAGTTACATCAAGATATTTACTATTGATAATGTCGGAAAGCAGTGATGAAGGTAATTTCAATTAATTAGTATTTACAAGTTAACCTCATTTTTGGGACAATTGCGTTAGTTCATTAACCTGTACGTTTAATTAATATAAAACTCTAAATTTAATATTAAAATTTAATATTTAATATTTAATTATAGAAATTATTCCACCCATGAGGAAGAACAGAATAAGACCACTTAGTTCAGATAGTGAAGAAGAAATAGTAATTAATAATTTTAAAAAAAATCGAATAAGAAAAAGAGTTATAGAACAATATTCGTCGTCAGAGGATGAAGATCCGAATAACAATGGAGAAAAGATTGATGCACCATATATCCAAAAAGTGCGAAAGATTAAACGGAATTCAGGAAAAAGATATTGCAGTCAAACCGGAAATATTGTTCATGAAAAAATTTTCGAAAACAAAGATTGTGGTTGTCGGAATGCCTGCACAAAAAATGACAATGAAGAAGAAAGAAAGAATATTTTTGAGAAGTTTTGGGGTTTGGCAGATTTTAACAAACAAAATGTATTACTTCACGAAGCTGTCGAGCGCAAAATTGTGGAACGAAGACGTCCAACAAACGAAAAGGATCACCAAGAAATTTTAGTTTTAGATATTTGTTAAGTTCTAAAAACGGAAAAATTCCCGTATGTAAAAAATTCTTTTTGGATACTTTTAAAGTAAGCGAAGGACGCTTGAAACGAGTACTGAACTCTGCAAATGTGGGCAATGATATGCGTGGGAGGATGGCTGCATCATCAAGACAATAAAAAGAAGCGAAAAAGCAAGTTCAAAACCATATTAAAAGTTTCCCTAATTTTGAATCCCATTATACCAGATCTCATAATCCTAATAGAAGATATCTACATCCAGATCTAACTATCAGGAAAATGTTTAATTTATACGAGCTTTACTGCGAGGAAAATGGAATAAAAGCCGTTAATGAGTGGACTTATAGGAAACTATTTAAAAAAGATTTCGATTTACATTTCCACCAACCGCGCAAAGATACATGCCAAAAATGCGACTTATTAAACATTAAAATTAAAGCATCGAATAATGAAGAAGAAAAGAATAAACTCACCGAAGAACACGATGTCCATTTAAGACTAGCAGAATCAGCTAGAAATTCACTAAAACAAGCTCAGGAGCAAGTATCACGTAATTCGGATTATTATTTTGCTTTCTCGTTCGACTTACAAAAAGCATTACCGTATCCCAATCTGACTACCTCAGTAGCTTATTACAAACGCAATATGTATATTCTAAATTTTGGTATACACAATTTTCATAACAATAATGTTGACATGTACGTTTGGGATGAAACTATTCCCAGAGCAGAGGCAAGGCATCCAGAGGTACTCAAGAAGTTGTTTCATGCATCTTAAAACATATTAAAAAATTAAGAAGTGAAAAACACGTCATAGCTTACAGTGAGTGACATGTGCACCGGGCAAAATAGAAACATTAAAGTAGCTTTAATGTGGTTGAAAATTGTCCAAGCTTTGGATAATAATGTAGAAATTATAGATCATAAATTTTTAATATCAGGACATTCGTTTTTACCAAATGATACAGATTTTGCCGTGGTAGAAATGGCATTAAAAAAAAAATAATTTACTGTACGTTCCCCAAGATTATTACAAGATTATTAAAAAGTGTCGGAAGGGTAATAATTTTATTCTAAATGAAATGAGACAGGAAGATTTTGTATCGACAAAATTATTAGAAGACGCAATTTTTAAAAGAGTAAAAAATTCTGATGGAGAATCAGTAAACTGGTTAAGAATATGTTGGATGCGTTTTGTCAGAAATGAACCATATAAAATTTTTTATAAGACATCCATGAATGAAAATGAAAATTTTAAAGTTCTGAATTTATTACCACGTCGGGGTAGACCAAAAAGGTTCGAAAATATTGTATTGGCACCATTGTATAAAAATATTAGGCAAGTTACAACAGCAAAATTTAAGGACTTTATTGACCTATTACGATGCATACCACCAGAACATCATGATTTTTTCAAATCCCTTTCACACGCACAAAATGTAGATGAATAGTAAATTGTTTTGTAATAAATTTATGTTTGTAATTTTCTATGTTCTGTAATTAAAAAATGTTTTGAATCGCATAAATTATGTTTCCGAAGTGTTTTCAACATATGCAAAACTAATTCCGTATTCTTTTTTTTCAATTTGAAACATCTTAACCCTAGAATGGTAGTGATATTATTTACCGCTTAATGGTACTGATACGTAAATTTTACGTGTGCAACTGGTAATTGGCGAAATTATTCAAAATTTGTTAAAGTTTGTTACTATTTTTTTGTTTTATTAAAACGTACACTTATATTTAACTTATATCTACGTTAATATCTAATAATGTGCACGACATTCCTTTCAGGCGCATTGTTCGAAACACGTTCCGGAGGTTGTGTGCTCCATTCATATCCATTCTTACCAAGCACAACCCGCCTTCTACATTTATTGTGACTGATCTGTCAATATTGTGTGGTTGAGAGGTTTTAGGTTTTTTTTGCCTCTGTGTTTCTTCTCTTTCTTCAATTGTCTCAGTTTTCTCACTCTCATCGCTATCTGGCTCACTCTGTGTTGCAATCATTTCCGAAGGCTCAACCTCCTCATCTCTTGGAGAATACTCCGGATCATCATCGCTGTCGTATCCATATCCATCTATTTCATAATTGTCATGTTCCCCATCTGACTCATCACAGAGTTCTTTCAACAAATTTCTGATTTCTTCATCCATTGAATATTTTTTCTCCATTTTTTTCGAAACTATGAGAAGATTAATATATCTTTCTATACATCTTTGTCTTTTTTATATTGAAAAATAAAAGTTAAAAACATTAAGAGAAAATAAATTAGAATATAAAAATAAATTGGAAGAAAATAAATTGAGAATAATATTAACTAAGTTATGGCATAAAAACCCGTTATTAGTAGCGATACGTAACTTTTACGTGCCAAAAAGGTGCGGTTAATAGTATTGATACGTAAATATTACGTGCAGTTTTTATTTCGAAAAATAGTATTGGATGAGTGGGAAGGTTCACATAGCTGCATTTGGCGGAGGTGAAGGCCGAACTGTCTGGAGGGCTCATAGCTGAGGGGTGGCGGTGGTGGGGTCGTAAACGGCCCTTTGATAACAGTTCAAACCAGATCATACGTAATTTTTACGTTCAATACCATTCTAGGGTTAAATTATGTTGAATGGACTTGGGCACCTTCAAATTTTATAATGAATCTGGCTGTTAATTTTGAAATTGGCCCAACTCCATTCTTGATAAGAAAACGCACGTTATTTACTTAATAATTGCCACTATTTTAACAGGAACTTTAAATTTAACATCCTTAGATACGCTTAAGCAGTATGACTCCTTAGTATCTTATACGTATATTTTTAAATTCATTGAAAAGCAAAACTTTCAATATCTCGATTTGAAATGGAGTTAGGCCACTTTCAAAATAAGCGGCTCATTTGGTGTTTTGGCATGAAATAAGGCAGGTCATAATATATTGGCTTATTCTTAAAGTGCAATGCAAAGAAGGCTGAAAATTAAAAAAAATGAAAAATATCTCATTTGCAAAAAATGCATTAATACATTTGATATCATCTGATAACTATAAAACCTAAGCTTAGCAATTGTAGTCTATGTAGATTGTTTTAAGCCCGTCGGAAGTCGGGACTTAGTTAGTCATGTGAGTTAAAGGTTAATCATACATAATAACCCGTCCCATGTAGCCACAGACCCAAAATTGGACGATAATTAAAAAATGTAATCGTAATATCTTTTGCAGATTTCCCATGAGGGAAATCAGCTATTGGGGTCGTACTCGAAATTTCGTAAAGTTTCTTGAAATGTCCATCAATCCAACCGAGATGACGAAAATGATGTCCGTTCAAAATTTTTTATATATATATATATATATATATACACTCACACACATATATATTTGTCATTTACCGCTCTAGCGGTCGCAATTCTGGTTTAATCTTTACCAAACTCGATATTTAATCGTTTTATGCAAAATAAAGTTCGTTAATGGCCGAAATTCGACAAGAGGAGGGGGTTTAGAGGGGTGGAATTTCGAAAATTCTATATATCATCGTTATTATAAGACGGATAGAAAAGGTGCACAGAAACAATGTTATTGCAAATGAAATGTTCTATAACTGTTGTCATATACGTTTTTCCCCTGTGTTCATTATTAACCGGGATATTCGCATTTTATGGTTTTCGACCTTCAGTAAAGCCCTACTCCTACTCAGGTCATATTAACAATAAGCTGTTATATTATGAAACACATTATTTGTAGCATAAATACCAAATTTTGTCCTCATTGAACTTTTACTTTGTTAAGATAAACACAAATACGAGGTGCACGTGGGAAATCTCCTTAGTTTACGCAGCCCCTGCGTGTGTGACTTTTATTTCCAATTACTTCCATTTAATTAATCTAAGCAGGATAAACATACTCAGCAACTAAGAATTGAATGTTCCGTTCAGAAATATTTCAGTTTTCAAACGCGAAGTCACAAGTGCATTAATAATTCATTCCGTGGTGTAAGAGGCAGTTGTGGCTTTATATTTGTCAAACAAGGATACGAGATCTAGTTATGATCGCTACATTCGTTTCAGATGTTCGATGTAAGTTTAGTAAAGTCAAATAAATCTGACATTTCATGAGGGCACAATTCCCAGGGACTAATAGTATTGTTCTCATATACCGCCTCAGAACAGATCGCTACCAGATTTCTGAATTTTCACCTCCTCGGGCGTGTGTATGTATATATATATATATATATATATATATATATATATATATATATATATCTTCATAGTTTCATGGCAAGGGTCACAAATAAAAAACAACTTTTCGCGCAAACTTTATTCATACTGTCCTACATGTTTTGTGGCTTGCATACCACCTCTTCAAGGGCTATCCCTTTTCAAAAATTAATAACATCAATTTAACAAAACCCTATGGTAATTCTTTGCTAGATACTACATTAATAAGTACCTACTGACATGATATATTTATTAAATCTAAATACAGATTGCTACTTACATTTCTCAAGTACTCGTTCCCTCTTACATTCGTTGCGACTGTCCTCACTGGACCTCCCCAGTAACGAGCGTATGAGGGAAACGAGCACTTGAGAAATGTAAGTAGCAATCTGTAATTAGATTTAATAAATATATCGTGTAAGGTATTTCAACTATTGTGGTTGTACTTATGACGCAAACATTTCCTCAAATGACCATCGATCCTACGTAGAAGATGACGATGTAGCGGTTATTAAAAAATTAAGCACATTGTTACGTTTTATTACAAAACCAGTAATAAACGTTGTTAATAAGAGTTCTTTTGGATTGCAAAATTAAACACACAAGTTTCACAGTTTATCACTGCACAATTTATTTCACAATGCACAATACTCTTGGTTAATTATTACTACTCACAGTATACACTGATAGTGTCACTGTTCTTCAGGTTACACAGTCCAATAATTCACTCACGGTCACTGTCCTTGGCACTGCACTGTCTTAAACACGGCACTAAACTGTTGCTTACAGACACGGCACAACTCTTTTCTTCACGGCACAACACTTTACCGCACTGCACTAAGTCGCACTGTAGCGCTAAACATCCCTCGAAGGCCGTCGGGCGTCAACTGAACTGAGTTACTGGCAGGGTCTCTTATAAATGCCTGGAGAAGCGACTCGGCAAGAAGGTCTAGACTAGAAGTTCCAGAACTTCCTGGAAGGCCCTAATTAGATTCTGCCGGCGGCAGAATATTTAGATAAGCCCTAATTAGATCAAACGCACGGCTCCCTCTCCTTCAGGCAGTCTTCCACGTATTAATTTTTCGCAACAATATGTTAAATTACTTTTATTAGACATTGCTTGGTGACCAGTCAATCAATGTGCATGTCTCGCGACTTCCTCTTTCGCAGTTTTCGCGCTCGCTTGGACTTATGAACTAAAGTGAACGGGAGTGAAAAATGTCAGCGACCGAAGACAGTTCACCAGGGTCAGGGCCAAAAGCGTGAGTTACATTTCGTAATTAGAAATAGAGCTATGTCCCGGGCAAGGTTAAGTGACAATGGTTATGATGTATGTGAACACCTGTTTATGTTTTTATTTTTATAAATATAAATGTTTTTGTTTCTGTTTATTGGTTAAGTTCGTTTCAACCCATAATAACTTAACAACGAAAATGAGATCCGTTCAATATTATATATATATATATATATATATATATATATATATATATATATATATATATATCTGTTAACGCTCTAGCGGTCGTAATTTTTGTTTGACCGTTACCAAACTGGATATTTAAACGTTTTATGTAAAAATAAAGTTCAAGTTCGTTAACGGCTCAAATCGGACCGGGGTGGTGTTAGGAAATTGGATACATCAGTGTGATTATACGCCAGATCGAAAAAGTGTATAGAACAAATCTTATTGCATATTAAATGTCACATGCATGTTTTCGCTGTCTTGATTATTAACCGTGATATGTCTTCAGTTTTTAGTTTTCGGCCATCAGGAAGCCCCCACTCCTACGCATGTCATATTAACAACAAGCTTTTATATCATGAAGCACTTTATTTCAAGTTTAAATACCAAATATTGTTCTCATTGAACTTTCACTTTTTGAGACATATGCTAATATGTGATGCACTTAAGAAATCAGCTTAGTTAACGCAGCAGTCCTAGTGAAGGACTTTAATTTAGAATTGTGACTTTATTCAACAGCGTGTATTAACGCACAGATTAAAGGAAATCTCTCACTTGTACTCTTGTACGTTTGACACTTTAAGGAATTATGCCTTTCTGATGATTTATATGACGACGACCGGTATTCTGAGCTGAGCAAATCTGATTTGCATAAATCCTGGCCTTAGGAGATTGGAAATAGGGGGTCTCTGGGGGAGAATATGCATTGGGCTATGGGATCCTTGTTACATGGATTTGATCGGGACTATGTACAATGCAATAAGGCTATTGCTAGGCTGAGGCTTGCAAACGACCTGTGCTGCCGGTTGCCGATAGAACTAATTTGCCTGTGTCGTGCGGTGTCCTTGCCTACAGGGCATACACCCCATCACCGCTTATTAACGATCCCCTTTTCTCTCATTCCCATTCTAACCTACATCACTCCGACATTAGATAATCAGACCAAATTCAAAAGCTAAAAACAAAACCAAATAAATTATTTAACGGGAGGAGAAGCGTCAAAAAGGAGCGACTCTTCGATCTTTATTCTCGGCAAGAAATTTTTATTTACTTGCAGACCCCTTAGATGGCATTCAGCTATTGAAATTAAACTCTTATATTACGCCCATTGTGGAGCTACTTAGGGAGGTTAGGGGACCCGAAAATTAAAAACGCTCTGAGACATTGTGTGCAAGTAGAGCAGTTCATCCGTAACACAAGAATATTAGCAGATAACCCTTCGGCAAATCAGCTATTGAGGTCGTGACGCGATTTTCGAAAAATGCCTTCAAATTTCCATCACTCCTACCCAGGTGTCGATAATGAGGTCCGTTCAAAATTATATATATATATATATATATATATATATATATATATATATATATATATATATATATATATATAGCGGTAGTGAACAATTTTATTTGGGACAAAAGACCCAACCGAAATAAATAAAACTCGGTATGTGTATTAGCACTAACGCTTTCATTATAACAAGCCATACCAACATTTCTAGGGACGGGCAGGAGTGGGGGTTGTAAGGGATGCCTGAATTTAAAAATAGCGGTATTTCGTTTTCTATTCGTTTTTCGGAAAATATGAACATAACAAAAGTTGTTTATTTTGTTATTTAGAGTAACTTTTGTCATATTCATTTTTGTCTTTTAACAAAGTATAAACGAGATATACACTATACTCTAAAGCGGGAGTCAACTATTTCATTGGGCGCTAACGATTAAACCGAACTTAAAAAAACTCGGTATGTCAATTAGCATTAATTCTTCCATAATTATAAGCTATATTAAAATTTTTAGGTTAGAACGGGAGTGGGGGTTATAAGGGAAGCCTGAAATAAAAATTCGCGATATTTCATTGTCTATTTGTTTTTCGGCAAACATGCACATAACAAAAGTTGTTTAGTTTGATATTTAGATTAACTTTTGTTTTATACATTTCTCCAGGAGCAATGTGTGGAGCAAGTAATTTGTGTAGAAATATTGATATGCTCAACAATTCATTCCAATTTGAGCTATGATTTACCTCACTTGGAAAAATTAATTCAAATCTATGTTATTATTTTGTCCTTAATAACTGAAATCTATGCATAATGCACAGGAGACGGGAAATATGACATTTTGGAGGACAGTGAAGACTTACATTAAAAATTAATATTATTATTAACAAATGCCAACAACGAGTCTTAACCCTAAATACTGGGAAGGGTAAATGTCAAAACATTGTGCAAAGTAAATCCTTGCCAAAAAAAATACCATCACTATTCAGCCTCAAATCAATTCCCGGGCGAAGCCGGGTATCTGAGCTAGTATATATATATATATATATATATATATATATATATATATATGTGTGTGTGTGTGTGTGTGTGTGTGTTTGAGCGTCTTTTAACGCTCTAGCGGTCGTAATTGTTGTTTGATCGTTACCAAACGCGATATTTAATCGTTTTATGCAAAAATGAAGCTCAAGCTCGTTAATGGCTGAAATCAGACAAGTGGTTTGTTTTTCTTTCCGGTGAATAATATTTCTATCTATCTGTTCAGTTCTGAGTGGTTGGCAGACCTGTTTATTTACAGTTCAGAGCTTTCCGTTTAGAGGTTATTAAAATTGCCTGAAATATTTCTCATTACCGTTTGTATTTATTCACTTAATATTCACGGTGGTGTTATGTGTTATCAGTATGTAGATTTATCCTTTGCAAAATTTCATGAGAGAAATCTATTTAGTTTTCGCAACCCCTGCGTGATGGACTTTTTTTTCGTGTGGAACTACGACATGAAGGATTCAATGTATGTGATCTGATTTCAACCTTTAACGAACTTGATCTTTAATTTTACATGGAACACATATATGTTGAGGTAACAAAAGAAAAATTGCTACCGCCAGGTAATAGAAAATTATATATATAATTTTGAACGAACCATCTGTTAAGTTCAAGTATTAAGATATTTTCGCCATCTATTAAATTGGATCGATGGGCATTTGAAGAATGTTTTCGATAATCTCGCCATGTGCACAACCTCAACAGCTGATTTCCCTTACGGGAGATCTGGTAACACAATGTATAGGAAAGATCAAAACTTATGAAATCTGAAAACCCATAAAATTTTCGATATTACAATATTTTGTTTTCTTAAAAATAATGAATGAGAATTAAATTATATATGAAGTAAATAATAATTATAATTTTGAATAGGAATACAAATAATGAATGAAATATTTATTTGGTGTTAATAAATGATCACTCATTTCCTGATAACAAAAGAAACAGAATAACCTGGGATAACCTAGGCAAGTATGAACCACCATATAGAACACCACTATATAAGAACGATAAGCGGTTTTGAAAAGTAAATATTTCATCTGCGAGTAATTTATAAATTCCAGAAGTGTTATTTTAAATATTAAAGTGATTTTCTGTTAAACATCGTTAAATAATCGTCTTTAAATGGCTGGCCTCCCGATAATCTATAAGTACCGGAGAAAATTTCATTTTGAATAGGATTACAAATAAAGAATGAAAACAAGTTACAACTGGTAAAATTAATTATACTAACTCGCCTAACCAATGAGATAATATTTGTAATATAAAGTGCACTCAAATATATTGAATTTAAATTCAAATATTACTAAAAATAATTTAGCATTATGTGTTGAAGAAAAGTGGTTAATGGATAATAATTTTATCTCCCAACTTGCCTGCCAAATTATTTACCCTTTTCTAGAATTCCTGCTAGAACAAAGCAGCGCGGTAAAACAACAAGAATTTATATTGTGAAATTATTTTAACAATATACGACTGGCTGTTGTTAATTTATTGTTCTATAATGTTTACAAATATTATATAAGAAATATTATATTGTAATGCTGAAATGTGTGTAGTATCCAATGGATGGAGCACACAACATTTAATAAATTCCCACGTTAGAGGGATACTCTGCGTGGAAAAAGAACAAAAACAAAGTATACGACTGGCTGATCCTAATTATCGACTTTATAGAACGAATGAAAATTTATCTTTGACACTTTCAGCTGTTACAATAATGGACATATTAGCCGTTAAAATAGTCTGTTTCCATATGTTGTATGGAAATGGAAGCATAAGTAAATAGAATAATTATAATGTTACGTTTTACTACAAAACCAGTAATAAACGTCGTTAATAAGAGTTCTTTTTGATTGCAAAATTAAACACACACAAGTTTCACAGTTTTTATCACTGCACAATTTATTAACAATGCACAATAAATTTGGTTAATTATTCTTAATTACTACTCACAGTATGCACTGATAGCGTCACTGTCTTACAGATTACACAGTCCAATAATTCACTCACGGTCACTGAACTTCACATAAAAGACGGCACTGCACTGTCTTAAACACGGCACAACACTGTTCTTCACATAAAACACTTTACCGCACTGCACTAAGTCGCACTGTAGCGCTGAACATCACTCGAAGACCGCTGAGCATAAACTAACTGTCAGGGTCCCTTATATATAGCTTGTCGGCAAACATCAAACAGAATGGCCAGAAGGGGCTAGACATGTTCCTGGAACATACGCGGCCCTAATTAGATGCGGCCGGCGCCACTAATCTTCATCGGTCGGCTCCTTTCATGTCCTGTACCTCCCAAATACGCGGCTCTCTCTCTACTAATGTTTCATGTATTTAATTTTCGCAACAATAAGCTATCGGGAATACGTGAAATTGTGGTTCATAAAATAAGAGTAGCTGCTTCATTAATACTTCGTTGAATTTTAGCAGATTTCCCTTAAGGGAAATCAGCTATTGAGGTTGTACTCATGACGGAATTTTCGAAATTTTTCTTCAAATGTCCATCCATCCTACCTAGTAGATGACGAAAAGGAGGTCCGTTCAAAACTATATATATATATATATATATATATATATATATATATATATATATATATATATATATATATATATGTCTGTTACCGCTCTAGCGTTCGCAATTTTTGTTTAATCGTTACCAAACTCAATATTTAGTCGTTTTATGTAAAAAGAAAGATCACGTTCGTTAACGGCTGAAATCGGACCAGTGGGAGGGATCGAAAAATTGCACAGAATCAATCTTATTGCAAATTAAATTTACTATAAATATTGTTATATACATTTTTTCTCTATCTTGAATATTAACCGAGATATTTGCATTTTTATTAAATCTGGGCGCCTAACGGATGAGAGTTACGCCAAAAGCCAGTTCGGCCGTTTCCTTGACTGGCTCGGCTCTCGTGAAAATTCTCTATTGTAAAACTTCACGTGGGAAATCTGCTTAGTTTACGCTGCCCCTGGGTGACGGACGTTTTTAATTATTATTTTGTTATTGATTCACTAAAGATATTTCACAAAAATATGCCTCAGATCATCAAGAACATGAAATATGCAAGTGGACAAAAGATATATTTATCACACTTGGAATTCTACAACGATCTATTGTTATTCTTGAAACTCACAAACAACAATATGTACAAGCATATTTTGTTGGAAACAAGGATGGACATTTTCTTTTCTTTTCATTTTTTTAGAATATATTTTAAATATTTAGAGCATTGAAAAGTTGCATAACGTATTATTTTTGTAATTGATTATAAGCATTTAATATAATTTTTGTCCGTTGTTTCTTGATGTTAACGTCTTATACTTTCATAAAATTACTGTATATATTGTTACTTATAAGATTATCTTAATCTTCTACTGAAGTTAAGTGTTATGATAGACTGTAGACCTACAAATACTGTACACTGTAGACTGTAGGACTAACAAATTAGCAGCAATGGCCAGACCCCTTGGCAACGTTATGTATTTATGCCAATAAATTATTATCTATAAAAATAAAAATTAAAATTTTTATTTGAGCCATCATTCTTGCCAAAGCAGATATAATAGGACTCTTCTAAACGACGCGATTCAAACTGTGGCTTGAGTTAAAGCATATTTACTTTTCCTGGAGTATTCACCGGCCCCGGGGCATTTTCCCACTTTTTGCCAGATAAGAGCATTCATAATACAAAATCAAATTGAATAATATATATGTTATAGTAGTTTGGAAGTGCTTTCCAGTAGAAGCAAAGTTATAAGAGATGGTGTTTACAAAGGATTCACTTTTTGTACTCGGATCTATATAACAGCCCTTTATAGACACTATTATCTTTAGTCAAGCAAAATAGAACAGCTTCCAATTCCAATATTTTCATTTATGAACGTCTCAAAATTTTATTATCAGTGGCTCAAATATCAAGCTCGATATCAAGCCCAAAATGGTTTTAGTTAAATTTATGAAGAGAAAGAGTGATGTTTTAATTGTTGATAATTGTAAATTTCTGGAAATAATTTTAAGAAGTTATTAATTGTTTTAATAAGTTGCTTAATAAGAAAAAAAATCCCCTGAAATTTATTAGATTTTTAATGTCAATTTAAAAAAAGTTCTTAGATTTTAAAAAAGAAGATTTAACTTCCAAATAAACTAAAATTATTTGATGGGAAAGATGAATGAATTGGATTGAGAATGTCAAAGGGAAAGATCCAATTTTTTTTTATTTAGATTTTACATAGCTTGCACAAAATATATAAGTATGTACTTCTTCAAGTGTCAAATGTCATTGTTACAAAACACAATGACGATTCTTATTGTTATATTTTCTAGATACTTTACCTTGATATTATTATTTATTTGTGAAGTTAATGTTTATTTCATAATTTATTATATTCCTGTATATATATATATATATATATATATATATATATATATATATATATTTGTGTTGATGTTTTCGACCAGGTTATATTTATATATGGTCTTGTTATTCTTTTTGGAGTTTTGGTCAATG
The DNA here is from genome assembly GCA_019009955.1 of Riptortus pedestris. Classification (NCBI taxonomy): domain Eukaryota; kingdom Metazoa; phylum Arthropoda; class Insecta; order Hemiptera; family Alydidae; genus Riptortus; species Riptortus pedestris. The sequence continues at coordinate 131,357,067 of CM032233.1, read as the reverse complement.
TTGGTGAAATTATAGTCATTATTATTATAAATGTATATATATATATATATATATAATACTATAACAGATGTAACATAGTAAAACATAATAACTTAATAAATTTAATATAACAAGAAGGTGGCTCTGATAAAAATATAACTACAATTGTAGCAACAAACAGCATTAATAACTGTAACATAATAGAATAATAATTTTAACATAAAAATAACAACAACATAATATCATTAATATAGCATGAAGATAGATTTAACAATATTAACAATAATTGTAACAGAGGAGAGTAATATAACATAATAACTATAACACAAAACATAATATATGGCAATAACATAATTGTAACAATAACAATAATTGTAATTTAAAATAACATAACAATAATTATAATAGTACATAACAATAACTGTTGTAAAATAATATAAGTGGCAATAACATAATAGTAAGTGGCAATAACATAAATTTAATATAACATAGCAATAATTATAATAGTACATAACAATAACTGTTGTAAAATAATATAAGTGGCAATAGCATAATAATCTTAAAACAACATGAAGATAGCTTTAACAAATTATAGCAATAATTATTAAAACACATAAAAGTAGTTCTATCATGATATAACAACTACAGTACAACAATTATAATATAGTTCAACAAACAAAGGCAATATACTATAGATATACAAAACATACAATAGGCTGTGACCCTGCTGTGTAAACAAAACAAGGAAGGTTACTATAACCCTAGTCATAGTGCAATAACCATGAATAATAGTTTGTAGGTATCTTTAGTCTTGGTAAGTAATAATTAGGAAAAAAAACACCCTTTTACAATAATGTGTAATAACAATGTGCAATATTATAAAGTAGTACCTGTAATTTTTACAGCCCTGAAGAAGAAAAAATAAAGATTCTCGAAATATCGGCATAAACTAAGATTTATTTCACCAACATTGACAAAAACTCCAAAAAGAATAACGACTCTATATATAAATATATATATATATATATATATAAATTTTGTCTTTTGCTTTTTCAAATTTTAGCGATTAACAAACCGATTACACATGAATTTATTATATTTAGGCCCTTAGAACTAGAGTCTAGTTCTAAGGGCCGTTAGGTCAACATCCAGGACGGTAGGTCAGTGATGATGATGCACTGCATTGAAAGCGCTCTGTCGTTTCAATAAATTGTTACAGTGGAAGCGTAGCCATTTCTTTCATCTACCTACTTATAATAAATTCATGTGTAATCGGGTTGTTAATTGCCAAAATTTGAAAAAGAACAAGACACAATATTTATGTATAGGAATATAATACGTTATGAACTAAAATATAAAACAAAGGTTAAAGCAACTTGTATGAAGTCTATACTTTGAACAAGTTGCTTAAACCTTTTGCTCAGCAATTGTGAGGATTCACCGATAAGGTTTCACTACAGATCTTACAAACCGTTAATCGTCGTGTTTAATCGTTACCAAATTCGATATATAAAATTATATCTGTGAATCCTCACCATTGCTGAGCATAAGGTTAAAGAAACTTGTACAAAGTATAGGCATTAACGCATACATTAACATTAAGAAAAAGCAATAACTGAACCACGGGGACCTCTTGAACTAGACGTCTTGGGAACAACTCAAGACGGTCAGGCAAACTTTAACATTTTATTTTTAGACGAACGCGTAAGAAGTGGGTTCTCTCGTTTTAACAGAATTTGTTTTTCACTAGGTACTAAATACTAAAACTTTTTCGGGGAAGGCCTTGCACTCTTCTTGTCAGTGGTAAACTGCGTTAATTATATTGTACCGGTTACTTTTTTTTTAAAAATAAAAAAAAATATGATAGATAAAATTAACACCATTGCTTGAAAAAAACATATGATATAAAAAATTATCTTAGTGCTAGGTTACCATAAAAAAAAAGTGCGTGTATCTCACAAGAGCCTAAACTAAGAAACGTTTTATAAAAGGAACTGTTGTGTGCCCGCTTTGACCGTTAAATGTAATTTGTAGTGAACATGAGTGGAACGCCTGCAAGGACGCTTAGCCGCCTCTAGCACCAGTGAGTCACATATTATATTTACAAAAAACTATCTCAGCCGGGTCGAATTTGATAACCAACTATAGGTTATTGTGTTAGCATGTGTTTATTTCTTTTATCTTTTCAAATATAAGTGTTACATAAAATTACTGGTTAAGTTCATGTCTTAATATAACAACTTAACAATATATTTTCTTCATTTGTCCCTCATTCGAGCTCACCAGAGCCTTAATTTTTATTTCTTTTTTAGAGGGAGGATTCGTAAATTCAAAATATGTACTGTATTATGAGTCTTATCGAAATATATTATAGAACCAATATTGTTTAACTATTGATACTCTACATATGTGGTTCTAAACATTGTTCCGTCCAGGAAACCTCACCCATCGGATTTGTATTTAGAAGCAGTGAATATATGTTGAGATGAGATCACCAGTGTGCTATCCAGTGCATGGGACTTCTGAAAAATTTACGAATCCCCTGCGTGACGGACGTTCATTTTTGTGATCGTTATTCATGTTTTCAGTTAGGACGCTCAACCCTGAAACACCTCTCTAAGAATAGTGAATGAGAGAAATTATGAGTTCACAATTGAGATTGCCGAACCATTCTTGTCGGTAGCTTTTAGCTTTTTCTTTTTTAAGCCGGGTAGAGGAATTGTGAGAGAAGTTGAGTGGGTGCCGTCGGTTGGTGGAAGCTAACGAAGTAGAGGGCAGGGGATGTAAGGGCTGTAAGTGGATTGTTGATTGAGTGTGATTTGTTATGGTGCTGTTTGTAGCCCCTAATGCAAGGGGGCCCGTCCTCCCACCTACCCCTAGCCTCTGCAACTGAATTGATGTGCCCTTCCTTATACACTCTTTTAACCCTCACCTGTGCCACTGGCTAAAATTGGATAACAGTCACAATCTTTTTTCCATTTGGATAAAATATATGGACAACATTCGGATATTTGTCATTTGGATTTTTGTGAATTTCACCATGGAGGAATACGTTATTATGGTACGTCGGATGATGAGAGCTACACCAGGAGCCTGTATATATATATATATATATATATATATATATATATATATATATATATATATATATATATATATGCGTGCGTGAGTATTGCTGTGTGTGTGTGTGTGTGTGTTTTGTTTCGATGATCCTAAATAACAAAATGTTATTTTTTTAAATTTTAGCATATTTTCTTTAAGGGTAATCAACTATTGAGGTAACACACAAATCACTTAAAATGTCCATCGATTCTACTTAGGTCATAACGAAAATGGGAAGGGTTATTTCTGGGGTGCGTAGTTCGAATTAAATTAATTTTATGAACGTTTTTTAAAGTAAACATTTTTTTTTTATTCATTCAATTTTTATTTTTGTTGACAACTTTTATGTGGCAGCATTCTTCAATAAAATGTGCAGTTTCTGAAATAAATATTTGTGCATTATACGGCTAAAAGATGCGTCAAATAGAAAGAATTCGATTTTATACAAGAATCAACCATAAAAAGTTGGGCATTCCACTGGAAATTCCAAAGTTAAGGTCGCTGGAGAAGTACTGGAGAAGGTTACGAGGTTGAATATGGACTGAAAGGATTCTTCAGGGATCACAATAATGGGACACCAAGTCTCAGCGTTTTATTAAAATAATTGGAGATTTTAAGGGGGGTAGGACGGGAAGTTGGGACACCCTGCATATACATAACTTAAATTCATAAATATAGAAAGTCTCAATCGATATAATAGACGTCAAGTGAAATATGAATACATAACACAAACATACAGTAATTTCTGAGTTGGTATTCTGGCAAGTAGAAGTGACTTCTAATGTAGGCAGATCAAAGAAATGGCAACGCTTCCACTGTCCCAATTTATTAAAACGACCGAGCGCTTTCGATGCAGTGCATCATCATCAGTGCCCGAATGTCCTGGATGTTGACCTGACGGCACTTAGAACTATGGTCTAGTATAGATATAAGTTTCATTGCAGGTTTTACAAATCGTTAATGTCTATAGTTTGTACAAGTTGCTTTAACCTTTTGCTCAGCAATTGTGAGGATTCACCGATATAGGTTTCACTAAAGGTTTCACAAATCGTTAATGTCTATAGTTTGTACAAGTTGCTTTAACCTTTTGCTCAGCAATTGTGAGGATTCACCGATATAGGTTTAATTACAGGTTTCACAAATCGTTAATGTCTATAGTTTGTACAAGTTGCTTTAACCTTTTGCTCAGCAATTGTGAGGATTCACCGATTTAGGTTTAATTACAGGTTTCACAAATCGTTAATGTCTATAGTTTGTACAAGTTGCTCTAACCTTTTGCTCAGCAATTGTGAGGATTCACCGATATTGGTTTTATTGCAGGTTTTACAGATCGTTAATGTCTATAGTTTGTACGAGTTACCTTAACCTATTGATCAGAAATTGTGAGGATTCACCGATATAGGTTTCACTAAAGGTTTTACAGATCGTTAATGTCTATACTTTGTACGAGTCGCTTTAACCTTTTGCTCAGCAATTGTGAGGATTCACCGATATTGGTTTTATTGCAGGTTTTACAAATCGTTAATGTCTATAGTTTGTACAAGTTGCTTTAACCTTTTGCTCAGCAATTGTGAGGATTCACCGATATAGGTTTTATTGCAGGTTTTACAAATCGTTAATGTCTATAGTTTGTACAAGTTGCTTTAACCTTTTGCTCAGCAATTGTGAGGATTCACCGATATAGGTTTCACTAAAGGTTTTACAGATCGTTAATGTCTATAGTTTGTACAAGTTGCTAGATCAGCAATGTTAGGATTCACCGATATTGGTTTTATTGCAGGTTTTACAGATCTTGTCTAGGCCTTTAACCTACAGCATTGTTAGGATTCACGAGGTTTTATTGCATTTTATTGTGAGTTGTTTTAACCTTTTGCTCAGCAATTGTTAGGATTCACCGATATAGGTGTAATTACAGGTTTTACAGATCGTTAATGTCTATAGTTTGTACAAGTTGTTTTAACCTTTTGCTCAGCAATTGTTAGGATTCACCGATATTGGTTTTATTGCAGGTTTTACAGATCGTTAATGTCTATAGTTTGTACGAGTTGTTTTAACCTTTTGCTCAGCAATTGTGAGGATTCACCGATATTGGTTTTATTGCAGGTTTTACAAATCGTTAATGTCTATAGTTTGTACAAGTTGCTTTAACCTATTGCTCAGCAATTGTTAGGATTCACCGATATTGGTTTTATTGCAGGTTTTACAGATCGTTAATGTCTATAGTTTGTACGAGTTGTTTTAACCTTTTGCTCAGCAATTGTGAGGATTCACCGATATTGGTTTTTTTGCAGGTTTTACAGATCGTTAATGTCTATAGTTTGTACGAGTTGTTTTAACCTTTTGCTCAGCAATTGTGAGGATTCACCGATATTGGTTTTATTGCAGGTTTTACAAATCGTTAATGTCTATAGTTTGTACGAGTTACCTTAACCTATTGATCAGAAATAGTGAGGATTCACCGATATTGGTTTTATTGCAGGTTTTACAGATCGTTAATGTCTATAGTTTGTACGAGTTGTTTTAACCTTTTGCTCAGCAATTGTGAGGATTCACCGATATTTCTTTTATTGCAGGTTTTACAAATCGTTAATGTCTATTGTTTGTACGAGTTACCTTAACCTATTGATCAGAAATTGTGAGGATTCACCGATATTGGTTTTATTGCAGGTTTTACAGATCGTTAATGTCTATAGTTTGTACGAGTTGTTTTAACCTTTTGCTCAGCAATTGTGAGGATTCACCGATATAGGTGTAATTACAGGTTTCACAAATCGTTAATGTCTATACTTTGTACAAGTTGCTTTAACCTTTCGCTCAGCAATTGTGAGGATTCACCGATATAGGTTTCATTAAAGGTTTTACAAATTGTTAATCACCGTGTTTAATCGTTACCAAATTCGATATATAAGCTATTTATGTAAGAATAAATATCAAGTTCGTTAACGGCTGAAATCGTACTGGTAGGGGGGAGGGGTTTAGAGGGGAGGCATTTAGAAATTCTAGATATCATCCTTATTACACAGCGGATCGAATAGATGTATAGAACCAATGTTATTGCAAATTAAAGGTTCTATATATGTTGTTGTATACGTTTATTCACTATGTTCATTATGAACCGAGATATTTGCATTTTTTAGTATTGGGCCTTCAGTAAATCCCCTCTCCTACTGATGTCACATTAACAAGAAGCTGTTATACTATGAAGCACATTATTTACTGCCTAAATACTAAATATTGTTTTCAGTGAACTTTTACTTTTTGAAATAAATGCAAATACGTGCCACACGTGGAAAATCTGCTGAGTCTACGCAGCCCCTGCGTGACCGACTTTTCACATGTTGTTTTAGCCATTTGCTTAGCAATTTTGATGATTCGCCGATATGGGTTTCATTAAAGGTTTTACAAATCGTTTTATACTTTTTACATGTTGCGTTATCCGTTTACTTTGTAATTATCAATCTGGGGGGAATGAAACGTGCTTTTATTGGTGACCCTTGCCACTAAACTATGAAGAATGGTCCAGAGTTACAAGAATTCACACTATTATTTTAATATTATTAGTTTCCTGCAACTTCTACACCCCTTGCATATTGTTTAAAATCTTCCAACCCAGTCATAATTTTGGATCATAGTAAGTTCTAGCCGGGAATAGAGGGCTAAAACGGGTAAAATTAGCATATTAGTAGAGACTTAAGTATGGCTAAGCAGTTGATGGGTAGGGCAAGTTGCATGGGAGAACTAACTTTTGAAGGATGTTTATTTGCCTGATATAGGGCACTTACCGTGTTCTCCTAACACCTTAGCCTAAGTTCAGGGGGAACATTAGCACAGCACTAGCGAGGAATTAACCCAATAATACCCCTACTTCGTAAACATAAAGGCTACTAAAAATACGGCCGGCTTCCTAAGTATTGGTAAATATTTTATATATATAAAATTTCCTAAGCAGAAAAGTCCGTCACGCAGGGGTCGCGTAAACTATGCTTCTCAGGTACGGTTACGACAAACTATTGATCTCATCCACCCATATATTTTATATATCTAAGTAAAATTCCGACGAGTAGAATTGGGTTTGCTGAAGGCTGAATAGCGTTCTCACTAAATGGTAAATAGAGAATAGAAAATGTATGTCATTTGTGCTGAATATAAAAAAGTCCGTCACCCAGGGGCTGCGTAAACTAAGCAGATTTCCCATGTGAAGTTTTACAATAGAGAAATCTGCATACTGGTAACACAAAACCACCGTTATTAAATACAAACGGTAATGAGAAATATTTCAGTTAATTAAAATAAATTGAAACGGCTTCTGAATTGTAAGAATAATTTATATTTTAATAACTCAAATTTTAGTAGTCCAAGAACTAAAGAAGGGGAGGGGGCGGATGAACAGAACGTATTTGCATAAATCTCACAAAGTAACGAAGGTAAAGTAAGGCTAGAAACGACAGGTCAGGTTAGAAGAAGCTTCCACCTGGCCCGAAGAGTTACGGAAACGGCCGACCTAATCCGAACTACAGACCACCCCCGACCACAGAAATGCAATATCTCGGTTAATATTCAAGATAGAGAATAAATGTATATAACAATATTTATAGTAAATTTCATTTGCAATAAGATTGGTTCTATACACTTATTCGATCCGATGCATAATAACGGAGATATTTTGAATTTCCGAAACCCCCCCCCCTTCCTCTAGTCCGATATTAGCCATTATCGAATATCATCTGTCTTTTTACATAAAACGGTTAAATATCGAGTTTCCTAACGATCAAACAAAAATCACGACCGCTAGACATATATATATATAATTTTGAACGGACCTCATTTTCGTCACCTGGGTAGGATCGATGGACATTTGAAGGAATTTCTCAAAAATCGCGTGATGAGTACGACCTCAATAGCTGATTTCCCTTAAGGGAAATCTGCTAAAAGCGTTCACACAGGGACAGATTTCCCTTGTGAAGTTTATCAATAGATAATTCTACATTCTGGTATCAAAATACAACCATGAATATTAAGTGAATAAATACAAGCGGTAATAACAAATATTTCCCCTCCCAACGGGAAGCGTCTGAAACGTAAACAATCAGGTCTGCTAACCTCTCACCGGAAAGAAAAACAATTACTGAAATATATCAGAATATAATACAGTAATTTTATTAAAAGCAATTTACTACGTCTAGTACTGTAATTTATAATGAATCAGAATAATTTGTATCTAAATCAATCAAATTTTAGTTGTCCAAGAACATAAGACGGGGGGGGGGGCACCAGAATATATTTGTATGCATCTTGTATAATAAAGGTCTCTTGAAAACAATATTTTCTATTTAAGCTTCGAATAATGTGGTTTATTATATAACAGAGTATTGTTTATGTAATATAGAAGTTCGCTGAAGGCTGAAAACCTAAAAATGCACATATCTCGGTTAATATTCAAGATAGAGAATAAATATTTATAACACTAAGTATAGACCATTTAATTTACAAAAGATTGGTTCTATTCAATGTTTCGATCCGACGTATAATAACGTAGATATTTTGGAATTTTTGAAAATCCTCCCAACTAACCCCTCCCTCACCCTGGTCCGATTACAGCCGTTAAGGAACTCGATCTTTCTTTTTACAAAAAACGACTAAATATCGAGTTGGGTAATGATCAAACAAAAATTGCGACCGCTAGAGCGTTAACAAATGTATATATATATATATAATTTAAACGGACCTCATTTTCGTCATATTATAGGTAGGATCGATGGACATTTGAAGATTAATTTCGAAAATCGTGTCATGAGAATGACCTCCATAGCTGATTTCCCTTTGAGGGAAACCTGCTAAAATATGATTCAAACAATCTAACGTATTGCTGGAACATTTTTAGTCTAGGATATTTTTACTGGTCTCACGTTTTTCCAACAAGCCAGACAACATAAAGACGAAATGACGTCCTTCTCAGTCGGAACTTTATAAATTTGTAAAGAGTCTTGATATTGAGGAGGCGGTAAAAAAATATATAAAAGTGAGTTAAGCTTTAAAAAAACTACAAAATGATATCAGACACTTGAAACAAGTCCCTTCCAAAGGACATAATTCCTTCTTTGATAAGTAATCTACTTTGAATGGAGAAGGCACTATTAATACTTTCCTCGACACTTTTCTCCTAATCTCTTTTGCATGAAAGGGACACTCATTAAAAGTAGAATCCTTCAATTGAATTTGTATTTGAATTGCCTTAACTGTACTTATTACTGCTTCCATTTGCAATGAAAGCGTTTTCTTGATCCTCTTAGAAAATAAATGCTATTTAGTTAATTACGCCAGAAAATCTTGGAAATTTAAAAAAAAAAAAGTGATGAATATTTAACATGGCTGAAAAATATTTCAGTTTTGTCTAATAATACATCTGAGACCTCGGGGGTTAATAATCCAAAGTACTCGGTTACAATGAGGCGGATCGTAAAATTCTAGAGAACCAATCTTCTTAAACTATTGATGGTTGTAGTCCAATTTGTCCAATCTATGTTTTCGCTACTCAAGTATTAGCAGAATTCCCTCGAGCTACTGATGTCGTACTCATGACGTGATTTTCGAAATTTTTCTTCAAATGTCCACCGATCATACACCCAGGAGATGAGGAAAAAGAGGTCCTTTCAAAATTGTATACATATATACAAATATATATATATATATATATATATATATATATATATATATATATATATATCTGTTACCGCTCTGGCGTTCGCAATTATTGTTTGATCGTTACCAAACTCGATATTTAGTCGTTTTATGCAAAAAGAAACATCAAGTTCGTTAACATCTTAAATCGGACATGGAGGAGGGAGGTTTTAGAGGCGGAGAATTTTGAAAATTCAAAACACGTTACTATATGTCGGATCGAAAAACCAATCTTATTTCAAATTAAACGTCCTATAAATATTTTTAAATAGATTTACTCTCTATCTTGTATACTAACCCGGATATTTGCATTTTTCAGTCTTCAGCCTTCAGCAAACCCCTACTTCTATTCATGTTACATAAACAAACCTCTGAATATGTTCTGGTCCCACCCCGTCTTAAGTTTTGGGACTACTTAAATATGATTGACTAAGATAAAAATTATTCTGATTCATTACAAATTACAGTACTAGATACAGTAAATAGTTTTCAATTAAATTAATAAGTTATATTCTGATATATTACAGTAATTGTTTTTCTTTCCGGTGAGAAGTTGGAACATTTTTAACAGATTTCCCTTGAGGGAAATCGGCTATTGAAGTCGTACTCATGACGCGAGTTTCGAAAAATTTCTTCAAATGTCCATCGATCCTACCCAGGAGATGACGAAAATGAGGTCCGTTCAAAATTATATATATTTGTCTGTTAACGCTCTAGCGGTCGCAATTTTTGTTTGATCGTTACCAAACTCGGAATATAATCGTTTTATGTAAAAAGGAAGATCAAGTTCGTTAATGGCTGAAATCGGACCAGAGGGAGGGGGGGGGTTTAGAGGGGGATTTTCATCTAGAGGGGGTATAAAAATTTATCTATTGTTATTCTTCACGATGTAAATCTGCTTAGTTGATGCAGTCCCTGCGTGACGGACGTTTAGCAGATTTCTCTTAATGGAAACCAGCTATTGAGGTCGTACTCATAACGCGATTTTCGAAAAATGTCTTCAAATGTCCATCGATGACATGACATCGATGTCCGGAGATGACGAAAATGAGGTCATATATATATATATATATATATATATATATATATATATATATGGGGGGGGGGGGGGAAGGGGGGGGGGTTCGGGAAATTCAAAATATTTCCTTTATTACGCGTCGGATAGAAAAATTGTATAGAATCAATCTGACTGTTCATTCCTCGTGAATAGGTTTAAAGATTCCTTACTACTTCTGTTATTATTAGGCAGATTTCTCTATTGTTAAACTTCACGTGGGAAATCTGCTTAGTTTACGCAGCCCCTGCGTGACGGACTTTTTTTATATCGTGACGTATCGATCTAAATCAGCTGACTTGTCCCACCACTCTTAGTAAGCCATTCTCTGACTGGCACAGCTAGTGAAACGTCCTATAGAACGGTGCAGATGAGTTAATTTTTTGTGTTATATTAGCAGATTTCCCTTAAGGGAAATCAGCTATTGAGGTCGTACTCATGACGCGAGTTTCGAAAAATTTCTTCAAATGTCCATCGATCCTACCCAGGAGATGACGAAAATGAGGTCCGTTCAAAATTATATATATATATCTATATATATATATATATATATCTATATATATATATATATATATATATATATATATATATATATATATATATATATATAGATATATATAGATATATATATATTTGTCTGTTAACGCTCTAGCGGTCGCAATTTTTGTTTGATCGTTACCAAACTCGGAATTTAATCGTTTTATGTAAAAAGGAAGATCAAGTTCGTTAATGGCTAAAATCGGACCAGTGGGAGGGGGGGTTTAGAGGGGGGGATTTTCGAAAATTCGAAATATCTCCGTTACCATACGTCGGATCAAAAAATTGTATAGAACCAATCTTATTGCAAATTAAATTTACTATAAATATTGTTCTATACATTTATTCTGTATCTTTAATATTAACCGAGATATTTGGATTTATATTGTGAGTGTGTTCGGCTATGTTCGGGAGTTTCCGCCGAGCGCACTAGCGCTAGTGTGGCCTTTTCACTAACTATTCGTCCTCGTGAGAATAGGTTATTACTAGGCAGATTTCTCTATTGTAAAACTTCACGTGGGAAATCTGCTTAGTTTACGCAGCCCCTGCGTGACGGACTTTTTTTTTCATACTAGGCGTGATGGATGCGAAACGAGGCGGGAAATAAAAATGATTTTATTAATCATTTGAGGCTTTCATTTTTTTTTTACCTTTCACAATAGATTAGTTAAATGTAGGTTAAATAGGTCATATTATCACAACAAATTGTACTTTTTTGTTTTCTGCACTCACTAAACCCCAACTTATCGAATTTTAACTCAGAAATAGAGAATATATGGTGAGATGAGATCACTAGTGTGTCATTAAATCATTTAAATCGACAAGTTATCATCATCATCAAATCATCATTTATTTGTCATTAAAATCCCAACACTAATACATTTATAGGTTTCATGTCACTGGGGCGTACCGGACCTTCCCACTGTTCACTACTGGGCCATAGTGAGTAATGAAATCTGATTAGTTTACCTAGTCCCTGCTTGACAGATTTTCTCGTATTGAGATCTTTAATTCTTATTTTCAGTAATAACACATAGTTATGAGTATATCCATCAGACATGCCGAGACTTCTAAGCATATTTTCTCAGGGGAAATCGCTATTGAGGTTGTACTCATGACGGGATTTCGAAAACTTTCTTCAAATGTCCATCTATCCAACCCAGGAGATAAAAAGTCCGTCACGCAGGGGCTGTGTTAAAAAGCAGAGAAGTACTGTTTTGATTTTCTGAGAAAATAAATGGAAAACATTATAGCGTTAGAGTGATAGCATAATTAGCCCCCAGCGGGTAAGCTTCCTCCCTGCCGGACCGACCTCACCTGAGGTCTTATCAAAAAACCGTTTTCTGTAAAAAAATTGTATTGTATGAATCTATAAAAGAATGTATAATTATTAAAAACGTTATTATGAAATACTTTTAAAACAACTGCACAGGGCTGTGAGGTATTCCCAATAAGTCAAGTTGGCATCTTTTTTGCGTGGAAGAAGGGGCAGCCTGTCCCTCAGCCCCCATATCCCATTGCATCCTCCAACCTCTCTAATTGGGTTAGGGTGTGAACCTCCTAGGCTATACATCTGTCAAATCTATTTTATGACTTCCCTTTTACCACGTGCATCCAGTTCCAAGGATTTGGAATATGAGAGAGGAATGTGCTCTGCACTATACCTGCCCTTGTCCCTAAGGGTCTGAATGCACAGCAGGTCTGTGGGAACAAGTGAAACACTTAGAAGTATAGTATTATCAAGAGTGATCGAATCAAGTAATAAATAAATTGTAAATGTTAATGGGACCTTCCAGAAATGTTGAACGTCCGTATTACAGTTAAGGCTTTTATTTTAAAAAAGAAGAAAAAAAGTCCGTCAAGCACGGGTTGCATAAACAAAGCAGATTTCCCACTTGCTTGTTGACGCACTAGTGACCTCAACTCGCCACATATTCTGACGAAAAACCAGAAAGCACGAATTCCTCCCTTAAGGGAAATCAGCTATTGAGGTTGTACTGATGACGCGATTTTTGAAAAAAAAATTTCTAATGTCCATCAATCCTACGTATTAGATGACAAAAATGAGGTATAAATATATATATATATATATATATATATATATATATATATATATATATAGTTTTGTTTAATCGTTACCAAACTCAATATATAAGGGTTTCATGTAAATAGAAAGATCAAGTACGTTAACGGCTGAAATCGGACTGGGGGATGGTGCTTTAGACGGGAGGAATTTCAAAAATCCTTAAAATCTCCGTTTCTATGAGTCGGATCGAGAAAAAAAATATAGAGCCAATCATATTGTAAATGTTATGTTCTATAAATGGTGTTATGTACATTTCTTCATTAGCTTTAATTTTAACAGAGATATTTGCATTTTTTAGTTTTCAGCCTTCAGTAAACCCCCCACTCCTACTCATGTCATAGCAGCAATAAGCTGTTCTATTTTGAAGCAATTTCTCATTACCGTTTGTATTTATTCACTCAATATTCACCATGTTGTAAAGTGTTACCCGTATGTAGATATATCTGTATTAAGGACATTTTGTCTTTAGCTCTTAACTTCTTCTAAAACGCTCTTCGCGAAGACAACGTCGATAAAAGATTTTATATAGGAAAAATGCCCGGACATAATTCACAAAGTAAAACCCACAAAAATAAATAAGGAAGTAGAAGAAAGACTGTTATATAAATTGGTTGGCATTATTCAGGCAAGGAGCATACAGTGAAAAACAAGAAGCGCTTCACTTGCAGATTATTATTAAAATTATCAGACGGTGGAGTAAGTGTTTCTGGCAGAATGCCCCTAGGGGACGGTTTATTGTCGCAGATATTCTAGGTCAACGGGTCACCGAAACTATAGCTAACATTACAACAGTTGGAAAATGCGAGGATTTGAAAGACAAGGTCATAAATATTCATTTAGAGATTCCCTTAAAATTCAGAAAGTTAAGTCTGAATGTAATTATAAAAAAGCTCTTTTAAATTAAAAAAAAAAAAATATAATATCCTTGGAGTGACAGGAGACTTCCAGTCTGAAAGTGGGGACCCCAACTCTTCCTAAATGAACTTTTTTCATAGGGCGCCTTTATAAACCTATTCAGGACTAATTAATGACTCCAATCGTACATAAAAAAGTCCGTCACGCAGGAGCAGCGTAACTAAGCAGATTTCCCATGTAAAGTTATACAATAGTAAAATCTCCATCCGAGTGCCGATCAGTTACGGCAACGGCCGAACTAGCTTTCGGCGGGAACCATAGCTCGTCCGTTACACTTAATAAAAATGCAAATATCTTGCTTAATATTCAAGATAGAGAATAAATTTATACAACAATATTTATAGTAAATTTTATTTTCAATACGTTTGGTTCTATACAATTTTTCGATCCGACGTATAGTAACGCAGATATTTCGAAAGTCCCCCCTCCCACTGGTCCAATTTCAGCCGACGAGCTGACGAACTTGATCTTCCTTTTTACATAAAACGATTAAAAACCGAATTTGGTGACGATTAAAAAACATTGCGACCTCTAGAGTTTTTACAGACAAATATATATATATATATATATATATATATTTTTGAACAGACCTCATTTTCGCCATCTCCTGGGAAGGATCGATGGACATTTGAAGAAAATTTTTGAAAATCGCGTCGTGAGTACTACCGCAATAGCTGATTTCCCTTAAGGGAAATCTGCTAAAAGTAGTTAAACATCTTTCTAATTATATTTATATAATTTCAAAGTATATTAATTTAGGAAAAATGAATTTGGAAATTCCAATTAAATCTATTTACTGGAAAATCGAATTTCGTAACTAGTTAAGTGACATACTCAGCCAATGCCAAAAAGTCCATCACGGTCTACGTACGCTAAGCAGATTTCCCATGTGCAGGTGTAACATACTCATCTCATTTATTTCACACTTACCCGACCATATATTACTATATTTCGTATAAGAATGGGGTAGGGAGGGGAGAGTCCGTCACTGCAGAGGCGAGTGGTGCTGGAGTAATTCTATAGCCAGGTGGGGGAGGATTTCCCACGTGGAGTTATAACAATAGAGAAATCTTCCATGCTGGGTAACACAAACACCACAGCTGGAATACTTAAGTGAATTTTAATAATTTCTCCAATGGGAAGCGTACTGAAATATATACAAACAGGGTCCACAGCTGACCTCTCAAACGGGCGGAAGGGAAGCAAGATAAACAATTAACTGAAAATATATCAGAATATAATCATATTACATTTTTTATTGAAAGCTTATTTACTATATTCTTAGAGAAAATAGAATAGAAAATGAAAATACAGTCCTGTTATTATCATCAATCCTGTAATACATTAAATTATATTGACAAATCCCATTACATTATCTCCACCATACTAAAACTGTTGGTTTAAATACTTTTTAAGTTTTAATTTAATAATGTATTAAATACACTTAGGGCAAACTGGCGTTTCCCATGAATTGATGTTTGGGAGAAGAGAGGAGAGGGGCAGTATAATTTACTTGGTGCAATCTGTTACTGACGATAAAAATAACATAGATTTGAATTATTAAGGATAATATATTAACATAGATTTGAATTAATTTATCCAGGTGAGGTACCTGGTAGTTCGTATTGAAAAGAATTGTTGAGCATATCAATATTTCTACGTAAATTACTTGCTTCATACATTGTTATAGGAAAAAATGTTTAAAACTAAAGTTACTTTTAATTACACAAAAACAATTTTTGTTATGAGCGTGAACGTTTGCCTTAAAACAAATAGAAATTGAAAAATCGCTAGTTTTTATTTCAGGCTTCCCA
Organism: Riptortus pedestris; assembly: GCA_019009955.1. NCBI lineage: Eukaryota > Metazoa > Arthropoda > Insecta > Hemiptera > Alydidae > Riptortus > Riptortus pedestris. Next base: position 131,340,902 of record CM032233.1, on the reverse strand, counting down.
TATAACAACCACTCACGTTCAAACATAACAATTTTAATATAGCTTATAATCATGGAAGAATTCATTCTAATTTATATATCGAGTTCTGTTAAGTTTGATTCAATCGACAGTGCCCAAAAAAAATGTTGGCTTCCACTTTAGTTTTTAGTGTATGTCTCGTTTATACTATGTTAGACGACCAAAGTGACATGACAAAAATTACTCTAAATAACAAAATGAATAACTTTTGTTATGTGCATGTTTGCCGAAAACCAATAGGAAATTTTTAACTTCAGGCCTCCCTTATAACCCCCACCCCTGTTCGTCTCAAAGAATATTAATATAGCGTAAAGTCTAAGATTGATTAGTAGTAATAAACATACCAAGTTTCATAAAATTCGGTTCAGCCGTTTATGAATGAAAGGTAACAAACAAACAGACACGAAAGCTACAAATTGCAGATTCATGTCTATGACATGTGAAATGAAAAAGTATCATGAAATTTCGATAAAAAATCAATGTACAAAAAGAGGTTACAATTTTTTATATATATACTTGCTAAGTTACCCGGCTTCGACCAGGAATTGATTTCAGGCTGAATGATGATAGTATTTTTTGGCAAGGCTTTACTTTGCACAATATTTTGACATTTCCCCGTCTCTGTGTTTTGTGTTTATACCCGTCGTTGCTATGGATTTGTCAATTATAAAATTATATATTAAGTAAGGCTTCACTGTCCTATTCTTATATTACCCGTCTCCTGTGCACGTAGTTTTTTTTTTTTTTATAACGTAATAAACCATATAATTCAAAAAAAATAGAAAGTTTTCTATCTTCCAAACCATGTAGAATCTCCCACTTGTCAAATTTCAGCCATTAGCGAACACGACCTTTAGTTTTAAATAAAACGTTTAAATATAAAGTACGGTCAGGATTAAACAAGATTTGCGACCACTAGACTAAACAAACAAGTATATATATTTATATACTATATATATATATATATATATATATATATATATATATTTATATATATATATATATATATATATATATATATATATATAAAATTGTAACCTCTGTCTGTACATTGATTTCGCGAAATTTCGCGAAATTTTGAAAACTATTTACTATATCTAGTACTGTAATTTATAATAAATGTCTCTTGAAATCAATATTTGGTATTCAAGCTTCGAATGATGTGGTTTATTACATAACCGAGTATTGTTTATGTAACATGAGTAGAAGTGAGGGTCTGCTGAAGGCTGAAAACTGAAAAATGCAAATATCTTGGTTACAATTCAAGATAAAGAATAAATGTACTTGGTAATATTTATAGTAAATGTAATTTGCTATAAGATTGATTTTATAGATTCTGTCGATCCGACGTATAGTAACGAAGATTCTCCTCCTCTATAGGGTATAGTAACGAAGATTCTCCCCCTCTATAGGGTATAGTAACGAAGATTCTCCCCCTCTATAGGGTATAGTAACGAAGATTCTCCCCCTCTATAGGGTATAGTAACGAAGATTCTCCCCCTCTATAGGGTATAGTAACGAAGATTCTCCACCTCTCTATGGTAGAGTCACGAAGATTCTCCCCCTCTATAGTGTAGACTAACGAAGATTCTCCCCCTCTATAGGGTATAGTAACGAAGATTCTCCCCCTCTATAGGGTATAGTAACGAAGATTCTCCCCCTCTATAGGGTATAGTAACGAAGATTCTCCCCCTCTATAGGGTATAGTAACGAAGATTCTCCCCCTCTATAGGGTATAGTAACGAAGATTCTCCCCCTCTGTAGGGTATAGTAACGAAGAAGGAAATATGCTAAAATCACGGTTAATATTCAAGATAGAGAATACATGTATAGAACAATATTCATAGTAAATTTAATTTGCAGTAAGATTGATTCTATACAAATTTTCGATCCGAAGTATAGTAACGGAGATATTTCGAATTTTCGGCCATTTCCGTAACTGTTCCGCTCTTGTGGAATTTCTCTATTGTAAAACTTCACGTAGGAAATCTTCTTAGTTAAGCAGAAAAATGAAATTTCGAATTCCTCCTCTTCACATCCCTAATTCAGCCATTAACGGATTTGATCTTTAATGATAACTGGTGAAGTCATCCAACGGCTAACAATTACTGTTATTGATTGAAACGGGGATGGAAGACTTTATAAATACATGAAAATGATTTTTAAAAAGCTACCTCGTGAGAGGTATAAATAAAATTAACTTATTTAAACCTTTTAAATTTAAATTCAATTTCAACTGTAGCAGCAGCTTGATGTGAATATGTCTGCAGTGAACAGTTAAAACAAGTATCAAAAACAAATGAAATAAAAGGATATGAAATGTCTCTCAACTCAATTACATCTCCCGTAACAATTACTAAACAGGTAAAATAAAGCTCTGACGGGCGGAACCCTAGAGAATCAGCTATAGGGGTTGTATTGATGTCGCCAAATATGAAGGTAGAATTAACTTCACAGTAGCACTAGATAGTATTATTACATTCTATTTAACCGTTCACTTGTAATACTATTGACCGGAAACTGGAAATTAAAATTTACAACTCCACACTAGAGTGAAATGTATATATATATATATATATATATATATATATATATATATATATATACTAGCTCAGATACCCGGCTTCGCTCGGGAATTCATTTGAGGCTGAATGGTAATGGTATTTTTTTGGCAAGGCTTTACTTTGCACAATATTTTGACATTTACCCGTCCCAGTGTTTAGTTTAAATACCCGTCGTTTCTGTGGATTTGTCAATAATAAAATTATTTTTTTATGTAAGACTTCACTGTTCGCCATATTGTCATATTCCGGTTTCCTGTGCATTATGCATAGATTTGAATTATTAAGCTCAGAATATTAACATACATTTGAATTAATTTTTCCCGGTAAGTTACCTGGTAGTTCCAAAGAATTGTATTATAATGAAGGCCTCGCTGCTAATAAACATAACGAGTTTTATTTAGTTGGGTTGAGTCTTTTTTAGCAAATAATATTGTTGACTCCCGCTATAATTTTTAGCGTATAACGACTTTAAACTTCGGTATACGACAAAAGTGTATATGACAAAAGTTTCTCTAAATAATAAAATAAACAACTTTTTTTATGTGCATATTTGCCGAAACCCCAATAGGAAACGAAATATCACTATTTTTAATTTCAGGCCTCCCTTATAACCCCCACTCCTGCCCGTCCCTAGAAATGTTAGTATGGCTTATTATAAGGAAGACGTTAGTGCTAATTCACATACCGAGTTTTGTTTAGTTCGGTTGAGTCTTTTGTGCCAAATAAAATTGTTGACTTCTGCTATCACTTTTTGGCGTATAACGCCTTTATAATTAGGTACACGACAAATGTGTATATAACAAAAGTTTCTCTAAATAACAAACTAAACAACTATTGTTATGTGCATATTTGCCGAAACCCCAATAGGAAACGAAATATCACTATTTTTAATTTCAGACCTCCCTTATAACCCCCACTCCTGCCCGTCTCAGAGAATATTAACATAGCCTAAAGTCTAAGTTGGGTTAGTAGTAATATACATACCAAGTTTTATAAAATTCGGTTCAGCCGTTTATGCGTGAAAAGGTAACAAACAAACAAACAAACATACACGAAAGAAAAAAAATCCAGTTATGGTGTCTAAGACATATGAAACGAAAAGTTATCGCGAAATTTCGCGAAAAAAAAATCAATGTACAGACAGAGGTTACAATTTTATATATATATAAATAAACACTGGGACGGGTAAATGTCAAAATATTGTGCAAAGTAAAGCCTTGCCAAAAAAAATACCATTACCATTCAGCCTCAAATGAATTCCCGAGCGAAGCCGGGTATCTGAGCTAGTATATATATATATATATATATATTATATATATATATATATATATATATATATATATATATATATATACATTTCACTCTAGTGTGGAGTTGTAAATTTTAATTTCCAGTTTCCGGTCAATAGTATTACAAGTGAACTGTTAAATAGAATGTAATAATACTATTTAGTGCTACTGTGAAGTTAATTCTACCTTCATATTTGGCGACATCAATACAACCCCTATAGCTGTTTCTCTAGGGTTCCGCCCGTCAGAGCTTTATTTTACCTGTTTAGTAATTGTTACGGGAGATGTAATTGAGTTGAGAGACATTTCATATCCTTTTATTTCATTTGTTTTTGATACTTGTTTTAACTGTTCACTGCAGACATATTCACATCAAGCTGCTGCTACAGTTGAAATTGAATTTAAATTTAAAAGGTTTAAATAAGTTAATTTTATTTATACCTCTCACGAGGTAGCTTTTTAAAAATCATTTTCATGTATTTATAAAGTCTTCCATCCCCGTTTCAATCAATAACAGTAATTGTTAGCCGTTGGATGACTTCACCAGTTATCATTAAAGATCAAATCCGTTAATGGCGGAATTAGGGATGTGAAGAGGAGGAATTCGAAATTTTATTTTTCTGCTTAAACTAAGAAGATTTCCTACTTGAAGTTTTACAATAGAGAAATTCCACAAGAGCGGAACAGTTACGGAAATGGCCGAAAATTCGAAATATCTCCGTTACTATACTTCGGATCGAAAATTTGTATAGAATCAATCTTACTGCAAATTAAATTTACTATGAATATTGTTCTATACATGTATTCTCTATCTTGAATATTAACCGTGATTTTAGCATATTTCCCTTAAAGTGACGCTATTTTCGGCATTTTTATTCAAATGTCTATCGATATACCTAGGTGCTGACGAAAATAAGGCCTTTCAAAACTATATATATATATGTTTGTGTGTGTGTGTGTGTGTGTGTGTGTTTGTGTCTGTTACCTCTCCAGCGGTCTCAATTACTGTTTAATCGTTACCAAACTCGACATTTTGTCGTTTTATGTAAAAAGAAATATCGTGTTTGTTAACGGCTGAAATCAGACCAGGGTGAGGGGGGAGGGGGTTATAGGGGGAGAATCTTCGTTACTATACCCTATAGAGGGGGAGAATCTTCGTTACTATACCCTACAGAGGGGGAGAATCTTCGTTACTATACCCTATAGAGGGGGAGAATCTTCGTTACTATACCCTATAGAGGGGGAGAATCTTCGTTACTATACCCTATAGAGGGGGAGAATCTTCGTTACTATACCCTATAGAGGGGGAGAATCTTCGTTACTATACCCTATAGAGGGGGAGAATCTTCGTTACTATACCCTATAGAGGGGGAGAATCTTCGTTACTATACCCTATAGAGGGGGAGAATCTTCGTTACTATACCCTATAGAGGAGGAGAATCTTCGTTACTATACGTCGGATCGAAAGAATCTATAAAATCAATCTTATAGCAAATTACATTTACTATAAATATTACCAAGTACATTTATTCTTTATCTTGAATTGTAACCAAGATATTTGCATTTTTCAGTTTTCACCCTTCAGCAGACCCCCACTTCTACTCATGTTACATAAACAATACTCGGTTATGTAATAAACCACATCATTCGAAGCTTGAATACCAAATATTTATTTCAAGAGACATTTATTATACGTGATACACGCAAATATGTTCTAGAGATCCCCCCCCCCTTCTTAAGTTTTTGGACTACTTAAATTTGATTGATTGAGATAAAAATTATTCTGATTCATTATAAATTACAGTACTAGATATAGTAAATAGTTTTCAATCAAATTAATTCGTTATATTCAGATATATTACAGTAATCGTTTTTCTTTCAGGGAGTTGGCAGAACTGTTTGTTTACATTTCAGATGCTTTCCGTCGGGAGGTTTCTTATTATCGTTTGTATTTATTCATTTAATATTCGTGGTGGCGTCGTGCTACCAGTACGTAGATATATCTATTGTTAAACTTCATTCGGGAAATCTGCTTAGTTTACGCAGCCCCTTGTTTTTATTAAGTGCGGATAACGGACGAGATGAAATCGGCTAACTTCGGTTCTAGTTGTGAGTTTCCGTCAAAAGCTAGTTTCCGTAACTGTTTGGCTCTCGTGAAATTTCTCTACTGTAAAACTTCACGTGGAAAATCTGCTTATTTTAGGCAGCCCCCGTGTGACGGACTTTCTTTATACATGACCAAATTATGTACTTTTTTTGTAAATAGTTTTAGACTTCTTATTTATTGTGCTTTATTGTCTCTAGCTCTGCGTATAGGAATATAAATTCCCGAAAGCGCTAAGTGCTTTTTAAAAATAAATTGTGAAGAGCCACAAAACAGTGTTCTGAATAACCTAATACGAAATTTCTCCGTAGTTATGAGCAAGATCCAAAAATGTTATTGGACCTATCATGTTAAATTACTGATGCTCTAAAATTGATATATACATTTTTTCGTAACTGATATATTCAGCGATTTATTCATGTGCTTTGCGAGCCTGACTTTTGAAAAATACTAAATTAGAATCCATTCTAGTACCTAATGCAAATAGACTGTATAACAATATTTGGACGGTTTAGCTTAGCTCCGTAAAATGTTTTTCGACGAAGCAGCTTCAGTTTACACACTATTAAAAATGTTGGACTTCCTAGAATAACAACTTCTAGGTTTGCATTCCATTACTAAATTTCTTTTTCAAGTATTGATCGCGACACAATTTCTGTTTGAACAGGAATTGTTGAATTTTCAGAGTCTGATCTTAGTCAATTTTAAATTATAACATTTTACTACAATGCAGTGTTAACAATAGAGTAGCTTTTTTAATAAATTTTCATGAAGGAAAATCAGATATTGAAATAAATTGAAATTGAGAATAAATGCTGATGCTTGAGATGTCAGCAGAGCGGATGTTCCCAAGACGTAACTATAGACACCATAACTGCATTTTGTTTCGTTGGTGTGTGTTGTTTGTTTGTTACATCTTCACGCATAAACAGCTTAATCGAATTTTATGAAACTTGGTATGTATATTACTACTAACCCAACTTAGACTTTAGGCTATATTAATATCCTCTGAGACGAACAGGAGTGGGGGTTATAAGGGAAGCCTGAAATTAAAAATAGCGATATTTCGTTTCCTATTGGGTTTTCGGCAAATATGAACATAACAAAAGTTGTTCATTTTGTTATTTAGAGTAACTTTTGTTATATACACTTTTTTAGTATACCGAATTATAAACGAGAAACCTATAGCGGAAGTGAACAATTTTATTTTGGACAAAGGACCCAACCGAAATAAATAAAACTCGGTATGTGTATTAGCACTAATGCTTTCATTATAACAAGCCATACCAACATTTCTAGGGACGGGCAGGAGTAGGGGTTGTAAGGGAGGCCTGAATTTAAAAATAGCGGTATTTCGTTTTTCGGCAAATATGAACATAACAAAAGTTGTTTATTTTGTTATTTAGAGTAACTTTTGTCATATTCATTTTTGTCTTTTAACAACTTATAAACGAGATATACACTATAAACTAAAGCGGGAGTAAACTATTTCATTGGGCGCTAACGATTAAACCGAGCTTAAAAAAAGTCGGTATGTCAATTAGCATTAATTCTTCCGTGATTATAAGCTATATTAAAATTTTTAGGTTAGAACAGGAGTGCGGGTTATAAGGGAGGCCTGAAATAAAAATTCGTGATATTTCATTGTCTATTTGTTTTTCGAAAAACATGCACATAACAAAAGTTGTTTACTATTGTCATACCTCTCGGAGGAGACCGTCGTCACTGGCTGATGGTTGAGTACCGCTGGCAAGCGCTTTCGATGCGATGGCATCATCTTCAAGCCTGTTGATAGTTGTACTGAGTTGGTTGTCCGTCAGTCAGTGGGTTTTATGCTCTGTTCACCGTATTAGTTGTTTACGTTTAGTCCAGATCTGTTTACTTACCACTAAGATCTGTCAAACGAGGGATGTTGATGTTCAGGTAAATGTTCACGTAAACAACCCACCACACGAAAACAATTTACCTGAACTTTTATGAACCTTTATGCTTCATTCCAATTTGAACTATGAGGTTACCTCACTTGGAAAAATTAATTCAAATCTACGTGAATATTTTGTCCTTAATAACTGAAATCTATGGATAATGCACAGGAGACGGAAAATATGACAATTTGGAGGACAGTGAAGACTCACATAAAAAATTAATGTTATTATTAACAAATGCCAACAACGGGTATTAACCCTAAACACTGTGACGGGTAAATGTCAAAATATTGTGCAATTAAAGCCTTGCAAAAATATACCATCACCATTCAGCCTCAAATGAATTCCCGAGCGAAGCCGGGTATCTGAGCTAGTATATATATAATGGTGTGGATGTTTTAGACCAGGTTATATTTAAATGTGGTATTTTTGTTGTTTCTTGGAGTTGTGGTCAATGTTGGTGAAAAAAATATTCTCATGCATAACAATCTGGCACACTAATAAAACCACAATATATATATATATATATATATATATATATATATATATATATATATATAATATCAATGTAATGATTATTATAGATAATTTTAGTCATAATATAATAGTAGCTTTAATACTCTAGATCACAAGTGTAATAATAAACAGGGGTAGTTGTAATATAGTAAAATAATATTTACATAATAGCATTAATGCAATGATAATAGCTTTAATAAAATATGTCAATAGTTGTAAGAACACATAACAACAGTTGTAACATAATATAATAGCTGTAGCATAATAACTATAATATAGTTTAACAAACAAAAGATAATAAACTATAGACATACATAATAGATATACAAAGACAAAAGGCTGTGAGCCATCTCAGTGTAAACAGACCAAGGAAGGTTGCAACCAGTGTTCCTAATGTAACCACAAGTGCAATACATAATGTGCAATAGTGTTTAAGTATTACGAGTCTTGGTAAGTAGAAATAACATAAACACCATCTGTTACACAATAGTTTAATAACAATACGCAAGATATATTAAGTAGTACCTGTATTTTAATAGCCCTGAAGAAGAGAAAATAAATATTCTCGAAATATTGGCATAAGTTAAATATTTTTTTCTCCAACATTGACGAAAACTCCAAGAAACAACAAAACCCCCATATATATATATATATATATATATATATATATATATATATATATATTGGAGTCGTTGACCGTTAAGTACAAATAACCATACGTCGAAAATCTAATTGTGACAATTCTAAATAAAAAGTGAACATTGTCTGACTAACCAAGATATTCTGAGTTATTATATATTTAATGCTGTACTTCATTCAAAATTATCTCCTTTGGAAGTCATAAAATGTGTGTCCCTTCCAATGGATCGGTTCGAAAAATGTCAGATATTTTTATGGTAATCAAAAATTATGACTAGGGCACCACACGCCAGTGAGCGCCGCAATTGGTTGTATATCCTTATATTGAGGCCATACTCATTATGCCATCTTCGAAATTTTCCTCATTTTCCATCGATCGACGAGGTAGTAGACTGGTCAGGCAGGCCGGATCTGGCAAAAGGATTAGCGAGGTGACACAAACAAGGGTCTCCCCTCCAGAGGACTGAGATATGACTGCCTGAAAATGTCAGTCTTTCAAAAATTTTATCAAACCAGGTGGGCTTTAATTTATTAATCTCGTAAAGTGCCTCCAAAAATTCTAAGATCGAATGAGGGTCGCTAGTCCTCAAGGTGGGTACGTTATTTAATAAAGGAGTTGAAATATGGGGGTAATTTTTTAACACCTAGGAGTCCGAGGAGGACGAAAATGAGGTCCGTTCAAAATTTAATATATACATATATATTTCATTACCGCTCTAGTGGTCGCAATTATTGTTTGATCGTTACCAAACTCGATGTTTAGGCGTTTTATGTAAAGATAAAGAACAAGTTCGTTAACGGCTGAAATTGGAATAGGGGGAGAGGGGACTTAGAGAGGGAGAATTTTGAAAATTCGAAATATCTCCGTTACTATACGTTGGATCGAAAGATTCTGTAGAACCAATTTTAGTACAAATTAAATTTACTATAAATATTTTTATATACATTTACTCTCTATCGTGAATATTAACCGAGGTATTTGCGTTTTTCAGTTTTCAGCCATCAGCGAACCCCCACTTCTACTCATGTTACATAAACAATACCCTGTTACATTATAAGCCACATTATTCGATATTAAAATACCAAATATTGTTTTCAATAGACCTTTATTATACGAGATAAAAATTATTCTTATTCCTTATAAATTACAGCAATACATATAGTAAACAGTTTTCAACAAAATTAATATATTATATTCTGATATATTTCAGTAATTGTTTTCTTTCCGGTGAGACGTTGTTTGTTTACATTTCAGGGAAATTATTAAAATTCACTTAATATCCACGGTGTTGTTGTGTTACCAGTATGTAGATTTATATATTATTAGACTTCACGAGGGAAATATGCTTAGTTTACGCAGCCCCTGCTTGACGGTTTTTTTTATGTTCCATTAGCTATGATTTAATTTACTTGAAAATTAAAGATGTATTGTAATATAAACCTCTCATAGAATTACTTTATAGAGCAGAAAGGAAGACGTTAAGAAGATAACTGGGAGTCGGAGCGATTTCAAATTAAAGGCCAAGAATACTTGGTCTTTCACAAGTTTGAAGGGTTCCTTAAAACCACACTTAATGAGAAATCCAAAAGGGGAAATCTTCTTAGATCTCTAATTACTTATTAAAATAGGATTTGTCCCTCCGTCTGAGAGCCTTATCTCATTTTCACGATTGCTATAGCTATGCTTAAAATTTGTTCAAATGATGTCAGTCTTTTCAGAGACAAATCTTCCCTGGAAATGTCATAAGAAAGGCTAAAGAGGATTTCAAGTAAAGTTAGAGATAATTCTTTTAAAGTATCCGGTTTAGTAGGTTATGAAAAGGATCATAAATAGAATCCTTAGTAAATACTAACTCGTTAATGCCAAATATATATATATATATATATATATATATATATATATACTAGCTCAGATACCCGGCTTCGCTCGGGAATTGATTTGAGGCTGAATTGTGATGGAATTTTTTTGGCAAGGCTTTACTTTGCACAATATTTTGACATTTACCCGTCGCAGTGTTTAGGATTAATACCCGTTGTTGGCATTTGTTAACAATAAAATTAATTTTTTATGTAAGTCTTCACTGCCCTCCAAATTGTCATATTTCCCGTCTCCTGTGCATAATGCATTGATTTCAGTTATTAAGGACAAAATATTAACATAGATTTGAATTAATTTTTCCAGGTGAGGTACCTCATTGTTCCAATTGAAATGAATTGTTGAGCATATCAATATTTCTACTCAAATTACTTGCTCCATACATTGTTCTTGGAGAAATGTATAAAACAAAAGTTAATCTAAATAACAAAGTAAACAACTTTTGTTATGTGCATGTTTGTCGAAAAACAAATAGACAATGAAATATCGCGAATTTTTATTTCAGGCCTTCCTTATAACCCCCACTCCCGTTCTAACCTAAAAATTTTAATATAGCTTTAATCATGGAAGAATTAATGCTAATTGACATACCAAGTTTTTTTAAGTTCTGTTTAATCGTTAGCGCCCAATGAAATAGTTGACTCTCGCTTTAGTTTATAGTGTATATCTCGTTTATAATTTGTTAAAAGGCAAAAATGAATATGACAAAAGTTACTCTACATAACAAAATAAACAACTTTTGTTATGTTCATATTTGCCGAAAAACCAATAGGAAACGAAATATTGCTATTTTTAATTTCTGGCTTCCCTCATAACCCCCACTCCTGCCCGTCCCTAGAAATGTTGGTATGGCTTGTTATAATGAAAGCGTTTGTGCTAGTACATAAACCGAGTTTTATTTATTTCGGTTCGGTGTTTTGTCCCAAAAAAAATTGTTCACTTCCGCTATTGGTTTTAGCGTATATCTCGTTTATAATTCGGTATACGAAAAAAGTGTATATAACAAAACTAACTCTAAATAACAAAATAAACAACTTTTGTTATAACCACATTTGGCGCAAAACCAATAGGAAACGAAATATGGCTATTTTTAATTTCTGGCTTCCCTTATAACCCCCACTCCTGTTCGTCTTCAGAGGATATTAATATAGCCTAAAAAGTCTAAGTTGGGTAGTAGTAATATACATACCAAGTTTCATAAAATTCGGTTCAGCCGTTTATGCGTGAAAAGGTAACAAACAAACAAACAAATAAACAAACAAACAGACACCAAAGAAACAAAAAACAGTTATGGTGTCTATGACATGTGAAACGAAAAGTTATCGTGAAATTTCGCGAAAAAAATCAATGTACAGACAGAGGTTACAATTTGATATATATATATATATATATATATATATATATATATATAAGTAAATATATATATATATATATATATATATATATACTAGCTCAGATACCCGGCTTCGCCCGGGAATTCATTTGAGGCCGGATGGTGATGTGGTATTTTTTTGCAAGGCTTTACTTTGCACAATATTTTGACTTTTACCCGTCCCAGCGTTTTAGGGCTAAATGCCCGTCGTTTCTGTGGATTTGTTAATAATAAAATTTGTAAATTCAGGCCTCCCTTATAACCCCCACTCCTGCCCGTTCCTAGAAATGTTAGTAGGCTTATTATAAGAATGGCGTTAGTGCTAATATACAGTCTTTTGTGTCAAATAAAATTGTTGACTCCCGCTATAACTTTTTGCGTATAACGCATTTATACTTCGGTATACGACGATATTGTAAATAAAAAAAGTTTCTCTCTAAATAAACAAAATAAAACAACTTTTGTTATGTACATATTTGCCGAAACCCCAATAGGAAACGAAATATCACTATTTTTAATTTCAGACCTCCCTTATAACCCCCATTCCTGCCCGTCCCTAGAAATGTTAGTATGGCTAAGGGAATCGTTAGTATTAATTCACATAGCGAGTTTGGTTTAGTTCGGTTGAGTCTTTTGTGCCAAATAAAATTGTGGACTCCCGCTATAGTTTTTAGCGTATAACTCATTTATACTTCCGTGTACGGCAAAAGTACATATAACAAAAGTTACTCTACATTACAAAATAAACAACTTTTATTATGTGCATATTTGCTGAAAAATCAATAGGAAACGAAATATCGCTATTTTTAATTTCAGGCCTCCCTTATAACCCCCACTCCTGTTCGTCTTAGAGAATATTAATATAGCCTAAAGTCTAAGTTGGGCTAGTAGTAATATACATACCAAGTTTCATAAAATTCGGTTCAGCCGTTTATGCGTGAAAAGGTAACAAACAAACAAACAAATAAACAAACAAACAAACAAACAAACAAACAAACAGACACGAAAGAAACAAAATGTAGTTATGGTGTCTATGACATGTGAAACGAAAAGTTATCGTGAAATTTCGCGAAAAAAATCAATGTACAGACAGAGGTTACAATTTTATATATATATAGATATATATATATATACTAGCTCAGATACCCGGCTTCGCCCGGGAATTCATTTGAGGCTGTGTACAATGTGTACAATTACACTTCCCTCCACGACGTAATGATTTTCCGAAATCGCCAACCCTGAAGGGTAACTTTTGGGGATTAATAGAATAGAAATTTTATTTTTGAAAGATAAATGAAAATGTGTTCCTAATCTATCCCTCTACACTTTTTGACTCACTGTTTTTCAATAGTTCTAACCATAATCATGGGTAGCATTTATTACAATTAAATATCATCTATAATGAACATATATCCTTTCAAAAGCCAATCCGAGCTCACATAGTATAGGCAAAGTTTTGCACATATGATTATATTTGTAATAGTGAATCTCACTGGATATATATATATATATATATATATATATATATATATATATATATATATATATATATATATATAACAAATTTTAACCTCTGTCTGTACATTGATTTTTTTCGCGAAATTTCACGATAACTTTTCGTTTCACATGTCATAGACACCATAACTGCATTTTGTTTCTTTGGTGTCTGTTTGTTTATTTGTTTGTTACCTTTTCACGCATAAACGGCTGAACCGAATTTTATGAAACTTAATATGCATATTACTACTAACCCAACTTAGACTTTAGGCTATGTTAATATTCTCTGAGACGAACAGGAGTGGGGGTTATAAGGGAGGCCTGAAATTAAAATAGCTATATTTCGTTTCCTATGGCATTTTCGGCAATTATGCACATAACAAAAGTTGTTTATTTTATTATTTTGAGTAACTTTTGTAATATACACTTTTGTCGTATACCTAATTATAAAGGCGTTATACGCCAAAAAGTGATAGCAGAAGTCAACAATTTTATTTGGCACAAAAAACTCAACCGAACTAAACCAAACTCGGTATGTGAATTAGCACTAACGTCTTCCTTCTAATAAGTTATACTAACATTTCTAGGGACAGGCAGGAGTGGGGGTTATCAGGGAGGCCTGAAATTAAAAATAGTGATATTTCGTTTCCTATTGGGGTTTCGGCAAATATGCACTAACAAAAGTTGTTTATTTTGTTATTTAGAGAAACTTTTGTCATATAAACTATCGTCATATACCGAAGTATAAAGGCGTTATACGCTAAAAATTATAGTGGGAGTCAACAATTTTATTTGGCACAAAAGATTCAATCAAACTAAATAAAACACTCGGTATGTGTATTAGCACTAACGCCTTCCTTATAATAAGCCATCCTAACATTTCTAGGGACGGGCAGTAGTAGTGGTTATAAGGGAGGCCTGAAATTAAAAATAGTGATATTTCGTTTCCTATTGGGGTTTCAGCAAATATGCACATAACGAAAGTTGTTTATTTTGTTATTTAGAGAAATTTGCTCAACAATTCTTTTGAACTACCAGGTACTTCACCGGGAAAAATTAATTCAAATGTATGTTAATATTTTGTGCTTAATAATTCAAATCTATGCATAATGCACAGGAAACGGGAAATATGACAATATGGAGGACAGTGAAGTCTTACATAAAAAAATAATTTTATTATTAACAAATCCACAGAAACGACGGGTATTTACACTAAACACTGGGGCGGGTAAATATCAAAATATTGTGCAAAGTAAAGCCTTGCCAAAAAAATACCATCACCATTCAGCCTCTAGTGAATTCCCGAGCGAAGCCGGGTATCGGAGCTAGTATATATATATATATATATATATATATATATATATAGACACATATCTTGTAAGATAGATATATTTGTATTATTACATGAGTGAAGCACTGTCGAGATTGAAACCAATAAAAACATCATCGGAGGAGGAAAGGGAAAATAAGCGGAGGAGTAAGTATAAAGGGGGAGACATAAATATAAATTGGAATGAGAATGACTAAATCGAGCGGGCGGAGAAGTGTGAGTTGGTGAAATGGTTGAATATTCCCACCTTGCTGAAGGAATCTGCCAGGCCCTCCTTCTATCTACCTACCAGCCAATCTAATCATAGCAAATGTACTTTAGCCTTGCCTTCCCATTTATACTCTACCCATAGCCTAGTTGTTATTTATTTAACCTTGTCGGCCCTCAATCATTTTTTATCTATAAAAACTTCTTTCATCTCTTTCCTTTCTGTATTAGTTTGTCTACTTTTTAAAGCGCTCCATTCAACCGGATGGTTCTAGAGCAATATTCTTACATAGTTAGCTGTACCTGTTTGTTGGAATAGCTGAGACTTTAAGTACATATATTCCCAAAAAAAGTCCAGGAGCCTACGTAAGCTTAGGAGATTTTTAATGTGCTGGTATTGATCTCTTCCCAGCATATATTTTATATGTTTTAAGTGACAAAGGGACTTACATATGCCATACATTAATAACATAGTCTCACTACACAAAATTCAAATATACGACAAAAAGTAACATACAATTTATGTCCGTGGTGTACAACAAGATTTCAAATTATATGCATTAATTATATTTTATATATACAGTAGGACCCCCATTATCCGTGGCTCTATTAACCGGGATTCCAGTTAACCGGGGTTCAGAGTAGCTTTTTATTTTATTTATTTTTTTTTTTTTGTTATAAAGTGTTTTTTAATTCTTACACCATTTATTTTATTTGTGTAATTTATATTTAAAATAAATGAATACGTAAGAATATTTCTAATGATTACAATAATTTTTAACTATGTACTATTGTTCTTAAATAATAAAAAATAAAAAGAATGGAAAAACACGGCAACTTGGTACAATTTAATGAATGAGATGTTTCGGCATTTCGGGTGACTAGTGGTTTGATTCATATTCTAGGAACGGTAATGTTTTCAAGTCTTTCTATGAAACCCATACTGCCCCTTCTGCTGTTTGCCTACAAACAAAATTCTTTGTCAGTTGTGCTTTAGTCTCCCTTTAAATTCAATCTAAAATGTCGCAAAAAAGAAAACGTGTTGTGTTAACACTCGAACAGAAGTTAGCCATTATAAACCGTGTAGAAAAAGGTGAAAGTGTTAAAAAATTATCCACCGAATTCGGAATCGGCGAACAAACCGTTCGTGATATTTTGAAGAAGAAAAAAGACATTTCCGGCTTCGTATCGTCGTCAGCCCAAACAACGTTTCCTCGGAAAACTATGAAGACTTCTACATTAAAAGACGTAGATGAAGCCGTCTATCAATGGTTCATTCAAAGACGTGCCGAGGGAGTTCCCATTTCTGGGCCAATGGTGAGTGAGAAAGCTTTATGGTTTCATGAAAATTTAAAAATTGAGGAGCCATTCTCCGCTTCTCAAGGATGGCTCCACAAATTCAAAAAAAGACACGGTATCAGGCAGTTGGCAATTCAAGGGGAGAGTCTTAGCGGTGATAATGTTGCTGCCACGTTATTTATTGAAAATTTTAACTGTTTGGTCAAAAAATTTGATTTAACTCCTGATCAAATTTATAATGCGGATGAATCGGGTTTGTTTTGGAAAATGCTTCCTTCAAAAACCTTAGCAGCTCATTCCGAAAAAATATGCACCTGGTCACAAATCCAGCAAAGAACGGCTTACAATTATGACATGTTGTAATGCATCAGGAGATCATAAATTAAAATTAACTGTTATAGGGAAAGCGAAAAAACCTCGATCATTCAGAGGGACTGAAATAAGAAGTCTTCCGTGTGACTATTATAACCATCCTAAAGCTTGGATGAATCAGACGATCTTTTCATCATGGTTTAAAGACAAATTCCTTAGTTAAGTCACCACTTAAAACAGAAAGGTCTACCAATTAGAGCTGTTTTATTACTCGACAATGCTCCTTCTCATCCAGCTGAGTCTACTTTGACAACCGAAGATGGACAAATTTTTGTTCATTTATCTTCAAATGTCACATCTCTGATCCAGCCAATGGATCAAGGAGTAATATCCAGTTTAAAGAGAAGGTATAAAAAAATATTCCTGAGATTTCTGCTTGAGGAGAATAATAGTACTGACTCATTAAAAGAAATCGTAAAAAAGTGGAACATAAAAGGACGCCATCTTTTCAGTTTGTGAAGCTTGGGCAAACTTATCCCCAACAACATTGAAACTTTCATGGGGCAAAATATTGGAAACAAGAAGATTTTGTTCAGGAATCCTCAGAAGAAGTTGAAACAGAATCATTTCTCGAAATCGCCAAAGCTCTCCCAGATTTCATCCATGTTGATAGAGATGACATGAAAAAATGGCTGGAAAGTGAAATAGACGAAGAGGATTCGAACAGCTGACTGATAACGAAATAGCAGATCTTCACAGAAAAGACGAGCCATCGACTTCGTTGCAGTCTGATTATGGAAATATGAGCGATGAGGACGAAGATTCGCTTATTTTTTCGGAAATAAAGAAAATTAAACACAACCAAGCATTGGAGGCAACCGAACTTCTATTAAACTATTTTGAACAAGAGAACGCCGATTATAGCAGAATTATCTTGCTTCGAACAATGAGAAGTGATATTAGAAAAGAGATGCTTAATAAAAAAACAACTAAGATCACTGATTTTTTTCTCTAAATGAAAATTCAATATATAGTAAAACCTACATATGTATATTTATATACATGTATTTTTAAATGTACAGAAAACGTTTGATCGTTAATAAATCTGGCATTCTACAGAGTTTTGTTTTTTAATTAACGTTCTTACCTATCACATTAAAGCAATAAAATATTGTAATTCGATTATCCGGGGTTTTCTATTATCCGTGAACACCCATGCCCATCATTACCCCGGTTAACAGGGGTTCTACTGTATATATATATATATATATATATTTATTTAAACAGGTATCCTAAAGAAGAACATTACAACAAAGATTAGCAAAAGTACCATTTTCCTATTAATCATTCACCAACTATGCTCATCACCAATTTTTTAGCAGATTTCCCTTAAGGGAAATCAGCTATTGAGGTTGTACTCATGACGGAATTTTCGAAATTTTTCTTCAAATGTCCATCGATCCTACCTAGTAGATGACGAAAATGAGGTCCGTTCAAAACTGTATGTATATATATATATATATATATATATATATATATATATATATATATATTTGACTGTTACCGCTCTAGCGGTCGCAATTTTTGTTTAATCGTTACCAAACTCGATATTTAGTCGTTTCATGTAAAAAGAAAGATCAAGTTCGTTAACGGCTGAAATCGGACCATTGGGAGGGGGGGGGGTTTAGAGGGGAGGATTTTCGAAAATTCGAAATATCTCCGTTACTATAAGTCGGATCAAAAAATTGTACAGAATCAATCTTATTGCAAATTAAATTTACTATAAATATTAATATGTACATTTATTCTCTATCTTGAATATTAACCGAGATATTTGAATTTATATTAAATCTGGGCGGCTAACGGACGAGAGTGACTTTCCCGCCAAAAGCTAGTTAGGCCGTTTCCTTGACTGCTGGACTCTCGTGAAATTTCTCTATTGTAAAACTTCACGTGGGAAATCTGCTTAGTTTACGCAGCCCCTGCGTGACGGACTTTTGTTTTATTATTCTGATTATATTTACTTGAATGTAATACCATGTTCATTTATAAATTATTTATTTATAACTTTTTTAGTTTTGTTATTTGACTTTGTATAATTTTTGACTTCTGAAAAGGCAAATCATTATTCACGTGATGTTACAAAACGCGATATTTAACGTTTTGTGTAAAAATAAAGATCAAGTTCGTTAATGGCTGGAATCCGACAAGTGGGAGGGGGTTTAGAGGAGGGAATTTCGAAAATTCTTAATATCTAGCCAGAGTCTTGTATGTAAATCCGACTGAGTACTATGACTCTCATTTCCCATCTAAAGTTATGCCGGCCGCTGGTGTTTTGACCACAGGATTCCTGGTTATAAGTGGCCCATAAGTCCACTAGGAAGTCATTCTAGGTAACCCTAGGTTAAAAGGGGTTATTGGGCGAATTTATCACTCACTTGGCCTTCAATATACATCCCTACACACATTTGTTCAATGCTTACTTAAATAGTACAGTACAACTATTGACAGGGCTGAGGATGGAGTAATCATGCTCATTGCTACGTGTACACGACTACACGCCAGTAATGGTGACATCTAACTACAGCTGACAATAATATTATATACACTATCGGAACCACTACGTGATATCTTAAATATCATACATCTCAAGTTTAGCTCAGGCTTTCCCTCCTGGGCTCATGACCCACTAGGCGTGTCATCTCCTTTCTCAACTTGTACCAGCTCTCCTCGCCCTCAGCCTTCCTATTGGCCTCAAATTTTCCATCAGCCCTAAGTATACTATCAACTTCCTTGCAGTGCAGTTCCTTAGTAATATGTTTCGGTTCCTTGGCCCAAGCGAGAATTGAACCATAGCGTTTTTGCTGGTGATCTTTTTCGGTTGTTTCAAGTCTTCAACCATGTTTTAGGTTAACACATAGATATCAAAAATTGTAAATATTATTTTTCATTTTTTCTTTACTGTTGGTAATGATTTAATTTTTAGCAATTATATTAATATTTTTGAAAATATACTTACAATAATTTTAAATATAATAAGGGTATTAGATTTAAACTTAGTCATTATTTAAAACTTTTATATATAATTAATCATTAGGCCTATTTTAAAAATAAATTAGTATAAATTGTAAAATAAAAAACAATTAAAAAATCAAATGGAAAAAAAAACTTCATGAGACGTATAATAAAAAGTATTATACTAAAATAAAAAAGATCTTAAATCATGTGCAATTTACGTAGTCTCATATCGCCAATAGACTTAAACCAACATCTTCGAAATGTACCCAACATTACAAAAATAAAAATTTAAAAAACGGAAAAATAATACCTATTTTCTTAGAGGTAATTTTATTGTTACATTTATTTTTGTTTTATGTTTCTTGATCATATCAACACATATATAGGAGAAATAGAGTGCTATGAAGTAATACATTTTTAAGCTATTTTGCGGAAAAAAAGAATTGTGTTAGGTGTTGGCTAACTATTATGCGTGATTCCCTATTCTGTTTTTCCAGCCGCACGCCTGATGCGTCTCGACCGGAAGGAAGTTTAATTACCCTTTTCTTTCGAAACACTTTAGTAATTTCAAACCTACTTAGTGTTATATGAAACCAAAAGAACACTTTAGCCCACGGTAAGACTGACCATTTTGGGTCGGCAACGAAAGTGTTAAATGTCAAAGGTTCTTCACAGAAGGCTCATATTTAGAGAGCAACAGAGAATAGAAGGAATATGATGTGAGCTGTCAATCCAACATGTGGAAAATCTGTCAAGTTCTTCCACTACCGCTTGAAGGACGTTTTTCTCTAAAATCCAAATCGGGTTTAAAGCCGTAGATATGATAAAAGGCGAAACGGTGAAGGAGCTACATAAAGCCATTTATGCCTCAGATAATAAATGGTGTAGGATAAACAATTTGAGGTGGGATAGTTGGGCGGTGAGACAAACCCTGTCAGCCAGCCACTAAATCTTAATATCGAGGCAAAGGATGGGTAAGGTGTTGGCAAGTATATTCATCACGAGGAGAACTAACTTTCTCCAGGCGAGTAATGAAGTTATCCTAGTTCCCGAGGGGTGTGAGAGCAAGGACCTGCCTTCCTTCATGCAGGCACTAAACCAGCACACCCCCACCCCCACCCCCACCCCCACACCCTACCTTAATCCAGCTCTTAACAAGAATTCTAAAGGTGACATTCCCTTACGGGCCTAATTACTTATTAACGGAGATGGCTCTTCAAGGGGAAGCACAAGTGGTCGGATGTAGAGTCCTACCTAATTTCCTAAGCGACCCCGCTCTAAGGAAATTCAACATATCATGTTGCACATCTCACTGACTTAGTATTAGATTAATTAGCTCTAAGCTGTCACCTAGTAGATAGGGCGTGGAGCTCTTCTTACTCACTTAGGATGAACCTTCCAGCACACTGTATATCTGCCTGCTTCCTAAGTGCCCACCTCTGAAGAAATTCAACATATCACCTTTCGCATCTCATTGACTTAGTATTGGAGTAAACAGATCTCTCAGCTGTCTCCTGTAGACAGGGAATGGAGGTCTTCTAAGAATCTTCTGAACAACATTCCAACAAACAGAATATCTGCTTGGATCCTAAGGGCAGCCGTTCTAAAGAATCTCAACATATGTTTCACATCCCATTGACTTACTATCAGATTAATTATTTTTCCAAGATTTCTCCTGGTAGGTAAGAAATGAAGGTTTTCTCAGAATCTTCTGAACAACCTTCCAGGCCTCAGTGTACCTACCTGTATCCAAAGGGTAGCCGTTTTCAAAAGCCTCAACATATGTTTCATATTTCATTGACTTAGTATTAGTACAAATCGTTTACTAAGCTTTCTCCTGCTAGTTAGGAAATAGAGGTCTTCTTACATCCTTCTGAGCAGCCTTCTAGCATATAGTATAACTACCTGGACAGCCATCCTATAGTCAACACTAAAGATCATATCTGTTATTGGCATAAATCGGTCATGGACTAGTGGGAGTATAGAAGGAGGATTCGACAATTCACATTTCCGTTATTATTCCGTAAAATGTTATAGAACCAATGTTGTTAAACTATTGATGATCTATAATTGTTGTTCTAGGCATTTTTTTCGTAAATCAAGTAATCAGCGAGTTATTCAGACAGTTTCAAGTGTCCCTTTGTGAGAAATATTGTAAGATGAAGAGGTTACTTTTTTGTTGAAGCCTGTTACTCATTAAGATATGTTAATATGTGAAGATATTTTTTGAAGAATAGTGTCTTAAGACGATTTTTCATAATGGAAATACTAAGAATATCACATATAAGAAATATGTTTAGAAATATTAGACAATAGTTGCCACTAGTACCTGTCAGCTACATATTAAATCAGTTTCAGCTTATTAATTGAAAATTAATTTATTTTACTGTTGCAGGAAGAAGAACATTGAACGCCGATTTGTAATTACGTAAGTAAACTATTAGATCCTTAATTAGTTGATAAATATACTTATCCTAAGTAAAACAATTTATGTTCGTCTCTCTCTATCTCTCTCTCTTTATTGTCCTATAAATTCTGTTATACACATTTCTTTCTTTTTCTTTATTAAAGGAAAAATGTATATAACATATATAAAATGGGTATATTATTGTTTTTTTTTTTTTTTTTGTATTCAGCTTTAAGTAAACTCCCATTCCTACTCATGCCATATTAACAATAAGATGTTCATGACCACTTTATTCGAAGGTCAAATGTCAAGTATTGTTTCATTGAACTAAAACTTTATGAAATACATATTGTGTTGTCATCAATAAAGGTTTAACACGGAAATGGTTAGTTGATGTATGCCTTAAGCGATATTTAACCGTTTAACTCAATCCTATAGTTCACAGCCCTTGATTGCTAAAATCCAACGAGAAACAAGGCTGTGTCAGAGGGGGAGGAGAATTCGAAATTTTATTATTTTTTTTAATATATTTATTCGTTTATTTGCAACAATATTAAATATTACAAGCAAATGATATGAATGATAATAACAATTGATTATTAACTTGAGGTGGGAAGTTGTCCATTGGCAATACCCACATTGGAGGGAACATTGGATTGTACATACTATATGGAGTAATACTGTGCACTACACAAGAAGATCTCTGGGCCACTTACGCTTTAGACGACGTCTTGGGTTTTGGATGAAAGTGATTCAACCAAAGGATTAGGATGTGCAGGAAGGAGAGTGGAATTTCTGATATCGGTATTTTGCGAGGCTATGGACAAAAGGAATGTTGAGGTCATTATGGAGAGTTAAGTTAGATACATAAAATGGGGAATCTTTAATTTTGCGGAGTATTCTGGATTGGAGGGTTTGGATTTTGGAGGAGTTTGAAGGTTTATTGGAACCCCAAAGTTCAAGTCCGTATGTCCATATTGGTCTGAGTATTGTCCTATCAATCGTTTGTTATGTAGTGATAGTTCAGATCTGTTGTCAAGTAATCTTAGTAGAAGTCTGTACCGTCGATTCAATTCTTGCCTTTTTAATGTGATGTGTGGTTTCCAAGTTAGTCGCTCGTCTAATGTGAGTCCTAGATACCTAATTTGTGATTATTGTGGAATTAGTGTGCTGTTGAGTGTGACTGGAGGGCAAATGGAACGTCTGAGAGTAAATGTTACATGGCTTGATTTGCTGCTGTTGACCTTGATCCTCCACCGAGCCAGCCAGGATTCTAGCAGAGGATCCCATATTTGGGTCTGAGTTGGAAGTCAAGATGGCAGTATCATCTGCATACGTGAGAAGGGAAGTTTCAGGATGTGATGGGATGTCGGCAGTATAGGTAAGGAATAAGAAAGGACTTAGGATACCCCCCTGTGGTACACCTAGCAGCTGGGGGAATAAGGATGAGACTGAGGAACCAAATGAAACTTGAAAATGTCTGTCAGGGAAGTAAGATTTTGAGAATGAGGTGAAAGGGAGTGTATTTTTTAGTTTGAACTTTATACCTTGGAAAGAAGAAAAGCGCCTTTGAAAGAAGCCCATCTACCAGTCCATAGTGGCCAATATTAAGAACTTCATCTTGTGCTACATTTAGGCAGCCATTTTCCAAAAGTAAACCTATCAACAAAAATCATTACAAAATACAAATTTGACGCCATTGCCCCTAGTGACGATCATTCTGACCTGGAAATGGGAGGATCCAAAGGCTCAGCAAATCATCCGCATCAAATAGACATTAAAAAATCAAAAATATGGTCGTTATTAATAGTCGTATCGAAAAATTATATAGGACCTATCATTGTATATTCTTCATGCTCTACAATTCTTGCTGAAGGTCTGTACCAAATATCAGATCGATTGGTCAAAAGCAAAGGGGTTAAAATTCGACTTCTAAATTGACCCAAATAAATAGATAAACAAACAGGGCAAGCCAAATAAAACCACTCAATAACAGGCTATAAGAACAGCATAAGAGTTTCTTTAACAAAATCCTCGAAAATGGTTGTGCTATTGGATTTTTGTAAGTAGAGGTTTAAAATAAGAGATGGATAAGAATAAATATTAGAGGAGAGTGGGATATTGTAAGGTAGGGCGGAGGGTGAGCCGATGGTAGAGATAGGGCAAACAGTGATGGCTGACCTCCTTCCATGAATACTTACAACCCCTTAAGCTCAAGTCTAAATTCACCCCCACCCCCCTCGCCCCTAAATACTCCTATCCGCAAAAATACAAAGTTAAATTCTTCCTATTATATTCTCATAGCAGTCACTCACGCAGCGGCTGCCATTTCGTAGTTGTAATTGGCTGAAATCAGACCTGGAATAGTGGGGAATTAGTGAGGGGAGAGTGGGAATACGAAAATTCAAAATATCTTCATTATTATGAGTCCGAGCATAAAATGTTATGGAACCCATCTTGTTAAATTATTGATGGTCTACAATTGTTGTTCTTTGCATTTTTTCGTAACTCAAGTATTAAGCGAGTTCTTAGTACTATCTTGTTTTCTCTCTTCAGACCCCCCCCCTTCTATTCATCAGTTTTTATAGGTACTCATGACGCCATTTTCGAAAAATGTATATATATATATATATATATATATATATATATATATATATATATCTGTTACCGCCGTAGTGGTAACAATTTTGATTTAATCGTCACCAAACTCGATATTTAATCGAGGATTTTGTTCCATGCAAAAAGAAAGATTAGTTCGTGAATGGCCGAAATCCGACCAGTGGGAGAGTGGGTATTGAGGGGATGAATTTCGAAAATTCTTAATATCTCCGGTATTATGCGTAGGTTTAAAAAATTATATAAAATCAGTCTTGTTGCAAATGTAACGTTTTTTAAATGTTGTTATATACGTTTTTTCAATATCTTGATTATTAAGCGAGATGTATGCATTTTTTAGTAAACCACCACTCCTGCTCATGTCATATTAAAAATAAGCTGTTAAGTTATGAAGTACTTCATTTGAAGCCTAAATAGCAAATATTGTTTTCATTGAACTTTTAAGTATTGAGATAAATACAAATACATAACGCACGAGGGAAATCTGCTTTGTTAACGCAGCATCTGCGTTAAGGACGTTTTTACATATAAATATGTGATGAGTTAAGATCACAAATGTGTTATACCAGCAAGTGGGAAATCTGCTTAGTTTACGCAGTTATAGCATGACGGGCTTTTATTTAAAATAAAGAAGTTTTAACTCCAGCTAAAAATTCTGAATGTACAAGGGTTCAGAAAATGTATAATAATAATAGTAATTTATTTAATTAGTTTAATTTTTAATTTCATTTAAGTACATACACATTTTAGCAGATTTCCCTTAAGGGAAATCAGCTATTGAGGTCGTACTCATGACGCAAGTTTCGAAAAATTTCTTCAAATGCCCATCGATCCTACCCAGGAGATGACAAAAATGAGGTCCGTTCAAAATTATATATATATATATATATATATATATATATATATATATATATATATATATATATATATATTTGTTTGTTAACGCTCTAGCGGTCGCAATTTTTGTTTGATCGTTACCAAAGTTCATATTTAAAATATTTCGAAATATCTCCGTTATTATGCGTCAGATCGAAATATTGTATAGAATTAATCTTATTGCAAATTAAATTTACTATAAATATTGTTCTATACATTTATTCTGTATCTTGAATATTAACCGAGATATTTGCATTTATATTCTGTGTGTGGTCGGCAGGAGTCGGCTATGTTCCGGACTTTCCACCGAGAGCTCTGGCGGCCGTTTCCGTAACTATTCGTCCCTCGTGAATAGGTTCAGAGATCCATTACTACTACAGTTGTTATTGGTCAGATTTCTCTATTGTAAATCTTCACGTGGGAAATTTGCTTAGTTTACGCAGCCCCTGCGTGACGGACTTTTTATTTATTTGTATGAATAGTTTTAATTGGATTTATAAAATTGTTTTTGTAATTTATTGCTCATTATAGTTTTTAATTTTCTGCTTACTTTATAAGATATTTAAGGGTATTGAATTTAATGTTTCGTTTTCGTTGTTTATTTTTTTCTTTTATTGTTTTTTTTTTTTTTAAATTTAAATACAAAATATTGTTTTCAACAGATCTTTACTAAATGAGATACATGCTTAACGTGCCTTCAAATACTCCATCAAGAAGGATGAAGTAAATGATTATAGTAACTGTGATACCTAGATCAATATTTTGTAGAACTTAGTGCAGTCATAGCCGTGCTCAACTCCAGCCGACTCCAGCCCGTGAAAGAGGAATAGGAGAGCTAAGGTTGGCAATAAGATCTGAGATGTTGGAGACAATGAAACATTTCCCTGACTGACGTAGAGAGAAAGGGGGAAGGGGGGGGGGAGCCCGGTCCGAAATTACATTCCTCCACTGGCGAATAAGCCTCTTCAGTGAAACTCGACATCCACTCCACATACACTTAATCTCATTCAAAATTCAATAGGAACAGCAATTCAGACAATCTCACTTCCACTACAAAAGTACAGTCTAGCAGGGGCTTCGTAAACTAAGCAGATTTCCCAAGTGATGGTATAACACACTGGTCATCTCGTCTCACCACATATTTGGACTGAAAGTACGAATTACTAGCTTAATATTTAAGTTACGGCTAAATGCAAAGAGCAACATTTGCACTGCATAAATATTTTAACAAGATTGATTCTATAACATTTTTCAATCCGATTCATAACTACGCAGATATTTTGAACTCGAATGTCCCCTTAACCCCCCCCCTCTATAGCCTCTCCGATTTCTACCAATAACGAATATGATCTTTAGTTTTGACTGAAACGGTTGAATTGTATGGTATAGATCGAATAGACATTTTCGAAACAAGAACGTAAAACCTTAATTTAAGAAATCATAGCACAAAGAATTTGCTTAATAATTGTGTTATCATATAATGTATAGGACAACAATTGCAGAAGATCAATAGTTTAACAAGATTAGTTCCTTAACATTTGTTCTATAAGAATTATAATAACGGGGATATTATGAATTTTCGAATCCTCACCCCATTTGTCGTCAGGCTTCAGGCATTAACTGATAAGTCCGTCACGCAGGAGCTGCGTAAACTAAGCAGATTTCCCAAGTGGAGTTTTACAATAGCAAAATCAGCATACTGGTAACACCTAACACCACAGTGAATAAATATAAACGGTAATGATCTTTAATATTTCAGTTAATTTTAATAGACTCCCGACGGAAAGCGTCTGAATTGGAAACAAATAGGTGTGTCAACCACTCACTGCTGAACAGACAGATAGAAATATTCTTCACTGGAAAGAAACACACAATTACTAAAATATATCTGAATTAAAAAAAATTTCTTTTTATAAATAAATTTTTTAATCTGAAAACTATTTACTATACCTAGTACTGTAATTTATAATGAATCAGAATAATTTTTATTTCAATCACTCAAATTTTAGTAGTCCAAGAGTAGCGCAAGCCTTTGACAAAGTTTGGCATGACGGCTTCCTCAATAAGCTCAAGTTACTCCTTCCCAGCACATTCTACCTCATACTTAGATCCTATCTTTCTAACAGATTTTTTCGAGTCCGTCAAGGAAATGAATACTCAGACTACTATCCTGTGGATGCAGGATTTGCCCAGGGCAGTAGCCTAGGACCACTACTGTTTCTCTTATGCACACTTGACTTCCCTACATCACCATCTCCTAGCTACTTATGCAGATGACACAACAGTCCTCTCATCCGATCCCGATCCTTTTACTGCTACGAAGAATCTTCAATTCCACTTAACCGAGATCGAAAAATGGTGCAATGCTTGGCGCATAAAGATCAACGAAAGCAAATCTCACCATATCACTTTTAGCAGATTTCCCTTAAGGGAAATCAGCTATTGAGGTTGTACTCATGACGGAATTTTCGAAATTTTTCCTCAAATGTCCATCGATCCTACCCAGGAGATGACGAAAATGATGTCCCTTCAAAACTATATATATATATTTGTCTGTTACCGCTCTAGCGGCCGCAATTTTTGTTTGATCGTTACCAAACTCGATATTTAGTCGTTTTATGTAAAAAGAAAGATCAAGTTCGTTAACGGCTGAAATCGGACCAGTGGGAGGGGGGGGGGTTTAGAGGGTAGGATTTTCGAAAATTCGAAATATCTCCGTTACTATACGTCGGACTGAAAAATTGTACAGAATCAATCTTATTGCAAATTAAATTTACTATAAATATTGTTATATACATTTATTCTCTATCTTGAATATTAACCGAGATATTTGCATTTGTATTCTGCCAGAAGGCTATATTCGGACTTTCCGCCGAGAGCTCTGGTGGCCGTTTCCATAACTATTCGTCCCTCGTGAATAGGTTTAGAGGTTAGGTTAACAGTTTTTTGGAGCTAGAAACTACTCGGTTATTACGCCCTAAATAATGGTTTAGGTTTAGAGGATTCTTAATACTTCAGTTGTTATTAGGCAGATTTCTCTATTGTAAAACTTCACGTGGGAAATCTGCTTAGTTAACGCAGCCCCTGCGTGACGGACTTTTTCCCTCCGGTGAAGTTCCTGTCCTCCTGTTCATTTCAACAATATTCCTTTACCACCAGCAGATTGTGTACGTTACCTTGGACTACATTTGGACACCAGACTTACCTGGAAATCCCACACGATAATTAAAAGACAGGGATTTAACAGACGATTGGGAAAACTTTACGGACTGCTGAACAGAACATCTCTGTTCTAATAACAAATTAAGAAATTACACGACTTTTAATCGTCACACTGAAGGAAAGATGAGCCGGGAATTGGTGTCTTGGGAAAGGGAAATGAGTTCTGCTGACAGGTGACATATTTGTCCTTTGTTCACTTCAGGGTGGAGAAAATCAATGGAATTCCATTCAGAAGCCCTTGTCAGCCATTAAATATCGTCAGAGAGAGGAAATTGCTCTTTTGATTATCTCGAGATATTGTAGTAGTAATACACTCCCTTCCCAATTCAATTGGGATGAACTGCATGATGTATATGTATGAGTAGTGAAATGAGGTAGGGGCTGACTCAACTAAACTTGTTTTTCACGTACTGGAGTTAGACACAGAATACGTTATGGTTGGAGTAGGGGGTTTACTTACGGCCGTACTAAAAAATGCAAATATCTCGGTTCATATTTAAGCTAGCGAAAAAAGGTACATAACAACATTTATAGAAAATTATATTTTCAATAAGATTGGATCTATGTAATTTTATGATCCGAGACATAATAACGGAGATATTAAGAATTTTCGAAATCTCTCCTCTAACTGGTCGGAATTTAGCATCCACTTTGCATAAAACGTTTAAATATCTTGTTTGGTAATTACTAAACAAAAATTGCGACCACCAGAGACAATATTTATAAATATACACTAAAAAAATCTGTAATCTTTTTATGAGTCCCCTCACATACAGGAGTTGAAGGGAACGAGGCTGCAGATAGAATAGCAAAAGAAATAGCTAATTCAAATGGGCCCATGTTGCAAATATATGAACAGACTAACTTAAAAAAATGGTTAAATCAAAGAATCAAAAACAACTGGGAATGTATGTGGGCAGAAGTCCCAACTACAAACAAACTAAGAATAATTAAAACCACGACCAAACCATCGAACAGCTCAATAAGAGGTAACCGTAGAGAAGAAGTTGTTATAGCAAGGTTGAGAATTGGTCACACGAATCTTACTCATGTACACCTTATAACACGAGAACCACCCAAAGTCTGTGAAAGCTGTCAAGTCTCTCTCACGGTTCAACATATTTTAGAAGAATGCCCAACAATTGACCACACATTTCAACAACTAAACATCCCTCGGGTGTCATCAATAGCCTTACAAGACTCACCTGAAATGATAGACAACCAAATTCTGCTCCTAAAAGAGATAAATATTTTCAATCAAATATAATGAACATAAAGAATTTTTGTCGTATATTGTGTAAATAGGTTATTCAGGCTTATATTATTGCATTGTTACGCGTGGGCGTATGTATATATACAAACACATATTTGTAAATAGTATTAGCCCTAATTTAGACTGTATAAGAAGGGTGAGGAAAGGAAAAATAAATAAATATTGTGTATATTGTTATTCCTATAAATTACTTTTGGGGTCTATGTTGTATTGTTGTTAAGTAGATTAATCTCCTTATTAAAGTATCGGAGTGAATGGTACATATATGTAAATAGTTAATTCTAATTTAGTTTCTATTATATCAACAAAAAAAAAGTATATGTATATATATGAGTATGTATATTTAAAAAAAAAATAAGAATAACCAATTGGAAATGTAAAATGTAGTATAGAATTACAAAAATGTATAAGAAAGAAACTATGTAAAGGCAATATATAAACTAACTACGTTTACTTACACAAATTAACAAGGGACCCAAATAAAATATACATCATTATCTATGGAAGGGCGTAATAACCATGCAGTTGATCGGCCCGACAACAATCTCATCTACATCTATAAATATACAGTTTTGAACGGACCTCATTTTTTGTGATCTCCTGTTTGTAGGATTAATGGTCATTGGAGGAAATGTTTGGAAAATCACGGAATGAGTACGACCTCAATAGCTGATTTCCCTCGAGGGAAATCTGGTAAAAGACGATCCTGAAAGGACGTTTGGTTCGTCAGTCTATTTCTTCGGTTAAACTGATTAGTCGTAAGAGTGTAACTGAACAATTGGAGAATGTACCTGAAGTATTGTATAAAATAATGGATTCAATTTCTATTTACTGTATGATCAAGGTATTTAATGAATGTAATGAATATTACCGTTCACTCAGAAATGTATCTTTTTAGCAGATTTCCCTTTAGGGAAATCAGCTATTGAGGTCGTTACTCATGACGCAATTTTCGAAAAATTTCTTCAAATGTCCTACCCAGTAGATGACGAAAATAAGGTCCGTTCAAAATTATATATATATATATATATATATATATATATATATAAATATATATATGTCTGTTAGCGCTCTAACGGTCGTAATTTTTGTCTGATCGTTACGAAACTCGATATTTAACCGTTTTATGTAAAAAGACAGATCAAGTTCGTTAATGGCTGAAATCGGACTAGAGGAAGGGGTGGTTTAGAGTGGGGATTTTGAAAATCCAAAATATCTCCGTTATTATGCATCGGAACGGAAACTTTTATAGAACCAATCTTATTGCAAATTAAATTTACTATAAATATTGTTATATACATGTATTCCCTATCTTGAATATTAACCGAGATATTTGCATTTTTATGAAGTCTATGGGACATGTGGTGGAGGGGCATGTTCGGATTAGTTCGTTAGTTTCCGTTAACTGTTCGGCTCAGGTGGAAGCTTCTTCTAACCTTACCTTACCTTCCTTACTTTGTGAGATTTATGCAAATACGTTCTGTTCATCCGCCCCCCCCCTTTCTTTAGTTCTTGGACTACTAAAATTTGAGTTATCAAAATATAAATTATTCTTAAAATTCAGAAGCCGTTTCAGTTGGGAATTTATTTTAATTAACTGAAAGGTTTCTAATTACCGTTTGTATTTAATCATGGTGGTTTTGTGTTACCAGTATGCAGATTTCTCTATTGTAAAATTTCACATGGGAAATCTGCTTAGTTTACGCAGCCCCATCGTGACGGACTTTCTTCTAAAGAGTCGTTTAAAATGTGCATGTTCATAGTGAAATAGAAATAAGAAAACGCGGGAGTTTAAATAATGAAGCAATTAAAATCAAAGTTGTTAATAATGTAAGATAATTTTTATAGCGGGAATGATAAGCAAATGACAGTTATGAATCAGATTAGTGAGGCAGTTAAGTTTTTTTTTATTAAAAGCTAAATAGTGAAGATAAGGCTGATGTGATGGGTAGAGATGATAAACTTGCCTCACTTCATTACACCGGAATTTTCCCTCTTTTTATCCGCAATAAATCTTTCATCTCTCTTGTTGGTTTGATAGGTGTAGTAGTCATTCATGGTGAGTTGATACTGTACTAGCAACAAAACAATATAAGGTGAGTGGTGGACACACTTCAATGAGAGTTTTAGCAGATTTCCCTTAAGGGAAATCAGCTATTGAGGTTGTACTCATGACGGAATTTTCGACATTTTTCTTCAAATGTCCATCGATCCTACCTAATAGATGACGAAAATGAAGTCCGTTCAGAACTGTATATATATATATATATATATATATATATATATATATATATATATTTGTCTGTTACCGCTCTAGCGGTCGCAATTTTTGTTTGATCGTTACCAAACTCGGAATTTAATCGTTTTATGTAAAAAGGAAGATCAAGTTCGTTAATGGCTGAAATCGGACCAGTGGGAGGGGGGGGTTTAGAGGGGAGGATTTTCAAAAAGTCGAAATATCTCCGTTATTATGCGTCGGATCGAAAAATTGTATAGAATAAATCTTATTGCAAATTCAATTTACTATAAATATTGTTCTATACATTGTTTCTGTATCTTGAATATTAACCGAGATATTTGCATTTGTATTCTGCGTGTGGTCGCCATTAGGCTATGTTCGGACTTTCCGCCGAGAGCTCTGGTGGCCGTTTCCATAACTATTCGTCCCTCGTGAATAGGTTTAGAGGTTAGGTTAACTGTTTTTTGGGGCTAGAAACTACTGGGTTATTACGCCTTAAATAATGTTTTAGGTTTAGAGGTTTCTTACTACTGCAGTTGTTATTAGGCAGATTTCTCTATTGCAAAACCACGTGGGAAATCTGCTTAGTTTACGCAGCCCCTGCGTGACGGATTTTCTACTAAACGATGATATATAGGGTACTAAACTAGGCTAGTGAAATAGGCAAAGAGAAGGATAAGGAGATAGTGCACGCGATTCCCACTAGGTGTCAGTAGCATGCAGGGGAGAGAGCATGGGGAATCTTGAAATAGGGAGGTTGTACTCAATGACGAGAATTTCAATATATTTCCTCAGATGTCCATCGATCCTACTCAGGAGATGACGAAAAATAGGTCCGTTCAAAACTGTGCGTGTGCATAATTTATATATACGTATATACTAGCTAAGGTACCCGGCAATGCACGGGAAATCATTTGATTGACTAATGATGATACTTTTAGCAAGACTTTAGTGCGTACAATTGCACTTGCCCCCACGACTTATTCTTTTTTCCGAATTACCCAAACCTAAAGGGTAACTTTTGGGGATTAATAGAATAGAAATTTAAGTATTGAAGAATAAATGAAAATGTGTTCCTAATCTATCTATCTCCCCTTTTTTGCGCAATTCGAGCCATAATCATGGATAGCATTTATTACAATTAAATATCGTCTAAACAATTATCATCTGAACATATTTCCTGTCAAAAACCAATCCAAGCTCATAGAGTTTAAGCATAGTTTTGTACATAAGATTATATTAGTAATAGTAAATCTCAGTGGAAATCACTTCCAGTAATGCCAGCATTTCACAAGAAATAATTAAACTCCATTAACAGTTCCCGTCAACTTCCGCTCCGGCATGAGGGTTACAAAACGTGGTTTGCCTTAAATTATTCATTCAAAATATTATTTTAATAATTTATCTACCTGATGGAATTAAATAATAGTGGTACCTAAAAATAATTTCATTTATATTCAAAAAGCTAGGTGAGAGGAAGAGATCGTAGCCCTCCCTGAAATCTAAGTACTACTTTAAACAATCATATTAAGTTTAAACCCATATTGCCTTTTTTCATATAACATTATCATTAACGTTTAATTGTAATGATAGTACATATTTCCAAGAACTAATGAAGGGGCGGGGGCGGAGGAACAGAACGTATTTGCATAAATCTCACAAAGTAACGAAGGTAAGGTAAGGTTAGAAACGACAGGTAAGGTTAGAAGAAGCTTCCACTTGAGCGGAGTACCCGACCACAGACTTCATAAAAATGCAAATATCTCGGTTAATATTCAAGATAGAGAATAAATGTATATAACAATATTTATAGTAAACTTAATTTGCAATAAGATTGGTTCTATACAATTTATCGATCCGATGCATAATAACGGAGATATTTCGAATTTTCGAAAATCCCCCCTCTAAACCCCCCTCCCTCTAGTCCGATTTCAGCCATTAACGAACTTGATCTGTCTTTTTACACAAAACGGTTAAATATCGAGTTTCGTAATGATCAAACAAAAATTGCAATATGTGAATGATTGAAAATATGTGAATGTTCACCGAAAACCCAATAGGAAACGAAGTACAGCGATTTTTCATATAAAGCCTCCCTTACAATCGCCACTCTAAGTCGTCCCTAAAAATTTTGAAATAGCTTAAATTCATAGAAGAGTTAATACTAATTCACATGTGGAATTTTTTTTAGTCAGAGTTTACTAAAAACCGATAATTATCGGTTAATATTCATGGTACCGAAAATATGTTTACAACAACATTTATAGGGTATTAAATTTGTAATAAGATTGGTTTTATACACTTTTTCGATCCGACTTAAAATAACCACTCCCAATTATCCTATTTCAGTCATTAACGAATATGAACTTATTTTTAAACCATAAAAGGATTAAATGTCGAGTTTGGTAACGATCACACAAAAATTGTGACCGCTATAGACGAATTTCAGACCTCATTTTCATTATCTCCTGGGTAGGATCGGGACATTTGGGGAAATTATTCAAAAATAGCATCATGAGTACAAGCTCAATAGCTGGTTTCCCTTGTGGGAAATCGGCTAAAACAGATGTAATGGGAGGCGGTGTACTCGTATTTGCCCTTCCAAAACACGAACAGAATTATGGAGGACCTCTAAACAGAGTTTTGAATGGGGAATTTTTTTAGTAAATGAAGAGGATATATGGAAAATGGTGTGTTTGCCGGGAGGAAATATATTTCCGTTTGCAGGCAAAAGAACCGCAAGGATATTAATGGCTGGCTGCCCTGACCACAGGTGACGAGCTAGCTTTAACGGCCGCATAATACCCTCAGAACAGAGCTTTGCCCGAAATAAGCTTAGCGCAAAATCATGCTTTTAGCCCTTTTCTAAGCAAAGTTCCATTATTTAATTTCACCTCAATTTTCCCTAAGTGACCCCCGCAGTCTCAGTTCTGACGAGTTTATATCCTCTTAACCATCATGAGTATAATTAACTTCCAAAATTTGTTCTGTCAAGTTAAAGATCTGATATTAATGAAAGCATCCTTAACAATCCCTAAGGGAAATCTGTATTTTATAATCTAATTAAAAAGAAAAGGGAGAAAAAAAGGAATACTTAATACAGATTGTTTTCGTAGTGATTACTTGAGTTTAATTTGCTCAAAGTTTGGTTAATCCACTTTTCCTAATAGCCAAGTACCAACCCTTAAATTTTAAGAGGATGAGAACTAATTTGAACAAAGAACTTTCTTTCTTAACCTTCCCTCATTATTATGAGTAGTAAGAGCAAAGCACCGTAGAGTACTAATTTAAAATACATTCTGATTTAAGACAAAAGTTTATTTTGCGAATTTTTCATGAATTGTACAACTGCTTTGAGTTTCACAGCAAGCTTCGTGGGCATTATGACTTTTTTTATCCTCCTGGAAAACCGCCTAACATTAATGCGAATGGTACCCATAGGCGCTTTTTATTTGATTTTTTTTTTTGTATTTAGAAGACAGTTTAGGAATAATGGATATATTAATCCTTCGCACTGTCGCAGTGGAAATATTTGCCCGCAATATGCTGAGTGGTTTTAGCATAATTCCCTTTAGGGAAATCAGTTATTGAGGCTGCACTCTTGATGCGAATTTCGAAAATTTAAATCTCCATTAATCCTACCCAGAAGATAACGGAAATGAGTTAAATTAAAAATTATATATATATATATATATATATATATATATATATATATATATATATATATACTAGTTATGTTACCCGGCTTTTCCCGGGCGGGAATTCATTTAAAGCTGAATGATGATGGTATTTTTTTGGCAAGGCTTTACGTTGCACAATATTATGACATTTCCCCAGCCCAGTGTTTAGGTTTTATACCCAACTTTGCTGTGGATTTGTTAATATACAAATTCTTTGTCACGTAAGGCTTCACTGTCCTCAATATTTTTATATTTCCCGTCTCCTGTTCATGTAGTTTATTTTTTGTTTTTAATCGACTTAATCGACCATATAGTTCATAACCATTGAAAGTATTCTGTCTTCCAGACCATGTATGGTTAAAAGTTCCTTTTATTCCGGAACAAAATCCAACGGTCTGAACTCACGTTCGAACTTAAAAATTTTAATATAGCTTATAATCATGGAAGATTTAATGCTAATTCAAATACCTACTTTTGTTTAGTTCGGTTCAATCGTTAGTGCCAAATAGAATTGTTGGCTCCCGCTAAAGTTTTAGTGTATATCTCGTTTATACTTTGTTATAAGACAAAAGTGAATATAACAAAAGTAACTTCAAATAAAAAAATAAACTACTTTTGTCATGTGCATATTAGCAGAAAAACGAATACAGAACGAAATACTGCTATTTTTAAATTCAGGCCTCCCTTACAACCCCTACCCCTGCCCGTCCCTAGAAATGTTGGTACAGCTTATTATAATGAAAGCGTTAGTCCTAATACACATACCGAGTTTTATTTAGTTCGGTTGAGTCTTTAGTGCAAAATAAAATTTTTCACATCCGCTATAGGTTTTAGCTCATATCTCGTTTATAATTCGGTATAGGAAAAAAGTGTATATAACAAAAGTTAATCTAAATAACAAAATAAACAACTTTATAATATCGCTATTTTTAATTTCAGGCCTCCCTTATAGCCCCCACTCCTGTTCGTCTCAGAGAATAATAATATAGCCTAAATTCTAAGTTGGGTTAGTAGTAATATACATACCAAGTTTCATAAAATTCAATTCAGCCGGTTATGCGTGAAAATGTAACAAACAAACAGATGCCAAAGCTACCAATTGCACATATCGTTCTATGACATGTGAAATGAAAAAGTATCGTGAAATTTCGAGAAACAAATCAATGTACAGACAGATGTTACATGTATGTATGTGTGTGTGTGTGTGTGTGTGTGTGTGTATGTTACGCTCTAGCTTTATTTTTCAATAAAGTCTAGGAAGAAAAAAACAGTTTAGATGGTGACCCATGCATTATTATATGAAGAAAAAACAAATTTGAACAGGTTTTCGGATACAAGGATACAATTTTTGAAAATGTCCGCTAATACCTCAAGGCATACGTATGTATTATTTGGGAATATAATTTATCGTTTTAGCAGATTTCTCGTAGGTCATACAATTTTTCTTCAAATGTCCATCGATACAATCTAGGAGATGACGAAAATGAGGTCCGTTCAAAATTGTATATATATATATATATATATATATATATATATATATATATATATATATATTTGTCAGTAAACCCTCTAGCTCGTAATTGTTGTTTGATCGTTACCAAACTCGATATTTAATCGTTTTATGCAATAATAAAAATTTAGTTCGTTAATGGCTGAAATCGGACAGGGGAGAGGGGGGGGGTTTAGAGAGAGAGAGAGAGAGAGAGAGAGAGAGAGAGAGAGAGAGAGAGAGAGAGAGAGAGAGAGAGAGAGAGAGAGAGAGAGAGAGAGAATTTCGAAAAATCTCCGTTATTATTCGCCTGATGAATATATTTCATAGAACCAATCATATTGCACATGTAATGTTCTATAAATGTTGTCATGTACGGTTTTTCACTATCTTTAATATTAAACCAGATATTTGCATTTTTTAGTTTTCGGCCTTCAGTAAACCCCCACTCCTACTCATGCCATGTTAACAACAAGCTGTTATATTAGGAAGCACTTTATTTAAAGCCTAAATACCAAATATTGTTCTCATTGAGCTTTTAGATCTTGAGATACGTGGGAAATCTGCTTAGTTATCGCAGCCCCTGCTTGACGGACTTTTCCTTCTATGCTTGTTTTCGTGATTTCCTTATTTTATATCAGAATAGGCAGAAAGATGAGGATCACTAGTGTGTCTTGCTGCTAGAAATCTGCTTTGTTTACGCAGTCCGTGCGCGACGGACTTCATTTAATGGTTGAAAGGCACATATACCGTGATGTAGCTTTCTCAAGTTACTGCTCCAATCTGTCCCTTGTAGTTTGACCTTCTACTCCTTTGATATATATATTTTAGCTGGAGAACCCCATTTTGGGCAAGACCTTTGCAAGACATTGCAAAATGTATCAAAGGCGAAAGAGGTGAGAGGCAGGAGAGAAAAGTTACAGCCCTCTATAAATAAATACATGAACTGCCCGCGACTCGCCTGAATAAATAAATCATCCCCTTTTGAAGAGTTTCTCTGCGGTAATAACTTGATTCAGGCCGGCCGTATTCTATTACTTGGTGTCCGAGGTTTCCCACAAAAATAGACTCGGCGACGACTAAAGTATGACACGCAGGGGCTACGTAAACTAAGCTGATTTCTCACGTGCTGGTAATAGACACTTGAGACCTAATCTCACCACGTAATCTGTGTAATAAGTAAAAAATTAATGGCGTAAAAATATGTGGCTGCGTTAACTAAGCAGATTTCCCACGTGCGCCACGTATTTGCATTTATCTCAAAAAGTAAAAGTTCAATGAGAACAATATTTGGTTAAAAATCAAGATAAGGAAAAAACGTACATAAGAACATTACATTTGAAGACCCCAGGCAAAGAACATTCTAAGTCACTTTTTCTTACTTTTGAGTAAATTGAAAATTAGTCTTTGAAACGTCATATGAAAATTGAGAATTGATATTTATTGAACAATAAATTTTTTTTGTACTGATCAAATAGATTTAAATTCGAAATAAAACTGTTCAATCTCCATTTTTGGTTATATTTATTAAAAAAAAATAAATCAAACATAATGTCATAAAAAACAGTGAAAAAACAGTCTAAGTCAGTTGAAACATGGAAATAACATTCTATGTTCATACATAGGTTATTGGGAATTTATAAACTTTACATAAGAACACATTAAAAAAGTCAAAGAATATAAGTGAATATTTAAGATTATTGAACACATTTCTGTAGAATTCGTATGATACTGGATTATTTGGATATAATTCAGAATACATTTTATAAAGTTTATTAATGTTTAGATCTTCAAAGAGGTACACTTTACTGGGTTTTTTTAAACTGTAGTGCGATTTTTGTCCCTTTAAAGAAGATAGATGTTCGTGGACCTTATCCAGTGTTTCTTTTGGTTTCGAATGTTTTCTGTTTTTGTGTTTGCCTCGTTGATCAACTGGAGCTTTTCCAGTGGTATTCAAAGATTTTTTAATCGTATTAATTGTTTGGTTTGTAATTCCATGCAATGATATGAATGCTTTTTGACAGGCAGTGATTTCCTTGACTTTCCCATCTGTCAAAGTCCTTACCTTGTATTCGTAAGAGAATTCTTTAAGAGAAGTAGAATCACTTCATTCACTCGAGGCCTACGCTGTTTGATCGGTAAGACACTAATAAACCCAGTTAAATGTTCCATTTGTTTATTTTAGTCCGCCATTAGATTAAATTGTTCCAATAGTTTGTCTCTTTCCTTTTCTTTGATTGTTTCAAAGCATTTAAAGAGCTTACAATTACACGGATCACCAGGCGTGTGTGACATGGCACTGATTCTCTTCGTTGCGTCTGATATTCTTCCATATTTCCTCTTTGTTGTAGCCATTGCAGTAATATTTTCGTTCATTTTTATCACTATCCACTATTAATAATAAGTTAAAATTCAATGAATTGACTTAAATAACCCACAATCACTGACAAAGAAGTACGTAAAACTGAGAGATTCTGTTAAACATAGAATGTTATTTCAAAGTAACTTGAACAGCTGATAGTGACATAGAATATTCTTCCACTGTAAATCAATCAGCTGGTTGAACATAGAATGATATTTCCCTGTATATGATTTTTTCCAGCTTTAATAACGGTGACACAGAAAGTTCTTTCCCCTTGATGAGTAGACTAGGTTGTAGTACTCGGCCTT
This sequence comes from Riptortus pedestris, assembly GCA_019009955.1. Classification (NCBI taxonomy): domain Eukaryota; kingdom Metazoa; phylum Arthropoda; class Insecta; order Hemiptera; family Alydidae; genus Riptortus; species Riptortus pedestris. The sequence goes on along the minus strand of CM032233.1, from coordinate 131,300,464 downwards.
AGCTACTAGATAGCGCGAAAACCTCATTTTTGAAAAGAATTGACTTAGAATGTTCTTTGCTTGTGGTCTTCATTTGCAAAATAAATTAGTTCTATATAATTTTTCGAGCAGACGCATAATAACGGAGATATTAAGAATTTTCAAAATCCCCCCCCTCTCCCTAGTCCGATTTCAGCCATCAAGGAACTTGATCTATTTTTTTGCATAAAACGTATAAATATCAAGTTTGGTAACGATCAAATAAAAATTACGACCACTAGAGCGTCGTAGACAAATATATAAATATATATATATATATATATATATATATATATATGTATATATATATATATATATATATATATATATATATATATATAATAGGACCTCATTTTCATCATCTCCTAAGTAGGATCGATGGACATTTGAGGAAATGGTTTGAATGAGTCCAACCTCTATAGCTGATTTCCCTTAGTGTAAATTAGAAGATTTGAAAAATGTGTATATTTATATTTGTATAGGAGAGGGTTGTTTTAAGAGGTAGAATTTTGACAATATCTCCGCCATTATACGTGGGATCGAAAAATTGTATAAAATCAATCTTTTTACAAATAAATTTTACTATTAATATTGTTATATAGATTTATTTATTTTTTTTAGTTTTCAGCCTTCAAGTAACCCCCACTCCGACTAATGTCATATTAGCAAGAAGCTGTTATATCTTGAACCATTTTATTCCTAGCTTACATACGAAATATTGATTCCATTGAACGTTTACTTTGTGAGATACATGCAAAAATGAAAAATGCCTAGAACAACTGTTGTAGATCAATTGAAACAGAGGAATATCGAGCATGGAATAGGAGAAATAAATATTTTCGATTCACGACAGCAAAACACTAATTGATGGTTCTACAATATCTTACTTTCGTGAATCGAAAATTTTAATTTCTACTATTTCATGCTCGATATTTTTCTGTTTCATTCCACACTAAAGTTCGTATTAGTTAATGGCTGAAATCAGTGGTGGAATAGGGGAGGGGATTTGGAAAATTCGAAATATTGCTGTCATTATGAGTCGTGTCGCAAAATGTTATAGAACCAGTCTTGTTAAGCTACAATAGTTGTTTTATGCATTTTTCGTAGCTCAAGTATTAAGCGAGTTCTTCGTACTTCTCTGTTTTAGCAGATTTCCTTTAGATTGAGGTCGTACTAATGACGCGATTTTTGAAAAAATCTTCAAATGTCCTTCGATCCTTCCCAGGAGATCACAAAAATGAGGTCCGTTCAAAATTATATATTATATATATATATATATATATATATATATATATATATATATATATATATTTATATATGTCTGTTGACGCTCTAGCAGTCGCAATTATTGTTTGATCGTTACCAAACTCGATATTTAAACGTTTTATGTAAAAAGATAGATCAAGTTCGTTAATGGCTGAAATCTGACCAGGGAGAGGGGGGTTTAGAGGGGGGATTTTCGAAAATTCGAAATATTTCCGTTACTATACGTCGAATAGAAAAATTGTATAGAATCTTATTGCACATTAAATTTACTATAAATATTGTTATATACATTTATTCTCCATCATGCATATTTATTAAGTTTGGGCGTATAACGGACGAGAGGAGCTCGCCAAAAGCTAGTCAGTCGTTTTCGTAACTGTTCGGCTCTCGCATGGAGATTTCTCTATTGTGAAACTTCACGTGGGGAATCTGCTTAGTTTACGCAGCCCCTGCGAGACGGACTTTTTTACGTAGAAATAGAGAATTTTTGATGAGATGAGATCACAAGCGAGTTATACGGGTATGGAGAATCTGATTAGTTTACGCAGCACCTGCGTGATGGATTTTTTTTTTTTTTTTTTTTTAAAAAAGTTCAAGTGTAGCTGAGTATTTTTCTATATGTTCGATGCTGGTTGTCCTGTTTTGCTCGCTAATTCAGACACAATACGCTAAAAGTGTTGTTTGTTGTAAGCCCTTGGTATAAAAGAGCTTTATATTTTAATTAATTAATCCTTGTGACTTGAGATTTAGCGGCAAGTTATTTAATAAGTAGGAGGGTGGGTTGGGGGTAGAGGGAATGGGATGAAGCTAATTTGCTCCTGTATTGCCCTTCAAGGGGAGGATTAGCCCTCGGGGAAGTGGCTTCTAGCTAATCCTTTGTTGAATGAAAAGGGGAAGGCCCTCGTCTCCACACAAGAGCTGGTCACGTCCTCTCTAAAACTTGTTTACTTTCAGCACTTGCCTGATGTAATAAAGGGAGGCTTTCTTATTCTTTTTTTTTTTTTTTATGTGTGACGTACATTAGGACTTTATAGAATTTAAGAGTATAATGTTTGAGCCCACATTCAAACGGGCAAAGGAAATAAAAATCTGATGTGTATACATCATTTCTTTGTGCTATTGAATTATACACAATTTTAGCAGATTTCCCTTAAGGGAAATCAGCTATTGAGGTCGTACTCATGACGCGATTTTCGACATTTTTCTTCAAATGTCCATCGATCCTACCTCAGAGATGACGAAAATGAGGTCCGTTCAAAACTGTATACATATATATATCTTTATATATATAAAATTGTAACCTCTGTCTGTACATTGATTTTTTCTCGAAATTTCATGATAACTTTTCGTTTCACATGTCATAGACGCCATAACTGCATTTTGTTTCTTTGGTGTCTGTTTGTTTGTTTGTTACCTTTTCACGCATAAACAGCTGAACCAAATTTTATGAAACTTGGTATGTTTATTACTACTAACCCAACTAAGACTTTAGGCTATATTAATTTTCTCTGAGAAAAACAGGAGTGGGGGGTTATAAGGAAGGCCTGAAATTAAAAATAGTGATATTTTGTTTCCTATTGGTTTTTCGGCAAATATGCACATAACAAATGTTGTTTATTTTGTTATTTAGAGTAATTTTTGTTATATGCACTTTCGTTGTATACCGAAGTATAAATGCGTTATACGCTAAAAATTATAGCGGGAGTCAACAATTTTATTTGGCACAAAAACTTCAACCAAACTAAATACAACTCGGTATGTGTATTAACACAAATGTGTCCATGATAGTAAGCCGTACCAACATGTCTAGGGACGAGCAGGAGTGGGGATTGTAAGAAAGGACTGAAATTAAAAATAGCGATTTTCATAACAAATAATTTTATAAATAACAAATCCACAGCAACGACGGGAACGACGGGTATACATCGGGAAATGTTTAAATATTGTGGAAAGTAAAGGCTTGCCAAAAAAAAAAATACCATTATAATTAGACCTCAAATGAATTCCCGAGTGAAGCCGAGTTCCTTAGCTAGTATGTATATATATATATATATATATATATATATATATATATATATATATATATATATATATACACTCTAGCGGTCGCAATTATTGTTTAATCGTTACCAAACTCGATATTTAGTCGTTTATGTAAAAAGAAAGATCAAGTTCGTTAACGGCTGAAATCGGACTAGGGGGAAGGGGGGTTTAGAGGGGGAGAATTTTGAAAATTCGAAATTTCTCCGTTACTGAACGTCGGATCGGAACAATGTATAGAACCATTCTTATAGGAATTTAAATGTCCTATAAATATTGTTATGTCTATTTATTCTCTATCTTGAATATTAACCCAGATATTTGCATTTTTCAGTTTTCAGCCTTCAGCAAACCCCCACTTCTACTCATGTCACATAAACAATACTCGGTTATGTAATAAACCACATCATTCAAAGCTTAAATACCAAATATTGTATTCATGAGACATTTATTATACGAGATACATGCAAATATGTTCTGTTGACCCCCCCCCTTCTTAAGTTTTTAGACTACTTAAATTTGATTGATTACTATAAAAAATATTCTGATTCATTATAAATTACAGTACTAGATATAGTAAATAGTTTTCCATCAAATTAATACGTCATATTCAGATATATTACAGTAACTGTTATTCTTTCCAGCAAGAAGTTGGCAGAACTGTTCGTTTCCCGTCAGGAAGTTTCTTACTATCGTTTGTATTTATTCACTTAATATTCTCGGTGGTGGTGTGTTACCGCTATGTAGATTTATCTATTGTTAAACTTCACGCGGGAAATCTGCTTAGTTTACGCAGCGCCTGCATGACGGATTTTTTTTTTATTATACTTTATTTAAAATTATTACTCACAAGAGAAAGGCTTACTCACTATCCAATAAAGTCCGCCACAAAGGCTGCGTTAACTAAGCAGGTTTCCCACGTGCTCGAATAACGCACTTGTGATCTCATCTCACCACATATTCTATATTTCTATGTAAAAAAAAACCGATGATTTGAAGGTTGGCAGAGTGTTACTGAAGGCTGAAGATAAGAAAGTACGAAGAACTCGCTTAATATTTCAGTTACGAAAAAATGCCTAGTATAACAATTGTAGATCATCAATAGTTTGACAAGATAGGTTCTATAACATTTTACGATCCGACCCATAATAACGGAGATATTTTGAATTTTCGACCCCCCCCCATTTTATCTCCGATTTCAGCAAATAACTAATATGATATATAAAATTGTAACCTCTATCTGTGCATTGATTTTTTCTCAAAATTTCACGATAGCTTTTCGTTTCACATGTCATAGACGCCATAACTGCATTTTGTTTCTTTCGTGTATGTTTGTTTATTTGATTGTCACCTTTTCACGCATAAACGGCTGAACCGAATTTTATGAAACTTGGTATGTATATTACTACTAACCCAACTTAGACTTTAGGTCATATTAAAATTCTCTGAGGTGAACAGGAATGGGGGTTATAAGCGAGGACTGAAATTAAAAATAGCGATATTTCGTTTCCTATTGGTTTTTCGGCAAGTATGAACACAACAAAAGTTGTTTATTTTGTTATTTAGAGTAACTTTTGTTATATACACTTTTTTCGTATAACGTATTATAAACGAGATATGCGCTAAAACCTATAGCGGAAGTGAGCAATTTTATTTGGCACAAAAGACTCAACCGAACTAAATAAAACTCGGTATGTGTATTAGCACAAACACCTTCATTATAAAAAGCCATACCAACATTTCTAGAGACGGGCAGGAGTGGGGGCTGTAAGGGAGGCCTGAAATTAAAAATAGTGATATTTCGTTTCCTATTGGGGTTTCTGCAAATAAGCACATGACAAAAGTTGTTTACTTTGTTATTTAAAGTAACTTTTGATATATTCACTTTTGTCGTATAAGAATGTATAAACGAGATATACACTAAATACTAAAGCGGGAGCCAACAATTTTGTTGGGTACTAACTATTGGGCCGAAATTAACAAAACTCGGTATGTGAATTAGCATTAATTCTTCCATGATTATAAGCTATATTAAAATTTGTAGGTCCAAACGGGAGTGGGGGTTACAAGGGAAGCCTGAAATAAAAACTCGCGATATTTCATTGTCTATTTGTTTTTCTATAAATGTCTTCATTACAAACGTTGTTTACTTTGTTATTTAGAGTTACTTTTGTTTTATACATTTTTTTCGGGAACAATGTATGAAGTAAGTAATTCGCGTAGAAATATTGATATGTTCAACAATTCTTTATAATATCAACTACCAGATACCTCACCTGGAATAATAAATTCAAATCTACAATTCAAATCTACCTGTGTATGTACAATGCACAGGAGACGGGAAATATGACAATATGGAGGACAGTGAAGTCTTACATAAAAAATTAATTTTATTATTACCTAATCCACAGCAACCCACGGGTATAGACCCTAAAGATTGGGACGGGTAAATGTCAAAATATTGTGCAAAGTAAACCCTTGCCAAAAAAATACCATCACCATTCAGCCTCAAATGAATTCCCGGTCGAAGCCGGGTATCTGAGCTAGTAACTAATATGATGAGTTAAATATCGAGTACAGTATAAATCAAATAAATTGGCTTCTAGCTAATTCTTTATTGAATGAAAAAGGCCCTCGTCTCCACACAAGAGCTGGACACATCTCCTGTTAAACATGTTTACTTTCAGCACTTCCGTGAAAAGGTGGGTTTCTAATTTTTTTTTTTATTTATTTATTTATTTATTTATTTTTTTGGTATGTGTGACAGTCATCAGGACATTATTGATATTAGAGTATAATGTTTGAGCCCACTTTCAAACGGGCAAAGGAAACAAATCTGATGTGGGCACATCACTTCTTTGTGTTATGATATTTCATTTAAACTTGCTCAAACCAGAATGGCTTACTCACTATCCAAAAAAGTCCGTCACGCAGGGGCTGCGTTAACTAAGCAGATTTCCCACGTGTTCGAATAACAAATTTGTTATCTCTTCTCACTACATATTCAGTAAATGTTCGATACATTTATTCTTTATCTTGAATATTAACCGGGATATTTGCATTTTTATTAAATGTGTGGGGATAAGGGACGAAATGAGATCGGCTATTACCGGTTCTGTTGGTGAGAATTCATCAAACATTAGTTCGGCCGTTTCCGTAACTGTTCGGCTCTCGTAAAATTAGTTTAGAGACTCTTGTAAGCTGTTCTTGAGATATATTCAGTTGGGTTCTGTTCATCCCCCCCCCCTTCTTTAGTTCTAAAATTTGAGTAGCTAAAATATAAATTATTCTGATTCATAATAAAATACAGTACTATATATAGTAAATAGCTTGCAATAAAGATAATATGTTATATTCAGATATATATTAGTAATTGTTTTTCTTTCCGGTGAAGAATATGTCTTTCTATCTGTTCAGCTGTGAGTGGTTGGCAGAGATGTTTGTTTACAATTCAGAAGCCGTTTCCGTTGGGAGCTTATTAACACGTTCAGGACGGACATCAAAAATGTGGACTATCCACAAGTACGGCACGGGGTCAATTGACCCCGTGGTGCAACTATCCACAAGGACGGCACGGGGTCAGTCGACCCCGTACTTACGTCCCTTTTTAATGCGCTACTACAACTCGAAAAATGAACTAAATTGCTATATTCAAACATTTTTTTACTCTTTGGACATCAAAAAATATATGGCAGTCGCAGGCCGTGTTTTCATCAATTTTTTGTTACGTGACTTAGAAATGAATATTTACCTTACATTTTTCACCTTGTCGGGAACTTTTTTTCTCCTTAGTGTGATAATTTTGGTGATCAACAAAGGATTTTATTTTTTTTTATACTTTAAAATGGGTGAATATGATTTAACTTTAAATTACGACACATTACAATCAAAATTTATTAGTTTATAAAGATAAAATTACAAAACGAGAAAAACAAACTAGGAACTAGGAGATTAGTTTAAACAAATAATTGGAAAATAAACATAATAAAGAAAAAATATGAATAAACGAATAATTATTTTGTAATTAACAATTCTTCATTATCACAATGGTTAGGACATAGATTTATGGCAGTTGTTGAAGCATTGTAGACAAAGTGACTTCATGTTGCACTCTTCACAATACGTTCTAACTTTTTTGTCTGCTTATTTAGAGGATAATTTTTTTCTTAATTTTTCGAAACACCCGGAACACTTTTTTAATAAACCTAAATCCACTAATTGTCGGCCACGTGATTTGCTCATTATACAGATTAATGTTTCGAAACGACAGCAAAAAGTAAACTGAAAGGGGAGGGACGCGTTCTGTCATTTACATAAGCCTTTGTAAATAACAGAACAAGCGGTTCACAGGAAAAGCACGGGAAATAACACGGGGCTGTATGAGCCCGTGCCGGACTAGAGCCCAAATACCACTCTCCAGGCCGGCACGGGGTCATAAAGCCCCGTGCATTTTTTCAATGATATACGACGTATTTTTTGGATTTGAAATGCATAAACGTACTATTTTTAATTATATTTACTAGTACAAAGCAAAAACCGTCAAAGTATTTTTTGAACGTTTATCTTCAAAACCACCCGTCCTGGGAGACAGTTACGTACGGGGTCAATTGACCCCGTGCCGTCCTTAACGTGTTAAAATTAACTGAGATTTCTCATTGCCGTTTGTATTTACTCACGTTGGTGTTAAGAGTTACCAGTACGTAGATTTCTCTATTGTAAGACGTCACGTGGGAAATCTGCTAAGTTTACGCAGCCCCGCATGACGGACGTTTTTTTAGTCGTTTAGAGAAATTCGATATAAAAATATTTGTAGATAATTTTGAACAGACCTCATTTTCGTCATCTCCACGGTAGGGTCTATGGATATTTGAAGAAACGTTTCGGCAATTTCTTCACGAATACTACCTCAATAGTTGATTTCTCTCAAGGTAAATCTGCGAAAATTGTTGCTCTACAATTGTTGTGTTATACGTTTTCACGTAACTCAAATATTAAGTGAGTTATTTGTACCTTCTTGTTTTCAGCCTTTATTAAGTCCCAACTTGAATTCAAGAGATATCTACTTAGAAATAGAGAATATATGGTGAAATGAGACCATCAGTCACCTTCTCGGTAGGTTCTTCAATAGATCTGGGAAATCTGAAAACAAAAAATAAAAAAATTAATCATTTGGCAACCTAGAGTCTAATTCATATGCTTTCTCTTTAAATAATCCGATGAGCGGGAGATGAAAGGCTTTAGGAGGGTTTAACCTCATTTCTCTCGGATAATCAGATCATAATTAAGCCCGAGGTAGTACAGTTGGTCGACAAACTTTGCAGACACCCAGTCTACAGGGGTTGTTGTGTAGGGGCAGAAGGCAATTCTCACCCCCACTCTAATTAAACTGCAAAAGACAGCAATCAGGTCCATATTCAATAGAAAGTCGACAGATTCCTGTCGGCCACTACTCAAGGAAAAAACTTCTGTCAGGCAGAGCTGAGTCAACTAAGCAGATTTCCCTCATGAAGTTTAACAATAGATAAATATATATAATAGTAACACAACAGCACAGTCAACATCAAGTGAACAAATACAAACCTCCAGACGTGAAGCGTCTGAAACGTAAAAAAACAGGTGTGCCACGTGGAAGATAAACAATTACTGAAATATATCAAAATGTAACATATTAATTTTATTTAAAACTATTTACTCTATATCTAGTACTGTAATTTATAATTTATCAGAATTTTTTTATCTCAATCAATCAAATTTTAGTTGTCCAAGAACTTAACACGGTGGTGGGGCATCAGAACGTATTGGCACTTACAATAAAGGTATCTTGAAAACCATAAGAGGTATTTAAGCTTTTTTAAGGGATTTAAGGGAAACCTGGTATTGAGGTTGTACTCATGACGCGATTTTCAAAAAAGGTTTGGGGGTCAGAGGGGGGAATTTCGCAAATTCGATATATCTCGGTTACTATACGTCGGATCGAAAAATAGTACAAAACCAATCTAATACTGTAATACTGCTGTGATACCAGTAAGTAGATTTATCTATTGTTAAACTTCTGACGGAAATCTGCTTAGTTTACGCAGCCCCTGCGTGACGGACGTTTTAGCAGATTTCTCTTAAGGGAAATCAGCTATTGAGGTCGTTACTCATGACGCAATTTTCGAAAATTTTCTTCAAATGTCCATCGATTCTACCCAGGGGGATGACGAAAATGAGTTCCGTTCAAAATTATATATATATATATATATATATATATATATATATATATATATATATATCTATATATATATTTGTCTGTTAACGCTCTAGCGGTCGCAATTTTTGTTTGATCTTTACCAAACTCGATTTTTAAACGTTCTGTGCAAAAAGACAGATCAAGTTCGCTAATGGCTGAAATCAGACCAGTGGGCAGTTGGGTTTAGAAGGGAGGATTTTCGAAAATTCGAAATATCTCCGTTACCATACGTCGGATAGAAAAATTGTATAGAATCTTATTGCACATTAAATTTACTATAAATATTGTTATATACATTTATTCTCCATCATGAATAATAACCGAGATATTTGCATATTTATTAAGTTTGGGCGTATAACGGACGAGAGTGAGTTCCCGGCCAAAAGCTAGTTCGGCCCTTTGCCGCAACTGTTCGGCTCTCGTATGGAGATTTTCCTATTGTATAACTTCACGTGGGAAATCTGCTTAATTTACGCAGCCCCTGCTTGACGGACGTTTTTAATATTCAGCATTCAGTAAACCCCTATTCGTACTCATGTCATATTATCAATAATTTGTTGTGTGATGAACCAATTTATTCTAAGCTCAAATACCAAATATTGATTTCAAGATAACTTCATTATGCCATGAACTGAAATTTTACGTTGTTGTGTCGAAAATGTTTATTTGATCTATACCATACTCAATATTTGTCACTGAAAATCATACGAAATGATTTGAAAATATCAAAATATTTGTGTTATTGTGAGTGGATTCGAAAAAGTGTATGAAACCAATCTCGTTAAAATATTGATGCTCTACAATTGTTGTTCTATACATTTTTTCGTAACTAATATATGAACTCGTACTTTCATCTTTTCAGCCTTTAGTAAACCCCAAATATTTGTTGAAATGATATCAGTACTGTCATTATGTCGTGTATTAGGAGTAAATTACTTATGAACGTGCAGTCCAGGCCCGGCAGAGGAAATAGAAGGGAAATGTAGGAGTGACCCCCCCCCCTCTCTGTCGGGGGAAATAGCCACCACTCCAGGAGTGGGCTGTCATTATTTAATTCTACGCTGCTACAGTTTCGGACAACCGCATGCTCACCATAGCACGTCAAACTTCAGACTTCGACCTGTAGCTACATTACATTTCAAGTACAAACGCGAAATTGCTGCCGATATTAGCAGATTTCACTTAAGGGAAATCAGCTATTCAGGTCGAACTCATGATGCGATTTTGGAAATGTCCTCAAATGTCCATCGATTCTACCAAGGAGATGACGAAAATGAAGTCCACTCAAAATTATATATATACTAGCTCAGATACCCGGCTTCGCCCGGGAATTGATTTGAGGCTGAATGGTGAAGGTATTTTATTAGCAAGGCTTTACTTTGCACAACATTTTGACATTTATCCGCCCCAGTGTTTAGGGTCTATACCCGTCGTTGCTGTGGATTTGTTAATAATAAAATTCTAGGAAAAGACTTCACTGTCCTCCATATTGTCATTTTCCCGTCTCCTGTGCATTAAACATAGATTTGAATTATTAAAGACAAAATATTTACATAGATTTGAATTAATTTTTCCAGGTGAGGTACCTGGTAGTTCATATTGGAAAGAATTGTTGAGTATATCAATATTTCTACGCTAATTACTTACTTCATACATTGCTCCCGAAATAATGTATAAAACAAAAGTTACTCTAAATAACAAAGTAAACAACTTTTGTTATGTTCATATTTGCCGAAAAACGAATAGAAAACGAAATACCGCTATTTTTAATTTCTTGCTTCCCTTATAACCCCCACTCCTGCCCGTCCCTAGAAACGTTGGTATGGCTTATTATAATGAAAGCGTTAGTGCTAATACATATACCGAGTTTTATTTATTTCGGTTGAGTCATTGGTACCAAATAAAATTGTTCACTTCCGGTATAGGTTTTAGCGTATATCTCGTTTATAATTCGGTATACGAAAAAAAGTGTATATAACAAAATTTACTCTAAATAACAAAATAAATAACTTTTGTTATGTGCATATTTGCCGAAAAACCAATAGGAAACGAAATATCGCTATTTTTAATTTCAGGCCTCCCTTATAACCCCCACTCCTGTTTGTCTTAGAGAACAATAATATAGCCTAAAGTCTAAGTTGGGCTAGTAGTAATATACATACCAAGTTTCATAAAATTCGGTTCAGCCGTTTATACGTGAAAAGGTAACAAACAAACAAACAAACAAACAAACATACACGAAAGAAACAAAATGCAGTTTTGGTGTCTATGACATGTGAAACGAAAAGTTATCGTGAAATTTCGCGAAAAAAATCAATGTACAGACAGAGGTTACAATTTTATATATATACTAGCTCAGATACCCGGCGATGCCCGGGAAATTATTGTTGACTGACTAATGATGGTATTTTGATAGTAAGACTTCAATGTGTACAATTACACTTCCCTCCACGACGTAATGATTTTCCGAAATAGCCAACCCTGAAGGGTAACTTTTGGGGATTAATAGAACAGAAATTTTAGTTTTGAAGGATAAATGAAAATGTGTTCCTAATTAATCCTTCTACACTTTATGACTCACCGTTTTTCAATAATTCAAACCATAATCATGGGTAGCATTTATTACAATTAAATATCATCCATAATGAACATATTTTCTTTCAAAGGCCTACCCGAGCTCAAATAGTTCAGGCAAAGTTTTATATGCAAGATTATATTTGTAATAGTGAATCTCACTGGAAATCACTTCCAGCAATGCCAGACGGGAAATAAGTAAACTCAATTAACTGGTAAGGCAGCCGTCATCTTCTGCTCCCGCATTAGACTTCTCGCTTTTCAGCCTCTTTTATAATCCCCACTCCCGTTTGGACCTAAAATTTTAAATATAGCTTATAATCATGGAAGATTTAATGCTAATTGACATACCGAGTTTTGCTAAGTTCGGTTCAATCGTTAGTGCCCAACAAAATTGTTGACTCCCGTTTTAGATTTTAGTGTATATCACGTTTATACTTCTCTATACGACAAAAGTGAATATAACAAAAGTTACTCTAAATAACGAAATAAACAACTTTTGTTATGTGCATATTTGCTGAAAAGGCAATAGGAAACGAAATATCGCTATTTTTTAGTCCAGGCCTTCCTTACAACCCCCACTCCTGCCCGTCCCTAGAAATGTTGGTATGGCTTGCTATAATGAAGGCGTTAGTCCTAATACACGTACCGAGTTTTATTTTGTTCGGTTGATTCTTTTGTGCCGAATAAAATTGTCGACTCCCGCTATAGTTTTTAGCGTATAACTCATTTATACTTCCGTTTACGGCAAAAGTACATATAACAAAAGTTACTCTAAATTACAAAATAAATAACTTTTGTCATGTGCATATTTGCTGAAAAATCAATAGGAAACGAAATATCGCTATTTTTAATTTCAGGCCTCCCTTATAACCCCCACTCCTGTTCGTGTTACAGAATATTAATATAGCCTAAAGTCTAAGTTGGGCTAGTAGTAATATACATACCAAGTTTCATAAAATTCGGTTCCGCCGTTTATGCGTGAAAAGGTAAAAAACAATCAAACAAATAAACAAAACAAACACAAAGAAACAAAACAGTTAGTTATGGTGTCTATGACGTGAAACGAAAAGTTATGGTGAAATTTCGCGAAAAAAATCAATGTACAGACAGAGGTTACAATTTTGTATATATATATATAGATAGATAGATAGAGAGAGAGAGAGAGAGAGAGAGAGAGAGAGAGAGAGAGAGAGAGAGAGAGAGAGATGTACATATATATTTGTCTGTAATCTGCCTGGAATAGTGGGGGTGTAGAGAGGGGATTTGAAAATTCTAAATACCTCTGTTATTATGAGTCGTATCATAAAATGTTATAGAACCAAGTTTTTAGATTCCAAAGGACTTTCCTAAGTGAAAATAAAATAAATCCTCTAATTTAAACTGAGGTTAATTAGTTTTCTTTTTATAATCTTATGGTTCCGTTACCAATCTTTGTTTTGTTTTAACAATTCTCTGTACATTTATGCTACAGAATGTATTATTTACACTTGATAATGTTCTAAAAAGGATGAAAAATTGAATATAACTTCTTTTTGAGTGTGTGTGGGGAGGGGTAGTTAAAATATTACTGATTAACGGCCAGGAGGAGATCTTAGACCAAAATAATACTCGGGAAGTTAACAAGTTCTGGTGTAATGCAAGGCTGAAATTTGTATAGATATCATTAACAATGAGTTTATAAAACTGAATTTTCATTTCATTATTTCGAATGATGTTTTGGCTAAGTTTTCCTCGACGATCCAAATAATTTTAACAAGCTGCTGTTGATATTAGACTGAAGACCTTTGTTAGGAGTTTCCCTAATAAGCAAGAAATACTCTCCTTCTAGTCGGAATATATAACGAGATACTAAAAATACACCAAAGGCATCTGCCCTCAAATTTAACTTATTCAATAACTTTTCAGTATTTCATTTCTAAAGAAGTAGCATTAAAAACCGAATGGAAACTATTTTCTATCTTTTGAAATGGGCATACACCCAAGCTCATAGAGAGAGACAAAAGTCATTTTTTAGGTTCTTTGTCACAACTGTGTTTAATACTTACGCAAAGTAATTATGTCACAATTTCATAAATTTATAGTAAAAAAGGCCGTCACACAGGGGCTGCGTAAAACTAGGAAGATTTCCCACGCGCTCCTGTAATACCCTCGTGATACATTATATGTAAAATAACAGATATATTTTAGATTTTTAATCCCCCCCCCTCTCAAGCTTATATATCGAGTTTAGTGACGATATGATAAAAATTGAGACCCATAGAGCATTAACAGAACAATATATATAAATTTTGAACGGGCCTAATTTGTGTCATCTCTTGGGAAGGATTGATGGATGCATTTGAGGAAATTTGTGTAAATCATGTCATGAGTAAAACCTTGATAGCTGTTTTCCTTTGAGGGAAATCCGCTAAAATAGACTAGCAAAACTAGACAAATACACCAAAGAACTGTCGATGATGAACTAAGGGCACTGCCTACAAACAAGATATTTTTATCAACACAAATTGAAACAAAAGAGAAAATGATCGTGAAATGAATTCTGCTCGAAACTAGATCCTAGCAACCCCTGGAATATGGTTTTATAAATTTGCTTTTTGTAAACTGAGGTCAATGCTATCCTTACTACCCTATAAAAAATATTCGTGTTTACTGAACATACATATTAGAACGGACGATACACACAACAGACAACGACTATCTCAAAATGCTTAGAAATAACGTGCATAAAGTACTGCTTATCACTTACCACTCGAGAACTAGAGGAAATAATTAACTCATTAAATACACAAAGACCCCAGGCATTGACGTATTTAAGCTGAAATTTTCAAAAACGTTTATTTTACCTAAATTTACACAAAACATTAGATGTTTCAATTCTGACTATTTCCCACAAAAATGGAAAGTTTCAAAGTTATTTATTCCAAAACTAGGCAAAGTTAAAGACTACTCTTCTTCTGTACGATCCGTAAGTTTAATCACAACAGGAGGAAAATCCCCAAAAAAATCATTGACCATCGTTTATCACTACCGAAAAACCAACAACCTATTGCATAGCAATCAATTCTGCTTCACTCCTGAAAAAACCCCTTCATATGCAATATACCAAACACTTAATTTTGTTAAAACCGCACTAGTTTAAAAATGACACGCTGATCTCATTTCACTAGACATGAAGGGTGCATTTGATAATGCGTGGTGGCCTTCTATCCTCAACTCTCTTCTAAGAAAGAAACGTCCGACAAGTATATACAAACTTGTATTTTCATATTTCACTAGTCGCCAAACGTCTTTAGATCACAGCCTTGTGACCACACGTGATCACATTACGGACCTTTTACCTCTACGCGCTATACAATACGAATTAAGGAAAATGGACAGAGTTCAGAGACTGATGGCTTTGAAGATAATAAAGGGATTTAGGACAATATCTTATAAAGCTGCTAATGCAATGGCTGAAGCCATTCGTTACTTCAATCCTATTTCGTTACTTGCTAAATAATTGCCACGAACACCAGCCTATAAAACAAAACATAAACATACAAGACCTCCAATCATCAGATGTAGAACACCCTCTACACTTCTCTCAATGGATACACCCTGCACAATACCCTCACATACATTTTAATCCAACTCGAAGAAGAGACATTTAAATATACACTGAAGGAGGAAAGGACAGAGACCACGGTGCACAAAAATACTATTTCATAATAATATTCTGACTGAAGTAATAAAATAGATTTGGATCGTTATGTACAAGTAACCAAGCAGATGCATTTCCAGTATTAAAGGCCTTAGAATATATTAAACTTAATATTACAGAAATGACTGGAGTAACCACAAATATTTGCAGTAAAGTGAAAATTCAAAAACTCACCAGCACTGATATACACGACCCATTCATAGTACAATGCAGACAGATACTTAGCAAGATACAGCAATTACACACAACAGTATACTTTTCATGGGTTAAAGCACACAATGGAAACTACGAAAACGAACTTGTTGACATAATTGCAAAAGACGCAACAAAAAGTGAAATAGTACCAATTAGGTTCAGAAACATTTCATAACAGCACTTAAAATACATGCTAAATACACACACGTTAAAAATTATCAAGAAAGGCGGATGATGAAAGAAAAAGGAACACTCTTAAAAAAATTTATGAAGGACATTACAGATTATCTTAAGATAAAAACAACACTTACAAACTATTACACAGATTACAAAGCACGGTACTTCCAAATACCGTTTACACAGATTTAAACTTCGGAAAACAATACGTGCCCTAGTGATGGCATTACTACACAAAACTAAGACTGCACTACACTAATAAGAAAAATCAGCGATTCATTGAAAAGTCAAATTATCAAAAATCATGGACATCGGCCAGTAGAAAAACAGGAGTCTTTAACAAACCATCCTGTTATTTTTAAAACATTTCCCAAATCCGTTATATTAACAATTGAAACCTTAAATATATTTAATGATCATTTTTAAAATGAAATCTAAACAGTGGCATAATGTACTCAATGCTGATGATTATTCGGACAAATTTTACTTGGGTTTTTATCTTTTGTGAAGTATAATTTTTTGTATACACTTTTGGTTACACGACGTTTGAATTTTCATCTATTTGTCAAACGAACTGTTGGTCACACAACCAATAAAATTCTGTTTACTCAACTTTGTCCTATGCTAACGCTTGGAGCGAATGATCACTTATATAGCCTAGCTAAAGAGATTCGAAAGATTCAAATGAAGCCATCCCAAGCATAGCTACGCACAGAAAATGCATTCTAAAACTGACCTCTAAAATCATAAATGACTATAACTTGAAATTAGTTTCAGTGTAAAAGGAGGGACTTGGGTGGTGATAGTTTTTGTCTTACGGTGACTCATTAGTAACGCAAAGTCCTTACTTCATTCAAGTTGTCACCATAGGAACAACTTGAACCTTGAGCTGTTCCTATGATTGGAGTTTTAGTAATCTTTAAATTGGGTGTAACTAATGACGTTTGGCGACCAGTGAAATATGAAAATAGAAGTTTGTATACTTTTATAAACGTTTCTTTATTAAGAAAATGTTTATGAACTAAACATCGTGTAGCCAAAAGTGTATTCCAGTCTTCGGAATCGGCTGTGAAGCTAAGTTCTTCGACACAAGTTCTTTTTACAAACGTCTATAGACAGACGTCGTTTGAACAAATATCCATTTTTTTTCTACCTAATATATGCTTATTATAGATTAATATAAGACATACAATACATTAAAGCATTCTAATTTAACGAAGATGTTATATAAGAATTTCCCGTAAGGGGAATCAGCTATTGAGGTTGTACTGGTGACACGATTTTTAAAAAATGTCCAATGATTCTACCTCGGAGATGACGAAAATGAAGTCCCTTCGAAAGTCCATCTATGTATTAAAGCTTCGTTTGTAAGAGCTGTATCATTTCCATTATTATCGACCTTTTGCTGGGCAGCTTATTGCATTTCTAATTAGGGGAAGTTTTGACAAAGGAAAACACCGTCAAGAGCTGAAGGATGAGAGTTGTGTAATAAAATCGTGCCTGCTGGTTAGGGAAGTGAGCTAATAAATTGGATTGAGAGGAGTAAGAGCATTAATTTAGAAAGTTATTTAGGGATTATAGAGCCTGGGGGTGGGGGGGGGGAGAAGGGGCTAATTGGAAGAGCGGACAAGGTGATGATTGGGTTTATAATCACACCAGGCAGCAGCTCAAACACCACTCGACCTCAAATAATACAATTCAAACTATGCAAATTGAGAACTTCTCGACAAATTGAGAAAAGTCCCTCGCCTCCCCCCGGGGGCTGAGTAAACTGAGTGTATTTTCCACCCCAAGGAATGGCAAACTGATGGCAGTCCACGCTCTATTATTTATTCCCTCCCTATTATAACAAACCATCCCTCGGCTAAAAGTACTTCAAATATTATATTAAAGTACAAAGTTTGTTTTGTTTTGTTTTTTAAATACAGTACATCGTTTTTCATCACTGTAATTAATTGAAGCATTCTTACGCAACACCAATGGTTTAGAATATCTACAACCCGCACATTGGTACACTCTACCAGTACGACTTTTGTCAGGCTACAAATGAGAAGTACTTATTTACATTAAATGTTAACAAAACATAATAGGATATTTCAAATATTAGCAGATTTCCCTTAAGGGAAATCAGCTATTGAGGTCGTACTCATGACGCGAGTTTCGAAAATTTTCTTCAAATGTCCATCGATCCTACCCAGGAGATGACGAAAATGAGGTCCGTTCAAAATTATATATATATCTCTATATATATATATATATATATATATATATATATATATATATATATATATATATATATATTTGTGTGTTAGCGCTCTAGCGGTCGCAATTTCCATTTGATCGTTACCAAACTCGATATTTAAACGTTTTATGCAAAAATAAAGATCAAGTTCGTTAATGGCTGAAATCGGACCAGTGGGAGGGGGGGTTTAGAGGGGAGGATTTTTGAAAATTCGAAATATCTCCGTACCTATACGTCGGATCGAAAAATTATATAGAATCAATCTTATTGCAAATTAAATGTACTATAAATAATGACATATACATTTATTCTGTATCTTGAATATTAACCGAGATATTTGCATTTCGTCAAGAGCTAGTTCGGGCCGTTCCCGTAACTGTTTGACTCTCTAGTCTGGAATTTCTCTATTGTAAAACTTCACGTGGGAAATCTGCTTAGTTTACGCAGCCCCTGCGTGACGGACTTTTTTTGTTTTCACTATAACATTTAATAATATTCTTCTTATTCTGGGCCCAATATTTTTTATATATTCTTCATATTTTACGGCAAGGGTCACAAATAAAAACCATTCTTTTCCGTGCAAACTTTATTGAAACTGCCCTACACGTTTCGTGCCTGAGGACATAGTTGATACTCCCAATCAACTGTACGGTAGTATCAACTACCTCCTTAGGGAAGACAGTCGCGACGGATGTAAGATGGAAACGAACACTTCAGAAATGGATAGCCCTTGAAGAGGTGGCAAATAAGCCACGAAACATGTAGGGCAATTTCAATAAAGTTTGGACCAAAAAAATGTTTTTTATTGGTGCCCCTTGCCATGAAAAGATGAATAATTTAATAATATTATGTCTTTAATTTCTTTACACATTACATAATAACATCCATACTTAAATAATACATATGTTATAAAATGAGCTCAAATTACATGGCACCAATTTAATGATTCTGTATAATAAACTAATTGTTACCAATATAATTAATAGTATTAATATGGCTTAAAAACGGAGACATATCTTCTGCTAATAACTCAGAGCTTAGAATTTTGAAATTCATTAATCGGAATAAATTTTAACAGATTTCCCTTAGGGGAAATCAGCTATTGAGGTTGTACTCACGACGGAATTTTCAAACATTTTCTTCAAATGTCCATCGATCCTACCTAGTAGATGACGAAAATGAGGTCCGTTAAAAATTATATATATATATATATATATATATATATATATATATATATATATACACATGTATGTATATATTTGTCTGTTACCTCTCTAGTGGTCTATATGTTGGTCGTTACCAATCTCGATATTTAAATGTTTTATGTAAAAAGAAAGATCATATTCCTTAACGGCTGAAATCGGACAAGTGGGAGGGGGGATTTAGAGGGAAGGAATTATGAAAATTTGAAATATCTCTGGTACTATACATAAGATGGAAAAAGTTTATGGAACTAATCCTATTGCAAATTAAATTTACTATAAATTTTGTTATATACATTTATTCTCTATCTTGAATATTAACCGAGATATTTGCATTTTTATTGAATCTTAGCGGCTAACGGACGAAGTGACTTTCCCGCCAAAAGCTAGTTCGGTCGTTTCATTAACTGCTCGGCTCTCGTGAAATTTTTTCTTTTGTAAAACTTCACGTGGGAAATCTGCTTAGTTTACGCAGCCCCTGCGTGACGGACTTTTCTGTAGTACTCTGTTATTTATTTCCTCCTCAGTAACAAACTATCCCTAGGCAAAAAATATTTCAAATATTTTATTAAAATGCAAAGTATGTTTTTTTTTTAATAGAGTAAAGCGTTATTATTATTATTATTATTATTTATTAACGTCCACTTTTTGCAACTTAGGCTAATCGGGACGGGTTATCTACAGGTTACCACCCTTTTCTAGCCAGGGTGGGATTTTAGGACGTTATTTAATGAATTTCGTCACTAAATAATTTCCTTTGCCCAGGCAAGAATCGAACTCCTAGAATTCGTAGAGTAAACCGTGTTCCATTACTCTACGAATTTCAAATAGAAAACAGAAAACGTATTTTGTATCCCTTAAGAGGAATCTGCTGTTGTGGATGTATTCATGATGCGATTTTGTATATATCTCTTCCAGCAATCCTACCTAGGAGTTGACGAAAATCCGCTCCGAACAAAATTAGATACATACTTTCAAGTTGATAAATAGATAAACAGATAATTTTTTCTGCTAAGGCTCTAGTTTGTTGGTTGAAGTTTGTTTAATCATTGCCAATGTTGTAAATCCAATACTACTCCAATCCAAAATCCATAATAGTAATACTTGATAAATTAAATATCTTTTATGATAATTGTTAAAATTAAATCTAAATGTGTGTATATATATAATCTATCAATTTAGCAACGTAAAGTAAACTAATTTCCAGCATATTGCATTGGAATTACAATGATTTCAGAAATACATAATAATTTACAAAAAGCTTGGTATATACCGTTAGCACGAGTGACGTATGATACAATCCATAATAAAACTGTAAAGGCAATTCACCCATTTCAACTTAACCTTCACCAACAACTGTCAAGCCAGGGGAAGGTTACAAGCCAAGGCGGACTTCCGGCGACAGTGTAGCCCGACAGATGACAATTTAAAACTAAACTAATTAATGTATTTATTAAGTATTATTCTTATAAAATATAGTTAAAATAATATCAATATTAATTATATATATATATATA
Organism: Riptortus pedestris; assembly: GCA_019009955.1. NCBI lineage: Eukaryota > Metazoa > Arthropoda > Insecta > Hemiptera > Alydidae > Riptortus > Riptortus pedestris. The sequence continues at coordinate 131,279,298 of CM032233.1, read as the reverse complement.
TATATATAATATATTTAATTTTTAGTGCACGAGGTAAAAAACAATCGTAAACATTTAAATAAGATTATAATATAAATTTGTAATGATATTAAATAACATTGATGTTGAACAGAAAAATAATAGTAACTGTAGAAGTGTTTCAGTCATATAAGATCATAAAACAAGAACTGAATCTATAAATGAAACTCAAAGTAGCCTGCGATATCTTCCAGGGCTCTTCAGATATTTTTACAAGTTAATGTAATCTCCTCCACTCAGGACGGCTATTACTTGATCCCTGCTGAGAGTAATTGGAGCAAATGCTGCAGCAGCCTGAGAATGGGAGGAACAGGGAGGAAGTGATAGGTGTCTTCAGGTTGCTGCAGCTTACACAGTCACCTGTGTGCGGTGCCAGCTCTAATCCAAGGCTGCAGCAGCCTGAGAATGGGAGGAACAGGGAGGAAGTGATAGGTGTCTTCAGGTTGCTAGAGGTTACACAGTCACCTGTGTGCGGTGTCAGCTCTAATCCAAGGCTGCAGCAGCCTGAGAATGGGAGGAACAGGGAGGAAGTGATAGGTGTCTTCAGGTTGCTGCAGCTTACACAGTCACCTGTGTGCGGTGCCAGCTCTAATCCAAGGCTGCAGCAGCCTGAGAATGGGAGGAACAGGGAGGAAGTGATAGGTGTCTTCAGGTTGCTGCAGCTTACACAGTCACCTGTGTGCGGTGCCAGCTCTAATCCAAGGCTGCAGCAGCCTGAGAATGGGAGGAACAGGGAGGAAGTGATAGGTGTCTTCAGGTTGCTGCAGCTTACACAGTCACCTGTGTGCGGTGCCAGCTCTAATCCAAGGCTGCAGCAGCCGGAGAATGGGAGGAACAGGGAGGAAGTGATAGGTGTCTTCAGGTTGCTGCAGCTTACACAGTCACCTGTGTGCGGTGTCAGCTCTAATCCAAGGCTGCAGCAGCCTGAGAATGGGAGGAACAGGGAGGAAGTGATAGGTGTCTTCAGGTTGCTGCAGCTTACACAGTCACCTGTGTGCGGTGCCAGCTCTAATCCAAGGCTGCAGCAGCCTGAGAATGGGAGGAACAGGGAGGAAGTGATAGGTGTCTTGAGGTTGCTGCAGCTTACACCTGTGTGCGGTGCCAGCTCTAATCCAAGGCTTCTTGTTCAAGTTGGGAGTTTCTGACCTGCCTCTGGCTATTGCTCACATATAGTGGAGATTAGACTTTAGTGTACTCTAATGCTTGGGAGTGAAATGCGAGTTCTTTGTATAAATCACGAGGTTGTACATCGGCGAAGTTTTGTTTACATTTATCAATTTCTATTGACAGTAATTTCTATACAATTTTTTTTCCCCGTACCAGAATATTAATTCCACCGATTTAATAATTTATATATAATAAATTAATTTTGTTAATAATATTAATAATAGTCCGAAGATAGCTTGAAGATTAAGATCTATTTTCAACTAATACTCAGAGCTAAGAATTTTGAATTTCATTATTCGAAACGAAAAATATATTCATAAAAATAAACTTATAAATTTCATATAATTTTTTAAATAAACCAATATTCAGAAAAATATGTTAAATATGTGAAGTAATCTTGCTCCTGGTTAAAAAATGGAATTCATATAGCCTTTGCTTAAACTTGCGATGGTAGACGAGAATTTTCTCTTTTCTTTAAGCTAGGAAACGTTTATTCCCTGCGAATTTAACTACAATTTCAGAAAAACCTTGAAGTTTTAATTATATAGTTTCAACTTTAAATATATATGAAATATATTTAAGTTTTAGTAGAATTTTCAATATTAAATATGAACTCCGTTCTTTCATTAGAAAACTGCAATTAGTTTCTCAGGTGCATATTTTGTATGAAGAAGAAACAAGTAGAAAGAAAATTAAATAAAAATAGTAAAACAGGTGCTGCCTTCCAATTAAGTTAAAACTAAGGATGAAATAAAAGAACTCCAGCTACCAGCAAAGGTGAAGATTTCTTGTAATAATTTCAGTGAGTCTCAAGCTCGTGTTATTTTTCCCCCCGTTTCCTATTCTTTTGTATGTGTTCATACCCATCTTTATATCAATATATTTGTTCTTGATTACATTATATAAATTTGTATAAAAGATTAGTAAGTCCTATTAAATTTGTATAAATTAATAAAAGAAAACCTCTCTTTAACCCTAGAATGGTATTGATATTATTTCCCACTTAATGGTACTGATATGTAAATTTTACGTGTGCAATTGGTAATTGGTGAAATTATTCAAATTTGGTAAAGTTTGTGACTATTTTTTTGTATTATTAAAACGTACACTTATCTTTAACTTATATCTACGTTAATATCTAATAATGTGCACGACATTCCTTTCAGACGCATTGTTCGAAACAAGTTCCGGAGGTTGTGTGCTCCATTCATATTCATTCTTACCAAGCACAACCCACCTTCTACATTTATTGTGACTGATCTGTCAATATTGTGTGGTTGAGAGGTTTTAGGTTTTTTTTTGCCTCTGTGTTTCTTCTCTTTCTTCAATTGCCTTGATGTTTTCTAAAATTGTCTCACTCTCATCGCTATCTAGCCCACTTTGTGTTGCAATCATTTCCAAAGGCTCAACCTCCTCATCACTTAAAGAATACTCCGGATCATCATCGCTGTCCTATCCATATCCATCTATTTCATAATTGTCATGTTCCCCATCTGACTCATGGCAGAGTTCTTTCAACAAATTTCTGATTTCTTCATCCATTGAATATTTTTTCTATTCCATTTTTCGGAAACTATAAACAGATTATTTATATTCTCTCTATACATCTTTGTCTTTTTTATATTGAAAAATAAACGTTAAAAACATTAAGAGAAAATAAATAGAATATAAAAATAAATTGGAAGAAAATAAATTGAGAATATTAGTTATTAGTAGCGATACGTAAATTTTACGTGCAAAAAGTTGCGGTTAATAGTATTGATACGTAAATATTACGTGTAGTTTTTATTTCAAAAAATAGTATTGGATGAGTGGTAAGGTTCACTTAGCTGCACTTGGCGGAGGTCAAGGCCGAACTGTCTGGAGGGCTCATAGCTGAAGGATGGGGGTGGTGGGGTCGTTAACGGCCCTTTGATAACAGTTCAAACCAGATCATACGTAATTTTTACGTTCACTACCATTCTAGGGTTAACGGATTTCCCTAAAGAGATGTAAGTATTATACCATATTCCCAGATGAAGTGGAGTCAATATTTCAAAAGCCCGTCAAGCAGTGGCTTCGTAAACAAAGCAGATTTCCCAAGTTCTGGTATAACTCACTTGTCATCTCATCTCAGCACATATCTCCATTTATATCTAAAAACCCAATGAGTAGATGGACGGGGGTGGGTTACAAATAACTAGCTTAATACCTGAGTTACGAAAAAACGAATAGAACAACAATTGTAGAGCATCTATAGCATAACAAGATTGGTTCTATAACATTTTTCCAAACGACTCATAATAACGGAGATATTTACATTTTTCTGTAATCGTTGAATAATGGTAACATTACTAAACTGAAATGAGTGAAGAAAGTGAAACATTTTGCAATAGAATGAAGAAAGTGAATTGCCTTCTTAATTAGTAATAAGTATAAATTAAAAAATAATTTGAAGTTGGAAATTAAATGCTTTTAAATGTTTCTTAACATTGTAAGAATTTATTTTAACAAAATAAATTGAAATGTGAATGAAATTATTGGTGGAAATAAATTCAATATATTTTAAAATTTAAATATAAATTATAATTACCTTCCTTGTTTATATCCTGCACTTTGTTTATAAACCTGCACTACTTTCACAATCATTTTTCCCATAACTAGTTGTTTTATAACTATGCTTGTAACCTTTCACCTAACCATGCTTATAATCCTTCCATCAACATTCCATAATTCTTCACAACATCCTAATTTTGTTCATATTCTGGTTAGATCTGATCATGTATTACACGATTACAGAAAAAATTTAATATTAGACTCGGGACGAAAGTAGAATTTACAACTCTCGTGAAATTACCACACTCGCTTCGCTCGTGTGGGTAAACGTTTCACTCGAGTTGTAAAATGATCTACTTTCGTCACTTGTACAATAAATAACTATTTTCGAGTTCCTCCCCGTTCTACCCCACTTTTCCTTATTCAATTTCAGTCATTAATACATATGAATTTTAGTTTTGATTAGAATGGTAAAATATTGAGTATGTCTTACCCCCTCAAAATCCCTCTTAATCAAAGTTTTTTCAACAAGTTGATTATAAGCCGAGATATTATCATTTTTTAGTTTTCACCCTCCGGTGAACACCCACCTCCTACTCATGCCATATTACCAATAAGATGTTATATCATGAACCTCTTTATTCCAAGCTAAAATACACAATGTTGGTTTCATGAGACATTTCATATGCGATATACATGCAAATTCGTTGTGTGATGACGTCGTATATTAGGATATTTTAGTCTTCACTTGAAAATGTTTACATTGCCTAAACCATACTAAATATTTAACAGTTTGATTCAACTCTAATGTTCATCGTTAAAATGGGAACATTCATGTCAACATATGTGCCATACCAACATGCGGGAAATCTGCTTAGATTAAAACAATACTCTAAATAAACCACATAATTCGAAGCTTAAATGACAAATATCGTATTCATTATACGAGATAATGCAAATATTTCATGTTTAACCCCCCCCCCCCCGTCTTAAGGACTTGTACTTCTAAACTTTGATTCATTGAGATAACAGTTATTGTGGCTCGTTATTAATACTAGATATAGTAAATATTTTTCAATAAAAGTAATATGTTATATTCAGATATATTTCAGTAATTGGTTTTATTTCCAGTGTGAGGCTAGCAGACATGTGTGTTTACATTTCAAATGCTTCCCGTCGGCAGGTTATTGAAATTGACTGAAACATTTCTTATTTCCGTTTGTATTTACTCTCTTAATATTCACGTTGGTGTTGTGTTACCAGTATGTTGATTTATCTACTACTAAACTTCGCGAGGGAAATCTGCTTAGTTTCAACCCCTGGGTGTCGGACTTTTTTCACTTTTAGCAGATTTCCCTTAAGGGAAATCAGGAATTGAGGTCGTACTCATGCCACGATTTTCGAAAAATTTCTTCAAATGTCCATCGAACTTTTCCAGGATATGACAAAAATGAGGCTCGTTCGAAATATATATATATATATATATATTATATATATAACTCGATATTATATATTATATATATATATAATAAAATTGTAAACTCTGTCTGTTGATTTTTTTCGCTAAATTTCACGATAACTTTTCGTTTCACATGTCATAGACACCATACCTGCATTTCGTTTCTTTCGTGTATGATTGTTTGTTTGTTACCTTTTTCACGCCATAAAACGGCTGAACCGAAAATTTTATGAAAATTTTGGTATTGTTTATTACTACTGACCCAACTTAGACACTTGAGGCTATATTAATAATTTCTCTCAGACGAATAGGAGTGGGGTTATAAGGGAGGCTGACTGAAATTAAAAATAGCGATTATTTCGTTTCCTATTGGTGTTTTCGGCAAATATTGAACATAACAAAAGTTGATTTATTTTGATATTTAGAGGTAACTTTTGTCGTATACCGAAGTATAATGAAATATAAGCTAAAAACTGTAGCTAGGAGTCATTAATTTTTATTGGAGGTCAAATGGACTCAACCGAACTAAATGATACTCGGTATTGTGTTATTAGCACTAACGACCTTGTCCTTATAATAAGCCATACCAAACATTTCTAGGGGACGAGCAAGGAGTGGGGTTTTGTAAGGGATGCCTGAAATTAAAAATACTGATATTTCGGTTTCTATTGGTTTTTTCGGCAAATATGCACATAACATATGTTGTTTATATTGTCTATTTAGAGAAAATTTTGTTATATTCACATTTGTCGGTATAACAAAGTATAGGACGAGGATATACACTAACAAAGCTAAGCGGGAGCCGACAGTTTTATTTGGCACTAACGATTGAAACCCAACTTAATTAAACTCGGTGTGTACAATTAGCATTAATTCTTCCATGGTTATACGATATATTTAAAAATTTTTAGGTGTTGATCGGGAAGTGGGGGCCTTGAAATAATTCCAATCTATGTCATTATTACACTGGAGGACGGGATTTATGACGATGGAGGACAATGAAAGTCTTACATAAACTAATTAATTTTATTATTAAAACGAATACACAGCAACGACGGTGTAATTAACCCTAAACACTGGGGACTGGGTAAAGGCCAAAATTGTAGTGCAAAGTTAAGCCTTACCAAAAAATACCAACACCATTCAGCTTTCAAATTGAATTCCCGGGTGAAGCCGGTTCTCTGAGCTAGTATATATTTTTATATTATATATATATTATATATTTTTATATATATATATATATATGTTGTGTGTGTGAGGGTGTGTGTGTGTGTGTGTGTGTGTGGGTGTGTGTGACTATTACCGTTCCAGCGGTCTCAATTATTGTTTGATCGTTACCAAACTCGATATTTAGTCGTTTTATGTAAAAAGAAATATTAGTTCGTTAATGGCTGAAATAGGACTATGAGAAGTGGGATGCTTAGAGTGGAGAATTTGAAAAATTCCAAATATCTCCTTTACTATACATCGGAACGTAAAAGTGTACAGAACCAACCTTATTGAAAATTAAATTTACTATAAATATTGTTATATACATTTCTTCTCTATCTTGAATATTAACTGAGATATTTGCATTTTTCATTGTTTAGTCCAAAACCCCACTTCTGCTCATGTTACATAAACAATATTCTGTTACATAATAAGCACATTATTCGAAGCTTAAATATAAAATATTGTTTTCATGACACCTTTATTATACGTGCTACATGAAAATATGTTCTGGTGACCTCCCCGCGTAATTGGTCTTAAGTTGTTGGACTACTTAAATTTTATTGATTGAGATAAAAATTATTCTTACTCATTATAAATGGCAGTACTCGATAATAATAATACTAAATAGTTCTCAATAAAATCAATACGTTATATTCAGATATATTTCAGTAATTTTTTTTTCTTTCCGCTGTGTGGATGGCAGACCTGTTTGTTTACATTTCAAACGCTTCCTGTCTGGAAGCAAAAGATTCTTATTACCTTTTAGTTTCACTTAATATTCACGGTTGTGTTGTGTTAGCAGTATGTAGATTTATCTATTACTAAACTTCACGAGGGAAATCAGCTTAGTTTATGGACTTTTAGCAGATTTCCCTCCCTAAGGGAAATCAGCTATTTTCCCTTAAGGGAAATCTGGAATGGTAATAGTCACACACACACACACACACACACACACACACACACACACACACACACACACATATATATATATATATATATATATATATATATATACTCGCTCAGATACCCGGCTTCATCCGGGAATTCATTTGAAGCTGAATGGTGTTGGTATTTTTTGGTAAGGCTTTACTTTGCACTACATTTTGGCCTTTACCAGTCCCAGTGTTTAGGGTTTATACCCGTCGTTGCTGTGGATTCGTTAATAATAAAATTAATTAGTTATGTAAGACTTCATTGTCCTCCATAGTCATATTTCCCGTCTCCAGTGTATAATGCATAGATTTGAATTATTTCAGGCCTCCCTTATAACTCCCACTCCCGTTCAAACCTAAAAATTTTAATATATCGTACAACCATGGAAGAATTAATGCTAATTGACACACCGAGTTTAATTAAGTTTGGTTCAATCGTTAGTGCCAAATAAAACTGTCGGCTCCCGCTTTGCTTTTTAGTGTATATCTCGTCTATACTTTGTTATACGACAAATGTGAATATAACAAAAGTTTCTCTAAATAACAATATAAACAACTTTTGTTATGTGCATATTTGCCGAAAAACCAATAGAAACCGAAATATCAGTATTTTTAATTTCAGGCCTCCCTTACAAACCCCACTCTTGCTCGTCCCTAGAAATGTTGGTATGGCTTATTATAAGGAAGGCGTTAGTGCTAATACACATACCGAGTTTCATTTAGTTCGGTTGAGTCTTTTGACCCCAATAAAATTAATGACTCCAGCTACAGTTTTTAGCTTATATTTCATTTATACTTCGGTATACGACAAAAGTTACTCTAAATATCAAAATTGATTGATTGAGATAAAAATTATTCTTACTCATTATAAATGGCAGTACTCGATAATAATAATACTAAATAGTTCTCAATAAAATCAATACGTTATATTCTGATATATTTCAGTATTTTTTTTTTCTTTCCGCTGTGTGGATGGCAGACCTGTTTGCTTACACTTCAAACGCTTCCTGTCTGGAAGCAAAAGATTCTTATTACCTTTTAGTTTCACTTAATATTCACGGTTGTGGATGTACTATTTTTTAGATTTTTAAAGGGAAATCAGCTTAGTTTATGGACTTTTAGCAGATTTCCCTTAAGGGAAATCAGCTATTGAGGTCGTACTCATGACGCGAGTTTCGAAAAATTTCTTCAAATGTCCATCTTTCCTACCCAGGAGGTGACGAAAATGAGGTCCGTTCAAAATTATATATATATATATATATATATATATATATATATATATATATATATACATACATATACACTCAACCGCAAAAAAACCGGACACTTCATTTTTGTCGTATTAAAAGCTAATTTTCAGCAATTTTCTTTATGCGTGTATTCTAGTTATTACAGAGAATTTAGAGTCTAAGTCCATTGAACTAATCCCTTCAGGATTAGTAAACAATTAATAAAAATTATTCACTTTTGGCAGATTTTGTTTAAATAACTTTTTTTTTTAAAATGTGTTAATTTATCTTTTTCTTTTTTTTTAATTTTGTATTTTTGTGTAAATAATCAATAAAAATTATTCACTTTTGGCAGATTTTGTTTAAATAACCTATAGATTAACCAATTATTTTAATTAAAAAGATTAATATACATATATATTAAGTATTTAACACAATTATAAGACTAAATCTAAGTGTCCGGTTTTTTTTTTGCGGTTGAGTGTATGTACATATATATATATATATATATATATATATATTTACACATACAAATATATATATATATATATATATATATATATATATATATATATATGTACACATATTTGTCTGTTAACGCTCTAGCGGTCTTATTTAATCGTTTTATGTCAAGGTCAAATTCGTTAATGGCTAAAATCGGACCAGTGGGATGGGGGGTTTAGAGGGGGAGATTTTTGAAGATTCAAAATATGCGTCATAAATAATATTATTATGCGTCGGATCGAAAAATTGTATAGAATGAATCTTATTGCAAATGACATTTGCTATAAATATTGTTCTATACATTTATTCTGTATCTTGAATATTAACCGAGATATTTGCATTTGTATTCTGCGTGGAGTCGGCTATGTTCGGACTTTCCGCCGAGAGCTCTGGCGGCCGTTTCCGTAACTATTCGTCCCTCGTGAATAGGTTTAGAGGTTTCTTACTACTACAGTTGTTATTGGGCAGATTTATCTATTGTATAACTTCACGTGGGAAATCTGCTTAGTTTACGCAGCCCCTGCGTGACGGCCTTTTTTGGTAATCAGGAAGATAAGATGAGATCAGTATTGTGTCATTCCAACATGTGGGAAATCTGCTTAGTTTACGCTACCAGTGAATGAGTATCTTTCTATTTCTTTTTTCACTATTCCCTTCGAGATGGGGACGGTGAAAAGATAGTCAAGACAATGAGCAGGGCCCACTAATGAAAGTTTGATAGGTCCCAACTGAAAGTACCTCGTTAAGAACACCTCTAGTTTTTATAGAGGCAATTAGTTGGCGAGAAGGAAAAACTTGCAACTGGAACGGCTTTAATATAACATCAATACTTCAATTCTATTACACTCACTACTAAGCTACATCAGCCAGCAGTAATTAATATCATTAAATGACACAATTACAATTATTTTCTTTGTACTAATTTTTCGTATATTTCCATTCAAATATCCACTGCTCTAACTATATGTATATATATATATATATAGCGAAAGAAGAAAATTTCGAAAATATATACTTTTCTGAGAATTTCGAAAATTTGATATTTTTCCGTTATTCTGAGGCGGATCGATAAATTGTATAGAATCACGCTACTACTTAAATGTATGTATGTATGTATACATATACATACATATATGCATTCATTTTTATTGAAAACTAGTTACTAGTCTGTAAATATATATCTAGCACTGTAATTTATAATGAATTAGAATAATTTTTATCTCTGGGGAGGGTCACCAGATTAATATTTGCATATATCTCGTACAATAAAGGTCTCTTGAATATTTTGTCTTTAAGATTCGCAGAAAGATTGAGCAAATATCTCGGTTAAAATTCAATATGGGGAGTTAACGCATATAACAATATTTTTTAGTACATTCGCAGAAAGATTGATTCCAGACACTTTATAGACTCGGCGTAAGGGAGATACTTCGAACTCTCAATATTGTCCTTCTCTAAACCTCCCCCCCCCTGGTCCGATTTCAGTTCTTAACAAACTTGATTTCTCTTTTTACATAAAACGACTGAATATCGAGGGGAAACACACACACACACACACACACACACACACACACACACACATACAGTAAACTCTCGATAATCCGCGGGCGGATATTCCGCTTTGCGGCTATTTCGCGCTCATCCATGGATTTTTTTTTTTTTTAATGTTTGAATAAGAAAAGTTTTTATATATATGTCATGTTGGCTACTCGGTAAGGCACACCTCATGGCTGGTTGGCTACACATATATATTTAATAAAATATATACATAGAAGCTGACATTGTATCAACTATAACTATAAACTATGGTTATACAGATATATTACTCACACACCCCACACACACACATCTTTACTACACCTTACAACAGAAACTAAAACTTAACACTAATTATATTATAACAGACATACCGCCTGGGGGCCAGGCAAGCAGAAGGCACTGTAATACTAGCATAGCAAGACTGTTCACTCTCTCTCAAATTCCTAACGGACACAATGGCTGCCTCCCAATTTCCAGTAGCGGCATTCGTCAGCAGTCTCCTTTTTGCCTTTGTTCCCCCGCTTCTCGCTCTAATTACCATAACACTGATTCTATCTCTAACACCAATCACTCCCACCCACACTATTCCCCCACAAACAAAAGTTGCCAATACAACTTTTATACAGCTTCCTCCCCCGTTGGCCAATGAATTACGCTGGCTGCTGGTGCTGGAGGATGCCTCGTCTCGGGACTCTGGTGGATGGGAGAAGGTCTCCGTTCAGTCGGCGATGCCTCGCCGGAAACCAACAGCCAACCAAACCCCACACCCCCCACCCCACACCTCCACCCCCCCAATATTACTGTATAAAACGGTGGTCGATTCACTACGGCACCCCCACTGCCTGTTGTCGTTGCGATATTAGGTTACTTGTTTTCTCGACTGATTATGGGGCCCGCATTGTGTGTAATAAGTGGGGTTGAGTTCGACTTCCTCCGTTCCTAAACGACGTGGACCATTGTGCGCCTCAGGTCGTCGAGCTCCTGAAGATGTGAGGGACTTGTTTGGTCGTAGCCAGGTTGGGTGGGTGGGATGTCGCTCCACGTTGGTTTTTGTAGCATGCATCCCACAGCGGTGACATGGGCGGATAGAGTGATTCCCGGACAAATTGAACCTGTGTTTGGGTGGGTGTTGTAGAGGACAGCAGGAGAGTGCCAGTGTGGTACCTGATTTCACAATTAGGAGACGGTGGCTAGCCGTTCCAGCTCAGTAAGTGAGAACACCTCTGAAATGCGGTGAGACCCGTTGGACGCTAGTGGCGTACTACCTGCATTGGTGCTGGCAGGTTTAAAATTCCACACTCGTTCATAGAGGAGTCGAACAAACCAGAGCGGCTTGTGTGGACCCAATAGTAGGCTTCGGCTACACCACTGCGACGTCCCTTTCGGCCTGGGCCATGAAAATTATGAGCTTTCGCATTGATAGGGTTCTCCGTGGAGTAGAGAGGAATATCCGCAGAACACACGTAGAAGCATGTCCTTGCACCTGCACTCCTCTTGCCTCAAGCCTTCGTTCCATCTATGGGCGAAGAGAAAACTGGAGATCTTCCCTCACCATAAAAATATCTCCGTCGGACCGGTTTTATGTAGGTTGACCTGTTCACATCGGGATGAATAAGCTGGCCAAGGATTGTTATGGAGAAGGTCCTGATAGGGTTTCTGGCGGTGCTCTCGTAGTGGAACGTCTAGTAAAACAGTATGATGGAAGTTGATGTAGCTGCTGCCTTGGCCCGAATAATGGAATATTGCTTCATATATTATCTCCCTCCATGCCCACCCCAGCTACCATTGGACAGTCCAGGTGGTAGCTGGGACCCTTACCTGGCCTAAGGCAACTGCCCAAGAGAGCTGGAAGCTTATGAGCCCACTACTAACTCTGCCAAATGGCGAAAACCCCCCCCATATCCATGGCCTCCACCAGTTTTACCAGAAAGGTTTGGGCTTCTAATTACGATCTAACAATATAGTTTCTTATTGCTATGTTTACCTTTATCTATGTTTACGTTGTGTGACATGTGATTTAGTTGAAAAGTGCCATGGGCCAGGCCGCGCTATTGTCCCCTTCAATGTCTCTAGCAATGAAGATGCACGGAGTTTGTAACATTTTTGATCCGCGCGGTTAGGGTCTGTTTCCGTTGATCTAGGGACCGAGTTAGTGATAAGTGCTGTTCCACTATGTGGAAGTAAGGTCCCTCTTGCTCCGGGTTCAAGGTGGCTAAGGTGGTGCGTAGGGATAGGAGCTCGGAGTCCCCCGGATGTCCGAAAAGTAGCCTCGAGGCGATTCCCCCTATCGCTCCCGCGACGATGCCGCCAACGATGCGGCGTTCTTCTCGTCGCTTAGGCAACATGCTAGTGAGGACCGAAGCTCGAGTCGATGAGTTCCTCCGTATGACTCTCTTCCAAGCGGTTCAGTTCGTCCTCCATGTCCCTCAGACCAAATATCCTTCCCTGGGACTGCCCGCACTGTGATACTTCACGCGCCAACGCTATTCGTTTTCGCAAGATTTCCCATTCTTGGTGACCAAAATTTTCTACGTTTTAGTTCCACCGCTATGACCGTCATCGCTGTCCGCGAGGATTAAGAGCATATCCTTCCCCCGCAGGAAGGAAGCAGTCCTCCTTCAGCTGCGTATCCTGCAACATGAGAACGGACCATTAAGTTCGAGGTCGCAGGAAATACGGGGACCTCGCTGGACTTCGAGGTTCCTCGATCGGGGGTTCACAGGTCTGATCCATACCCCCCTCGACCTCCTGTGAGGCCACAGAGGAGACGAAAAAGCTCGGTTCTTTGCGAGGCCCTAGAGTACGGGGACGACCATCCTCATCCTCGGTGTCGTGTGCGTCGTCTACCGGGAGGAGGTCATAGTCGTACTCTTCACTTCCACCGTGCCACACCTCTTGGTTGTCGTCTGGGAGTATACTTTCATCCCCAGAACACCGCGATTCACTAGCCCTATTATTCCGCGTTGTTGGTCGGTGTGGGTATTTAGGACAATCGCGTGATATTTCCGGTGACGCCTTTAATCGGTTGGCGTGAACTACCTTTGTCGGCCCTTGCGCGGTTGTAATTTCGTACGTGACCGGCCCAAGCCGCCGAGAAACGTGAAATGTCCGTATGACGTATGACCACCTGCTCTATTTGAGCGTCGGTCCAAGGGTTGGTTTCCTTCGGATCTTTGTATGCTTTGATTCCTAGACCCCGGCATCGATCTGCAAAATCGCGAGCCGATTCACCCAGGCCTTGCATTGCACAGTGTAGTGCCCTGGCATAATAATCCGGTCCCAGTGGAGTCCCAAAACGGTCCATTAGTGCTTCTTTTAGAGCGGGAAGTGTATCTATGTCTGGACGGCTTTGGAGAAAGACAGCCGCTACTCCCACAAGCTTCGACTCAGCTACCAAGAGCGTGTCATCCTCAGTCCACGCACCGGCCTTAGCGGCTTTCCCTAGACTACTCAAGAAAACCTCCACAGGGCAGGCCTCGATATCGCCCCCCCCACGGCTTTACTAGCTGCTGTAAGGACATGTCTCTCCTCTGTGGAAGAGCCGCACTAGGCTCATTCAAGGATGCTTGGGGGTCATTTCTCATTTGTAATGATTTTAAGGATTGTCTAAGCTCAGCCAACTGAGCTAGGCGTTCTTGTTCTTTAATCTTAAGAGCTTCGTTGGCGGCCAACGCCTCCGCTAATTTCCCTTCTAGGGACATGATTCCTACCTAGTGGGATTGTACGTATTTTCCTCTTTCCAACGAGCCCCCACACTACCACCCGTCACTCTAGTGCCAATTCCTCATAATAACCTAATTAATTACTAATTAGTACTATATGGTAACAAGGCATAATTTTTCTTTAAAAAAACGTTATTTTGGATGAAACGCCCTCCGCACGCCTAAAATCGCCCGAGCGCCTATAGTACAATCGAAGCTAGCCTCGCGCACTGTGTCCTCTCCGCACGAGCTGAGCCTCTTAGCCTCCCTCTCCCAGCTCCCGCTCTCGGCCTAACACACACGATGTGGTTCGCACCCCACACACCTGTCACCAATTGTCATGTTGGCTACTCGGTAAGGCACACACATGGCTGGTTGGTACACAGATATATTTATAAAATATATACATAGAAGCTGACTTATCTACTATACTATATCTATGTTATACATATACATACACACACACATACCTATACTACACCTTACAACAGAAACTAAAACTTAACACTAATTATATTATAACAGACATACCGCTGGGGGCCAAGGCAAGCAGAAGGCACTGTAAGACTAGCATAGCAAGACTGTTCACTCTCTCTCAATCCTAACGACACAATGCGCCCCAATTTCCAGTAGCGCATTCGTCAGCAGTCCTTTTTTTGCCTTGTCCCCCGCTTCTCGCTCTAATTACATAACACTGTTCTATCTCTAACACAATCACTCCACCACACTATATATATATAAAATTGTAACCTCTGCCTGTACATTTTTTTTTTCGCGAAATTTAACGTTAACTTTTCGTTTCACTTGTGATAGACACCATAACTGTATTTTGTTTCTTTCGTGTATGTTTGTTTGTTTGTTTGTTTGTTACCTTTTCACGCATAAACGGCTGAACCGAATTTTATGAAACTTGGTATGTATATTACTACTAGCCCAACTTAGACTTTAGGCTATATTAATATCCTCTGAGATGAACAGGAGTGGGGGTTATAAGGGAGGCCTGAAATTAAAAATAGCGATATTTCGTTTCCTATTGGTTTTTCGGCAAATATGCACATAACAAAAGTTGTTTATTTTGATATTTAGAGTAACTTTTGTTATATACACTTTCGTCGTATACCTAAATATAAATGAGTTATACGCTAAAAATTATAGCGGGAGTCAACAATTTTATTTGGCACAAAAGAATCAACCGAACTAAATAAAACTCGGTAAGTGTATTAGGAATAACGCCTTCATTATAACAAGCCATACCAACATTTCTAGGGACGGGCAGGAGTGGGGGTTGTAAGGGACGTCAGAAATTAAATATAGCGGTATTTCGTTTCCTATTGGTTTTTTTGGCAAATATAAACATAACAAAAGTTGTTTATTTTGTTATTTAGAGTAACTTTTGTTATATAGACTTTTTTCGTATACCAAATTATAAACGAGATATACACTATGAACTAAAGCGGAAGACAACTATTTCATGATTAACTTTTAGCAGATTTCCCTTAAGGGAAATCAGCTATTGAGATCGTACTCATGACGCGAGTTTTGAAAAATTTCCTCCAATGTCCATCGATCCTACCCAGGAGATGACAAAAATGTGGTACGTTTTATATATATATATATATATATATATATATATATATATATATATATATATATATATATATATATAATTTGTCTGTTAACGCTCTAGTGGTCGCAATTTTTGTTTGATCGTTACCAAACTTCATATTTAAGCGTTTTACGTAAAAAGAGAGGTCAAGTTCGTTAATGGCTGAAATCGGACCAGTGGGAGGGGGGGTTTAGAGGTGGAATTTTTGAAAACTCAAAATATCTCCGTTATTATGCGTCGGATCGAAAAATTGTATAGAATCAATCTTATTGTAAATTAAATTTACTATAAATATTGTTATATACATTTATTCTGTTTCTTGAATATTAACCGAGATATTTGCATTTGTATTGTGTGTGTGGTCGACGGAACCCCGCGTTTCCAGAACTATTCGTCCCTCGTGAATAGGTTTAGAGATCCCTTCCTACTA
Source organism: Riptortus pedestris (assembly GCA_019009955.1). Taxonomy (NCBI): domain Eukaryota; kingdom Metazoa; phylum Arthropoda; class Insecta; order Hemiptera; family Alydidae; genus Riptortus; species Riptortus pedestris. The sequence goes on along the minus strand of CM032233.1, from coordinate 131,262,966 downwards.
CAGCTGATATAAGGCGGATTTCTCTATTGTAAAACTTCACGTGGGAAATCTGCTTAGTTTACGCAGCCCCTGCGTGACGGACTTTTGTTTTATACATTTGTTCGGGAACAATGTATGAAGCAAGTAATTTGCGTAGAAATATTATATTATAGAAAAATTAATTCAATCTATTTTAATATTTTGTCCTTATAAACTGAAATCTATGCATAATGCACAGGAGATGGGGAATATGAAAATTTGAAGGACAATGAAGACTTACATAAAAAATTAATTTTATTATTAACAAATGCCAACGACGGGTATTAACCCGAAACACTGGGTAAAGGTCAAAATATTGTGCAAAGTAAAGCCTTGCCAAAAAAATACAATCACCATTCTGCCTCAAATGAATGCCGGGACGAAGCGGGGTATCTGAGCTAGTACAGAATAAGTTTGAAGAGTTAGGTCTTAAGGAACTGTAGTAGAGAGGAAACACATTAAATAGAAAGATTCAATTCTCTTTAATCAAATTATCCAGTTGTTGCCTGAGAATGCATTAGTCTTTTTTTCTCAGAAACATCTTACCTCATCCTTTCCTTTTTCCATATAATTTTCTAATAAGATCAGAATCTAATTTTAATTTCCAAACTCTTCTCATATCAGTTTAGTTTCTGTCGCATTGCCGTCTAGTACTAGTTCATTTCGCTCGTGTGTTTGAATCACTGACAGTAGTTATCGTCAAAGTTTATCGTTATTTTATTTAACAATGACTGATAAAAGGAAAAAAGTGTTTTTATCGATTCAAGAGAAACTCGAATTAATAAAAAAAAATCGAAAATGGCGAATCTAGGAAGCAAATTTGTTTGCAATATGGAATAGGAGAAACAACTGTTCGAGATATTTTTAAGCAAAAAGATAAATTATTGCAATTTGCATTCTCATCAGACAACTCTTCATCGATGAAGAAAAGAAAAACCATGAGAAGGAGCACTTATGAAGAACTAGATGCTGCACTGTTGGAATGGGTAAGTCAGTTGAGAAGTGAGGGAACTCCTGTTTCTGGGCCTATTGTTGCTGAAAAAGCTAAACAGTTTTTTGTAATGCTAGGTTTAGAGGGAACATTTAATGCATCATCAGGGTGGTTGACGAGATTTAAACAGCGCCACGGGATAAGGGAAATCGGACTTTACGGCGAGAAATTAAGTAACGACCAGCAGGCAGCAGAAAATTTTAAAACAGAGTTTGAACAGCTCCTTCAGTCAGAAGGAATTTGTTATGAACAGCTGTATAACGCTGACGAATCAGGGCTGCTATGGAAATGTTTGCCAACGCGAACACTGGCATTTGATAGCGAGAGGCAAGCTCCAGGCCATAAGTCCAGTAAAGAGCGCATTACTATAATGACATGCAGCAATGCAACAGGCTCTCACAAACTAAAACTGGTAGTTATTGGAAAGTCAAAAAAAAACGCGGTCTTTTAAAGGGACAAGTGCCGAAAACCTACCAGTAAATTATTTTAATCAGAAGAAAGGCTGGATGGACCAACAAATTTTTAAAGACTGGTTTCATAAAACATTCATCCCTCAAGTGAAAGAACATTTAAAATCAAGAAACCTACCCCAAAAAGCCATGCTGCTTATTGACAATGCCCCGTCACACCCATCGAAAAATATTTTACTATCGGACTGTGGAAATTATTTCGTCAGTTTTCTGCCTCCAAATGTCACTGCTCTTATCCAACCAATGGACCAGGGAGTAATTGCTTTGATGAAAAAAAAATATACAACAGACTTGTTAAAAAAAAGGATTGAAGAGGGTAATGATCTTCAGGGTTTCTGGAAAGATTATACCATTCTCGACAGCATTTATGACATAAACACTGCTTGGGAGTCAGTAAAACCAACTACGTTGGTAAAGTCCTGGAGGAAAATTTTACCAAATGTAGAAAATACTTCAGTATAGCCTTCAGATAAAGAAGAGGAAGTTTCTGCTAATGATTTAGCAAATTTAGCGAAATCAGTTGCTGGAGGAAGTGATGACGATGAAAGAAATATTGTTGAGTGGATTAATTGCGATGCCAGTGAACCAGGATTCGAACATCTTACTGATGAACAAATAATAGATAGAGTATCAGGTATTGAATTAGAGGAGAGTGAGGAAGAAGAGAAGGATAACACCAAAAAGAAAGTAAGTCATGACGAAGCCCTAATACACGTTAATGGACTAATTCAATATCTGGAAGAACAAGATGATGCATCACTGTGTGATAAAATGGTGTTGAAAAAACTTCAGAATCAAGTGAAGAAGAGATGTTTTGCTTCAAAACAACAAACACTTTTAACGGATTTTTTCTGAAAAAGTAAATTGTACATGTATGTGTATTAAGTAAATATGTTTAATTTTAATTATTTTCATATTTATTGTTTTTTCATATTATATTTTCATATTTCACATTTTAATATTACTAAATAAACATTTTACAGTAACATCCCTGTGTTGTATGTCTCCATTTTAGAATTTTTTCGTGTTGTCCTAATCCCCGGAATCGTCTAATCCGCGGGTGTCGCGCCAGTCAATTTCGCGGATTATCGGGAGTTTACTATATATATATATATATATATATATATACTCACTTTGTGGACATTTTAAGATGATATTTCGAAAACGCGTCATGAGTACGACCTCAATAGCTGATTAAAGATTAAGAAGAAATTTGTCACGCAGTGGCTGCTTTTTTTTGACTTTTGCAGTCAAAAATCAGTTTCCAGGTAACAGTATCAAAAGCTTTTCCCAGATCTACAAATGCAACTACCATTTTTTTATTCATGTCTCTCCAGGATAACTCGTAGCACTAGAATAGCAAACATTACAACATGAACCGCTAGGGACGTGATCACTATTTTTCTTTATATATTTCTGATTATTGGTTTAAAAAATAAGGAGAAGCATGTTTAATAAAGAGAGTCTTACTATTAGAATTGGCTCGTTTATTTTTTCCCCCTTCAATTTGGGAGACTGTACAATAATAAATCTTCAAAAAATTAAAGAACAATTTTAATATATTAAAAAAGGTGATTCAAACACGTACAAATAATTTCAAAACATTATTGAATTTAATGGATTGAAAAAAAAGTTGTCTGCCTCCTGTGAGGATTGCACTCACGACCCCTGGTTTACAAGACCAGTGCTCTGCCGCTGAGCTAAAGAGGCTCTGCTATACAACCATTCATGCATGGATCTCAAAAAATTAAAAAACAACTTTAATATATTAAAAAAGGTGATTCAAACACGTACAAATAATTTCAAAACATTATTGGATTTAATGGATTGAAAAAAAAAGTTTGCTGCCTCCTGTGAGGATTGAACTCACGACCCCTGGTTTACAAGACCAGTGCTCTGCCGCTGAGCTAAAGAGGCTCTGTTATACAACCATTCATGCAGGGACCTTCAACCGCAATACTACTCCAGCATCTAACAGCCTACAGATTTTATTACCACTTCATTTGTTAATGCCATTTGATTTAAACAAGACTAATGTCTTTAGGTTCCTTTGAATACAGAATTTTTTCTCCCTATAAAGTTTAAGGAAATAAATAATTACTATGCTCACAAATAACCACATAAATAAAAAGTCCGTCACGCAGTGGCTGCGTAAACTAAGCAGATTTCCCACATAGGGTTAACAATAGATAAATCTACATATTAAGTCTTAACACCATCGTGAATATTAATAGAATAAGTACATACGGTATTGAGAAATATTTCAGTCCATTTTAATCATGCACCATGAATCAGAATCATTGTTATCTCAATCACTGAAATTGTAACTGTCCAAGAACAAAAGAAAGGGGGGGGCTTGACAAATGTATTTGCATGTATCTCACAAAGTAGAAGTTCAATGGAAACAATATGTGGAATTTAATCTTGAAATGAAGTGGGTCATGATACAACAGCTTATTATTAATATTACAAGAGTAGGAGTGGGGGTTTGCTGAAAACTGAAAAATTCAAATATCTCGGTTAATATTCAAGATAAAGAATAAATGTATATAACAATATTTATAGTACATTTAATTTGTAATAATATTGGCATTTTAGCAGATTCCCCTTAAGGGAAATCAGCTACTGAGGTCGTAATCATGACGAGTTTTTCAAAATTATTCTTCAAATGTCCATCGATCCTGCCTAGTAGACGACGAAAATGAGGTCCGTTCAAAACTGTATATATATTTTTGTCTGTTGCCGCTCTAGCGGTCGCAATTATTGCCACTAATTATTGCCTCGCTTTTTTTGTCAATAGAAAGATCAAGTTCGTTAACGGCTAAAATCTAGCCAGGGGGAGGAGTGTTTAGAGGGGAGGAATTTCGAAATATCTCTGTTACTATATGTCGGAACGAAAAATTGTATAGAAACAATCTTATTGTAAATTACATTTCATTTCAATATTGTTCCATACATATTTCCCGTATAATTAGTATTAACCACGATATTTGGATTTTATTGTGTTACGCTTTCAGTAAACCTCCACTCCTTCTAGTGTCATATTAATAAAAGTCCGTCACGCAGGGGCTGCGTAAACTAAGCAGATTTCCCTCGTGAAGTTTACTAGTAGATAAATATACATACTGCTAACACAACACCGTGAATAAATACAAACGGAAATAAGAAATGTTTCATCCAATTTCAATAACCTGCCGACAGGAAGCGTTAGGTTAGAAATGTAAACAAACGGGTCCCGCCTCACACCGGAAAGAAAAACAATTACTGAAATATATCAGAATATAACACATTAATTTTATTGAGAACTATTTTCTATATCTAGTACTGTAATTAATAATGAGTCAGAATAATTGTTATCTCAATCAATAAAATTTTAGTAGTCCAAAACTTTAAGATGGGGGGGGGAGTCACCAGTACATATTTGTATGTATCTCGTATAATAAAGGTCTCTTGAATACAATTTTTGGTATTTAAACTTCCAATAATGTGATTTATTATGTATCAGAGTATTGTTTACGTAACATGAGTAGCAGTGGCGGTTTGGTGAAAACTGAAAAATGCAAATATCTAGGTTAATATTCAAGATAGAGAATAAATGTATATAACAATATTAATAGTAAATTTAATTTGTAATAAGATTGATTCTTTAAAATATTTCGATCAGACGTATAGTAACGGAGATATTTCGAATTTTAGAAAATCCCTCCCCTCTAAACCCCCCCCTCCCACTGATCCGATTTCAGCCGTTAACGAACTTGATCTTTCTTTTTTACATAAAACGCTTAAATATGAAGTTTTGGTAAGGATTAAACAAAATTGCGACCGGTAGCGCGGGAACAGCCAATATATATATATATATATATATATATATATATATATATATATATATATATATACATATAGATATATATATACAGTTTTGAACGGACCTCATTTTCGTCATCTACTAGGTAGGATCGATGGACATTTGAAGAAAAATGTCGAAAATTCCGTCATGAGTACAACCTCAATAGCTGATTTCCCTTAAGGGAAATCTGCTAAAAGTCCGTCACGCAGGGGCTGCGTAAACTAAGCAGATTTCCCTCGTGAAGTTTAGTAATAGATAAATCTACATACTGCTAACACAACACCACCGTGAATAAATACAAACGGAAATAAGAAATGTTCCATCCAATTTCAATAGCCTGCCGACAGGAAGCGTTAGGTTAGAAATGTAAACAAACGGGTCGGCCAGGCTCACACCGGAAAGAAAAACAATTATGTACTGAAATATTATATTATATAAGAATATAACACATTAATTTTATTGAGAACTATTTGCTATATCTAGTACTGTAATTAATAATGAGTCAGAATAATTGTTATCACAATCAATAAAATTTTAGTAGTCCAAAACTTTAAGATGTGGGGGGGTTCACCATGTCATATTTGCATGTATCTCGTATAATAAAGGTCTCTTGAATACAATTTTTGGTATTTAAACTTCCAATAATGTGATTTATTATGTAGCAGAGTATTATTTGCGTAACATGATTAGAAGTGGCGGTTTGCTAAAAACTCAAAAATGCAAATATCTCGGTTAATATTCAAGATAGAGAATAAACGTGTATAACAATATTTATAGTAAATTTAATTTGCAATAAGATTGGTTATATACAATTTTTCGATCCAATGCATATTAACGGAGATATTTGGAATTTTCGAAAATCCCCCCTCTAAACCCCCCCTCCCACTGGTCCGATTTCAGCCATTAACGAACTTGATCTTTCTTTTTACATAAAACGGTTAAATATCGAATTTCGTAACGATTAAACAAAAATTCCGACCGCTAGAGCGGTAACAGACAAATATATATATATATATATATATATATATATATATATATATATATATATATATATATATATATACAGTTTTGAACGGACCTCATTTTCGTCATCTACTAGGTAGGATCGATGGACATTTGAAGAAAAATTTCGAAAATTCCGTTATGAGTACAACCTCAATAGCTGATTTCCCTCAAGGGAAATCTGCTAATAATAAGCTGATATATCATGAGCCACTCCATTACAAGGTTAAATACCAAATATTGTTTTCAACAAAGCTTTATTATACGAGATACAAACAAACACGTTCTGTTGACACCCCCAACTTCTTTTGTTCATGGATTACTAAAATCTGAGTGATTGAGATAGAAATTATTCTGAATCATTTCAAATTACTACAGTACCTATAGTAAATAGTTTTCAATAAAATTAATATGTTAGATTCAGATATATTTCATTAATTGTTCATCTTTCCGTTATAGAATTATTCTATTTATTAAGCGCTGCGAAGTTGGCTGCCCGTTTGTTTACAATTCAGATGCTTTCCGTTGTAGATATTATTAACTCGTAAATTGACTCGAATGATTTCTGATTCCCTTAACATTCACGGTGGTATTACCTGTATGTAGATTTATCTGTTGTAAACCTTCCCGAGGAAAATCTGCTTAGTTTACGCAGCCTTTTTTGATTTACAGCCTTGAGTAAACCCCCACTTTAACCATAAACGTCTTATTCCAAGCATAAATACTAAGTATTGTTTTCTTCGGACATTTATTATGTGAGGAACATGCAAATAGTCAGAGCGATGACATTAATAAAGATTTGAAGTACTAATCACTTCTTCTTGTCGGATTTTTAGCTATTGAGGTTGTTCTCATGACGGAATTTTCGAAATTTACTTCAAATGTCCATCGATCCTACCTAGTAGATGACGAAAATGAGGTCCGATCAAAACTGTATATATATATATATATATATATATATATATTTGTCTGTTACCGCTCTAGCGTTCGCAAGTTTTGTTTAATCGTTATCAAACTCGATATTTAGTCGTTTCATGTAAAAAGAAAGGTCAAGTTCGTTAACGGCTGAAATCGGACAGTGGGAGGGGGGGGGTTAGAGGGGAGGGTTTTCGAAAATTCGAAATATCTCCGTTACTATACGTCAGATCGAAAAAATTGTACAGAATGAATCTTATTGCAAATTAAATTTACTATAAATATTGTTATATACATTTTTTCTCTATCTTAAATATTAACCGAGATATCTGCATTTTTATTAAATCTGGGCGTCTAACGCACGAGAGTGTCTTTCCCGCCAAAAGCTAGTTCGGCCGTTTCCTTGACTGCTCGGCTCTCGTGAAATGTCTCTATTGTAAAACTTCACGTGGGAAATCTGCTTAGTTAACGCAGCCCCTGCGTGGCGGACTTTTTTTTTTAAGTAGAGAATATATTATAAGATGAGATCTGTAGTGTGACATTCTTAGATGTGTGTAGTAAACACAACCCCTGCGTTACAGACTTTTATTTACGTGAGAGCAGTGATAAATGATATTCGAGAATAGAGCCGTGCCCTAGTTTCGGATTTTAGCCGGAAGATGAGTGAGTAAAAACATTCAGAAACAATGGGTGGATGTTGTGAAGAAAGTTTCTAACCTCTTTACTGAAAGTAGCTCATTAAGAACACCTCCTCTAGTTTTTATAACTGTAATTAGTTAAGGAGAGCTGAAACTGGGACAACTTTACTCTATAGCTGGCCGATGCTCTGCCATTATTCAACAATTTTAAGTTTCTATTGCTTGGAGTAATTAATAGAGAATCATACCCGTATATTAGTAAGTTTCCATTTATTACTCATTTTGCGCCTTCCGTTTACAAATAAGTTATGTGATGACGCCATCATTTAATATTTTGCATGCTTTACTCGTTAATGTTTATTTGAACAATACAATAATTTTTATTTAACCGTTTAATTCAACACTAAAGTTGAAAGTCGCTGACCGCAGGTTGGGGGGTGGTAAAGGTGGGGAGGGGGGATTCGAAAATTCAAAATAACCGTTATTATTGGTCGTATTGAAGAAATGTAACAGACCATGCTTGTTAGGCTATTAATGCTCTGCAATTGTTGTTCTGTACATATTTCGTATCTTTCCTGTTTTAAGCCTTCAGTAAATACCCACTTTTACATATCGGACTTTAATTTTAAAAAAAGTCCGTCACGCAGGGGCAGCGTAAACTAAGCAGATTTCCTATGTGAAGTTTTACAATAGAGAAATCTGCATACTGGTAACACAATACCACCATGATTAAATACAAACGGTAATGAGAAATCTTTCAGTTAATTAAAATAAATTCCCAACTGAAACGGCTTCTGAATTGTAAGAATAATTTATATTTTAATAACTCAAATTTTAGTAGTCCAAGAACTAAAGAAGGGGGGGGGGCGGATGAACAGAAAGTATTTGCATAAATCTCACAAAGTAACAAAGGTAAGGTAAGGTTAGGACCGACAGGTAAGGTTAGAAGATGCCTCCCACCTGAGCCGACGGAAATGGCCGACCTAACCCGAACTATACCCGACCACAGACTTAAAAATAAAAATGCAAATATCTCGGTTAATATTCAAGATAGAGAATAAATGTATATAACAATATTTATAGTAAATTTAATTTTCAATAAGATTGGTTCTATACAATATTTCGATCTGATGCATAATAACGGAGATATTTTGAATATTCAAAAATCCCGACAAAAATTGCGACCGCTAGAGCGTTAACAGACAAATATATATATAATTTTGAACGGACCTCATTTTCGTCGTCTCCTGAGTAGGATCGATGGACATTTGAAGACATTTTTCGAAAATCGCGTCATGAGTACGACCTCAATACCTAATTTCCCTTAAGGGAAATCTGCTAAAAGAATATATATTGGGAGAAAAGATACATAGTGTGTCATACCAGCATTTGAGACATCTATTTAGTTTTCGTAGCCCTGCTTGAATGAGTTCTTACTTCCTTGCAAACAGAACGAGGGAAATCTCCTTAGTTTTACGCAGCCCCTGCGTGACGGAGTTCTTACTTCCTTGCAAACAGAACGAGGGAAATCTCCTTAGCTTACGCAGCCCCTGCGTTGTGGAGTTTATACTGCTTGCAAACAGCAGATGGGGAATCTACTTAGATTATGCAGCCCCTGCGAGACGCAGTTCTTACTTCCTTGCAAACAGCACGTGGGAAATCTAGTTAGGTTGGGTAGCTCTTATGTTGCGGAGTTCTTACTTCCTTGGAAACAGCACTTGGGGATCTAGTTAGGTTGGGTAGCTGTTATGTGGCTGAGTTCTTACTTCCTTGGAAAGAGGACTTGGGAAATCTAGTTAGGTTGGGTAGCTCTTATGTGGCGGAGTTCTTACTTCCTTGGAAACAGCACTTGGGAATCTAGTAAGGTTGGGTAGCTCCTATGTTGCGGAGTTCTTACTTCCTTGGAAACAGCACTTGGGAATCTAGTTAGGTTGGGTAGCTCCTATGTGGCGGAGTTCTTACTTCCTTAGAAACAGCACTTGGGAATCTAGTTAGGTTGGGTAGCTCCTATGTGGCGGAGTTCTTACTTCCTCGTAAACAGCACGTGGGAAATCTAGTTAGGTTGGGTAGCTCCTATGTGGCGGAGTTCTTACTTCCTTGCAATAAGCAGGTGGGGAATCTAGTTAGGTTGGGTAGCTCTTATGTGGCGGAGTTCTTACTTGCTTGGAAACAGCACTTGGGAATCTAGTTAGGTTGGGTAGCTCCTATGTGGCGGAGTTCTTACTTCCTTGGAAACAGCACTTGGGAATCTAGTTAGGTTGGGTAGCTCCTATGTTGCGGAGTTCTTACTTCCTTGCAAACAGCACTTGGGAATCTAGTTAGGTTGGGTAGCTCTTATGTGGCGGAGTTCTTACTTCCTTGCAAACAGCACTTGGGAAATCTAGTTAGGTTGGGTAGCTCTTATGTGGCGGAGTTCTTACTTCCTTGCAAACAGCACTTGGGAAATCTAGTTAGGTTGGGTAGCTCTTATGTGGCGGAGTTCTTACTTCCTTGCAAACAGCACTTGGGAAATCTAGTTAGGTTGGCTAGCTATTATGTTGCGGAGTTCTTACTACCTTGCAAATAGCACGTGGGAAATTTACTTATTTTAAGCAGCACCTGTCTTACCGAGTATGATATTTTCATTTGGACTCAGGGTTTAGCACTTATAAGATAAGGAACAAATAGGCACATTTTAATCATATTTAATAAAATATATCCTCTAAGGATGTGGGGAATTGCAGGTATTCAATTAAAAATGCGTTTAATGAAGGGAATTGATTGTCAAAGCAGAATTCCATTTAGCGGAGCTATGTGTAATTGGTGGATTAGGGTCAAGGGTAGGCCTCTGTCAAACAAGTCAAATGAACCCGAAATAAAAACCAGGGCCCCATTATTTGCATCTCCGGGAGGGAAAAAAATGTCCATCCAATATTCCTCTCAACCTGACACCCCATTGCAGATGGGCTACGACCAATTAATTTCTTTTGTTACAACTCATGTACAGATTAAGTTTTTGTTTCAGGTAAAACTAATAAATCGAAACACTCGACATTTCACGGAATTATTTTCCAAAAACCCAAATAAATTCTCATAAGCTCATAAATCATGAAATTCTTAATATATATATATATATATATATATATATATATATATATATATATATATATATAAATATATGTTTGTCTGTTAACGCTCTAGCGGGTGAAATTTTTGCTTGATCATTACCAAACCATATTTAACCGTTTTATGTAAAAGGGAAGATCGAGTTCGTTAATGCCTGAACTTGGATCGGAAGTGGGAGGGTTGTGGGGCTTTTGAGTGGGGGAATTTTGAAAATTCGAAATATCTCCGTCGGAATCGAAAGATTGTACAATCATATTACAAATTAAATGATCTATAAATATTGTTCTATACATATTTTCTGTATCATGAATATTAACCGAGATATTTGGATTTTATAGTTTTCAGCCTTCAGCAAACTCCCACTTCTACTCATGTTAAACTAACAATACTCGGTTATGTAATGAACCACATTAATCGTACCTTAAATACCAATATTGTTTTCAAGAGACCTTTATTATGCGATCTATATGCAAATATTTTTTGGTGCCTCCATCGTCTTAGATTTTTGGACTACTTAAATTTGATTGATTGAGATAAAAATTATTCTGATTCATTATAAATTACAGTACTAGGTATAGTATATAGTTTTCAATCAAATTAATATGTCATATCCTAATATATTACAGTAATTGTTTTTCTTTCCGGTGAGATTCGGGTTGGCAGACCTGTTGGTTTACATTTCAGACACTTCCCGCCAGGAGGGAAAGATTTCGTATTACTGTATGTACGTATTCACTTAATATTCAAAGTGGTGTTGAGTTACCAGTAAGTAAATGTATCTATTATTAAACTTCACGAGGGAAATCTGCTTAGTTTACGCAGCGACCTTGCGTGACGGACATTTTTTAATGTAAGAAAGTGGTACGAGTGAGAATTCTGGAATTAATTTTGTATCTTGAGCTGCTCCCTTTTCTAACGTGTCAGCTTGTTCGTTTCCAATATTTCCTGAATGGGCTTTTGTCCAGTCTATGTGTATGTGTAGATTTAAGTGAATAATTTCCAGAATATTTTCTGAGAGTGGGTCGTGTATAGCAGGGTCGCGTATTGAGTAAATTAGAGTCGTGTTGCCTGTGTATATGGTCGTATATTTGTATAGGTTATATGATGATCTTATAATACATTCGGTAGCTTTTAAAACAGCGTATTTATCAGCTTGATTATTGGAGCATCTAGCATTAAGTTGGTATTTGTATTTTAGAATATGTAGTCCACTTGTAGTTTCAACAATTAATGCTGCCCCAGGTGAATTCAATCTACTCTTAAAAGCCTTCCTTCTCACCCAAAGACCGAAGAAGTTTTGGAGGAGCAAACTTTTTCTCCCAAAGATTACTTCCCAACCTAATCGATAACCGTTAAGTGGAAAGCTTTAACTCTGCGTGCATTGTGTAAATTTTAAAAAAAGGGGTGGATCTGTAGATGGGGGGGGGTTGGAAAGTAAGGAGTGAAATGATGGCTGGGAGCTGGTCTCCCATTTCGTGAGGCTAGGCTGAGAGACCTGATCCAGGCCCACTAAATCTTCGAGCCCTATACCCAGGGGGGGGCCGCCCCCGCATTTGAATAATATTCCCCACTCCCTCTAGCCCGGATCCTACAAAATTATTTCATTTATCAAAAGGCCTAAACCTTTAGCCCTGTATTGCCTTCCTCTTCTCGATAGCACCTTTCTTAACTTGATTAAAAAATAAACGAAAAAAAAAATTAGGTTTGATTCAGTTTAGAAGGAAGCGTTATATTTTGTCTTCTTCGTTCTTGTCGAAAAATATCCTTGTATTCGTTAAGCTTTTTTCCCCAGCTGGATTTTGACTGATACACCTTGAACGGAAATCAACTGACGTTGTATCCATGAAACGACAATATTTCATCAAAAGAACACCTGGGCTGTGCAAAAAAGGGGCGAATGTGTGTGTGTGTGTGTGTGTGTGTGTGTGTGTGTGTGTGTGTGTGTGTGTGTGTGTGTGTATATATATATATATATATATATATATATATATATATATATATATATATATGTCTCTTAACACTCTCCCGGTCGCAATTTTTGGTTTGATTGATTGATTGACCGAACTTGATATTTAAACGTTTTTTGTAAAACGAAAGATCAAGTTCGTTAATAGCTAAAAGCTAAGGGGGTTTAGAGAGGGGATCTCCGAACATTCGAAATATCGCCGTTACTGTACGTCGGATTGAAATATTTTATAGAATCAGGTACTAATATTGTTATATACATTTATTGTCTACCTTGAATATTAACCGGGATATTTGCATTGTTTCAGTTTGGGCCTTCAGGAAACCCCCATTTCTACTCATGTCATATTAACAATTAGCTGTCCTATCATGAACCACTTCATTACAAGGTTTAATACGAAATATTCATTGAACTTTTACTTCCTGAGATATATGCAAATACGTTCTGTTGATCCCCCCCCCCTTCTTATATTATTGGATTACTAAAATGTGAGTGATTGAGATAAAAATGATTCTGATTCTTTACTAATTACAGCCCTAGATTTAGTAAATAGTTTTCAATAAAATTAATATGTTATATTCAGATATAGTACATTAATTGTTTGTCTTTCCCGTCTATATGTCTTTTCAAAGCTACGAGGTTGGATCGCCTGTTTGTTTACAATTCAGCCGATTTCCGTTGCAGAGATTATTAACTTGTAAGTTGACTGAAGGATTTCTCACTACCGTTTGTATTTATTTACTTAACATTCACGGTAGTGTTACCGGTATGTAGATTAATCTATTGTAAACCTTCGCGTGGGAAATCTACTTAGTTTACGCAGCTCCTGCGCGAAGGACTTTATTTTGTAAATAAGTAAATTTTTACATGGAAATAGAGAATATGTGGTGAGATGAGATCACAAGTGTGTCCTTAAGGGAAATCAGCTATTGAGGTCGTACTCATGACGCGATTTTCGAAAGATTTCTTCAAATGTCCATCGATCCTACACAGGAGATGACGAAAATGGGGTCCGTTCAAAATTATACCTAAAATATATTGTCTGATAACGCTGTAGCGGTCGCAATTTTTGTTTGATCGTTACCAAACTTGATATTTAATCGTTTTATGTAAAGAGGAAGATCAAGTTCGTTAATGGGGGGAGGGGTTAGAGAGGGAGATTTTCAGAAATTCGAAATATCTCCGTTAATATACGTCGGATCGGAAAATTGAATAATACCAATATTATTGCAAATTAAATGTACTATAAATGTTGTTAATATACATTTATTCTGTATTTTGAATATTAATCCAGATATTTGCAGTTCTGTTCACGTTATTTAAACAATGCTTTCTAATATAACAAACAACATTATTCGAAGCTTAAATCTTAATATGGTTTTCAATAGACCTTTATTAAACAAGATACATGCAGATATATTCTATTGATCACTCCCCCCTCGTCTTAATTTTTTGGACTGCTAAAATTTGTTTGATTGGGATAAAAATTACTCTGATTCATTATAAATTACAGTACTAGATATACTTAACAGTTTTCAATAAAGTTGATATACTGTATTCTGATGTATTTCAGTAATTGTTTTTCTTTCCGGTGAGCCGGTTTGGCAGGCATGTTCGTTTACATTTCTGACGATTCCCGTCGGGAGGGTTCTTATTACCGTTTGTATTTATTCACTTAATATTCACGGTGGTGTTGTGTTACCAGTGTAGATTTATCTATTGTTAAACTTCACCGGTACCTTCTATATATATATAAAATTGTAACCTCTGTCTGTACATTGATTTTTTTCGCGAATTTTCACGATAACTTTTCGTTTCACATGTCATAGACACCATAACTGCATTTTGTTTCTTTCGTGTATGTTTGTTTGTTTGTTACCTTTTCACGCATAAACTGCTGAATCGAATTTTATGAAACTTGGTATGTATAATACTACTAACCCAACTTAGACTTTAGGCTATATTAATATCCTCTGAGATGAACAGGAGTGGGGGTTATAAGGGAGGCATGAAATTAAATATAGGGATATTTCGTTTCCTATTGGAGTTTCGGCAAATATGCACATTACAAAAGTTGTTTATTTTGTTATTTAGAGTAACTTTTGTTATATACACTATCGTCGTATACCGAATTATAAAGGCGTTATACGCTAAAAATTATAGCGGGAGTCAACAATTTTATTTGGGACAAAAGACCCAACCGAAATAAATAAAACTCGGTATGTGTATTAGCACTAACGCTTTCATTATAATAAGCAATACCAACATTTCTAGTGACGGGCAGGAGTGGGGGTTGTAAGGGAGGCCAGAATTTAAAATAGCGGTATTTCGTTTTCTATTCGTTTTTCGGCAAATATGAACATAACAAAAGTTGTTTCTTTTGTAATTTAGAGTAACTTTTGTGATATTTATTTTTATTTTTTAACAATGTATAAACGAGATATACACTATAAACTAAAGCGGGAGCCAACTATTTTATTGGGCGCTAACGATTGAACCGAACTTAACAAAACTCGGTATGTCAATTAGCATTACTTCTTCCATGATTATACCCGTAAGCTATATTAAAATGTTTAGGTTAGAACGGGAGTAGGGGGGGCCTGAAATAAAAATTCAAAAAATAAAAATTTGCTTACTTTGTTATTTAGATTATTTATTTTTTTTTATACATTTCTCCAGGAACAATGTTGGGAGCAAGTAATTTGCGTAGAAATATTGATATGCTCAACAATTCATTCCTATCAATGTTAATATTTTGTTCTTAATAGATGAAATCTATGCATAATGCACAGGAGACGGGAAATATGACAATTTGGAGGACAATGAAGACTTACATAAAAAATTAATTTTATTACTAAACAATGCCAACAACGGGTATTAACCCTAAACACTGGGACGGGTAAATGTCAAAATATTGTGCAAAGTAAAGCCTTGCCAAAAAAAATACCATCACCATTCAGCCTCAAATCAATTCCCGGGCGAAGCCGGGTATCTGAGCTAGTATATATATATATATATATATATATATATATATATATATATATGTATGTATGTATGTACCAAACTCCGGTTGTACGTTAAGTCTTCAACTTCTGAGCTATCCACGATTAATGACATTAATTTTAATAAAAAAGCCTTGGTGCGTGTATAAATTTTCTTCTTCCTGTATTCATTTTGTATGGGGGAAAAAATGGAACAAAAATGTAAAGAATGAGCCTGAAGAAAAGGAGGGAAGTTATTAAATTTCCGGAGGATGGGGACTCAGTTTATATGAGAAGTCTATTTTATGAAGGTTTGAGAGTTTTCAATATCTTCAGGTCATATATCAGAGCTTCTGTTCGAAACGGATTCAAACCATTCGGAGGCTCTTATACTGGGGGTTGGAGCTGTGATAAATTAGTTTCCGGGAAGATTCACATATTCTTGAAGCGTTTCCAATAATATTTTGGTATTTTACATACATATTTATTTGTAGAGGAAACAATGTACAAGTCTCACTTAACAGCTTCTTTCACTATTGAGTGGTCTTTTTCGCTTGATTAAGGCTTCGAATAATCTGGTTCAAGATATAACCGCTCATTTTAGCAGATTTCCCTCAAGGGAAATCACGTATTGAGGTCGTACTCATGATACAATATTTGAAAAATTTCTTCAAATGCCCTACCCAGGAGATGAGCAAAATGAGGTCCGTTCAAAATTATATATATATGGTGTGTTATTCTTTTCGGAGTTTTGGTCAATGTTGGTGAAATAAATCTTAATTTATGCCGATATTTCGAGAATCTTTATTTTCTCTTCTTCAGGGCAAGACTAAAGCCCTATAAACTATTATACATGGTTATTGCACTATGACTAGCGTTATAGTGCACTATTTGTCGTGAGATAAGATCAGTAGTGTTATACCAGCCCGTGGGAAACCTGATTAGTTTATGCAACCCCTGCTTGACGGACGTTTTAGCAGATTTCACTCAGCAAGATTAGTAACAAACAAATTTTATATATATACATATATTTGCCTGTTACCGCTTTAGCAATTATTAAACTAAACACATCAAGTTCGTTAACGGCGGAAGTCAGACGAGGGGGGGGGGGGGTTAGAGGGAAGGAATTTCGAAAATCTCCGTTACTATTCGTCGAATCGAAACATTGTAGAACCATTCCTATAGCAAATTAAATATACTAAAAAATATTGTTTTATATATATATATATATATTCTCTATCTGGAATATTAACCGACATTCTTGCATTTTTCAGTTTTCAGGAAAACCCACACTTCTACTAATGTAACATTAACAATACTCTGTCATATAAAAAACCACATTATTTGAAGCTTAAATACCAAATATTGTTTTCATGGGACGTTTATTATACGAGATACTTGCAAATATATTCAGGTGACCACCCCCCTCCCTCCATAAGTTCTTGGACGACTAAAATTTGATTGATTGTGATAAAAAGTATTCTGATTCATTATAAATGACAGTACTTGGCATAGTAAATAGTTTTAAATAAAATTAATATGTTATATTCTGATAAATTTAAGTAATTTTTTTTCTTTCCTGTATGAGGCTGGCAGACCTGTTTGTTTACATTTCAAACGCTTACCGTCGGCAGGTTATTGAAATTGACTGAAACATTTCTTATTTCCGTTTGTATTTATTCACTTAATATTCACGATGGTGTTGTGTTACCAGTATGTAGATTTATATCATATGTAAGCGACCATTTTGAAAAACCACCCGCGAGGCATTTTGAAAAACCCAATTAAACAAAAATATTACACTACTTACTCTAAACGAGGAAGATGAAGAGAGATTTGTGCCTATAAATGCGAACAGCTCTTTTCGACAGTTATAGCTCCAAAGGCCACCGTTCCCACCACCTCCAGACGACACCCTCAGCAGCCGACTCAGCATTTTTCTTCAATAATTTTATGTAATAAATTCCTCTCCTCCCTCTTTCCCATCCTCATTCCTGTCTCAGTAAGTGTCGAATTGCTTGTATTTATGTAACATTCTAAATTTGTACTTGGTGTTACCTAATAAAGTTTTCTTTTGAAGTTTTCTGATAGCCGAGTATGTTAGTTGGCGCCCGAAGTTCAGTGTACTCGTACCGTTGAAAGTAGAAGGCCAGAAGGCCCAGCTGAAGTAAGACTGCCGCCGCTTCGAAAGAAGATGTCACACGCAGGAGAAACTTCACAACGGGAGTATTTTCAATACTCATTACGTTTCTCAACCCTCATTACAAATATTTGGCCTTCAGTACTTCAAGGAGGATTTGAGGTACAACGCCAGACACACATTTGAAATTTAATTTTAGAATTTCAAACAATTTTTTTTTTCTTTTCTCTCTCATTTTTTATTTTCTTTAAAATTTATAAAATTTTTGTTAAGAAACTAATTTTAAAATTTCTAATTTTAATATCAGTAAAATCCATATCATTATATTTATTATCATATAAACTTTATTACATAAACAATATTTATAGATATATATATATATAGCACACAAAATGACTCATTTACAAGAAAGACTGACCCTCAAGAACAGGACACATTTCCGTTGAAACGAACTCACAGAAGCCCTCGAAAATATGCAGACCCTCAGAACCAAAACGGACAATCACATATGCACCTCACAAAGGAAGACTAATGAATCAACATTCCCCCTTATAATTGGCAATCATCCGGAGGACATTGAATTTAATTTCTCAAGAAGCTGTTCAAAGCGGATTTTCGAAGAATACATGCACAGTTTGAATAAGCACACTTTAGGTTCAACAAAATCATGCACGACTTCTTACTAAAAGTAAAGGCACGACTTTACTGGAACGCGCGAACATTGCTTGACTTACAAACGTCTTCAACTCAATTCCGGAATTAATAAATCATGCACGACTTCTTACTAAAGTAAAGGCAACGACGTACTGGGAAAGGGCGCGACATTGCTTACTTACTAACGACTTCAACTCATACCGGAATTATTAAATTACGTTAAAAAAAGTTTTCGCGACTGCCAGAACCATCGAACAATTATCAACTGAGTTAATTAACATAACACCACTATTTCAACGAACATCCCATACAATTTTGTCGACAGAGTCGCCTAGTAAAAGAGCACTCATTTTTTCCCGTAATAAAAATGGACGACAACCCTGGACAACACGAAAATTACATTACGCTATAAAGACAACGAAATTGTTCATCATGTGACTACAACCACACTTCACTCCGAACCTATGCGACATCATAAACATATGAAACTCGACCTCTCTCTGGATGACATTAGAAACGCTCTTTCAAAATGATGGCCCTCACACATAGTGGAGAGAACTTTACGGTGAACGCCGCCGCCACAGCTACAATACAAACCCAAGATACCCACAAAAACGAGACGAATTTCTACACACAGGCCACGACATAACAACGCCCCCTACATTTCCAAGCAACATACCACATTACCAACGACCTAGACGTTACGAGACCTAACGCCCAATACGATTCCTTCAGACATGACAGGGCAATTCGACACAGCCACCATTCACTAATAGCCCAGAACAAGTTACTACTGGAAACCGCCCCACTGGTAAGACCAGCACAACATGCGACACCACACTACCGCCCAGATACGATTCCTTCAGACATGACAGCAATTCCCGACACAGGACCATTCAACAGATGAGCCCAGAACAAGTTTACGAACTGGAAACCGCCCCACTGGTGAAAGACCAGCACAACTGCCGACACCACACAATGCTACCCCATATGCCCCACAATCAGGACTGGGACGCACAGAGACAAAGTCAATTTTTTTAATAGGCCGCGTTCCCCACCACGGACAAGACCTCACAAAACACAGTTTCCATGAGGACCTTGTCAGATCCCAACCCCCAACGAGTTAACTCACATTCACGGGGGGAAAAATGATGACAGACCTCACAAGACTAGAGACAAGGATGTCATCTTTGTGTTTCCCTAATTAGATAAATTTTGACCATTTTTTAGACAAAAACGGGTCCCCGAACCGCCCCCGAATATTTAGTAAATTTTAACGGAAAGCCTCCCAACACTTTACAGACAACAAAACACAAGACTAGGCTTAATCGACACCGGGCTCAGTCGCGAAAAATTATATAACTCCCTCTTCCGTAACCCGGACGGAAGTAAAAATAACTTCGGAAGATATTAAGTAATAAAGATGAATGTAATAATATTTAATATTAAAGATAAAAGTAACTACTGAATATAAAATAAAGGTGATTATTAAACAGAAAATTATGTATTAGAAAGAATATATTGATTGTTTCAAAAATATAAAGTTATTATTAAACAGAAAATTAGTATTATAAAGAATATATTTGATTGTTTCAAAAAAAAAATAAAATGTTTAAATGTTGAAACGAATAGAATTAATAAAGCTATTAAAGAATATAGTAATAATAATAATAAATAAAAAAGAAAATAATAATAAATGAAAAGATTAAATAAATAGTAATAATGTTAATAATAATAATGATAACTCACAAGTGATTCAAAATATAAATGAATCAAATATTTAATGATAATAATAATAATAATGATTCAAATGATAATAAAAATAATAATGAAATCAAATGAAAATAATAATAATAATGAATCAAACGATAATAATAATTAATGATCAAATGATAATAATAATAATAATGAACAAATGATAATAATAAAAATAATGAAATCAAATGATAATATAATAATATAATGAATCAATGATAATAATAATAATAATAAGAATCAAATGAATAATAATAATAGTATAATGAATCAAATGATAATAATAATAATAATGAATCAAATGATAATGAAATAATAATAATCAAATGATCAATAATTAATAATAATGATCAAATGATAATAATAATAATAATGAATCAAATGATAATAATAATAATAATAATGAATCAAATGATAATAATAATAATAAATAATGAACAAATGATAATAAGAATAGTATATAGATCTACTTACAGTAAATAATAATAATAATAGAGTAAGCTCAAATACTATAAAGCAAAATATGAATTTAATTTAGAAATGCGAAAATATTCTAAAAGATATTCGTGAACTTAAAAAGAAAAAAGTTAAAAACAAAAAAGTAAAAAGATAAAATCCGATTTAGAAACATAAAAACACGGAAACAGATACGGCGAATGTAATTAACACTCTCCTTTAAGAACCCACAGACCACTGACTTAACATACTGTAGAGATAGAAACAGTACTTATAGCTACTGGTCCATTCACAAGTATCTTCCAATCAACAAATTATGGAATAGCAGATGACGATAGAACCAAGTCAAATGTTCAAAAATATCAAATATTCATTCAACGAGGAAGTGAACCTACGCACACGTCTACGACCATTTTAACAAATATCGGTACATTCCTTGAAAACAAGCCTACTCCTTGGAACTCAGACATATGAAACACAAATTGCTAGAAATATTTGAAGCCCAACACGACTTACGGACTTTACTGCGAACTCCAATGTAGAGACAGTTTCGAACAGAGTATGAAGGTATTTTTTAGAGCTATCTCCACAATTGTTCAGGAACATTACCCCTCGTAAAAATTAAAAGGTAACACAAAAAAAGATGTATAGATATAGAAAAAGAAGACGAACAAAAGGAATTAATTGACTCTTATTTACCATCTAGGTAAAACCTTTTCATAGAGGTGGACTTGAAACAAATATAATAAATTGAAAAAGGTATTATTACTTCCCTAAAATGAAGGACATGATCATGGATTAACGTTAACAACTGTTGACACATGCAAGACGGACCAAATACGACAGGAACAGGACCCAATTAAGACCAAATACTGTGTCACAACAACACCCACACCTTGACAGACCGTTCGAAGAACTGATGAATGGAACACACTTCACTATGAACAAAAGTAATATAATAACACTTGTAGATACTTTTTACTAAACGACTTTTTGGCCCGACTTACGTCCACGTCTAAATGCTAGCAACGAAAATGTACTTCCAGGTGCTAACAGACTAAACCTAGAATTATATCCGACCGCCTAACACAATAAAAATGGACAATGAGGAAATGGAATTTTAAAAATTTCCACTGATTCTAAACATTTTTTAGAAACTCCAAGGGATAGAAAACCCTATTATACTATCACCAACTAACCATACCCAATTCACCTAGGACCTCCCTTAAACAGTATACACTCCACAATGATTGAAATTATAGAAGCATAACCCTGCAAGGAAATCAAATATTACATTGACAAAGACCACTCAAACTGAACCGTATTAGCCTATAACAACACTCTACAACCAAACAACTAAAATTGATCACCAAACCGAAATCAACTTTTGGAACCAAACCACCGCACCCCCCCACCCTTAAACCGAAGCCAATATCAAAGAAGAGAATTGGGTGGAAACAATACCATGACAGACTGAAGCTAGTGTCAATCCATTATAAAGGAAAATATTTGTAAAAGAGAAACAAACTAGGAACGGACAAACCTCAATAAAAACAGGGAAGACCCAGGAAAATCCCTTCGGAAACTATATGCGCGAATCAGGACAAGAGTTTAAAAGCGGAAAATCGCATATAAAACCAGTTGATTAAAAAGTACGCGACAAAAACTAAAGAGATCATAGTACACAAAGTACAATTTACCAAAAGAACCAAGGAAAGTCCTAAATAACACGAAAAAATACAATTACCAACTTCAGACAATCCCTCTGTTTTAGATGGAGATACAAATATGGCATCTGGCTCTATGGTTCCTCCAGGACAACTGACTCTAGACACTCCAATATTATGTGACTGACATATCAAAGACCTCCTGGTATAGCTGCCTATCAAACTGCCCCGACTCATATGCTCTCGACAAATATTATACATTGACACAGTTACAAATTAATTATACTCACCTATTACACTGAACTCCTTGATACAGAACAAATTCTTCCGTAAATTTAAAGACCTCAAAACACAGGAACGGTCACAAATCCGACTCCTCCAATTTACGAAAGACAAACTTAAAAAAACAATTTTTAATATAAATACTAATCCAAGGAGGAAGCGTTGGTATCATTAATGGTTTTAGGTTACACGACCATTAAATGGTTAACAGGAAATATGGGACGCACAAGACAAACAATACTATGATAAAGTAAATCAACACGATCAGTCAGACTCAACGTCATACCACATAGAGCACAATAGTTGAACGGCAAACTTATACAACAAAAAACTTAATCAATACAATTAAAACATGACATAGATGATGCCCTATAACAGAAACAATGACAGATCATTGACGTTAATCAAGTGTCCATAGGACAATGACGAAACGCCATATTCACTCTCACCGAACTCTACATAAATACATTAACTACATTTTATATTCGGATAAATGAATTTAGAAAACAGCATAGAAGAAGTGTAAAATGGGAATCGCCCATTCTTCGCTCATAAGTCCAAATAGAAGAAAAAACTCTTTCAAAACTTCCGCTTGTTATTTCAACCAATTTAGAACTTCTTGTGGGATGAACCAGGTAAAATACCATTGCGCCATTCCCCAATCAAGGTGTTCCTCACTTATCTTTCATTGTGTCACTTACTTCCTTTACACAAGCAGACGATACCACTACATACTACTTACTACAAGTCTCCAACAATTACACAACAACCAACAGATCATCTACAATTACATCCCTATAACCACAATCTTAAGCAACAACACTGACATATTTTTTAGCTAAATTGTACTTTTTATATTATATAATTATTATTGTAGCCAAATTAGAATGATAAGTGATTCATGTATTTCTCAACTACTTCTAGGAAATTCCTCAAAAATGTGTAACAACATCCGTTCATCATTTCGGACTCTTTTATTAAATATATAGCTTATGTAGATCTATAATACCCTTTGCTTTAAGACTAGTTTTATATGCACATTTCAGACATAACAACATCCCATTTTTCTCATACCCACAACAGCCCTCATTAAACTGCAAAATAATGAATCTATCCTGGAATGTCCCCAACCTAGTACAGAAGTCATAGACACAGAAATACTGTACTTCGAACACAGCCCACAGCATATAAAACAATTCAATATCACATTTGACCACTTAGACACCCCTAGAATAGAAAACATTAGTATAGAACCATTAGAATTTATAAGTTTAGATTATACACAAGTAATCCTGTATGTAATAGTTTTGTATTTATTTATTTTTAATGTCATAATATTAGTTAAACAATGTAAATCAATGTGTCTGGAACGCCAACCACCTCACCAGAACCCGTCTACAGATGACATATCTTTGGAAGCAACTCCAGCAACAGTACCCAGAAGAATTTTTGATCCCTGGAGACTCCCTTCCTAATAAAAAACTTCTCAGCGGACTTCGAATCTTCGGCAGGGGGGAGTTATAGCTCCAAAGCCACCGTTCCCACACCTCCAGACGACACCTCAGCAGCCGACTCAGCATTCTTCAATAATTTAGTATAAATACCTCTCCTCCTCTTTCCCATTCCTCATTCCTGTCTCAGTAGTCGAATTGCTTGTATTTATGTAACTATTCTAAATTTGTACTGGTGTTACCAATAAAGTTTTTTTTGAAGTTTCTGATAGCCGAGTATTTAGTTGACGATGAAAGTTAATAAATCAAAACATCGTACAAGGCTGACTGACGATAATTTGAAAAATTCTTTTCGTCTTTGTATCAGTGGAATTAATCCAAACATCGATGGATTAGTTTCCCAAATTCAAGCTCAAGTTTCTCGTTGATTTCGGTGTCACTATTTAACTTTCGTAGTTCGTAATAATTCCAAATTTTACGATTTAATTATAATGTTGCGCCTTTTTTTTCATTTCATTTTGTTATTTTAATAAATTCTATTATAATTACATATTCCTATAATTTCATATCTGATATCCATCGTTAAAAATTATTAACACTACTTTAAAATGCACTACTTTTAAAAGCGGCCCGCGAACGTATTTGCAGACTAAAGTTTGGCCCGCAACATGTCAAAGGTTGCCCTTACCTGATTTATATATTGTTAAACTTCACGATGGAAGTCTGCTTAGTTTACGCCTGCGTGACGGGCGTTTTTTAAAGTAGACAGAATATCTCAGCAAGTGTGTGTTAATCAGCCCTGCATAACGGATGTTAACGTTATTAAGGAAGGCTACCCTTGCCGAGAATAGTAGAGCCCTGAATGAAATGCCTACCCCTGGTCTACAAAGTTAATTATACCTGAAATTAATTGTCCTATTTTTACCCTGGAAAGAGAAGTGACATTTAAATCTTATGAAAATGAAAACAGCATTTCATGTTAATTAAAATGAACGGAGCTTTTAGACGGTATCATAGAGACATTTATTTAATAAATTGCTCTAAAGAACTTACTTCCTAAGCACTACTATAAACAATGGAAATAGAACGCTGTGGTACTTTTAATTGGTTTTGAGTCTTAAAAGGTGGTGGTCCTTCAGAATATCGGGAAGGAGAGAAAAGGGATTTTGGGACTTTTCAATTAGTAGATTCCGAGAATGAAAAATGAGAAACCTTAGGTAATTACTTCGTTTTGAGAGGTGTAATATTTAAGCTCTGTTAAGTGATTTGTTTTTCTCTGGTATCTATATACTCCAGTGCTATGAATGTAATGAAATGAAATGTGTTTATTTACATTAAATGTTATCATAACATAATAGGATACGTCTTCTTTTTCTATGTACAATTTTAGTAGATTTCCCTTAAGGGGAATCAGCTATTGAGGTCGCACTCATGGCGGGATTTTCGAAAAATTTTCTTCAAATGTCCATCGATCCTACCCAGAAGATGATGAAAGGGAGGTCCGTTCAAAATTATATATAGATAGATTTGAATCATAACGCTCTAGCGGTCGCAATTTTTGCTTGATCGTTACTAAACTCCATATTTAAAATTTTTATGTAAAAATAAATATTAAGTTCGTTAACGGCTGAAATCGGACCAGTGGGAGAAGGGGGGTGGATTTAGAGGGGAGGATTTTTGAAAATTCAAAATATCTCCCTTAATGTACGTTGGATCGAAAACATGTATAGAACCAATATTATTGCAAATTAAGAGATCTATAAATGTTGTTATGCACTTGTTTTCATTATCTTTAATATTAACCGAGATATCTGCGTTTTTTTAGTTTTCGGCCTTCAATAAATTCCAAGAAAAATAAATATCAAGAATAAGCTGTTATATTATGAAGCACTTTATTTGAAGCTTAAATAACAAGTATTGTTCTCATTGAACTTTTACGGAAGTGGGAAATGGTTAATTAACGCAGACCGTGCGCGACGGACTTTTCTAATATTGTGTCAAATTATATATTTTATATATATTTATTTATTCATGGACACCGCATCGAAGGAGATTTGCCCTTTCAAAATTAACAGCAGGTAACAATAACAAAGAATACCTTAACAACATTAACACAATAGTAAATACCTTAACAAGTAATAATGACAAATACCTTAACAACAAGTAATAATAACAAATAACTTAGCAATAATACAAAAAAAAAAAAAAGTGTATAGCTGGTGGAGTATAATTTTTTACAATTAAATTCCATATAAATTATTCGAATTACATTTATATTTATGCAATACATTCGTTAAAAAGAATTAGGTCAAATTCTAAGAACTCATAGTATAAAATTATTCAATTTAAATAATTATATACAATACTTAGATACATTAACAGTCTTAATACAACTCTAAATATGTACAATTGTTTTAAAAAATAACTAAAGCATACTTGATTTTATTTGTAGCTCACTAGTCAGGATACATTGATTTTATTTGTTAGCACTAATCGCAGATACCGCGGATTCGCCCCGGGACGGGAATTGATTTTGAGACTGACTAGATGGTTGATGGTATTTTTTTGGCAAGGCTTTACTTTGCACAATATTTTGACATTTACCCGTCCCCAGTCGTATAATATACCCTCCTGTACGGGTTATAATGCCCGTTGTTGGGCATTTGTTTAATAATAAAATTAATTTTTTATGTAAGTCTTCACTGTCCTCCAAATTATCATATTTCCCGTCTCCTGTGCATTATGCATAGATTTATTGTTACAGCTATTAATGACAAAAATAATTAACATTTGATTTGGAATTAATTTTTCAAACTGAGGTACCTGATAGTTCAAATAGGAATGAATTGTTGAGCATATCAATATTTCTACGCAAATTTACTTGCTCCAAAAACATTGTTCCTGGAGAAATTTATAAACAAAAAAAAAAAAAAAAAAAAAAAAAAAAAAAAAAAAAACAAAAAAAAAAAAAAGAAAAAAAAAAAAGTTAATCTAAATAACAAAGTAAACAACTTTTGTTATGTGCATGATTGTCGAAAAACATATAGACAATGAAATATCGCAAATTTTTATTTAAGGCCTCCCTTATAAACCCCCACTCCCGTTTCTAAACCGATAAACATTTTAATATATCTTATAATCTAGCTTATAATGTCCTATAACTACCTAACCCAACTTAGACTTTAGGCTATATTAATATCCTCTGAGACGAACGGGAGTGGGGGATATGAGGGAGGCCTGAAATGAAAAATTGTGATATTTCGTTTCCTATAAGATATCCTCGGCAAACATGCACATAAAAGTTGTTTTATTTTATTATTTAGTAGGTAACTTTTGTTGGCATTCACTATGTTCGTAAAATGAAGGTAATCACCGGGATATACGCTAAAACACTATAGTGGGAGTCATTAATTTTATTAGTGCTTATTTAAGTGGTTTTTAATGAATTGATTATTATGACAAATGATTTTATTGTTTTTAAAGGTCCACATATGATAACACTATATATATGATTCGGATTAGTGAGGTTATATATATATCTCCGTCGTCCCCTTCTCACATTTATTTATTTCACCCTAGAAAAATAACATTGCTATTTATTTCCAATAGAAATGTAAACTATAAGAGCATTTCCAGTTTATTTAATTTGCATAATATATTTTTTAAACTAAGTCATGCATGAATTGACACATAAAGAGTGTTTAGCGGAAGTTATGGGGATCAAACTCTTTTGCTCTGCTAATATATTATTCTTTAATTTCCGATATCTTGATGTTATATTGAAACAAATACGTACCATCATAACAATTAGTGTAGACGGTTAACAGTAATTGTTATTATGAAAAAAGACAATAATCCCATTTAAATTTGATATGATTTTAACGTATTACTTTATTTTGCAAGGAGGGCTACGTTTCTCCTTCCCCTCACCTATATTTTTGGAATATAAATCAAATTATTTTTCGGGTAATACTATTTATTTACTATTCCATCAGGTAGATAAATTTATTAAAATAGAACTTTGAAATCGATATTATTTTAAGGAAAACGAAGGAGATGCTGGGAGCGGAAGGAGGGCCGGAGCCTAAACAGTTAATTGAGTTAACTTATTTCCTGTTGAAATGATTTTCCCACTGAGCTCTAACTATTACTGAATATAATCTAATTACAAAACTACGCTTAAAACGATATGAGTCTCGGATTGGTTTTTGAAAGGAAATAAGTTTCATTATAGTGGATATTTAAATTTTAATAAGGATGCTGTATCCACGATTATGGGTTTTGAAAGTATTCAAAAGGTGAGTTAAAAAGTGGAGGAAGATATAGATGCAGGAACACATTTTTATTTATTCTTCAAAATTATAATTTCTCATCTATACGTCGCCAGCCTGACCCTCACTGGAAACAATGATTAGGGGCTTATTTTTCATTTATTTTCCTTGAAATTACAATTTTTTTTTCTTCTGTAAGTCGCCCTGCCCCCCCATGGGCCTCTCACGGGAAAACAATGTGCCCAGACGAGAGGTGTAGTAAACATTGAAGGCCTTGCTCAAGAGAAAAAATACTATCATCATTCAGCCTCAAATGATTTCCCGAGCGAAGCCGGGTACCTTAGCTTGTCAGAATAAAGAATAGATTTTGTTGGTTTATGGTTAGCTGGGATGTCGTTTATATATATTAAAAATAGTAATGGACCTAATATTGAACCTTGGAAAACACCGCATCTAATTGTTTACCATTCTGAAATAATTTTATATCCACTGATATCATCAACTTCTACTTTATGTCTACGGTTGCAGAGATAAAATTGAAAACGTTCATGAGCAATGCCTCTTATTTCGTAATATTCTAACTAATAGCTTTCCAGTGATAATTAACTTTTACAAAAAGATTTACAATTGTTAAAGCTAAGTTTAAACATTAATTTCCTTTTAGGTTAAACAGCAATTTCCTCTTAGGGAAATCAGCTATTCGGGTTGTACACAGGACGGGATATCAGAAAGTTTTCCTCAATTGTCCGTCAAGCCTAAATAAGAAATGTTGAAAATGAGGTCCGTTCAAAATTAAATATATATATATATATATATATATAAAATTGTTAAAACCATCTTGTCAGTACGTTGATTTTTTTCGCGAAATTTCACGATAACTTTTCGTTTTCACAAGTCATAGGACACCATATCTGCATTTTGTTTTCTTTCCGTGTATTGTTTGTTTTGTTACCTTTTTTTCATCGCATAAACGGCTGAAACCGAATTTTATGAAACTTGGTATGTATATTACTACTATACCCAACTTAGACTTTAGGCTATATTAATTTTCTCTGAGACAAACAGGAGTGGGGGTTAATAAGGGAAGCCTGAATTTATAAAATATCGATATTTCGTTTTTCTATTGGTTTTTCGGCAAATGTGCACATAACAAAAGTTGTTTATTTTGTTATTTAGAGTAACTTTTGTTTAATATTACACTTTTGTCGTAATAACCGAAATTATTAAAAGCGTATATACGCTAAAAATTATAGCGGGGAGTCAACAATATTATTTTGCCAAAAAAGACTTAACCGAAACTAAAATAAAACTCGGTATGTGTACTTTAGCAGTGAGGCCTTCATATAATAAGACCATACCAAACATTTCTATGTACGGGCAGGAGTGGGGGTTATAAGGGAAGCCTGAAATTAAAAAATTAGCGATATTTCGTTTCCCTATTGGGTTTTTCCGCAAATATAAACATAACAAAAAGTTGTTTATTTTGTTTTAATTTGGAGTATCCTTTGTTATAATACACTTTTGTCGTAATACCTAAGTAATAAAATGAGTTATACGTTAAAAAAACTTTTAGCGGGGGACGGCTAACGGCTGAACCGAGAACTTAACAAAAACTCGGTAAATGTCAATTAGCATTAATTCGTTCCATGATTATAAGTTATATTAAAATTTTTAGGTTTCGAACGGGAGGGGAGTTATAGAGGGGAGGCATGAAAATAAAAATTTTCCCCACACAATATTTACGTGTATAAGAAACGGGAAAATAATAAAAATATCGGAAGGACTGTGAAGAATTATCGAACAAAGAATTTCTATTATTAGCAAATCAACCGGCAACGACGGGTATCAATCCTAAACACTGAGGACGGGTAAATGTCAAAATATTGTGCAATGTAAAGCCTGCTAAAAAAATACCATCACCATTCAGCCTCAAAAGAATTCCCGGGCGAAGCCGGGTATCTTAGCTAATTATATATATATATATATAATATTATATATATATATATATATAATATATATATATATATATAAAATTGTAACCTCTGTCAGTACATTGATTTTTTTTCGGCGAAATTTCACTCGAATAACTTTTCGTTTTCCACATGTCATAGACACACATTAACGGGCAATTTAGTTTTCTTTGGTGTCTGTTTGTTTGTTTGATTTGTATTAAGTTTGTTACCTTTTCAACGCGGCTGAACCGAATTTTATGACACTTGGAATGTATATTACTACTAACCCAACTGTAAGACTTTAGGCTATATTAAATATCCTCTGGAGACGAACAGGAGTGGGGGTTATAAGGGAAGCCATGAAATTAAAAATAATCCGGATATTTCGTTTTCCTATTGGTTTATTCCGGCAAATATGAGCATAACATTAGTTGTTTAATTTTGTTATTTTAGAGTAACTTTTGTTATATACAACTTTTTTTCGTATACCGAATTATAAACGAGATTTTTTTATACACTAAAACCACACAGCGGAATATGAATCAATTTTATTTGGTACAAAAAAGGCCCAACCGAAATAAATAAAACTCGGTATATGTTATTAGCACTAACGCTTTCATTATAACAAGCCATACCAACATTTCTAGGGACAGCCAGTGATTGGGGGTTATAAGGGAAGACCAGATAATATAAATATAGCGAATATTCGTTTCCTATTGGCATTTTCGGCAATTATGCACATAAAAGATGTTTATTATGTTATTTAGAGTAAACTTTTGTTAGGTACACTTTTGCTGTACACCTAATGTATAAATTGAGTAATAACGTTAAAAAACTTACTTGCGGAAGTCAAAAATTTTATTTGGCCCAAACAAAAAAACTCAAACCGAAACTGAACCAAACTCGGTATGTGACAATTAGCAACTACGTATTTCCTTATTATAAGCCATACTAAACATATTTCTAGGGACGGGTAGGAGTGGGGGTTATAAGGGAGCCAGAAATTTAAAAATTAGTGATATTTCGTTTTCCTATTGGGGTTTCGGACAAATATGCACTTATAGTTAAAGTTGTTTATTTTGTATATTTAGAGAAATTTTCTCAACAATTCTTTTCAATATGAACTACCAGGTACCTCACCTGAAAAATTAATTCAAATGTAATGTCCTAATATATTGTCCTTAAAAATGTAATTTCAATCTATGCATAATTTCACCGGAAACGGGAAATTTATGGGCAATATGGAGGACAGTGAAGTCTTACATAAAAAAATGAATTTTATTATTAACAATCGACAGAAACTACGGGTATTTAAACCCTAAACACTGTATTTTTTAATTTATTAACAAAATCGACTGAAACTACGGGTATTAACCCTAAACACTGTATTTTATTTTCAGGATTCAGCAATACCAACAATTTTAATCATTGGGCACATGAAACATGTTACTCCTTGCTCCAATACTAAATATTTTTTTCAACTGACCATTACTATGAGAGATACATACAAATATCGGTTATTCACAATTTTCTATACATTTGCTCAAGTTTCCATTGAGCCTGCCTCAAAGATAAAGAATAGAAAATGAGGTCCATTCAAAACTATATATATATATATATATATATATACACACACACACACACACAACACACACATGTATATTGTGTACTAGCTTATATGTAAGGCTTCAACCATTGAGGCTGAATTTTGATGATATATATTTTTTTTTTTTTTGCAAGGCTTTAATTTCCCGTCTGGGCGCATTGTTTTCCCGTAATGGTCAGGTAGGTGACTTACAAAATAGAAATTTTAGTTTTGAAGAATAAATGAAGATGAGCTCCTAATCAGTCCCTCTCCACTGTTTGAGACACCGTGAATAATTCATATCATAATAATAGATAGCATTTATTATAATTAAATATTATCTATAATGTATATATTTCTATTAAAAACCAATCGGCTGGAGTACATATTGTGGGAGCTTAAGCTTATATTCCCCCCCCATAATAGATAACTGTGGAAAAAGTAAAAGAAAGTAAATACATTTCACAGGAAATAAGTTAACACAATTAACTGCTTTAGCCTCCCGACAACTTCCGCTCCCGCTTGTGTGTTATCAGCATTGCTTTGCTTGAGTTATTTATTCGAAAGATTAAAAAATTCGAATTTTCTAGTGATTTATATACCTGGTGTAAAAAAATAACAGTGGTACCAAAAAAAAAAAAAGGAATTTATATTCTAAAAGCGAGGTGAGGGAAACAGATTGTAGTCCTCCCTGCAACCTCAAATCATATTGAGTTTAAGCGCATATTGCCTTTTGTTATAATGAAATTACCAAGTAACGTTTAATAGTTATAGACAATATATTGTAAATTCAATAACCTCAACATATCGGGGAAAATTAAATAATATATACCACAACTAAAGAGTTTGATTCCGCACAACTTCCGCCATCACACGTTGTGCGAATTTAGTAAGATTTTGTTTAAATATTACATTATACACATTAAATAATCAAAATTCTCTTAAATTTAAATTTATATTGGAAATAAATAATGAAGATATTTTCTAATTAAAATTAATAACAATTGAGAAGGGAAAGAGGTGGAGATTTGTTACCTGCCTAATTCAAATCATAGTTAGAACTATCATATAAGTCTATAAACATAACATGATTTGTCACAATATGCCTACATTACAAACACTTTAATGAGTAATAATAAAGTTGTTGACTCCCGCTATAGTTTTAGGCAGTGGCGGCTCGCGTATAGGCACTGTGGAACTGCAGCACCCCCAATTTCCACTCGACATTATCTATAACATTTAATATAATGTGCCTTTTTTCTTTAATTCTTTCTTTATACTTGTATAATATATAATCCTTAAGCTTAATGCAGTAACCATCTCCCAGTTTATGAAAAAAGATACAAAAATCTTTGTATGTCCCTGGGCTTCACAGTGTCAGCGGCGAGGTGTTTGACTGTTGTGCGCATGCGCACACAGGGAGCTCCACAAGGGAGAGAGAGCAAGGTCGTCCCGCAGTGCCGACCTCTGGCGTGCTAAGGCTAAACATTTTCTGGTGCAGCACCCCCACTAATTTTATAATCTTATGCGTTAAAAGGTAACAAACGGATACCAAAGAAACAAATTGCAGATATCGTGTCTATGGCATGTGAAACGAAAATGAATCTTGAAATTTCGAGAAAAAAATCAATGTACAGACAGAGGTTACAATTTTAGATATATATAAATAAATCTAAGTCTAAATATATATATATATATATGTATATATATAAATAATTATATATATATATATATATTTATATATTTTTGTATAATATATGTATATATATTGTATTTTGTTTTTTCGTCATCTCCTAGGTAGGATCGATGGAAAAATGATGAAAATCGCATCATGAGTACGACTTCACTATCTGACTTCCCTTAACACGTTGACTGCGGTTGACGACACGTTGTCGGTTTTGTGAGTTGTTCCCAACGGCGGGCCCCGACACATTGTCGCCAGGTCATAATAGAAAGTTAAATGGGTGGGGATTGCTCCAGTCTTTCCCAAACCATTCCGTATTTGACTCTAGCACAGTGAAAGAGGTCCTTGAGAGAATTGCTTCTTCGCCGCAAAATTCCCTGTTTTTTTGATAATTGTTTTAGACTATTTTACAAAAAGGTAAGTTTGAACGATTATTTTTTCTTAAAGTTATCGTTAATATATAATTGCTAATGATAAATTAACTATTTATAAGTACTAATTAAAGTAACTAATGAATTTAAAACAAGACCTATTTTGTTGGAAAAATTATTATTTCAAACCCGAATTTATAATTCCAAATTGTTTTATATTTTTATACGAAATAAATAAATAAAAAATCAATTATAATATTACTGGAATAATTATTCATCAATCAGTGCTAGTGAACAATAAAATAAAAATAAAGTAAAGAATCATAATAAATAATGTTCACACTAGTGAAATTACATTATTCAGACTATAAACGGCCTAGGGAGTATGGTGCTTTCCCTGGTGCGGTTGACGACAACCTGTCGTTTCAGCGGAAAACAATTAAAAGATGATACAATTAATTAATATACAGTTAAAAAGTAAAGTAAAACAAAACTAAATTTATACAAAAAAAAAAGTTTCTTCCCCACTGGAAAAATGTTCTTGAAAATTCTCCGCAGTTCAACGTGTTAAGGGAAATCTGCTAAAACACAAAATGGTGACCCATAGAGCGATTATATATATATATATATATATATATATATATATATATATATATATATATATATTTAGGGACTGAGCGTTTTCACTCTTCAGTATACCACTCATGGGATTTTTACTTAGAAATAGAGAATCTTTGGTGAGATGAGATCACTAGTGTGACACAGCAGCACGTGTGGATTATGCTCACTTTACGCAGCACCTGCGTTTTTGAAATGTGAGTAGGCCGAAAGCATATCAGATACGGGTACACTGCTCAGCCCAAATGGGCACTAAAGGAGTGAGCGGGATGTTGCTAGCTTGATCTGGGCCACAGTTCCTGTGGGGCCGTTAACTTTTATGTTGTAGGCAGTGCTCAGTAGTCCCTGAGGTTCATTTCATCTCACAATCTTATCTACCAACCTACTTTCATGATATTACAACAATCGCTGTCGGAGAATGTTTCTTCTTCTTATGCGTGAATAAATTTTCTGACGGTATAGTTATCAACCTCAAGGAATAGCTAATGTCCTTCAAAAGTTGAAGGTATAAGTTTCAAAATAGTTTTAGCAGATTTCTCTTAAGGGAATGTAGTGTGAAATATATGTCTTTGTTAGAAATAGTGGCGGCGGTGTAGATCGGGAGTGTTCGGGAATCATCCTCTGGCTCCGGCTCTAGACAATCTTCGGACTTCACTAGCTGGCTATTTAACACTGCAGTAGTCGCGAATCATCGCGACTTGGAGAGACTTTTTGAACTGCTGAGTAGAGGATAGAACCTGGGTGCCCCCACCCTAGCTACCTTCCCCTCATGTCTAGAGCCTGGGTGCCCCCACCCTAGCTACCTTCCCCTCATGCCTAGAACCTGGGTGCCCCCACCCTAGCTAAAACCGTCCACTCATGTGTAGAAACCTTGGGTGCCCCCCACCCTAGCTACCCTCCCCTCATGTCTAGAGCCTGGGTGCCCCCCACTCTTAGGCTACCTTCCCCTCATGTCTAGAACCTGGGTGCCCCCCACCCTAGCTACCTTCCCCTCATTGTCTAGAGCCTGAGGTGTCCCCCACCCTAGCTACTCTTCCCCTCCAGTCTAGAACCTGGTTGCCCCCCACCCTAGCTACCGTCCACTCATGTGTAGAACCTGGTGCCCCCCACCCTAGCTACCGTCCACTCATGTTTAGAACCGGTTGCCCCCCCACCTAGCCTACCTTCCCCTCATGTCTAAGCCTGGTGCCCCCCCAACCCTAGCTACCCTTCCCCTTCAGGTCTAGAGCCTGGTGCCCCCCACCCTGCCTACTTTCCCCTCATGTCTAGGGCCCTGGGTGCCCCCACCCAGCTACCTTCCCCTCATGACTAGAGCCTGGGTGTCCCCCCACCCTAGCTACCTTCCCCTCATGTTCTAGAACCTGGGTGGCCCCCACCCTATCTACCCTTCCCCACAATTCTAAAGCCTGGGTGCCCCCCACCCTAGCTAACCTCCCTCCAGTCTAGAACCTGGTTTGCCCCCACCCCTAGGCTTACCTCCACTCATGTGTAAGAACCTGGTGCCCCCCACCCTAAGCTAACCTTCCCCCTCCATGTCTAGAGCCTGAGGTGCCCCCCACCCTAGCTTACTCTTCCCGCATGTCTAGAGCCTGGTTGCCCCCCACCCCTAGCTACCTTCCCACACCAGTCTAGAACCTGGTTGCCACCCCACCCTAGCTACACGTCCACTCATTTATAGAACCTGGGTGCCCCCCAACCCTAGCTACCTTCCCCTCATGTCTAGAGCCTCGGGTGCCCCCCAACCCTAGTACCTTCCCTCATTGTCTAGGGCCTCGGGTGCCCCCCACCTAAGCTACCTTCCCATCATTGTCTAGAGCCTGGGTGCCACCCACCCTAGACTACCTTCCCCTCATGTCTAGAGCCTGGGTGCCCCCCACCCTAGCTAACCTTACCCTCATGTCTAGAGCCTGGGTGCCCCACACCTAGTACCTTCCCTCCAGACTAGGGAAACCTGGTTGCCCCCCACCCTAGCTACCTTCCCCTCATGTCTAGAGCCTGGGTTGCCCCCCCACCCTAGCTAACCTTCCCTCATGTTCTAGAAGCCTGGGTGGCCCCCCACCCAAGCTACCTTCCCCACTCATGTCTAAGGCCTGGTGCCCCCCAGCCATAAGCTAAACCTTCCCCTCACGTCTAGGCCAGGGTTGCCCCCACCCTAGCACCTTCCCCCTCATGTCTATAGCCTGGGTGTGCCCCCCACCCAAGCTACCTTTCCCCTCATGTCCAGAGGCCTGGGTTGCCCCCACACCTAGCTACAGTCCCCTCATGTCTAGAGCCTGGGATGCCCCCCACCCTAGCTACCTTTCCCCTCATGTCAAGGGCCTGGGTGCCCCCCATCCCTACCTACCTCCCCTAATGTCTAGAGCCTGGTGCCCCCCACCCTATGCTACACTTCCTCCACTTGTCTAGAGCCTTGGGTGGCCCCCCACCCTAGCTAACACTTCCCCTCATGTCTAGAGCCTGTAGTGCCCCACACCCTAGCTACCTTCCCCTCATGTCTAGGGAAGCCCTGGGTGCCCCCCGACCCTAGCTAACCTTCCCCCTCATGTTTAGAGGCTGGGTGCCACACCCTTGCTACCTTCCCCTCATGTCCAGAGCCTGGGTGCCCCCCACCCTAGCTACCTTCCCCTCATTGTCTAGAAGCCTGGGTGTCCCCCCACCCTAGCTACCTTCCTCACTCATGTTCTTGGAGCTGGGTGCCCCACCCACCTAGACTACCTTCCCCTCATGTTAGAGCCTGCCGGTGCCCACCCTTAGCTACCTTCCCCTCAAGTTCTAGTGCCTGGGGGCCCCCACCCTAGCTACCTTCCCACTCATGTCTAGAGCCTGGGTGGCCCCCCACCTAGCTACCTTTCCCCTCATGTCCTAGAGGCCTGGGTTGCACCCACACCTAGCTACCTTCCCCTCATGTCTTGAGCCTGGGTGCCCCCCACCCTAGCTACCTTTCCCCTTATGTCATAGGAGCCTGGGTGGCCCCAACCCTAGCTACCTTCCCCCTCATGTCTAGGGCCTGGGTGACCCCCACCCTATGCTACCTTCCCTCCTCCATTGTCTAGGGCCTGGGTGCCCCCCACCCTAGCTAACCTTCCCCTCATGTCTAGGGCCTGGGTGTGCCCCACCCTAGCTACCTTCCCCTCATGTCTAGAGCCTGGGTGCCCCCCACCCCAACCTAGCTACATTCCCCACACGTCTAGAGCCTCGGGTGCCCCCCTCCCTAGCTACTCTTCCCCCTCATGTCTAGAGCCTGGGTGCCCCACTAGCTACCTTCCCCTCATGTTTAGAGCCTGGGTCGCCCCCCACCCTAGCTACCTTCCCCTCATGTCTAGAGCCTGGGTGCCCCCACCCTAGCTACCTTTCCCCCTCATGTCTAGAGCCTGGGTGCCCCCCACCCTAGACTACCCTTCCACCTCATGTCTAGAGCCTGGGTGCCCCCACCCTTAGCTACCTTCCCCCTCATGTCCTAGAACCTGGGTGCCCCCCACCCTAGCTTACCTTCCCCTCATGTCTAGAACCTGGTTGCCCCCCACCCTAGCTACCTTCCACCTCATGTCTAGAGCCTGGGTGCCCCCCACCCTAGCTACCTTCACCCTTCTTCACCCATCAGTCTAGAGCCTGGGGTGCCCACCACCCTAGCTAACCTTCCCCTCATGGTCTAGAACCTGGTTGCCCCCCCACTCCTAGCTACCTTTCCCCTCGATGTCTAGAACCTGGTTGGCCCGCCCATCCTAGCTACCGTCCACTCATGTGTTAGAACCTGGGTGCCCGCCCACCCTAGCTACCTTCCCCATCATGTCTAGAGCCTGGGTGCCCCCCACCCTAAGCTACCTTCCCCTCATGTCTTAGAGCCTGGGTGCCCCCCACCCTTGCTACCTTTCCCCTTCATGTCTAGAACCTCGGTTGCCCCCTCAACCCTATCTTCCTTCCCCGCATCATGTCTAGAACGCTGGGTGCCCCCCACCCATATTAAAATTAACCTTCTTACTTTAATACTTAAGGAAAGGTGGTAAGCCATCTGAAAGATGACATGCGCTCACTCTGCAACTGACGACGGGGACGCCAACTGCAGTGTTAAGCTGGCCTCTTTTAGCCGATTTCCCTTAGGGGAAATAAGCTATTGAGCTATGACGCGATTTTCGAAACATATCTTCAAATGCTCATCAATCCTACCCAGGAGATGACGAAAATTAGGTCCAGGGGTCGTAATTTTCGTTTGATCGTAACCAAACTCGATTTTTAATCGTTTTATACGAAAAGAAAAATCAAGTTCGTTAATGGCGGACCAGTGGAAGGAGGGGGATTTTCGAAATTTCGAAATATCTCTGTTACTAAATGTCGGATTGAAAACTTATATCGAAACATCTTATTACAAATTAAATGCACTATAATTATTGCTATCTACATTTATTCTCTATCTTGGATATTAACCGAGATATTTGCATTTTTTCAGCTTTCAGCAAACCCCACTTTTATTCATGTTACATATTAACCGAGATATTTGCATTTTTGATATTTGGCTATTGTCGGTTCCGCTGAAAGCTATTTCGGCCGTTTCCGTAACTGTTCGGCTCTCGTGAAATTGACGTAGAGACTGGTGTAAGCTTCTACTTTGTGAGATATATGGAAATACGTCCTGTTGACCCCCCCCTCCTTTTGTTGATGGACTACGAAAATTTTAGTGGTTTAGATAATATTAATTGTTCTGATTCATTATAAATTACAGTACTATATAATAATAAATAGTTTTCCATAAAATTTATATGTAATATTCAGATATATTTCACTAATTGTTTTTCTTTGAAGAAGAATATGTCTATTTTTCTATTCAGCTCTGAGAGGTTGGCTGACCTTTTTTTTTTTTTTTAAATTTAAACTCTTTCCGTTGGGAGCTCATTAAAATTAACTGAAAGATTTCTCATTACCGTTTATATTTATTCACTGTGGTAAGTGTTACCAGTATGCAGATTTCTCTATTGTAAACTTCACGTGGGAAATCTGCTTAGTTTACGGACTTTTTAGTTTTCGGCCTTCGGTAAACCCCTACTCATGTCATATTTACAGTTAGGTGTTATATTATGAAACACATTTTTTTGAAAAGCTAAATAAACCAAATATTGTTCCTCATAGAAAACTAATACGTTTTTGAGGTCAAATGCCAAAATACGTTGACGGGTGAAATTCTGTTTTTCAGAGGTTTAAACGCCAGCACCTAGCATCTAATTGACGGAATTTTTTTTAATTTCTTTACTATACATTTTCTTTAAACATCTTTACACACAACACGCCAGGGCTTCAACTTTTGCACAATGATTGAATTGCTGTAGGCAAACTGAAAAGTTGAGCGAATCAATAGGACGAGTATGGATGGAGGTAAAGCTTCAAATGTATATACTTCATTGAGAGGGGGTGGCCGATTTGGCCGGGCCTAAACTCTCAAACAATGTCCGCTTCAAACTCATTTCAGCCCGGCAGTCTCCATTATTCCATGTCGATTATCACAAGCCCATTCATCGGATTCCACCCTCCTGGATATCCTCCCCAAAATAAATTGAACGTCTGTAACTAAGCTTCTCTGTTGTATTATCAAATAAGTCCTTGAGTGGAGCGTTTTGTCTTTCACAAGTTCCATGTAACATTCTCATTCCTATATCGCCCACTCGAGCCAGAAATTTGGCCTGCGAGTACGATTGGGAGGATGATCGTGTTCTTTTGATATTAGCAGATTGACCTTGCGGGAAATCAGCTATTGGGGTCGTACTCATGAAGTGATTTTCGAAAAAATTTCCTCAAATATCCATCGATCTTACCTAGTAGGTGACGAATAAAAGTCCGTCACGCAGGGGCTGCTTAAACTAAGCAGATTTCCCGCGTGAAGTTTAACAATAGATAAATAAATCTACATACCGGTAACACAACAGCACCGTCAATATTAAGAGAATAAATACTAACTATAATAAGAGTCCTCCCGACAGGAAGGAAGGTAAACAAACAGGTCTGCCAACCTTTTACTGGAAAGAAAAACAATTAATCAGAACATAACATATTAATTTCAATGAAAACTATTTACCATATCTAGCACTGTAATTCACAATGAATCAGAATAATTTTTATCGCAATCAATCAAATTTTAGTTGTCCAAGAACTTAAGAAAGGTGGGGGGGGGGGTCACAATAGCATATTTGCATTTATCATTTATCTCGTATAATAAAGGTCTCTTGAAAACAACTTATGGTATTTAATCTTCAAATATTGTGGTTTATTACATAACAGGGGCTCAGGTTAGCCATGCGAGTTAAAGCGTTGACCTTTAATAACTCAGCATGGTAAACTAGAGTGGCGAGTTTTCGATTCTTGCCTGGGCAAAGGAAATTATTTGATGACCGAAATTCATTTAAATAACGTCCCTAAAAAAACCCACCCCTGGCTAGAAAAGGGTGGTAACCTGTAGATAACCCGTCCCGATTAGCCTAAGTTGCAAAAAGTGGACGTTAATAAATAAATAAATAAATATTACATAACAGACTATTGTTTATGTAACATGAGTAGGAGTGGGGGTTTGCTGAAGGCTGAAAACTGAAGAATGTTAATATCTCAGATAATATTCAAGATAGAGAATAAATGTATATAGGAATATTTATACATGTAATTTCCAATAAGATTGGTTCTAAACAATCTTTTGATCCGAAGTATAGTAACGGAGATATTTCGAATTTTCGAAAATAAGACTAGTTTGTATTCAGGAAATATGCTGCTGGATATTTTATTAATATGGACACACAATGATAATAGAGATATATTATTTAAAATGAAAGACCTTCCTGCCATAGTTAAAATTTAATTTTTTCATCTTCTTTTCTTCCCCTGTGTGAGAATTGCTGGACCAATTGAGGTAATTTCTTCTCCGGAAAAAATACTGTTATGTGTACAAACTCAGCTGCTAAAAAGTCCATCTACTACTCAACTAAGCAGATTTCCCACGTACATGCATTTATCACAAGACGTAAAAGTTCAATGAGAATAATATTTGATATTTAGGCTTCATAATATAACAGCTTATTGTTAATATGACATGAGTATGGGTGTGGGTTTACCGAAATCCGAAAACTGAAAAATGCAAATATATCGGTTAATAATCAAGATAATGAAAAAAATTTACATAACAACATTTATTAAGCATTGCATTTGCAAGAAGATTGGTCCTATACAATTCTTTCATCCGAC
Source organism: Riptortus pedestris (assembly GCA_019009955.1). NCBI lineage: Eukaryota > Metazoa > Arthropoda > Insecta > Hemiptera > Alydidae > Riptortus > Riptortus pedestris. The sequence goes on along the minus strand of CM032233.1, from coordinate 131,220,932 downwards.
CCGTAATCAAATTTTTGAAATTCCACTCTAAATTGCCCTCCCCTTGGTTCGATTTCAGCCGCGAACTTAAATCTTATTTTAACATAAGACGTTTGAATATCGAGTTAGGTAACGATTAAACACAAATTGCGACCGCTAGGGGGTTAACAGATATATACGTGGGTGAATCAAATATAAACGAGACTTTTCGCCTTTCGGGCACAGTAGTGGTGGGAGAACGTTCCCGCCTTTTTTGTTGTTGGGTAGGTTAGTCAGGAGTAGGGGAAGCACGTGATCTCGCCACCTCGGTCGTCTCGGTGTCCACCGTGACGATGTTGGAGGAAGAGGTACCCCCGTCGACTGCGCAACGTGTCGTACTTAAGTATCTCGCCGCAGAAGGTGTAAAACCGTCCGAAATCTTGAGGAGATTGACTGCACAGTTCGGGGAAAAGACACTTTCGCGAGCCAGAGTGTTTGCATGCCATAAACAGTTTGTGGGGGGTCGTGATCGTGTTGAAAATCCGACTTGCATATCGCCGCAAAAGACGAGACCTACCGATCAGAGAAGTGGTTCTTCTCCATGACTATGCTCGCCCCCATACAGCAGCCATGACTAGGGAAAAATTGGAGCAACTGGGGTGGGAGACACTGGAACAACCTCCTTACAGTCCAGACCTGTCACCCTGTGACTTTCATGTGTTTGGCCCTCTCAAGGAAGCTTTAGGAGGCCAAAGATTCGACAGTGATGGTGAGGCTGAAGCCTATTGCGCAATTGGCTGCAGACACGACCTGCATCTTTCTACATGGAAGGAATTGGAAAGCTACCAATCCGTTGGGAAAAATGTGTTTCCAAGTCAGGGGATTATGTAGAAAAATAAGCTATATTATTTTTTCGTTTAAAATTAAAATAAATTAAAAAAAAAAAAGTCTCGTTTATATTTGATTCACCTAATATGTATAGTTTTGAAAGGACCTCATTTTCGTTCGTCCAGAGAGGATCGATGTCATTTCAGGAAATGTTTTGAAAATCGCTTAAGGTGTACAACCTGAAATCTGCTAAAACGCTCAATGCAGGAGACATTATGTTGTTGAATCGGCTGTGAGTGTGTGGACCACAAAGAGAATCTCTACTAGATGAAACGAGAGTTAGTAGGCAGCTTAAGTAATCCTTTAACTCTTCCCTTTAGAAGTAATCCCTGCGTAAATGTAATCCCGTTTTAAGACAGGCAGAATATACAGCAAGATAGTATATATCTTCCAGGAAAGAGGGGGGGGAGAGAGGGGGGGAGGGGGGAGGGGAGAAAAAGGGGGGGAAAAAGGGGAGAGAGAAGGGGGAGGGGGGAGAGGGAAGAGAGAGAGGAAGGGGGGGGAGGGGGAAAGGGGGAGAGAGGGGAGAGAAGAGACGAGAGAGGAGAGGGGAAGAGGACGAGAGAGGAGGGGAGGGGAGAGGAGAAGAGAGAGAGAGAGAGAGAGAAGAGTGAGAAGAGGGCAGGAGAGAAGGGGAGGAATCGAGGAGAGATGAGAGAGGGGCGGGCATGGGAATGAGGAGAGACGAGAGACAGAATGCAGAGGGAGAGAGTGGGAGGCAGAGGAGGAGAGAGAGGAGACGACGGAGGAGGAAGGGGGGAGAGAGAGAAAGGAGAGAGGGATGAGAGAGACTTTGAGGGATGGACGGGAGACGAGAGAAGAGAAGGAGGAGAGAGAGGAGGAGAAGAGAGATCGGAGGAGAGATTGAGAGAAAGACGAGAGAGGAGAGAGAGGAGACGAGTGAATGAGAGTAGGAGGGAGAGTAGGACTTTGGAGTGCGTGACGAGAAGGAAAGAGAGGGAGAGAGGGAGATTAGAAGATGGAGAGGGAGGAGTGGAGAGGGGTGAGGAGAGGGAGGGAAGAAAGGGAGAGAGTGAAGGAGAAGGGATGAGGAGGGAGGAGAGTTAATCTGCATGAAGGAGAGGCGAGGAGGAGTTGAGAGGAGCGAGGAGAGAGACAGAGTTTTATGAAGAGAGGAGAGTGGGAGAGATGAGAGAGAGGGAAGAGCGATGGTGGAGAGGGACACCGATCGAGGAGTGTAAAGAGGGAGTGAGACTAGAAGGCAGAGGAGGGGGGGAAGAGGAGAGAGCAGAGAGAGAAGAGAGACGGAGTGAGGGATGGAGGGAGTGAGAGAGAAGTATGGGAAGGAGGAGGGAGAGAGAGGGAGATGAGAGAGAGAGACCGAGGAGGAGGAGAGGGAGGGAGGGAGGAGAGGGAGGGAGGGGGGAGGGAGGGAGGAGGGAGTGGAGAGGAGGGGGAGATGAGGGAAAGAGAGTGATGAGAGAGTGAGAGAGAGCGTAGAGAGAGAGAGAGAAGAGAGGATGAGAGAGAAGAGAGATGGGAGAGAGAGAGAGGAGGAGATGAGTGAGGAGGGAGAGAGAGGGAGAAGAGAGAGAGAGAGAGAGAGAGAGAGAGAGCAGGCGGAGAGAGAGAGAGAGAGAGAGAGGGAGAGAGAGAGAGAGAGAGAGAGATGAGAGTCGAGAGTGGAGAGAGTAGAGAGAGGAGAGAGAGTGAGAGATGAGAGAGAGAGGAAGGGAGGGAGATGGGAGTGAGTGAGAGAGAGGGAGAGAGGGAGAGAGAGAGTGAGGAGGGGGGGGTGGTGAGGGGGTGATTGTGAGAGAGGAGAGAGATGAGAGAGAGAGAGAGAGAGCAGAGGGAGGAGAGTGGGAGCGAGAGAGAGCCGAGAGAGAGAGAGAGGGTGGATAGAGAGGAGAGAGGGAGACCGAGGGAGAGGGGGAGACGAGAGACGGAGAGAGAGGTGGATGAGAGGGAGAGGGAGTGAGAGAAGGAGACGGAGATGAGAGGAGAGAGAGAGGAGAGGGAGAGATGGAGAGACGAGAGAGCGAGAGTAGTGACGAAGAGGAGAGAGAGAGAGAGAGAGGAGTGATTGAGAGGAGAGAGAGGAGAGGAGGGAGGGGAGGGAGGAGTGGAGGGAGGGAGGAGGGAGGGAGGAGGATGGGAGTGGAGGGAGGGAGAGAGGTGAGGAGGGAGGGGAGGGCGGGAGGGAGGAGGGAGGAGGGCGATAGAGGGATGAGAGAGGGAAGGCGAGGGAGAGAGAAAGAGAGAGAGAGAGAGAAGGAGATGAGAGGAGAGCAGCCGTGAGAGATGGAGAGAGATGAGAGAGGAGGGAGGGAGGGAGGGAGGGAGGGGAGGGAGGGACAGGGAGGGGGAGGAGAGGGAGGGTGGGAGGGAAGGGTGGGGGAGGGAGAGAGGGTGAAAGGAGACGGATGGAGGAGAGGTTTGAGAGGAGAGGAGGGAGGGGAGGAGAGGCGGTGGGAGGGAGGAGAGGGAGGGTTTGAGGAGAGAGAGGGTTAGGCGAGAGGAGTTGGGGAGGAGAAGAGAGGGCGGGAGAGGAGGTGAGGGAGGGAGGGAGGGAGGGAGGGAGGGAGGGAGGGATGGAGGGAGGAGAGGGAGGGAGGAGGGAGGAATGAGGGAGGGTTGGGAGGGAGGGAGGAGGGGAGGGAGGGGGGAGAAGGTGAGGGAGGGAGGGAGAGAGGGAGCGGAGGGAGGGAGGGATGGGAGGGAGGAGAGGAGGGAGAGAGGGATGGGAGGGAGGAGAGGGGAGGGGTGGAGAGATGAGAGAGAGAGAGAGAGAGAGTATCGGAGGAGATGATGGAGTGAGAGAGAGGGGAGAGGTGAGATGAGAGAGAGAGGAGAGGAGAGAGAGGAGTGAGGAGGACGAAGAGAGATGAACGAGAGAGACGAGAGGGAGAGATGAGAATGGAGAGATGAGAGAGAGAGAGATGAGAAGGCGAGAGAAGGAGGAGATGAGAGAGAGAGAGAGAGAGAGACGAGAGAATTGAGGAGAGAGATGAGAGTGCGAGAGAGTGAGGAGGAGAGAGAGATGGATGAGAGAGTGGAGAGAAGAGAGATGGATGAGGAGGAAGAGAGAGAGAGAGAGAGAGAGAGAGAGAGAGAGGATACAAATTCTCGGTCTGACTAGGATGCCGGCATATAAAACGGTGGTCTTTAGATTCGCGGCCTGCCCCGCCCTAATCGGCTCCCTCTATGAAATGTTTATTAAGCCCATTTGCAGAGAGTAGTTGGGGCCCCCCATCCCGCTCATAGATACTACGGCAAGTATGCCACAACTGGAGTAAACTACTAAAGACTTCCTGGAGCATTCTGCTTAGCCCTCGTGGTCCCAGTCTCTACCAGCCCCATTCAAAGGAAATGGCTCCCATTACTTCCCATTTGATTACACGGCCTCAAGTCGGCTCATCCCTGGAGCATCTGCTCTAATGCAATCAGTCGTCAAGTATTACTTCAAGCTTAAATCTGGTACTGAAGTTTAACATCTAAATATGACTCTTAAGGCTAATTATGCAAAGCGACAATATTTCGAAGTATAAAACGAAAATAGTAAGGGAACTTATCGCTTATCGGGAGGTCTCTCATATAAAGACGATTATTAAATCATAAAAGAAAATCACTTCTAGAATTTAAAAAATGACAACATGGTTCACGAGAGACCACTCATTATTTTCAGAAAAAATATTTACTTGTTCAAAACCGCTTATCACTATTCGCGGCCCCTAGCTGAAAATATATTACGACTAATTTCAATTTTACTTGGTCTCTAAGGAATTTTTAAAAACTAAATCTATGTAAATTAATTACGAAATTGAGGCAGGGGAAAAGTTCATAGAACAACAGTTAAATAATAATTGTAGATAGTTAAATTTTCAAAAAAAGATTCCCTTTGTAATTATCAAATAATGTTCCAGTTTGAGTACTTGGAAAAAAAAAAAACGCGAACATTACTCCTCTGATATGGAACGAGTAGGCTCTCCTCAATCCAAGCAGTGGTATGAGTGCATTCTATGAACAACCTCCCGCCAACTTTCTAAAAAAACCACACTTCCTTCTGTCCTCTCCTCTCTACTCCCTTCTCTCTCTAATATTCAAGGATTTTGAGCACCCGATTCCGTGTCACTTACCTCATTTGTTCAGAAACTATCCAGATATATCTGATTTTTTTTTACTCGTCCAAATTATATGACTGTCACTTCTTATTTGCTTCATCTCAGACCTACTGTATCTCTATCTGGTGATTCTACACCAGATCCACATTTCCATTGCTTCCAACCTATTATATTCCCTTTTGTGGAGAGTCCAACTTTCGTTCCCATAAAGCAGTACACTCCATACCAAAGACAAAACATTTTTTTGGTATCCATGCTTGGATGATTATTAGTTAAAATGCTTATTTCGCTTTGATAGGCTTGTTTAGCAAGTGCTATTCTTCTATCGACTTCAGCTCTAATATCATTGTGCCCAGTGATGATGCTCCCTAGCTAACAAAACTCCTTCACTTTTTCAAGTATAATGTTTCCAATGCTAATATTTATATTTCCTTGGTTTTCTTTCTTCTCTGCAACCAAAGTTTTTGTATTATGAGCATTTATTTTGAATTTAAACTGATCTAGAGCGTCCATTAAGACTTGCAGCATTCTATTCATCTCTTTTGGACTTTGCCACCAATGCAATATCATCTGCAAATCTGTTGCAATGAATGCATTTACTCTTAATCTGTATGCTTTCGGTTGTTCCTTTTATTTTCATTATTGCCTCTTCAATGAGCATATTAAACAGATAAGGTGCCAGAGAGCACCCTTCTCTTACACCTTTCTAAATTCTAGCTTCCCTTTCACATTCATTAATAATGATTTTTGTACTTTGATTCCTGTAAAAAATCTAAATTGTCCTTCTTTCTTTCCAATCTATTCTTATTTTACGCACTCAGTCAAACATTAGTTTCCAGTTAACTGTATCAAAAGCTTTTTTAGATCTACAAGGGTTGGCTACCGTCGTTAGAGTTTCCCTTAAGGGAAAATCAGCTATTGAGTCGTAATCATGATGCGAGTTTCGAAAAAATTTCTTCAAAATGTCCATCGATCCTACCCAGGAGATGACGAAAATGAGTCCGTTCAAAATATACTATATATATATATTATATATATATACATATATATATATATATATATATATATATATTTATATATTATATTGTCTGGTTAAACGCTCTAGGCGGTCGCATTTTATATGATCTTTTACCAAACTCGGAATTTAATCGTTTTAGGTAAAAAGAAGATCAAGTTGTTAATGGCTGGAATCGGACCAGTGGGAGGGGGGCTTGGGGTTTTAGAGGGGGGATTTTGAAAATTCAAAATATCTCCGTTATTATGCGTCGGATCGAAAAATTGTATAGAATAAATCTTATTGCAAATTAAATTTACTATAAATATTGTTCTATACATTTATTCTGTATCTTGAATATTTCGTTTCGGTAACTATTCGTCCCTCGTGAATAGGTTTAGAGGTTAGGTCAACTGTTTTTTGGGGCTAGAAACTACTGGGTTATTACGCCCTAAATAATGTTTTAGGTTTAGAGGTTTCTTACTACTACAGTTGTGATTAGGCAGATTTCCATATTGTAAAACTTCACGTGGGAAATCTGCTTAGTTTACGCAGCCCCTGCGTGACGGACTTTTTTGCTTCATGCCTGCTTCTTATCTCCAGAATAATTCTTGGAGCTAGAATAGCTTCTCTTGTTCCGCTTCCCGATCGAATCCAAATTGATCTTCGTCAAAGTAGTGTTCAGTTTTATCCCATAGCCTATTTTTAATTATACTCAGTAATATTTTACAGGCATGTGAAAGAAGTGAAATAGTTCTGTAATTGCTGCAGTTCATTGTGCTACCTTTTTTAAGGTATAACGGTTGTTCGACTTCTGGTAAACCCGGCTGAAATATTTCCATTTTCATAACAATTTGTGATAACATCACTTGATATATCTACTTGAGATATATGTTCCTAATTCAGTATATATATAAAATTTAAAGTTATATTTCTTCCCTAATCGTACGATAGCCCTCAGGACGTCGTCGGGCTGGATACGCTGTTGAAGTGAATCCGGAGTCCTAAAGAGCAATGAGTATAGCCCTCTAGTAGAAATCTTGAGCTATGAATGAATTCTCAAATATGTACCTCACAGCACCACATTTACTCCTCGCTTCGGCCCTCAATTTGAAATAGTGGAGCTTATAGTTGTGGTCTCCATGTACTGTAAAGAGCATATTATATATATATATATATAGTTTTGAACGTATCTCATTTTCGTCATGTACTAGGTACGATCGATGGAAAATTGTAGAAATGTTTCGAAAATCATGAGTACAACCTCAATAGCAGATTTCCCTTAAAGAAAATCTGCTAAAATGCAAATATCTGGGCTAAGTATATATATATATATATATATATATATATATATATATATATATATATATATATATTTTAACATCGTCTACTGGTCAGGACCGATGGACATAAGTATAACGAAATGTTCCGAAAATTGTGTCATAAACACAGCCTCAATAGGTGATTTCCCTTAAGAGAATTTCGCTAATAACATATTTAAAATATTCCCTATTCAAGGAGACCTTATTAAACTTGCATGGTGAAAGTTTATTTATAGAAGCATGGATCAGGTTTTAGAAGCTCGGATGAGGAGGGAGTGAGGGGCAAGGCTTTAGACAACTGGGGTTTAGAACTTTCCCTATATCTTGAGGGAATGGCTCATGTACCTTGGGACACCTCCAATAGGATTTCACTAGCTTTCTTACTCCTTATCAAACTTCAGCAAACTTCTCAAACATAGTCGTATTTTCTCTAATACTTCACCCTTCCATGATAGAATTTCCAAAATAAATATACTATATGCCCTACAGAATACAGGTCCCCTTTCTTTTCATATATTTATATATATATATATATATATATATATATATATATATATATATATATATGTGTGTGTGTGTGTGTGTGTGTGTGTGTGTAAAATTGTAACCTCTCTCTGTACATTGATTTTTTTCTCGAAATTTCACAATACTTTTTCGTTTCACATGCCGTAGACACCACGTCTGCAATTTGTGGCTTTGGTGTCTGTGTTTGGTACCTTTCCACGCCTAAACTACTGAGACGAATTTTATGAAACTTGGTATGTATATTACTACTAACCCACCTTAGACTATATGCTTTACTAGTATTCTCGGAGACGAACAGGAGTGGGGGTAATAAAGGAGGCCTGAAATTGAAAATAGCGATATTTCGCTTTCTATTCATTTTTCGGTAAATATGCTGATGACAAAAGTTGTTTATTTTGTTATTTAAAGTAATTTTAATTATACATTTTTGTCGTATACCGAATTATAAATGAAATATACGCTAAAACTATAGCAGGAATCAACAGTTTAATTAGGCACAAAAGCCTGAACCGAACTCAACTGAACTCCGTATGTGGGTTGGTAATTCATTCCTGATTATAAGCTGCACCGACATTGCTAGGAACTAACAGGAGTGGGGGTTACAGGGGAAGCTTGCAAAGAAGAATAGCGATATTGGTTTTACAAAAAAACTGTACATATCAATAGTTGTTCATTTTGTTATTTAAAGTAACTTTTGTTAAATACACATTTGTCGTATAAACAAGATATTCTCTAAAAACTGTAGCTGGATTTTAAAAAAACTGGCCAACAGTTTTATTGGGATCATCATACCGCAAACAAAACTTGGTATTTGAATTAGCATTAACTTCTCCATGAATATGAGCTATATTAAAATTTCTAGTGACGAACAAGAGTGGGGGTTCGAATGGAGGATGAAATGAACAATTGCGTTATTTCGTTTCCTATTGGTTATGCGGCAAATCTGTGCATAGTAAAAGTTGTTTACTATATTTAAAACAACATTTGTTATATACTCTTGAAAATTATAAATTGGACATACGCTAATAACTATAGCGGGAGCCAAGAAATTATTGGGTACCAACTACGAGGCCGAACTTAACAATATGGTATGGTATGTGGATTAGCATCAACTCCACCTATAGGTTTTATTAAAATTTCTAGGGACATACAGGAGGGGGGGGGGCGTTGTGGGTAAGGGCTCAAATAAAAAAATCACGATATTTCATTCGCCATTTATTTTTCTGCAAAAATGAATCAACAAAAATTGTTTCTTTTCTTATTTAGAGTAACTTTTGTTATACACGTGTTTATCAAATAAAAATCCATATACATGATATGCTCAAAATTTATTTTAATCTGGCATATTATGACAAATGACTTGACGTTTTTAAACTTATATGATAGTTCTAAAGTATGATTCGTGTTGGTCAGGAGATCACGAATCGCCACCCCCACCCCCTCACTTTCTTAAACGAAATTAAGTCATGATTACTTAACATTGATCAGAGTTATTTATTATCAACTGATAAGAGAATTATTGTATTATTCTCATGGTTTAATTTTTAGAATTACTCAAGTTACAATAATTTAAACAAAATGCTGAATTTACACAACATTGGCAAAAGTTAAAGGCGGCTCTAGGCCAGCTCTAATCACATCCGCTGACTTGAGACAACATATGTCGTGAAAGGGTTAGATAATGTGTATTAATGGAAAAAACTGATGTATTAATGAAAATAATTGATAATTATTATTTATATTGTCCACATTATTTTAAATAATGAAGTGGGATTGAGCAGGAAGTGATTTTACTCATAAAGTTTTGAACAACGAACTGGAATTGAATAATAACCGCTTAACGTTTAATCTGACACACTCGGCAATAATAGACAACAACTATGGCCCATGTTCCCAGAATCCTGTAAAATATGATAGAAGTAAATACCCAAACAGGAAATGCAAATAGAAAGGACTTATTGTTGTCTTGCAATGAGTAAAATTCACACTCATTACTCAGTCTAAATATTTCCCAAGCAAAACTATCTCAGAAATGGTACTTAATAATGATGAGTGTTATCTATGATTTATGAATAATATCGCCCGCGGTATTTTTAACAGTGCTGAGGGATTGGATAGAATATCATTTCTTTTTTAAAGTTCAAGCTTAAAAATTTCGCTTTAGTTACTAGATATTCAAGTTTAAACCCTAAACATTATTACGGTAAAATGTAAGAATATTATGCATAAGGCCTTGCCAAAACAAATTCGGTAATCAATCAGCCTCTAATGATTACCCGAGCGAAGCCGGGTACATTAGCTAGTATATATATATATATATATATATATATATATATATATATAAAAATGTAACCTCTGTCTGTACATTGATTTTTTTCGCGAAATTTCACGATAACTTTTCGTTTCACATGTCATAAGACACCATATCTGGCATTTTGTTTCTTTCGTGTATGTTTGTTTGTTTGTTAGTTACCTTTTCACGCATTAAAACGGCTGAACCGAATTTTTTGAAAACTTTGTATGTATTATACCTACTAACCCAACATAGGACTTTAGGGTATATTAAATTTTCTCTGAGACGGACAGGAGTGGGGGTTTTATAAGGAAAGCTGAAATTAAAAATAGCGATATTTCGTTTTCTATTGGTTATTCGGTAAATATGCACATAACAAAAGTTGTTTATTTTGTTATTTAGAGTAACTTGTGTTATATACACTTTTGTCGTATTACCGATAGTTTAAATGCGTTGTTACGCTAAAAATTAAAGCGGGAGTCAACAAATATTATCATTTCCAAAAAAGACTCAACCGTACAACTAAAGTACAGCCCTTCCAAAAACTCGGTATTGTGTATTTAGCAGTGATTCCTTCAGTGTAATAAAGCCATACCAACATTCCTATGGACGGGCGGGGAGTGGGGGTCATAAGGAAGCCTGAAATGAAAAATAGCGATATTTCGTTTTCCTATTGGTTTTTCCGCAAAGATTAACATAACAAAAGTGTTTATTTTGTTATTTGGAGTAACTTTTGGTTAATTTACGCTTTTGTCGTATACCTAAAGTATTAATGAGTTATACGTTTAAACTTTACGTGGGCACTAACGGCTGAACCGAACTTAACAAAACCTCGGGTATGTCAATTAGCATTTAATTCTTCCATGATTATAAGTTTATATTAAAATTTTTAGGTTCGAACGGGAGGGGGGTTAAAAGGGAGGCCTGACATAAAAATTCACCATATTTACATGTATAAGAGACGGGAAATTATAAAAATATCGAAGGACTGTGATGCCTTATCGAACTATTAATTCTTATTTATTAGCAAATCCACGGCAAAGATGGGTATCAATCCTAAACAACTGGGACGGGTAAATGTCAAAATATGGTGCAATGTAAAGCCTGCTCTAAAAAATACCATCACCCATTCAGCCTCAAGATGAATTCCCGGGGGAAGCCGGGTTATCTGAGCTAGTATATTTATATATATATTATATATATATATATTTATATTTATATATATATATATTATATATATATGTTATCCAACTAATTCAAGCTAACTAGATTCAAACTAACACTCCTTGAGGTCCTTCAGTACCAAACAAACTTACCAACATTTAATGTACGCTTGTAGACTATTGAAAGATGAAAGACAAATTTTACAGCGGACAGTGACAAACAAAGTAAAGCATTGGACTACTGATGACAGAGTTCAATTTAATAAATTCAATAAAGCTATTCGAAAATTTGCTGAGAACGTATACCAAATCATGGCAAACTGGAATAATTACTACTGATAATTTTCTATGTATGTTATCTAGTAGGTAGAATCGATGGACATTTGAGGAAATGTTTTGAAAGTCGCATCATGAATATTACCTCAGTAGCTGATTTCCCTTAAGAGAAATCTGCTAATTCTTTGTGAGTTACAAACTTGTGCATTTTACAAAATTTTACATACAGCATTTTTAACTGTCAATCGTCATGTCCGTACCAGTATCAATGAATATGTGTTGAAAATACAGTTTAAACTACAATAAAAGTCCGTCACGCAGGGGCTGCGTAAACTAAGCAGATTTCCCACCTGACGTTTTCCAGTAGATAAATCTGCCCAATAACACCTGTAGTAGTAAGGTATCTCTAAACCTATTCAAGAGGGACGAATAGTTATGGAAAACGGCCGCCAGAGCTCTCTCGGCGGAAATTCCCGAACATAGCTAGACTCCTGCCGACGACACACAGAAATACAAATGCCAAATATCTCGGTTAATATTCAAGATAACAGAATAAATGTATATAACGAGATTTTTTGTAAATGTAATTGGTAATAAGTTTGATTCTATTACTATTTTACGATCCGACGCATTATAACGGAAGATATTGATGAATTTTCCAAAATCCCCCCTCTATAACCCACCCTCCTCCACTGGACCGATTTCTGTAATTAACGTAGTTGATCTTCTTTTTTTACATTAAAACGGATTAAAATTCCGAGTTTGGTAAACGATCAAACAAAAAAATAGCGACCGGCTATGAGCGTTAACAGGACAAATTAAATATGAATTTATATATATATATTATATATCGATATATATATAGATAGATAGATAGATAGTAGATGATAGATGATAGATAGATAGATAGATTAGATTAGATTAGATTGATAGATTAGATAGATAGATAGATAGATAGATAGATAGTAGATTGATTGATAGATATATATATATATATATATATATATTAATATATATTTTATTATTTCTATATATATATATAATTTTGAAAACGGACCTCCTTTTTGTCATCTCCTGGGAAGCATCGATGAGGGACATTTGAGGAAAATTTTTCGAACACTCGGCGTCATGTGTACGACCTCAATAGCTGATTTCCCTTAAGGGAAATCTGCTAAAAGCAATGCAGGCAAAGAATAGGTTGGAGAAAAGAAATTTGAAATAAAATGAACTGAGTAATAGAAATTTATTCGGATCAGTTAGAGTGTACTGGAGAAGAAATACTAAATTTGCTTACCCAAGTTGCTGCTTTTGCATGAACATAACAAGCAAGATAAGTTCGTTGTTTCAAAATTTTGAACCCTTCAAAGTAATTAAATCGTTATCACGTCAAAATAACGATATCTAATATAAATTCTGGCAAAGGCTGTTGAGAGGTTCCTTTTTGAGATGATGAGAAAGGAAGTGATTCAATAAATGCTTATGGTAACTGTGATACCAAAATTTTGAACATCATACTTCAGTTATACTTAAGCTAAACTTTAGCACCAGACATTGGGCGGAACTTTTTCAATTTCAGGAGAAGTTTGCTGGGTCAAATTACTAATCTACCATGGGAAAAGTTATTAAACGAATACTAAAGCGACTTTTGATGAGATATTAAACACATTTTCTCTATGAATGACTGTGTCCAGTGGAACGCTGCAGTTAATAAAGCATTGCTATATCACAGATTTAGGCTCAGAAATAGAAATTCAGTCTGACTCCATTTTGGAGTATGTGAGGTTTATTTGGCATGCTTGAGTATTGAGAGGATCTGGGGATTGTGAACATTTGGCAAGCGTTTGGGAGAGTTTTGTCTTTTCATACGTAGCACAGTAATTACCAACACGAGTAATTAAGTACAAACTTCCAATTACATGAGCAAAAATCAACCGTGCAAAGGAAAACTTTATCTGGCCCACATTATAAATGGTTTCAAAGATCAGTTAAAGAGATGCTAATTACAACATTCTATTAAAATTACTGTAATCGTTCTAAGAAATTGCAATTACTTTTAGCAGATTTTCTTTAAAGTGAATCAGTTACTCATGACGCGATTTTCGGAAAAATCAAATTTCCATTGATCCTAGCTAGGATATGACGAAAATGAGGTCAGTTCAAAATTTTATATATGTGTGTGTGTGTGTGTGTGTGTGTGTGTGTGTGTGTGTGTGTGTGTGCGTGTGTGCGTGCGTGCGTGTGTGTGTGTGTGTGTATGCGTGCGTGCGTGTGTGTGTCTGTATACGTATATACAAGTACGAGTATATTTCATTTTTTTTTTCTGGAAATAAGTTTATTTCTTCTTTAGATAATGTTTATCATTAATTAATTTAAAAATAATAAAGATTGTTTAATGAAGAAATATGATTATTTTAACATACACACACAGAAAAAATAAATAATAAAATATCATCTTTTTCATTAATTAATTTAAGGGGATCGGGTTAGTCGTTGCGAGTTAAAGTGTTGACTTTAATCTCACATGCTAAACCTAGAGTGGCAAGTTCGATTCCCGCCTGGGCAATAGGAATTTATTTAGCGACGGACTCATTAAATCAAACCCTCAGTCTCACCATGGCTAAAAAAGTCCGTCACTCAGGGGCTGTGTAAACTAATCAGATTTGTACGGGAACGTTTGCAACAGATAAATCTAGATACTGGTAACACCACCGTAAATGTTAAGCGAATAAATACAAACGGTAAGAAGAAATCTATCCGTCAATTTACAAGTTAATAATATCTACAACGCAAAGCGTCTGAATTGTAAACAAACAGGGCAGGCAACATCGCAGTGCTGAATAGATAGAATCTAGACCGGAAAGAAGAACAATTACTGAAATATATGTGAATATAAAATATTAACTTTATTGAAAACTATTTACTATATCATGTATTTCAGGACAAAAGAAAGGATCATTTAGGTCTCAAACAGCTATGTTTATTCTCTTTATTTTAGAATCGCAAACGTTTCGCCCTCCTGGGCATTAATGCTAAAAACATACAGGGTAAATGTTTTTTTATCTCACAACTATTAAGGCAAATCATAATTCTCTCAGATACATAGAGTTCTAACAAACCTTATAAAATTATTATTCTCAGTAATTTTTAGTAGATTTCCCTTAAGGGAAATCAGCTATTGAGGTCGTACTCATGACCCGAGTTTTGAAAAATTTCCACAAATGTCCATCGATCCTACCCAGGATATGACAACAATCAGGTCCGTTCAAATTTATACATATATATCTATATATATATATATATATATATATATATATATATATATATATATACATTTATTCTGTATCTTGAATATTAACCGAGATATTTGCATTTGTATGCATGTGTATGGTCGGCAGGAGTCGGCTAGTGCCGAGAGCTAGTGCGAGCCGTTTCGGTAACTATTTGTCCTTCGTGAATAGTTTTAGAGATTCCCTACTACTGCTGTTGTCATTAGGTGGATTTCTCTATTGCAAAACTTCACGTGGAAAATCTGCTTAGTTTACGCAGTCCCTGTGTGACGGACTTTTATACTCACTAATGAGCCCACATAATAAAAATCTCCTTAATTTATATGAGTATATCAAGTACTGTAATTTATAATGAACAATAATCAGATTAATTTTTATCCTAGTCAATCAAATTTTAGTAGCCCAAGAGCTTAAGACGAAGGGGGCACCAGAACATATTTGAATATGTCTCGTATACTAACGGTTTCCTGAAAAACAATAGTTGGTAATTAAGCTTCGAATAATGTGATTTATTATATAACGGAACATTGTTTATGTAACATGAGTAGAAGTGGGGGTTCGCTGAAGGCTGAAAACTAAAAAATGCAAATATCTTGGTTAATATTCAAGATAGAGAATAAATGCTTATAATACTAAGTATAGACCATTTAATTTACAATGAGATTGGTTCTATACAATCTTTCGATCCTACGTACAATAACGGAGATATTTCGAATTCTTAAAATTCTCCTCCTTTAAACCCCCCCCCTCCCAATGGTCCAATTTTAGCCATTAATGAACTTGATCTTTCTTTTACTAAACTAAATATAGAGTTTGGTAACGATCAAACAATTATATATATATATATATATATATATATATATATATATATATATATATATATATAATATATATATATACAATTTTGAACGGACCTCATTTTCGTCATCTCCTGGGTAGGATCGATGGACATTTATTTTGACCTGTGTTGTCAATCTTAAGGGTGTAGCGAGCCCAAATGTATAGACGCTGTTTATATGTATTATTTTGTTTATGGTTGTAATGTATTTGTTAATGGAGTATTTGATGAATTGTAATAAATTATCGCAAATAAAATTTTAATTTTTTTTATATAGGATCGATGGACATTTGAAGAAAAATTTCGAAAATCGCGTCATGAATACTACCTCTACAGCTGATTTCCCTTAACGGAAATCTGCTAAAAGGGTGATAAGCCGTATATAGCCCGTCCCAATCAGCCATAGTAACAGAATGTGGACTATTACTATAATTGCGAAGACGAAAATCTCTTTACTTAAAGGAGAGAGCGAGCTTTACACTATAAAGTGTTCGCAATGTAATACAAACTTTTTGTGGAATTACTACGTTAACTTTTTCAAAATTTCGGGAGATTTAGGGAGAAAGTTTATCGGGGAAACAAATGGCTAGTAGGATCGCCTCCTCTGTTTGATTATCTTGTTAGCCCTTGCTGGAGTGTACTAATTAGGGGGGGGGGGGGGGTCCAAGCTAGGGGCTTTGTCCGTCTTCTCTCTCTAACTCCAACATCAAACAGAGGACACCCCCAATACCCTTCTCATAGGCTCCACCTATGTTTTGGCCAAACAGATTATTATTGTCATAGCTGTCGATAGCTGCCGTCATTAATGGCTCATCGTCTAGTACAGAGATTCCCAATCTAGTTCGAGACAAATTATTTTAGAAATCCAATCTCTAATTTTTTTCTTATTGACACAAAATACTTACCAATTTAAAAAAAGTCCGTCAGGCAGGGGCTGCGTAGACTAAGCAGATTTCCCACGTGAAGTTATACAATAAAGAAATCTCCATACGAGAGCCAAACAGTTTTGCGCAAAAGGGCCCGCCCCGCCCGCCCCACCGCCCGCCCGTACGCACCCCCCCCCCGCCCCCCCGCTCCCCCCCTCCGCCGCTCCCCGCCCGAACTACCTTTTCGCGGGAAACATTCATCCGTTATCGGCCCAAATATAATAAAAATGCAAATATCTCGGTTAATATTCAAGATAGAGAATAAATGTATAGTACAATATTTATAGTAAATTTGATTTGCAATAACATTGGTTCTATACAATTTTTTGATCCGACGTATGGTAACGGAGATATTTCGAAAAACCCCCCTTCCACTGGTCCGATTCCAGCCATTAACGAACTTGATCTGTCTTTTTGCATAAAACGTTTAAATATCGAGTTTGGTAACGATCAACCAAAAATTGCGACCGCTAGAGCGTTAACAGACAAATATAAATATATATAAAAATAAATAAATATAAATATATATACATATATATATATATATATATATATATATATACGTATATATATATATATACACACACACACACATATATATATATATATATATATATATATATATATATATTATTTTGAACGGACCTCATTTTCGTCATCTCCTGGGTAGGATCGATGGACATTTGAAGAAAATTTTCAAAAAGCGCGTCATGAGTACGACCTCAATAGCTGATTTCCCTTAAGGGACATCTGCTTAAAAAGTCCATTACTCAGGGGCAGCGTAAACTAAGCAGATTTTCCTCGGGCGCCAAGAATTTGAATTTATCTCAAAAAGTAAAAGTTTAATAAAAACCATATTTGGTATTTAGGCTTCAAATAAAGTACTTCAAGACATAACAGCTTATTGTTAATATGACATGAGTGGAGGTTTACCGAATGCCGAAAACTAAAACATGGAAATATCTGGGTTATAATTCATTATAGAGAAAACTTATATATGACAACATTTATAGCACATAATATTAGCAGATGTCACTTAAAGGAAATCAATTATCGAAATTGTACTCATGGCAGGATTTTCGAAAATGTTCTCCTAATGTCCATTGACCCTACCTAGGAGATGATGAAAATGAGGTTGATATGTATATATATATATATATATATATATATATATATATATATACTAGTACATTTATATTATCTAAAATTATATTAAATTTCTCACAAAGTCAAAATCAAACAGAAGAGAAGTTAAATTTTGTAAAACAAATACAATTTTTTAAGGTGATTAGGTGTATTGTCGATATGTGGGCTTCTGTCCGGAAGAATTTCGGACATGTCATGTGCTCTAAGTATTCAATGTTCCTGCAGTTAGTCAGTATGTGTTGTATGGTTAATGGTTCATGAAATGTTCTGCAGAGGGGTCCTCCTGTTCTCGTCATAAAGGTATGAATGCGTTAAACGTGAGTGTCCTATCCTAAGACTCGTTAGTACTTGGTCTCGTCTATTGGGAGAAATAAAGCCTTGTATGAGCGAGTTGCCATCCAGCAGACCATACTGAGAATGAACTACTGTTTACACGATGAGTAATGACACACTAATATTCCAATTGAAAAGTTATTTTCCGGAGAGGTTTGTGGATAATATAAAAAAAAAAGGATTTCATATAGGAAATTGGTACTGAGGATTTTTCGAATTGAAATGTGATGAGGTGGAGGTGAAACCATCTGAGAATATAGGGGGGATAGGAATGATTGGATGCAAATAACGCTGGTTGAATTTCTATTGAGAATTTAAGGCGTATATATCCCACACGTTCAAATGCCCTAAAGCTTGAGAAGATTGCTTTTCATATTCAATTCTAAATCCCTCCTCTATTTTAAGAGATTGGAAAGTCATATTTTATTAAAGCAGAATTTGTTCCATAAAGTTAACTTAGTCAACCTGTGAGATAAATCTGTAATTATCAAGTTTCCCCTTGAAGGAGGAATTCATTCTCAAGCAATTGAGGGTACGCGGGATTTTAGCAGATTTCCCTTGAGGGAAATCAGCTATTGAGGTCGTACTCATAACGCGAGTTTCGAACAAAAAAAAATGTCTTCAAATGTCCATCGATCCTACACATGGAGATGCGGAAAATGAGACGGGTCCGTTTCAAAATTATTTTTAATATATTATTTTTTATATATAAATATATTTTTATATATATATATATATATATATATATATTTATATTTTTATTTAATATTTGTCTGTTATCGGCTCTAGCGTTCGCAATTTTTGTTTGATATCGTTAAAACGAACGAACGAAATCTCCGATCGATATTAATTATTATTATATATTAAATAAATTATATTATATTATATTATTTTTAACCGTTCGCGTTTTATGTTAAAAAAGACAGAACAAGTTCGTTAATGGACTGAAATCGTACCAGGAGGGAGGGGGGGGTTTTTTGTTTGTGTAGAGGGGGGGATGAGGGGAAATTTCGAATATTCACTATATCTCCGTTATTATGCATCGGAATCGGAAACATTGTATAGCGAAACCAATCTTATTGCAAATTACAATTACTATAAATAAATATTGGTATATACAATTTATTCTCTATCTTGAATATTAACCGAGCCGAGGTTATTTGCATTTTTATGAAGTCTGTGGTCCTGTGTTGTTCGGTTTTTAGTTTCGTGCCGTTTTTCGTAAGGTCGGTCGGCTCTGGCGGAGCGCTTCTAAACTAACTAGTCGTTTCTAACCTTACCTTACCTTCCTTACTTTGTGAATTTATGCTAATACGTTCTGTTCATCCGCCCCCCCCCCCCTTCCACCCCCCCCCCCACCCTTCTTGGACTACTAATATTTGAGTTATTAAATATTTAAATTTATTCTTACAATTTAGAAGCCGTTTCAGTTGGGAGTTTATTAAAATTAACTGAAAGAGTTCTCATTACCGTTTGTATTTACTTATGGTGGTGTTGTGTTACCAGTATGCAGATTTCTCTATTGCTAAAATTCACATAACACCTTTTACAACACTTTTTAAAACTGTCTTCAGTTAATCTCCCACACTTTCCAGAAGAATAAAGTTAGCAGATTTCCCACGAGCTGATATATGAAAAAAAAAAAAAAAAACAAAAAAACAAACCCGCTGATGATCTCTTGTATCCAGCTTTTCAGTAATAATTTGTATGTTATACGCTCTAGCGATCGTTAACCAAAACTTGAAAATTTAATCGTTTATAGAAAAAGAAAGGTCAAGTTCCGTTAATGGCTGGAAATTGGACAAGTGGGGAGGAGGGGGTCGGGGGGGAGGGGGGAGTTAGAGGTGGGATGTGGAGTTGTGGTCGGGGATTTTCGAAATTCGAAAGATCATCCGTTCAATACGTCAGGCAGATCGAAACTTTGAATAGGATTATATCTTATTCAAAAGTAAACGAACTACAATTTTGTTGTATTCATTTATTCTCCATTCTTGAATTATTAATCGTGCTAATTTGCATTTTTTTTCTGGGGGGGGGGGGGGGCGGATACCGCAGGGGGGTGATTGGGTGGGTGGTGGTTGAGCGGACAATTTTTTAACAATAGAAGGAGTAAGACCTTGGAGTAACTCGTTGTGTTGATATGTGTTGTTTTAATTGGTAAGAGGGGGTTTGGTTGCGTTGTTTAGAATGTATTATTGCGAAAATAGAAGCACTTAAAGCTTTAAAGGTAAAATTACATAGCTTTTTTTTTATTTACCTTTAAAATACCAAATATTGTTTTTTTTTTTTTTATATTTTTTTCAGGGAAGGAGGATAGGGGGAATAGGAAGGGAATACTTTTAGTGTATACGAGGAGCGGGGACCTATTATAATATTGTTTGGTGCCCCTTCGTCTTAAATTCTTGGGGCTTGTTTGTTCTTAGGGTGGTGGTGTTGAGGGTGGTGTGCGGGGAGTGTGGGTGGGGGCTGGGTTGCTGCGCTGGGTCTGGTGGTTTTTTTTTGCTGGTTTGGGGGGGGGTTTAACCCATGGTTTCCGAGTTGGGTGATTGGGGTGGTGGTGGATGGTGGGTCGTGTAGGTTAGTTTATAGTTTTAGTTTTTTTGGTGTAGATTTTAGTTTATAGTTTAGGGCGGAGGAGGAAAAAAAAAAAGAATAAGAAGAGGAAAAGGAAAAAGGGAAAATAAAAGGAGAAAAAGCGAAAACAAACGTTAGTTAGTTTAGGTTTTTTAGTTTATTTTCGTTTAGTTAGTTATACGAGACTATTACGAGAAATATTAAAATATGTTCTGGGTGTGACCCCCTTCGTCTTAAATTCTTGGGCTACTAAAATTTGATTTTTTGACTTGGATTTAAAAAGTTTCCGTTCACGCAGTTGTTTGCTGCCGTTTTTTAAAACTAAGCAGATTTCCCTCGTGTTGTTTATATAATAGTAAAAAATCTACGTACTGTGGTTAACACAACACCACCGTGGTGAAATAATTCATAACGGAAATAAGCAATTGTTTCATCCAATTTTAATAACCTGCCGACGAGAGGAAAAGGGTTAGGTTAGAAATGTAAACAAACGGGTCTCTGCCCCATTCAGACCGGAAAGAAAAAACAATTACTCGAAAAATATATCAGAATATAACATATTAATTTTATTGAGAACTATTTACTATATCTAGTACTGTAATTAATAATGAGTCAGAATAATTGTTATCTCATTCTATCGAATTTTAGTAGTCCAAAACCTTAAGGCTATTTCTACTATTTTTTTTAAGTTCGGTTTAATCGTTAGCGCCCAATGGAATAGTTGACCCCGTTACAATACGTCGGATCGAAACTTTGAATAGATCTAATCTTATTCAAAATTAAACGAACAACAAATATTGTTGTATACATTTATTCTCCATTTTGAATATTAATCGAGATATTTGCATTTTTCAGTTTTGAGCATTAAGCAAACCCCCACTTCTACTCATGTTACATAAACAATACTCTGTTATGTAATAAACCAAATTATTCGAAGCTTAAAGACCAAATATTGTTTTCAAGAGGCCTTTATTATTCGAGATACATGCTAATAGTTCTGGTGACTCCCCGCCTGTCCTAAGTTCTTAGACTACTATAATTTGAGTGATTGAGATAAAAATTATTCTGATTAATTATAAATTACAGTATTATATATAGTATACAGTTTTCAATTTCAATTTGTTATATACTGATATATTTTGAGTAATTGTTTTTCTTTCTAGTAAGAGGTTTATGAAAAAAGAAAGATCAAGTTCGTTAATGTATGAAATCGGACCAGTGGGAGGGGTGGTTTATAAGGGAATTCATGAAAATTTGAAATATTGGCGTTGTTATACGTCTGATCGAAAAATTTTATTGAATCAATCTTATTATAAATGTAATTTTCAATAAATGCATGTTTTTTTTCACTATCTTCATGATTAACCGAGATATTTGCATTATTTAGTTTTCACCCTGCAGTAAACCCCCACTCCTTCTCATGTCATATTTACAATGTGCTGTTATATTATGAAGCACATTATTTGAAGCTTAAATGCCAAATATTGTTTTCATTGAACTTTTACGTTTTATGATAAATGCAAATACGTGACGCACGTGGGAAATCTGCTTAGTTAACGCAGCCCCTGCGGGACGGATTTTATTTTACCCAGTATTATCAATGAAAAATGTGAATAGAAAAATCTTATTGCAAACTAAATGCACTATACATATAGCTATACACATGTATTCTCTATCGTGAGCATTAACTAAGATTTTTGCATTTTTCAGTTTTGAGCCTTCAGCAAAACCCCACTTCTACTCATGCTAGATAAACAATACACTGTTAACAAACCACTTTACTCGAAGCTTGAATACCGAATATTGATTTCAAGAGACCTTTATTATACGAGATACATGCAAATATGTTCTGTTGAATCCCCCCCCCCCCGCCTAACGTTCTCGAAGCACTAAAATTTGAAAGTTGTGTCATTGAGATTAAAAAATTATAGTGAGTCATTAGTATAATATACAGTAATAGTTAGTACTAGTATATATGTTAAATAGTTTTTTTCAATTAAAAAAATATATTAAATTATTATGTTATTATATTCAGATATATTTCAGTAATTGTTTTGTCTTTCCGGTGAAGAATATTTCCAATCTATCTGTTCAGCTTTGAGAGGTTGGCACACCTGTTTGTTTACAATTCAGACTCTTTCCACTGGGAGGTTATTAAAATTGACAAAAAGATTTCTGCTTACTTCACGAGTGAAATTGGCTTAGTTTACGCAGCCCCTGCGTGACGGATTTTATTTGGAAATAGAGAATATATTATGAGATGTTATTGATGAATTATGATGAAACTTGGAAAAATAGAGAATATATTATGAGATGTTATTGATGAATATGACAGGAAGATTTTGATAATCCAATCTTTATATTTCCACTAACCATTTCTATTTCAACCCGTCAAAGACAAAGGTAAAACTGATATTTTTAAAAATCAAATTGATTTGGCATTTATTTACTATCATTCCAGATCTGAAGGAATTTGTACGTAATTTTACAATGTAAGGGACCTCATTAGCCACTGTTACAGCTAAAACCTTCCTATGAAATAGCTTTTAGTCTTAAGACACGTGGGTAATTCACATACCAAATACCATCGAACGGTTGTCTGTGAAAAAATGACAGATCCAAAAGTTCTTGAAATTGTTTCAGTTTCATGTTAAGCGAAACATTCAGAAGTAAGAAGCCTATGTAAAAAGGAATTGGAATTTAAGTTGCCCATGAGTTATTATGTCACTCCATGTGCAACTTTATTGTCAGTTATTTTTACTCATTGAACTATTTTTATTTGGACAAATGGGCAGGGTTTTATTTATGTAAGAGGCGATCAAAT